>CM059272.1:16608925-16673925 GCA_030347295.1 Setipinna tenuifilis
AGACAGGCTATAGTTGGCAGGATACCTTAATGATTCAAAAATAACTCTCTGGTTTCATTCAGTATACAAGTGATATAGCTTTTGTACTAGCAAAGCACTCAGCTGCATAGCTTCATGTTTAGTTTTGTCCAGCCCTGTATAAGGTGTTAAGTGCCTTGCTCAGTGGCTAACCAGTAGACCACAGCTACCCCCAAACTTTCATCAACACTAGGATTTGAACCCTGAAATATAGCCATGGCAGGTAGGGAGCTTAACCACTACACCACTAGTCCAAGTATTAGGGGCACTAATAGAACCAGATGAATTGGATCCATGTAGGATAGGAGTATAATGACAAACTGCCCATCACTGCATATAAAGATGGACAAAATAAAAACACAGGGTGCTGTGGCAGTTTTTAGCCTTCTGCCATTTCTGTGGGTGGTTAGATGGAGAGGATGTGATGGATGGTGGGATGCCATGACACCTGGTTAAGATTTAAGCTCCTTGCACCCTGTTGCCACCTCAGCACATGGTACCTCAAAACATAAGCATGAGATTATTTTTTAAATTGCCATGTCATTGAATTTGAAATTTGTTGTTAGCATAAAACATCAACAGATTAAAAATATATAGTAAAACATGTATTTAATTAAAACAAACTATTCCAGAAATCATTTAAAAAAAAATTAACAGCCCTACTTGATATGTACAAGTCTAGGCTCAGTTAATGCACTAATGTGGGCCATGTGACCCTCATGTTTTCTCTCGGCCAGGTGTGTGGTATGGCCAGGCACTGGAGATGATCACAGGAAAGATCCCTTACCTGGAGGCCATCAACGGCAGCACGGTCCTGCTGCCCTGCAAGTATGCCAGCTGTGTGGGCATCAAGGACCTCTACTTCCGGTGGTCCTTCAATGACACTGACCCTTCGAATGTAGTGAGTGCCTGTTGGCTGGTGTTTTATGAACTGATGACACAACTGTGATGGACTTTTAGTTTTTTTTTTTAGGTGATATGATATTATGACTGTGGTGCGATTAGACTAAAATGCACAATGTTAAGGCTATTGATTGTTTGACTGCGTGAGTCAGTATTCAGTGTTATTAGTGAAGTATTAGTGTTGTGAAGAAAGCTCGCTGGAGACAATTTGACCTTGGCCTTGAGTAATTTTATCACGTAATGTCGCTGATAATTGATTAACATGTTTGTGTGCACATATCAGTAAATACCTGCAAAGATATGTCTTTCATGCATATGGCATGTTTGAGCAACACTGAGACTGTAGCAGTCTATTTAGTCTTCCCATTGATGAACTGGGCCAAGTCTGATGAAGATTCTTAAATGTGCTTGAAAAATGATGGATTGGCAATGCACTAATCTGGTGACCAGAATACAGCATGCTCCCTTTAAGAAACCGAGTTAGTTTCTATGCCCCATTCAGCTAGTATAAGATACCAGTTCATTATTTAGTCTGTGTTGCATCAAATGTTCTGTTTTTTTTATATACCAACAGCACACAGTGACCTCGAACAACAGGGCTATAAATGGATTCACACCAAACTTCTAATTTAATGATGGCTGGGCAATTTTTTAAAATAATCTTTTTTTATATACACATACAGCTCTGTGACGGCAAGATTAAAGATGAAACCACAGAGCCCAAAGTGGAGATCCACAGGGACCGTGTGGAGTTTGTGGGGTCCCTTGCAGAGCAAAACGTGTCAGTCTTGCTCTGGAACATCACCTTCGAGGATGGAGGGGTGTACACCTGCTATGGCAAGAACGAGAAAGAGAAGGGCAGGAACCACAATGCCACCTTCACCTTGGTGGTGGTGGATCAATGTAAGTGGCCAGGGATGGAAAAACAGAAAAACTGGTGACAAAAGATGTTTCTATTCTTGTCTACTCATTCCCTTTAAGATTATGTTTTGTGTTTTCTTTATTCATCATTGATTCTGGCCACACTTCATCACAAATTCCCTGTAGGAAAGTAAATGCTGAACACTTTATCAATTAACACAAAGTACTGTAGACTGGTAATGCAGTGTATATAATATATAACTACTTTCTTACATTTAACACTAAAGCTTCTATTTTTCTTTTGTTGGACTAATGTAGAACTAAGGTTCTTCAAGACTTCTGTGCATGTATTGTTCATTTTTGTTTTATTTATTTATGTTTACTTTGTTCTGATGTTTTCTTCTTCCAGTGAAGGTGGTGGATAATACACTGGGCCTTATCATTGCCTCTTGCGTGGGCGGTGCCTTCGGCCTGCTTATGTGCTATGTCTTGCTAAAGAACTTTACTCTCTGGCTGATCGCGTATATGGAAGAGAGAAAGTAAGTGAAGATAGATAGATATTTTACTTGCCCTTGTGATAAAAACATGTTCTGGGCCATACAGTATGTACATCTGACACAGTTACTAGACAAAAAGGGACTAGAGGAAACAAGACAGACAGCTTACCACTAGACAATACAACCGATTTAGCCCCCGAAAACACCTACACATCATAAAAAGGATGGTTTGGTGCAATTGTGCATGTAGTTGTGAATACACCTGACAAACAAAGCACAGCACAGTACAGCATACCCCATTACACCCACAAGATTAACACATTACAGAAAGACAGAGAATACAAATCCTATATATTATTCATCAGAACTGAATAAGCAGACATTGTGCAGGGTAGTATGGGATATGAGTCAGCTATTTCTTTAAGGCACTGCCAAGACAACATGGCACACATACTGCAGCACACTCTGCATAACCACTGGGGTAAAATACAACCTTTAGTTAGGTATTATTTTGACAAAAGGTCAGGCAAAATAAAAAAAAGATTACAGTGTAATGACACAATGGCAGGCAGGTGAGGATAACTTGTTTACCCTTCTGTCTCTTCTCACTCTCATTCTTCTTTTTTCTCTCTTTCTGTTCTTCTTTTTCTCGCTTCCTTTTTTTCTGTGGCTTACAGTAAGGAGTGCCTTGTGACATCTTCAGGGATAGACAACACAGAAAATGGCCTCTCAGGATCCAAATCGACACCCAAAGTCACACCAAAGAAAGCATGAGAGCCTGCATGTATGTAGATTCAGATGTGATAAAAGCAACGCAAAAAAAAAAAAAACACACACAAAGCAGAAAACAAAACAATAATGACCCAAATGCAGCCCCCTCCTTTTTGACCCATACATCTGCAGAACGATGCCAAAGGGGCAGAGCCAAGACGAGCACCTCCACTGGCTTTACACACACTCCCTTGCTTTCTCGCTCCCACTCACTAATTTAAACACGAAATCACTAAAAACCCCTCGCTGCTCAACACTAAGCAATAGACTAGACCTGCATCTCGATTCTTTCTTCACAACGTTTGGTTTGTCAGATGCTGTGTATAATCTATAGCTGCCTTTTTCCTGCTGCAATGTACATGCTCTGAAAAAAAAAATGTCTTAGTGCAACAACATATCATTTTTTAATTTTAATTACCCCACATCCTTTGGACAGTGTGAAAGATGAATGGATGCCAGCTGTGGCTTTGGCTCTGTGGGGCTTATTTTAGCAGCTAGGACAAGTCGACTCATGCTTCTCTCTCTCAGGTGTATGCATCAATACAGAGGGAACTCTTTATTTCTGCATATTATATTTGTAGATGCAGATGGTATACATGGATGTATGGGGACTGTTTTTCTTATGATGACATAACAACAACAACAAAAAAGAAAATATAGCATATATTTATTTTACTCAAACTGCTTGAGACAGGGATATGTGTAAGAGCTACATACATATATATATATATTTTTTTTTTGCCTGGGCTGTATTGGGAGCATACCCTCCCCCTCTCTCCCTCTTTCTCTCATTATCTCATCCTCCTCATCTATTTTCTGTTGCCTGGATTTATCCTGCCTAGGAATGCTGTATAGGCTCCTACAAACAGACCCAGGTCCTGAGCAGGTTTGCCCAAGGCATTAGCTGTTCTCTGGACACACCTTGGTGAGCGCTGCAGTGTGCAGTGTGAGCTGCCCCCACCCTCTCCAAGGTCAAGGGGGGTCCCCTCTTCAAGGTCAAGGGTAGTCCCCTTAAATCTGTGCTAGGGTGCTTAACTAGAGGAATGTAGTTTATGAGATCCCCAAAATAGTCAACATAAGAGCAGAGAAGACTGCCCTCTGTGTGGTGGATGCAATAAACAGTTGATATTGCCTTTCCTGTAGAGCCTATTTCGAGCAATATGAAGAGGTAATGCAATCCTGTAGCCTTGATAGAGACAATGCACTTGTGATGCAATTGTCAAGGTTACTGCAGCGATGCACCACTGAGATGCAGAGGATGAAGTGGTGGGGCCTCATCTCAGCTTATCCATCCTCTCTACACTGCATAACATTACATGTCCATTCAGTAATATTCCTCAGTAATCTATACTGAGGGAAAATGTATTGAGTGGAAATGAGGGGTGTTCAAGAAGGGCCCTTGCTCCAGGTCCAGCCCAGTGACATTCTATTTTTGTTGATGTTTTGCTTGTGATGACGAAAAAAAAAAAAAACACAGGTGCCTGTAAGCGCTTCTATCACCACCTGCTGGTGGAAAGGACTAAGTAATGCAAAACAACACATGCAAAGCATAAACGCTGCAAAAAAGAAAAAAAAAGAAAAAGACAATGTTTTAAGAGGAAAAAATATAGCTGCAAACATAAAAAAGTAACACTAAATATTTCACGCAAATGGATGAAATGGACAATCCTTCGAGAACCATGCTCCTTGATAAATGAATGAATCTCTAAAAAGCTACAGTTAACCAATGTATTTTAGCATGTTCTAAATGCCAGATTTATAGATACACAAAGCTCTTAACAGTAGAAATATACTTGATGTTTTTTTACTTGAAACCCAGAATGATTCATGTATAACCAACCACATATTTAGGTTGGTACTAAGTCTGTGTCCAAATAGAACATGCTTACCAACCATGCTGTACAATAACACAACTATCAGTGTGTGTGTGTGTGTGTGTGTGTGTGTGTGTGTGTTTCTGTGTTTGTTCTTTACAAACCTAAAATGTCTGACTCTTCCATTCCCCATACTACTCTGCCTATTTGGCATAACAACTAGCTGTGTGTGTGTGTGTGTGTGTGTGTGTGTGTGTGTGTGTGTGTGTGTGTGTGTGTGTGTGTGTGTGTGTGTCTGTGTCTGTGTCTGTGTCTGTGTCTGTGTGTCTGTCTGTCTGTCTGTCTGTGTTTGAGCATATGTAACACATGTGTATGTGTGTACTGTCTGCCTTAGCAAGTGTGTGTGTGTGTGTGTTTGTGCATGAGCTGTGTCTGGGTGCCAGCTCTAGATCATTGGAGGCTGTATGCAAGTAATATAAAAGCTAATCTGAGCCCCATTTCTTCGTTGTAATGTGGCTCTGAAGAGTGTGAAATTAGAGCTGTATTGTATTGTCAAAACCCTCTGAAATGAGCTTGGAGCTTGCTCAGTGCTGATTCAGCAAAGTCTTCCTCATAGCAGATCTTAACTGAGTGCTTGAAGTGATGAATGTATACACGCATACACACACATACATCAAAACACACAGACACAGGTACGCACCTCACATACAAACGCACAAAGGCATTATTTCTGTTTATAGGTACATTTATGCAACTGCTCCAACTAACTTCTAAATATTTTCGTATAAATGTAAGATAAAGGCAATAAAAAGATACTGTGCATTTGAGTACATAGAGTAATGAGGACTAAGAAGGAAAATAACTTGGAGTAATCTGAAAACACAATAATGGAAGAGTCTCAGGAATGAGACTGTTGTTTGCTGCTACATTATTTCATATTTGACTTCATTTTTAAAAGGCATCAAGTGAGATCTGATAGCACGGCTGGATAATATCTACACCTGCAACAGTGTCTCTGTCTATAAATTATTCCAGGAATGATTTTTTTGTTCCCCACGTATTAACATTAGCCTCCCTCAATAAATTTTACAGCTTTACAGAAACTGCTTAGGAAGCAACAATGACAAGCTCAATTGCATCACAAACAAAGGTTACCTAGCCCATTTTCTTATTTCTTCACAATTTTCTTCTGTGTTGTAAAAATTGTGCACTGGCATTGTGTAAAACCAATCTTCAATTATGTCAAACTGAAGTCAAAGACTTTGTCTTAGCCTGGCTAACGCGATTTATCAATGCTCTGCGAACATTGGTCTGGCCAAGCTGTGTTGTAAACCCATTTCTCAGAGGGCGGGCTTAACCCACGTGTGTGAAATGCCTGTGTTTGCTACTGGACGAAGCTTCGACCAATCACATCCCTCTGTCCTCTGACGTATACGCAGCGACTTGGCAAACAGCGGGGCTAACTGATAAATTAAACTTTTACCGAAGCTGGTCGGTAGCATTGCGAAAACGTCCTTTCTTGTAAGGAATGCTTCAAGGGCTGACCTTTGCTCTATTTTCAGAGAGAACTTCTCTTTGAATTCTTCCTAAACAGCAGCTACAGCTGCATTGAAATCTTGCCGTTGCTCCACGTTCGCCATGTTGACAGTGACTGAGATAGATTTCCGGTCGCTAAACTACCGCGTCATTGCCTTTTTGAAATGCTAGATTTTCATTGGTCCCAGTTTCTCTGCTAATGTAGAAACGGTGTAGACAGGCAGCTTGGCCAGACTTACTTGCATGCGAAATGGAAATGCAGCGGCACAGGAAGTATGGGCTTGCCCAGGCTATCTTTGTCTGGCTTTGACACATACAGTGAGAGTAATAAGTATTTGATCCCTTGCTGATTTTGTTGGTTAGCCCACTAATAAAGATATGAGCATTCTATACTTTTAATGGTAGATGTATTCTAATATGGAGAGACAGAATATCAAAACGAAAATCCAGAAAATAACTTTCAAGAATATATTTTAATTAATTTGTTTGTCGTTGAGGGAAATAAGTATTTGATCCCTCTGGCCAAAAGCAGTTAATACTTGGTGGCAAAGCCTTTGTTTGCAACCACAGCAATCAGACGTTTGTGGTAGTTAACCACAAGGTTAGCACACATATCAGGGGGAATTTTGGCCCACTTTTCCTTGCAGATCCTCTCCAAATCATTCAGGTTGGTGGGCTGCCGCTTGCCAACTCGGACCTTCAGCTCCCTCCATAGATTTTCAATAGGATTGAGGTCCGGAGACTGGCTGGGCCACTCCATGACCTTAATATGCTTCTTCTTCAGCCACTCTTTTGTTGCCTTTGCTGTATGCTTTGGATCATTGTCATGTTGGAAGACCCAACCACGGCCCATTTTCAGCTTCCTGACAGAGGGGAGAAGGTTGTCCCCCAAGACAGCACGGTACATGGCTCCATCCATCTTCCCACTGATGCGGTGTAGTAGCCCTGTGCCCTTGGCAGAGAAACACCCCCAAAACATAATGCTTCCACCTCCATGTTTGATGGTGGGCACAGTGTTCTTTGGGTCATAGGCTGCATTTTTCTTCCTCCACACACGACGTGTAGAGTTTAGGCCAAATAGTTCAATTTTGGTCTCATCTGACCACAGATCCTTCTCCCAATCACTTTCAGTATCTTTGAGGTGATCATTGGCATATTTTAAACAGGCCTCCACATGTGCCTTCTTAAGCAGGGGTACCTTTCGGGCACTGCAGGATTTTAATCCATTCCGTCTCAAAGTGTTGCCAACTCTTTTCCTGGTGACTGTGGTCCCAGCTGCCTTGAGGTCATTCACCAACTCCTGCTGTGTGGTTGCAGGATTATTGTTGACAGTTCTAATGATCATTGCCACCCCACGAGGTGAAATCTTTTGTGGAGCACCAGATCGAGGCCTGTTGATGGTCATGTTGTACTTTTTATATTTTCTGACAGTTGCGCCAATGGTTGTTACTTTAACACCCAGCATCTTGCTAATGTTTTTGTACCCCATTCCATTTTTGTGCAGATCAACAATCCTGTTTCTGAGGTCCTGAGAGAGTTCTTTGGTCTTACCTATGTTGTAGAACTTGGAATCTGTCAGATTGCCTGATTCTCTGAACAGGTGTCACTCATACTGGTGATTACTTAGCACAGGTGTCTTCAATTCAGGTAACAAGTTGATTGGGAGTGTCTAACTGCTCTGTGACAGCCAGAACACTTAATGCATACTAGGGGATCAAATACTTTTTTCCTTCAATGAAATAAAAACCAATTAAAATATATTTCTTAAAGTTATTTTCTGGATTTCCTTTTTGATATTCTATTTCTCCATGTTAAAATAGATCTACCATTAAAAGTATAGAATGCTCATATCTTTATTAGTGGGCTAACCAACAAAATCAGCAAGGGATCAAATACTTATTACTCTCACTGTAAATTAATAATGTCTACTGACAGTTTTGGCCTATCTGGTAATGGTGACAGCAGTGACAGAGTTCATGTTTTTCAGGGAAGTTGTGAATATTATCAGAAATGCAGGCCAAGTACCAAACCATGTGGCACTTTTGTGAAGAAGAACCCTTACTTTGATGATTGTTATACACTGGCACTTTCAGTCAGTTCTACAAAAAGCCAATTCCAATATACCAACCTTTCTGCCAAAAGGGCCAATCACATCATGGAGTGTCTCCATGCCAAGTAGTATAGCATTTCTTGCGCAAATGACTAGACAGAGAGAAGTGGAGTAGATAGCTGAAGGGTTGAGTCATTGGATTGGAGTGACTATAATAGAGCTGCAAAGCAGCAGAACTCATGAAGTGAACTCATGCAAGCTGTCATATCTTCTCAACTTCTCAACTTATCTATTACCTCATGCTCAATGCTCCTCTCCACTGGAGGTCAGTTTCCTTACTCCGGTCTGGTCTTATCATACCTTTTTTATTTAAAGTCAGCATATTGCTAGCAACTGAATCTCTCACTAAGCATCATACACACAATATACCTCCTCTGTCAGCACTAACTGACTAAAGTACAATGGAGAAAAAGGTCATGGTGTAAAATGTTTTTTCGGCCCCACTTTTGTGATCTCTCACAAAATTTGTGTGTTGCCTCGCAATACTTCTGCATTTCCTCATCAAACTTTTGCAATCCCTTTGCAAAAAGTTTTACGTTCCCTAGCAATACTTTGTGTTCCCTCAGAATATATGGAGCCCGCCTAGGGTCATGGTGAAAAATATTTTTACACTGCACTTTTGCGTTCCCTCGCAATACCTTTTGCGTTTCCTTGCAATAGTTTCGCAAGGGAACACAAAAGGTGTTGTGATGGAAAGCAAATGTGGTCTAAAATATTTCCCACCATGGCCCTAACCGGGGTGCATAGTGGTCCGTGTGTGGAAGGCTGTTTAGGTATTTGGATTTAGGGCAGCACATGTTGGAGTAGTGTCATGGAGATACCTAATGGTTGCACTAGATAGCACTTTAGCGTTACTTGGTTCTGAAGCGTCTGTCTGGATAGGACTTTGGCCTGCCCAACCTATAAGATTTCATAATGCAGCGATTATTGGGAAGTCGCATTTTGTGGCAAGGTTCCTTACACCCTAAAAGAACTGGATGCACATGTACTATAACTTGAGATAGCAGGGCATAGCTGTGTGGCTTTCGGGTGTCATTTGTAGTTTTGGTTTTCTATGAGTGATAAGTGATAATGATTGTGTTGTGGGTGGGAAGTCATCCCTTGTAACTTTTCAGGGGTTTGGCCAATCTATCCATTTCTGATGACAGATAATGGCCTTTAAGATAAAAAAAATGAAAGAATATTAAGTAAGAGCTCAAATTTACATTCATTGTACTAACACGCCCTGGAAATTTTGTGTAAACCTGTTAAGGTATTTTCGCTGAGCTAATAAATGAAAAATTACTGCCAACCAGTCAACACATGTTAAACAACATAGGCTACTGTAGAAAATACTTAAATCATATCCGCCCAATAATTTTAAAACGGGTATTTCTTTGCAATCCACATAAAATTAAGATAATGGCAAGTTTTTTTAAACAACTTACATATGTTAAGGACATATGAATTCTAATCTGTTTTGATGAAATACTTTAAATTATTTTCCAAACAAACGGTAGGCCTACAGGAAACATGGCTAGTTCATATCAATGTGCGATTACTATGGCAGCACATTACCAGTAGCTTTCCGGATATCCCTTTTGAAATCTTGAGCGCTAACCTCATCAGTGTTCAAAAATTATCATTATAGCTGCAATTCAGAGCCAATTGGCATACACTGGATCATACTGAATCCAAAACCGACATACACTTCAGGTCAGTCCTGATAATGGTTGCTTGCATGAAAGACTGTGTGAAGTCTGTAGCGCAATTAGATACGTCTACTGCTAGCTAGCTACCTCTTTGCTTTGGAGTGCATCCACTGAAGGGCCTCTCTCCGGAGCTCACCATACTGTGATATTGTAGCAATAATGCTTGGAAGTAGAGTTCTTAGGCAGAGGTGTGGATGCAAGGCTCTGTACCTGACAGGAGTTACAGGGACAGGAATGGAGAAAATGTGTGTTGCTTTACCTCAAGGTGGTGCAGTCATTGAAACAAAAAATACTTCTTCAGCATTAAGAGTTGAAACAGTGATTGGTATTTGCAGCATGCATTGTTAATGTAACTTTTGGTGGCGACACGTCTTACCCCCCACTTCTTAATTCACAAGTTCAGAAATGTAGTCTACACACTGTTGAAAACTTTAATACCTAAAGGTTTTGACCATAGCAGTGCTGGGGGCTTATTATGAACATGTGTGCCCATCTTGGCAGGGGTACTAATCTGTAGATTCCTCTTCAATTCGTTTTGCATCGGCCATCTGTATTCAATAGTTTGCGCAATGCAGAGCTTGTTGCACTGGGTTGATTTATACTTGGGGGGAATCATACATATTAGACTGTTGACCTCCCTGGTGAGAGCTACGCAACCAGTTTAACCAACACTGGCTAAATAAACCCCCTTACTTAAAAGCACTTTACATTAATAGGTACATTAAGAGAATCTGAGACTTTGTCTGTATATTCTCCTCCCTCGTATCCAAAACAAAAAATCCTAAACACACAAAATGATTGCCAGCAACACTTAATGTTGTCAGCTGTAACATGATGAAAGGGAAGGCCCAATTCACTCAGGGCATGGTTGAATGGCTTTCGTCCATTGTTCACTTGTGTGTATGAAAAGACAATGTGATGCAAATGATCTGCTGGTTGGCCAAGTCTTAAATTGGCTGTCCATGCTATTCTATTGCACTTTAGACAACAGAATGTTTTCCCAGGTTATTTTGTGTTGACATTTGTCGAATCTCTCGCCATATAAAGTAGATAACTGTGAAAACACATAATATTGTTACATAAATGTGGTTCATAATTCATATCACTCTGTACTTGAAGATGGAAATAAATGCTAGTTTTGAGATGTCAAGTGTTAAAAAATGTCTCTCAAAAGCTTTGTAGTGACACAGTTGAAAGAGAGAAAATCAAATCATTTCCAATCCTTTCATTTTCTCTCACTCTTTGGTAGGAGGATGCTAGCTCTATAACGCTTTTCAGAGACTAATGTCCCATGTCTGTATATTCGTTTCACTGCTGACCAAGGGGTTATAGGATGGTCCTAAACTTGCTGCCATCAGTCCCTCCTGGCCTAGCTCACAGACACGAATTTAACGTTTTAACTATTGAGAACCATATTTGGCTTACACGCCCTTTTGAAAAGGACGGACGTGCATTTGGACTCACCTCTGTATTATAGTTCCAGTAATCATGTATCCAGTATTATAATCCCCCTCATTTTTCTGACTGTGGCATTTTATTGGGCAGTCATACTATATTAGCACAAGCTAATTATCCACAACAGTTACATGTTTGTTTTATTTGTGGTCTCCAGTTGAAGACAAACATAATATGCAAACTCTGTTTTAATGCATTTTCTGTCGACACTAGCTGCTGTTAACAGGTATGCGGCCATTTAAGCCCTGTTTATATTTCCATTTCCTGTGAAAATCTCCAGCATGCTCCCAAGTCCACATTCAAATCCTAGGTCACCCACTGAAACCTGATCTTGTCCTGTCCCAAACTCTGACCCCTTGGTCCAAAACATGAATGTCCACGTGGTTCTTGCATTCAGACAACACAGCCATGCATATCAATTATATTGTCTTTATTACAAAAGCTTAGGAAATAAAGTTTTGGATTAAAAAAATTGTTGTGGGGTATCATTTTTTAAAGAGTATGGCTTTTTAAGAATATGTTAAAAACATCTAAAAAACAGCATGTGTGAATGTACATAAAACCAACTTTCACGTAACTAACAGATTGACAAAGTAAATACACTCAATAACTCCAAACTCCACCATAGAAGACAACACATACTACTTGAACAACACTTGACAAGCACATTTTATGATGATGGTAACAAAAACCAAAATGGCGTGAAGTGGATCAGCAGGTGCTTCAGAGGTAATCAGTTATGGCCTTCATGAAGAATTCTGAAAAACACCAGGAGCAAAAAGACACATCACTGTGGGTCATTTAGTGTTTTTAGCATTGACTGACTCCGCTACTGGCAATATAACAGTAACAAACGCACAAACGCAACAGAACATTGAGCAATACAGGGTACCACTCTGCACCCCACAGACCCTTACATGGGTGACTGTGTGGATCCACTCCAGTACTGTGCTGATGTTGGTGTAGACTCCTGGGCGACTGTTACGGGCACACCCCACTCCCCAGCTTACGACACCAACCAGGTGCCAGTGGGAGGTCAGGTACACCAGAGGGCCCCCACTATCACCCTGTTGCAGAATGATACACGATTAATAAGGTATCGTGTTGCCCAGCCCTAATATTTCATAACCATTTTCAAATGCCTTGTCTTCATTTAATAACAGCTTTATTGTCCACAAAAGTGGAAATTTGTCTTTAACTTTAACAGGTGGGAATTTACTTTCTACAGTGCTGACAAGCCCACTGTTTTTAACAATAGAAAGAAACTGAATTGTACAGACATACTGGCTACAAAACAGGTAAAACCTAATTGATAAAGGTATCTGATTTAGTATAACTGTGGGTAGGAACCAAAATAAAAAAACAACATTACATCAAAGCCTTAACAAATATGCATAGTGACTAGGGCATGACAAAAGAAGGTTAAAACTGCAGTTTGTCATCATAGACATCTGACCATTCTTCTGATGGTAGAAAGAACCATACCTGACAAGAATCCACTTCACCCTCCATATATCCAGCACAGAGCATTCTAGAAGTAATTGAGGTACTATAAACGGAGGGTCTGCTACAACTCTCTTTGTCAATCAGGGGAACAGTGGCCTTCTGCAGGACAGAGGCTACTTCACCTAGTCAGGAAACAAAAGAAGAGAAAACAAATGGTGTAGTAAGATATAAAGAAACCTCTCAAACTCACTTCCAGATAACCTCTTCTGTAACTCATAACTATACAAATGCAGATCTCAGGCAAGTTACTGTGTGTTGATAAGCTCAGGTAATGAGTTCAGGTTTTTAGGCAAGCTAAATATTCAGCCGTCCTTTTCCAAAGCTATCAACAGGGTGGTTTCCAAACAGATCACAGATTTAGTCAAAAAAAAAAAAAAAACTCCAAAAATCAGCTCTTGGCTATCTGTATCTATCCATCTATCACAAGATCAAAGTCAAAATCAGGCCATACCTACAGTAACTTAATATGGCAAACAAGTCATAGTTCACATGTTCACTGACTACTGTAACACCCATTCTGTGGGCTTGCCAGCTTGCACAGCAATACCCTTGAACATGGTCTAGCATGCGACAGTGCGTCTGGTTTTGATGAACCCAAAGGCGAACATGTTAACTTATTGTTTACTGACCACTTAGATTAAATTTAAATAACCTTGAATCGACCACTCTACGTCTTTTCAATTATTTAAGTGCAGTGAAAAAGACTGAGGCCATTCAAGGCCGTAACGCTCTTTACAAAATAACCTGAAATTGCCCTCCCCTTCTATTTTTGGAGACCATTGATAGTCTGGACTGGCACAAACAGTGTGGGAGCAGGAGTGCATACAGAACTGTATTTGTCCCCAAATGTCCTCTGTAGGCCTCAGTGCTTGGTTGAAAGGAAGAATAGCACCGATTTAAAATTCAGAGTGCATCATGTGGAAGGAGGATGTGTGTGTGTGTGTGTGTGTGTGTGTGTGTGTGTGTGTGTACCATTCTCCTGAAGTAAACCCCAGCCAGTCACCACCAGTGGGTCTCCAGTCCTTACAGGCAGATGGTATGGAGGCAAACATACTGGACGAACAGAGTCTAAAGGGGGTTGAGTGGAGAATGAATAATTATTGAATAGCGCTGCATGTGGCAATTCACCTGTGCTGGGTTTGCTGTTCTTGAGGTGTTTTATACAGTATTTACCATACACCAAGTAAAGCAAATACAGCAAGTGCAAATGACACAAAATAATGCAATATTTATATATTCGTGCAAACAGGTCCATGGTTATAGAACAAAGTGTTAAATGCAGTCCTGAAAAATGTCTGTGGAAAGTAAAGATCTAGCGTTCAGATATAAAAAGCAAATAGTTGTCGGTGATAAAGTACTCCATAGCAGACCTATAAGGTAGGGGGAGCAAACATTCTTGTTTTCTAGGGACAGACTTTTGGCTTCTTGTTCCCATTAAAGCGCATGAAAATTCACTATGTTCCAGTATTTTGAAGCTAAAACATAACGACAAGACTGGGAGTGGGTTTTTTTTTTCAGAAAAAAAATGTGTCACTGTTTTTTCTGAGTGATTTGGTCAAAGGACAGTTTAGTAGAGTCCCTCCACCCACCTCCAGTTTTCACAGGTTTGGAGAGATGCAATAAAGCAATGTCATAGTCATTCGATGCGCGATTGTAGCTGCTGTGAATGATAATGCGGTCCACGGCAGCGGCCCCAGACGACCCCACCTCGGTCCTGCCCAGCACCACACGCCAGTAGTCCACTTCCTTTGTTCGCCTTTTTTCAGGTAGAGTTCGTATTGAAGCACAAGCATCAGACAGACAATGTTACAGCAATGAGGTACCAGAGGTATGGATCTCAAACAAGCCAGCTGATTGCCAAACTAGCTTATGCTCAACATACATGCCTTGTGAGCATCAATAGTGAGGGCTGTTGGCCAGCTTGGTTAGTTAGACAGCAAACTAGTTTGGACCAAGAGTACTTTGGCCATTGGTTGAGCATAGTGAGTACTTTATATTACACTTAGCAGAAGCTCTTATCCAAAGCGACTTACAAAAGGAGTACTAAATAGCTTTGTAATGCAGTGGAAATAGCAGGTAGGCTTTTCCTTTCTTTAGTTATGCAAAATTATTTTGAATGAAAAAAAGAGAGAAGAATGGTAACTGCATTATGATGGCTCACTGCTAGCCTGGTAAATCAGCCCCTCGTACCTCACTTCCTTTCATACAGAGGGTGTGGCTGTGGTTTCATTGACATGGTTGTCTCAAGCAGCATCTTGTCTGACCAATCAGCGAACAATTTCTTCCTGGAGGTGTAGACTGCTGAAGTATAAAAAAATTGGATCTACCTTTACCCAATCACTAACATCTGGTCGTGATTTCCATGTAAATGAGAGGACAGCCACACCATCTGTATGAAATCAACTACGAGGGGCTGGTTTACCAGGCTAGCTCACTGCTACAGGAGTGAATTAAAATCATGTGTTTGTCTTGGTTTGGCATGAGTCTCGATCGATGAGTGTGCTGTACCTTGTAAAGCAATGTGCTGCAGTGATGACCCATCTAAGGGAGATGAGTGAGCCCCCACACCTGTGCTGTCCCCGCCACTGCAGGCTGGCTTGCCAGGGCCACTCCTCGATGAAAGTGTTGCTGCCCCCCACTATCCTGTCTTCACCCAGCGCAAACCCGCAGTCTGGAGGAGCCAGATATGAAACAGCTGAGACGACAGAGATATCTTTGCATGCTCTTTGGGTTACTTATCATTTACATGACAGGCCGACCAGATATCCAAGGAAAGCTCATTTTCTAGCGAAAGTCCTTGTTGTTGGGGATCCATCTCCCAGTAAAACATGTAGAATTTCACTTTGTCCGTGGTTTTCATAGCCAGTCAGCCTCTTATTGTGAATACTGCATGAAGTATCATAATCATACTGTTTCATAACAGAACTGTATTTTTCCAAAATGTTTGCCCGATAATTGCAGATTGGGGGTGTATTCGACCCATGCTACACACCATGGTAGAAAAGAAGGGACCAATGACTGAGGAGATATTGTCCTATAGAGTAGAGGAGTGAAATCATAATCCGTTTTTACCTTACACTTTTAGCTCTACTCCAGTCTACTACCGCCAATCTTTGCACTAGCCAAAAAAAATAATTTTCTATGTATACATCATGAAAAAATGTGCACGTCACTCACACACACACACACACACACACACACACACACACACACACACACAGTGCCGTTACCTGAACAGGACAGTGAAATGACAGAACCAGAGGAGCAAGACTCCCTAAGGGAAGGAAAAGGATAATCAGGAGAAGGCCAAGGTCAAAAGGTTAAATCACAGGGTAAGGATAATAATCAGCAGCTTACTGGCACACAAGCGATCATTGATCATGCAGCTATCTATGCATTGTTCTATGTGCATATTACCAAGAGTGAAAACACAAAAAAAACATGTCATGGATTCAAGACAAATATGGCAAATATATATTCACACTCATACATCTGTGTGCTCAAAAGAGTGTATTACATTAGGTACATTATGCATTTTTCCTAAAAGTAAGCATTGCATTTCTTATCTAGGTATGTGGACACTGTGAGTCAGTTACAAAACAGTTCAACCTCTCATATTTTCAGTGGTGTGCGTGAGTAAGAATGAATCAGAATGAGTGTATGGGAGTGAGTGTGTTTTTTTTCTCTTGTGTGCGTTTGTCTTCCATGCTTCCAGCCTTACTGTGGTGTGACACCTGGGTGCACATAGGGATCCTGTGATGAATACCGAGCATGCACCCCACTGAAGGACTTGGGCAGGTAAGAGGGCAGGCTGTTCACAGGGACCCAAACACTGCGAGGACTTCTATGAGAGAGAGCGCGCACGACAGACAGACAGAGGGAGAGAGAGATGGAGCAAGAGACAGAGAGAGAGAGAGGGAGGGATGTGTTCAAAGGTAAGCAAAGCAGTTAGATAAATGAATAAATGAAAAGCCCAGATAACCTGTTAGCACCATACTGCAGAATAATGTATGCAAATGAATGTAACCGATTGTTCGGCCGTATCTAAACAAGTCTTACTGAGCACTTGCAATGCCAGACAGAAATGAGGAGTCTATGTACAACCCTTTCAGTGATGTGATGCATTAAAGTATTGTGAGCACCTAAGCAACTTGTCTAATGGACAAATACCCCATGCAATCATGTGTAAAACAATTTAATGATAGATTACATTACATCACACTTAGCTGATGCTCTTAGGCTGACTTACAGTTATTCAGGTACAGGGGTTCAACTACAGTCCCAGGAGCAATGGGGGGTTAAATGCCTTGCTTAAGGGCACTTCAGCCCTGGATGAGGGTGCAGGAGAGCACTAGTTATCTACTCCCCCAACCCCCATTTTTCCTACTGGAACAGGATTAGAACCCACGACCCCCAGATCCCAAGACCAACGCTCTAACCACTAGGCAACCGCTGGCCCCAATGTCCTAAATAATAAACAAAGTGGTGGCTGGCATGAGCTGGTGCTTTTTTTAGAGCAGTACCCACTCTGTGTAGCCTAGTTGCCGGCAGGTGCTTTGGGTGTGCTGCCACCTCCAATTCTCAGCGCACACAAATCTCCAGCCACTCCCAACAGAATACACCTGCAGCACCAAACTATCACTCACAAGACGCACTGTGGAGAGAGAGAGAGGGAAAGAGAGAGAGAGAGAGAGAGAGAAATTCTCAAGTCATCATATTCACAAGAACATTAGTTAACTTTGGCCTCCTACATCAAACCAGGAAATCAGGTCAACAGTAACTGGGTTTCCAACCAATTGTTAATGCACATTTTAATTATTTTTACTACAATGACAGATCCTCATTGGAAACACCTTAAATGTGATTTAATCTTTGTGGTCTAAAATGATCACATCCTGTTCAGCTGAATGAGCATTACTGAGGTGAATAATAATAGTAAATATTTCACTACAGATACATTTGGAGACTCCGTCTGCATGGTGGTTGGAGAATCAGGGTTTTATTTTACATTGATGCATCAATGGAGAAGTTTCACAATGAAGATTCACCTGTATCTCAGTATTAGTCAGAAATATTCAAACAGTAAATACTCCTAGGTCAACATGGGGTGTAACCCTTAGACCCACCCTAAATTGATATGCATTAGGCAACTGTGTGTGTGAAAAGACTGCAGTGGGGGCTTCTTCCAGGTGGCAAACAATGTCTGTATGTTGATTAGAAGAATGGGACCGTTCCTGAGATGGCCAAAATGGCCAAACGGGTGGGGCACAACAATCAAGTTCACACCTTATCTCTTAAGGCAGACACACACATATTTGCAGCCAGGACTTGGGAAACTGTCTCACAAAGCTCTGATTCTGATAGAAAAAGTTACGATAACATAAAACAACTTAGGAATACAAAATACTAACAAAGCAATGTGTTGACATTAAAAATGTATTACAAATTATTATTATTATTCAGGTTCCTTCACATTAAATAGAAACCCGACTTTTGAGTCTATGTAAACAATGTCATACTAAATTTCACAGTCAATAGAATGGGACACACACATAGTTGCACTGATCTTGAACTTCGACATCCAACATTAAATTTCATATTTGAGGCAAAGGAAACATGCAAACTTATCATACCAGAGATATCATGGTGCAAGATGTTTACACGATTTAGCAAGGTGTTTTATGTTGAAAAATAGGTCAGTGAGGCTTATTCAGGCCACCTTTGAATACATTTGAACATTTTTATTACCAAATTTGATATAACTGCATGTGCCTTCCTAGAGAAATTATATTGCTTAGAACGGTCTTGGTTTTGTCTTTTAGGAACAAAAGATGTTTCTTCTCCCAATATGGTTTTGGGAAAAACTATTTAAAAATTTGTGAGATCTGGCCTTGAGAAGAAGCAGTGCATAGAAGATGCACCATCCCACATATGTATGTGTATTCACATGACCAAATGTGAGTAAATGCATGCAAACTACCTGGAAAGGTGGCATTGCTGGTTGCATTTGAGACACAGTGGGCCTCATCCTCTCCATATCGGCAGTCAGCTTTCCCATCACATGTGGCCTCCATGGAGATGAATCTCAGAGTGCGATGGCAGAAAAAGTAGTCATCAGCGATTAGTTGCTCCACCACTGTAAAGTGAAGAGATGAGATTCACAACAGATCTTTAACAGCACATGATCATGTTGTGATAGTATTTTGGAGACTAGGTATAGTGCAGTAAATTTAGTAAACAATCCGATACAAAAAACACTTCAAATTATTTCCAACAAATCTTGATTAAGGGCATCAAAAAAAAATCACTGAAAAATATGTAAAAACACTAAATGAGAGGAATAGAGACAGAGAAGAAAGTATAGGGGGAAAAAAAAGAGTGAAAGGGCTTACGGAAGTATACTCCAACCACTAGCGCTCCGAGGATTAGCAGGACACAGGCCACTATGCTAGAGCCAAGCTTCACCTTCGACCTCCGCTGGCTCTCACGGAATGTCATCATCCTTCTGCGGTGTGTATGCATCCCCATGTGTGCCCTTATAAATGAGAACCTTACTGTGCACAAGTGTGACCAACCACAACAATACAGAATAACCCATTTCCTTTTCAGATATGCCTCACCATGGAAAAGCCACAACCCAAAGAAAATTTTTTACTTCTTATAACTGTCTGTATTTCAGAAACAATTCCAACTTACATTGAGCTGAACAGTGTCTGTATCTCCCTAGAGGTTTAGGAGAAACAATTCAAAATATAGTGAGATCTGGCCTTTGTCTAATACTTAAATAAATCTCCTAAGAAACAGTGTCCAGTGAAGCCCAATTTAATTCAATTTAAGTTTGTAAATTGGTTATACTGTTGTTTTTCTCCTATAGGGTTTCTTGGAGAAACAGACCAGAAGTGAAAAAGATCTTATTCATTTGAGAGACAAAGATAATACTGCTGTAAGAAGTAGGCTTTATATTTTTCTCCGGCATTACAATGTCAACAATAATTGGCAAACAATGAATTACAGCATAAATATCCTGTTGTTGAACACCTTGAGCTACTTTAACATCTCCAATAAGGTTTAGGCAGCCAGTAAACACGGAACAGCTAAACTAACACATTAATCTCACCTTTGTGATGGTTCTCAGGTCTTTCTCTCTGTTTCTGCCCAGGCTTGTGAACTTGCCTTTAATCTGCTTAGGAGTCTGTTTGGGTGAGTGAGACACGGGTTGGCTCTTTGCTTGGTTAGCAGCTCAGGTGATCTTAACGAGCCTTGATTGGGGATTTGCTGCCATTTTTACCCACTCAATAAGAGTTTAGCTGAAATGCCCTGTCCAAAAGAACTATCATTTTGACACGTTTGTTCTAAAAAAAATCTAATCATTTAATTATTATGAAATATGAATAATCACAGAGGGTTGGTAACATTTTTGAGAAAAAATGTAGGACTTTCGGCTACAACTTCCTAATAAGGCCTTTCATTTCTGTTTTAAATCCATGACAGCAGGAAATAGTGCCAGAGGTTTCTTTGTCCTTTTCCAGGAAAGTGGGAGTGGTAATCCTTATGGAAAGTTACATATCTTACTTAGGATTATGCACTTGAGTTATGGCCTACAGGTTCCGTTACACATAAACAAATGAGAGAAATTGACACTTAAAATACCAAGAAGCTCATCTTTAAAACATATATTATTTACACATTTTTAACTGCCTTTTACAGAGTCAACAAGGTACATACTTAAACAACCAGAGTCCCTTTAAAAAGGACTTTGGACTGATTTTGGCGTCCAATCACACATAGAACAATTTTGCCATTTGTCTTTTGACCGTTTGAAAAATATACATCATTGTGCACTCTTTCTCTCAGTAAATACAAGCAGGTCAAATGACTCATACTTACTCTCATGAACTCTGATGTTGATGGCCACCCTAGAAATGCTCTTGAATAATATTTCCATATCATGCTGTCATGAGGAAGGGACAAAGGTGTGTTTAAGACCTGTGCCTGTGCAGTTGATCTTATAGCCACCATTGTCTTCTCTGGCCTATCTTTAGTGGCCAACCATTAGTAGGCCTACATACAGAACTGGTTTTGTGTGCACAAGATCTGTGTTTTTTCCCTCTGTGAGTGGAATGAAACCATTTGGTCAACTGTGCTTGAAGTCCCTGGAGCTGTTTGTCATCCTGCTGTGGTGTGTGTGCTTATCAAAGTGCAGACACACCAAAGGGGGCATATATGTGTGTGTGTGTGTGTGTGTGTGTGTGTGTGTGTCACAATGGTTATCAAATGCTGCCCTGTGAAACCAGTCTGGTGACAAAGAAAGGGAAGCAGAAACAGAGAGAGAGAGAGAGAGAGAGAGGGAGGGGAAGAGAGAGATAATATTTTACCTGTTGGAGAGGTACGTGAGGGACATGTTGTGAGCTTGGACAGGTGTACTGCTGATTTTCAAGTAGGAGGGAGTAAAAGCTAAAGCAACACAGCTGAACATCTATCACCAAACAGCATCCCATGGCAGCTCATCAGGTTGGTGTATTTCTCTAGAAATCTTTTTTATATGTTAACTGAGTACTTTCAAGTATTATTAAGTAGCTTGCCCACAAGGATTGTTATGTACAACATGTACAATACAACTTTTAAAACGAGAGTAAAAGAATCTTTAAAATCACAGACAGCTAAAACTGCTTTTAGAAATACCTAATAAATACACAAGTATTGGTAAAGTTTGGATCACAAACTCTGTGCAAATAAAGTAGAAACCGTGATAGAAAATGAGGAAATGACACAATCACTGCGATTACAGGAGGAAAGTTCATACAGTCTGTTTTGAATTAACAGAGGACTAGGAAATAGGAGGAAATAATTTAATACGTTTTAAACTATGGAAAAAGTCTAGAAAAGTGTTTGAGACAAAGGGGTAGGCTAAATTAGTAGTAGTTTTCATTAGTCACATTAGTATTGAAAGTTTTTATACCGATAAAAATAGACTTGGATTTAGACTTGATAGACTAGATTTGACTCACTTGTTAAGGTCTTAAAGGCCTACTGAGAGCACTGTTGTTGTTTCAGGATATTAGAGGGTTCTCTAGTTACCTGTTAAAAACTGAAATCCCCATCAAAAACCTGCTAATGCACAAGCTCATTTTAAGCAACAGCGTTTATTTACTATTCACATTAAGTACAAACCTTTGTCCTAACTGAACTTAAGTCCGAATGTAATTTGTTTCATTGAATATACTTTATCCCCTGGCCACCAAGCCCATGACTGTGGTGTTTGTAGTGTCTGATCTACCAGCTGAGCTACAGGGACGTGGCTATCTACAATGACCGATTTCAATCTTACAGCCTCTAACTGTGGGGCATGACAGTCATCCACCAGACTCCAGTTAATATATGATCCCCCAAGTCATTGTGCTGTGGAGGATTTGAACTGATTCAATTGCAGTTGAAGTTCTCTGATCATCCATGAGCTTTACCTAGATGAATATTATGAGTAACCCTGCTCCATTTTGTCTCTGGCTGAAAGTACATAAAAGTTAGTTAAACATGGGTCAGGTTATCTTTAGCTGTTTTTCTATAACATTTTTTTTTAAATGTCAAGGACAAATTTAAGCCACTTTTAAGCTAACTAAGAACAGCAGAGACAGAACAGGTCAGGCAAGAGAGGAACAAGACCAGAAGGGGTTAATCCTGGCTGTTTTTCATTTAACTTGCCTGCTTGCACGAGTGATATCATGTAAATGTGTCACTGCAAACACAGCTCTCTTTGTGTTTCTTCTGAGTTTGCTTTGAGCTGGCTCCACCTAAGATTTGCACAAGGCATGGTCAGGCAGGAGTATATGTATAGCACATCAAAAACACACTGATATCTTCATTTCTTTTAGTAAATACTTGCTAAAGGTAAATATATATGAAAATTATTCAAAGTTTAAAAGAAAAAGTCCTAATCTAGGACAAATGTTATGATGCAAAGACTTCCTATGTGGTTCTAGATGTTGGTAGCTCTTGACTTAAGGTGAGCACTAGTGTTAAGTTTCCTGTCTTTGTTAAAGATTAATCAGAGGTGAAGACCACAACTTCAGAAAACAAAACCCTGCCACATATTTCATCCAACTACCTTTTGAACCAGCTGACCCTAATGAGTACACAAATCTTTAAGATCAGTTAATTAGTTAAATCACCTGCGTTAATTGCACACAGACAGAAGGGAGGTTTTCCTCTCTGGAGACGGGATCTTCTGGGGCCTATTTCACAAAACCAAGATAAGGGATTAAGACGGGTTTACTTGGTCATCCTAGATGACTTAAGCCTTGAAGTCGTTTCACAGAAGAAATCGCATATAAGTTACCATGGGGATTTATACCTTGCAGCTAGCCTGCTCCCGACCAGGCTAAGAACCAGGATTAGTTAATTCTTGCCCCTTATTGGCTCAATGAACTGTCACTCAGAGTTGTCAGACGCGGCCGGCCAGCCAGCAATGGTGTTAGCCAACTTTTAATGTTCCTATGAAACACTTTAAATAGGCTAAATAAAACATTTTCTCTGCTGTTTATTATATTTGTTTGTTTGCTTATTATTATGCTTTTAATTTCTGAACCAATTGTAATCGAATAGTTTCTTTTATTTATTTCATTAATTGAATGAATACGCAAACCAACTTCACTTGTGTTCTCAATTAAGTCGGTGATCACAGCAATATATAATGACAGGCTGCACGTGCTTCACCTCATAACATTCCATGAGGACGCTCTGCTCCGCCGGGGTGAAGTACTGCGCACGCGTCTTCTCCATTTCATCGCGCATTCTGGGATCCATCCATGCCGTCTTTTATAGAATAACGTGAACGCGCTCTTAACAGGATTTGTTACACCTGGCTTGGCCTAGCCGCCTCAACTCATCCGTGCTCGGCGTTAGTGAAACGTATTCAGCGTGTTTACATAGACAAGGCTAGGTCAAGCCCCGTTTTCGTCACTTATCTTGGATGTGTTTAGTCAGGTTTTGTGAAATAGGCCCCTGGTCTTGAAATCTAGACATACCCTAGCGGTAGCAATTGCGATTTTTTTGGGGCGCATTTCCGCCCCCATTGTACTTAGCCAATTAAGTGCCACGTTACTGATTGATGTCAGGTAGAGCAAAGAGTGTGGAGCACCCACAAATCAGTATGGGGAAAACAGATGTGGGTATGATACAATTTCTTGGACATGGCGACAAGGAAGTGCCTTGCTCCTATTTTGAAAACTGAAAAATTTGTTTAATTTTGGCTGAATTCACTAGCCTAGCATTTCCTATTTAAAAGAATGGGGGGGTGGGACATCCCTTTCTCCAGTATAATACCTCCATGGACCATGCATAATTTAGGCTGTGGATCCCAAACTCTGGAATCTTAATGAGGGTTATCTCTGCTGATGAGTGCTTCTCTCCTCCTCCTCAGTCAGATGTGCCACCTCCCTACTACTACCCGGAGACTGCTCAACGACCCCCTCCGTACGCCAACATACCCGGTGCCCAGGTGTGGCATCCACCACCACCACCGACTGTACCACAGTATGGCCCTCAGCCTGTAGTCACCCCAGTCGTCCTCACCCGCATAGGTACTGGACAATCTTCAGTCTCTTTCTCTCAGAAACATCCTATAGGCACTTTGACAGTTATGTTCATTACCCGCTGCTGTGAGGCTGTCTGTTGGGGGCACGTTCTTGTCCAGAATAAAGAAGTGAGTGAGTGGGTGAATGGATGGATGGATGGATGGATGGATGGATGGTTGGATGGATGGGAGCATGGGCAATGTACCCATGGATGAGTGGATGGATGGATGGATAGATAGATAGTTGGATGGATGGATGGGTGCACTTGTCTTAATGTATGCATTCCCAATTGCAGCAATTTATCGTTATGATCTTTGTATAATCATTGCACCTTTATGTTAAAGGAATGAAAAATGTATTTTTGACTTGACCATCTTTGACAAATTCTCAAACTAAAGTACTACCTATAGAAACTGGAACATTTGTTCTAAGACCGAGGGAAGGTTTATAATATGTTATGTATTGAAAGGACCCACTGAGGAGAAGTGAAAAACTGAACTTTGGCTGGCAAATGTACATACTCAGCACAAAGTCATGGTTCAATGAGCACAATTAATGCTAGACCGCAAAGAAACACTTTGTGCACCTTAGCAAAACATTGCACTCCAAATCCCACACTCATTAAGCTGGCTGGAGGACATGTTTAATCTTAGCCACCAGAGAAAAAGGCCTTGCTGTCTAAGGCCTATAGACTTAGGCCAATGTTTAATCATGTTAGTTAGTAAAACAGTACTCTACAATATTCTCCCTTTTTAAAATTGGCACATATGTTATTTCTGAGACATTGTGAACATCTGGTGTTGTGAACATTTGCGTTTGCATGAATCTGACGCAGTACAACTGGGGCAGAGGGTGTTTCTGGGTGGTTTAACGATTGTTTGACTTTCTGTGGTCATATTGGAAAAACTCTGAAGTATTCCCGATTGTTTTAAGCACCACCCACCAGGAAGTCACCAAGCAGAAGTCGGACCTGTTGCTACAGCAGTTCAGGGGCCATCATTCTAATATGTGCTCTGGTGGCCATTGCGATCTGGTTGGGATGTAAGTTGCAACACAAGGAAGCACCCACACCCAATTCATTAACATAAAGTACAGTGACACTCACACACTGAATCATTGTATGCTATTACACTTTGGAGCACACACATACACAAAACATTTATGCCCATATGCTTCAAGAGAAAATGTATCTTTAACGAAGCCTAAGGCATGCAGCTGATAACAGAGAGGAAATCATCAGTGGATAGATCAGCTAATCAGTGAAATCACCTGTGTAAAGTGCACAGGTGGAAGGAATACATGGCAGAGTTTTTACTCTCTGAAGCTGGTATTTCCACCTGTGATCACTGTTGCTTTAAAAACCATAAAGGGTCATTAGCAGAGATGGAAATTTTCAAAACAATACTATAACTAACTGTTGAGTGGATGGTGAATTTTACGTATTTATCTGTGGCTGGTAAGGGTTCACATCTTGCGAAGTTTTTACTCCTGGACTACATTTCCCAAAAGCATCGCAAGGAGCCTATGATATTCATATAATTTTAAAAGACAATTGTTTAGATAGTTGTAATTTAGCCTACTGTTAAGCTTAACAGTGATCTCATGATGTTCTTAAGCAACAAACATTTTGGGAAATGGTCTGTAAACTCAAGATGTCGCTGTGTCTGAAGTTACAAACTATTTAGGCTTGCAATGCTTTGGGGAAAGGCAGCCCTGATCATTAGCCTAATCATGCCAGATGAAGATGAGGCTTTGCCAGTTTGACACTCTGACATGATGTCCTGTCCTCTCCTGTCCCACCAGTGCAGTACGGCACAAAATTGCTGGACAACCCTTCCAAAGAATCAAGCCCAGATGTCTGCCCCACCAACCATGTTCTCTGTGACGGGTCCAAGGACTGCTCACGGGGCAGTGATGAGTCCAGCTGTGGTCAGTGCACAGGAATTATGCCCTAAGTGCAGGGGCGGACATCCCAGGTTTAGAAAGTTAAAGTCCTACCATATATTTGTTTCAACCAATTCACTGAACTTAGCACTATTCTCCAGCCAGGTAGATGAGCTCATTAGTAAAATCACCTGTTTTAGGAGCACAAGCAGAAGGAATACATGGCAGGACTTTTACTTTCTGAAGTCGGTTTGTCCACCTCTGTCTAAGTCACTTTCATATGTTAGTTTGCACTCTGGTTATTAAAATGTTTGCTGTATTTATAACTGCAAGACTAAGGGTAGAGAGTGCATACAAATGTTAATAAAATAACTTTTATGTAAATTACCTTTAAATTTGGGGTTAAAACGAACATATGCATAAGCTTGACATAAAATGGTATGTCTTTGCTCTTAACAAAATACTTCAGTGTGCTAAAGGGCAGTAACATTTTGTAACCAGCTCTTTATTGAGCTATGTGTATTGTGAGATGATATTCTGTATTGTAGCAGAGCTATGTGTTATGGTGGTGCAATGCTCTCTGCAGTGCGCTTTGGGACAGACAACCAGTTGCAGGTCAAGACCTTCAAAGAGGGAAAATTCCTCCCTGTTTGCTCTCAGGGGTGGAGTAAAGGCCTGTCAGACCTCACCTGTTCCCAGCTGGGCTTTAGGGGGTGAGAAGACATGCAAATACACACAACTACACACATGTATGTGATAGGGCACTCAAACAAATACAAACAAATGCAGATGCCTGGACAATTTGGCAGGGCAAAACACAAAGACACAAATGCCATAATGTGCCACACTATATGTGTGCGACCTTTTTATACATTCATACATAAAATATACATGTTCAAGAAAGCAGCTTGGACTCACAGTTTATATCTTTAACTTGAAACATTCCCAATGTTTTATTGTCCTGTATGTGTTTATGTCTAAATGTGTGTTTATGTATGCTCTTCAGAAGTTACACCTATGAGGGTGTAAGGGATTCTTCTTTCAGAACTCTGTCAGCTGCACATACATCATCTAGTTACATACAGGGCAAGCTTACAAGCAGGTAAGCACCAGCATATGTCAATATGTCAATTGTCAATTGGCACACACATACACACACTTGCACACGCATACGCACATACTTCCACATTCACACACAAATGTATCCCACACAGGTTTCATATCCTCACCATTCTTGGAGCCAAATGGCTGTTTGTTATATTAAACATAAACACATCATAATCCTTTGTGCTAACATCTGTTGTCACGATCATTCACCAACCCAGTAATGTTGTACCCCGACTTTCTACAACCTTGCTTTCCAACCTCTGCCTTTAATTAATTCTAAACTCTCCCATATACAGGGCCATAGAGGTGCCTGCACAACATCTATAAATACCAAACTTATCATTACAAAAATGAACCTGAACTGTTCAGCAGAGTACTCAGACTTATATGAACTCTGTTTGTTTGTTTGTTTGTCTGGCGAAGTGCTGAGGCTGATATGAGCCTAATGCAGGTCTTGTTTCTCTGGCTGTAGCTTTTCCTGCCCAGACCAAGAGACTGTGACTCTGCAGTGCAGCTGTATGTCTTCAACATGTTTTTTTCTCTATACACATTTCCTTGTCAATTTTAGTCAAGCAAAGTGAAAAAGAATAGAGGATAGAGTAACATTTGAGACACTTAAACGTGTGTGTATGTGTGTGTATGTGTGTGTGTGTGTGTGTGTGTGTTCCTGATAAAGAATGCAACATATGTTAACTAACCTGATGGTCATGATTGAAGTATGTATAGTATACACATGTAGTTCTTCCAAGAATGGTATGGCTATTTGAGGAAAAACCAGTCCTAAAAAAATCTGTCCTTTCCTTTGTAATTCCAAACTGGCCTTACTCTCATTCTGTATCTTCAACATTCCTTCACACTCCCCCCCCCCCCCTTTTCCCACTCCAGACTGTGGACAGCAGCAGTCTTCCTCCAGAATCATAGGGGGCGCTGAAGCACAGCTGGGGCAATGGCCCTGGCAGGTCAGTCTGCATAGGTCAGGCTACCACACCTGTGGAGGGTCTCTCATCTCCACAGATTTTGTATTAACAGCGGCCCATTGCTTCCCCAGGTTTGTTATTATTATTCATCATTTGTCATGTAAAACATGAACCACTGTGTGCTTTAAGCCTTATTTAGGCTACCCATACATACATTTGTGAAGACTTTAAACAAGGTATGCCCTAAACAAAAATAGTCATTATCCTACAAAGGCATCATACAAAATTTGATTAAGATGTCGTATCTGGATAAAAAAGACCTCACTCAAAAAAGCATTAATTCTTTTAGATATAAACCAACTGCCACTGAATGAACAGTTTGTATCATTTCCTGTAAAAATATGAAAAAAAACACTATTACTTTAAAGAAGGTTTATAGTGAATAGATGCTTCAATGAAACCCACTGGCATCCACATATGCTGTACAGTGGAGTGGCTTACCTGGAAAGCTTATAAGAATCATGCATTTTGTGATAAAAGCATGAAATGTCCTACACATAAACCCAAAGGCAGCACAAAAAAAAAAAGATATCAGGTCACCGTGAATTTTCAGCATGGTGGCCATGGCAACCACTCTCAAAATGGCTGCCATTTACTTCCATTTCAGGTTGAATTTTCTTATACGTGTTGACAATACTTTTTGATATTGTTCTTCTAGTTCATTCATTTCCCACCCATGCATAACTAGTAACAGTCACTACATAAATACATACAAATAACGTTTCCAAGTTACATAGAAAATTCTTGTATGGAGGATGATTTCTTCTCAAAACACATTTTTTATGTTGCTGAACTGAAAAGGTATACTTTGCATCAAGCCAACCTTGAAATTTCCTGGCTCACATGAGACAGGCCTAAAATATTATAAGTATTAAATGTCATACGGCCTATCAAGGACAACTAGTCGGTAATCCCCTTCACAATTACAGAGAGCTCTGTCACAAGCTCTGTCACAGCTTAAACTAAAACATCTGTACCAGCAGATCTGTAGCATTCATCAAAGAAATGCAGATGGTCTGGCAGCCAGGCCAACAGCACAACTATCTGCTTTGATGCAAGAAGTCATTTGCTCATGGGCCTGATCATCTGGGCCTGTTTTCTTCTTTCTGGTGAAACCAAGCTTTAAACTATAGAGGTACACTGTCTGTATCTGACAAAGCTGGCCATAAGCCCAATATTTAGAGCAGAAGCTGTGATGTAATGGGTCATTTTGGTGCGCAACACGTGGACTGTTTTGAGGAAGCAGTTAGCCATCTGCCATGCTCTGAGATGCAATCTCAGCTTCCACCGTGGCTTCTACCAAACCACTTCCTTGCAACCTGCTCCTCAGCATTTTCAGTGTTGCTATGTTAATATGCAACCCATCAAACATAAGCACTAACTTGTCTTCACTTTATCTGTGAGGCCACTTGAACTGAAAATGCTTTGCCAGGGCATACAAAGGTTGGTTAAATGTGACCACTACAGTCTGCTCAGTATTCAGGTGTTTCAGTTTTACTGATAACATCTACTTGCATGGAAGGGAACCCATAAGATATCCAAGGTGGCGGTTTCCTGTGTTCAATGTTCTTCCTTATTATAGTCAATTACTGATGCTCTGCCTTGGTGTGCTATCTGAGGCCATCTCTAGTGAGTGGTTTTCACACACAAGGCCTACTCTTAAATAACTTCAAAACTTCATGCTGCATTTAAAAAAAAAATTAATGTTGCATCCTAAAATATATGATTCAACACAGAAATCATCTTTATCCTTCATAAGCAATTTTAAGCCTATTTCTGTTACTGTCAGGTAATCATGGCTGCCATCCTGACGTTTCAAAGACTATGTATGGTGAATAAAATAACCATCACCATCATCTACATCATGTTGTGTCCCACAGTAATGATACAAAAAACTGTCTTTGGTGGCCATTTTGAAAAATGGGTGCCATGGCCACCATGTTGAAAATTCAATTTTTTTCCAACTGCCTTTGACTATATTTGTACCAAATTTCATGCTTTTATCACAAAGTGCCCAATTTCACCCCAGTAGTACAATAGCTATGAAACGCAGTAGGAAAAGAAATAGAAGTCCCCATACTTGCTTTGGTATTTAGCTGCATAGGCAAACAGTGGATTGATCAAAGCCCTATTCTATCTGTCCCTCTTTGTTCTTCTTTGTTCCATAGTTCTGACGCACAGTTACCAGGCAACTGGTATGTTTACATGGGCACGGTGTCTCAACTAGACCTACCAGCACCCTACCTCGTGGATAAGATCATCTTACATAAGGACTATGATTCCAACTCCAACGACAATGACATTGCCCTGCTGAAACTCCGTCGACCTGTGACTCCCTCTAGTCAGTGCATGTGTGTCTCACACATTCTCATGTCTCTTACAGCAAAACAGCAAGTAATGTTACCTGTTAAGTTGTAAGCACCTCAGTTTCAGAACTTTATTCGTTCTCTCTGTAGCCATTTTTCAGTAGCTTCTCCTTAGTTCTCTTTCAATTGCCAGAGATTTTGCACAAGGCCCAAGCCATGTTTCAGTGCCTTGTTTTGAATGCCATTGTTATACTACCAAAAACTTGTGGAGCTACATTGAGCTTTTTTAATGGTGTAAAAAAAAGTGACGTCTTTAAGCTTTCTCCATGTCCTGATCCCTAGACTTATGAGGTAAAAATAGTACATTTCAAAATGCGAAATTCTGTATTATCTTCAGTGTTGGGAAGGTTACTTTAGAAATGTAATTCGTTACAGTTATAAGTTACCCTGTTTAAAATGTAATAGTAGTGTAACTTTTTGAATTACTTTATCTGAGTAACGTAACTTATTACTTTTTGATTACTTTTTGATTACTTTTCAAATAAACGTAAACATTTTTACTGGCAGTGTTGACCTTAAAAAAAACACTGAACACTATTGAGCCTTGCAATACATGAATATGAATTAGCATCACATCATATATATATGAAGTCTGAAATTATTATATATATATATATATATATATATATATATATAAACACCACAAGGTTCAAGCCACATTTTTGGAAAATCAATCTGATAACACAGACATTGCTGTTGTTAGCAACTGAAATTCAGACCCAGAATCCAAAGGCATGTACTAGCAGACGTGGTGGCGCTGTAGAAGTGATACACTTTAACAGAAAGCCTCGCATCCAACTGTGGAGGGAAATGGCAACAGGGATTTTTTGTAGGCTACAGGGATGTTTTGTAGGCTATAAGAAAAGCACACGAAACATTTTTTTTAAAAATATAGACTCTTTTAGCAAGGTTTTGCTGACAATATTAATATGTAATTCAAATTGTAATTTTGAAAAAATTCAAAAGTACCTGTAATTGAATTACACATTTTTCTCCAGTAACTGTAATGTATTACTGTTACATTTATTTTGTAATTAAATTACGTAACTGAATTACATGTATTGCGTTACTCCCCAACACTGATTATCTTACTGTCTTGCCAGACCTGCACAACACATTTCTAATACAGAGACTAATGCTGAAGTGATATTGCGGTAATGTAACAGTAAAAGTCTCCTGCTGACTGATTCTATTTTCATGATGTGTAGGCACCGTTCAGCCTGTGTGTCTACCAGCATATAACCAGATTTTCTCTCCTGGAACAACATGCTGGACTACAGGATTTGGAACCACGGTCGAGGGTGCACGTAAGTTTATTTCTGTAAAAGTAACAAGAATCTGTTTCTATTGTGTACTGAAAGACACAGATCATAAATCTGGTTACTTGTCTGTTCAGTATGTTTTCTGTGTGTGTGTGTGCGTGTGCGTGTGTGTGTGCGTGTGCGTGTGCGTGTGTGTGTGTGTGTGTGTGTGTGTGTGTGTGTGTGTGTGTGTGTTTGTGTGTGTGTGTTTGTGTGTGTATATGCGTCCTTGTGTGACATCCAGAGAGTGGCTCTATTAGCCTAATGGAGGTGGACGTAGACTTAATCTCCTCTACTGCCTGCAATGCTCCGCGTGTATATGGAGGTCGCATCACTGAGAACATGCTGTGTGCAGGAAACCTGCAGCATGGAGGACAAGATTCCTGCCAGGTACACCACTACATATACGTCCTTCACAACTTTATGAGATTGTGTCAGAATTAAAGAGGAAAACACACATACACTACAAATAGTTCCTTCACAACTCTATACTGTTTCTGAACCAAAGAGATTATATGTCTGTGGGCCACAGAATGAAAGAGGGAAAACACACACACACACACTGAAGAGTGTGTCTGTGTGCCACAGACCGAGAGAGGGAGATGTTTGAACACTTTGACTGTACAGTGGGTGTGGTCCATTTCCCAGAAAAGAAAATGTGTAAATATTTATTTACATACCACACCATTTTACTTTGAAACATTAAGCTTGTTACACAATGGGCTCCTGCACTCCTTTTGTTTCAACAAGTGACACATTAACAGAGGTAAAGCAGAGTGTGCTTTTATGAAGAGTTTTTCAAGCTGCTGTTCCACGCTCCCTCTGCTGGTTAGTGCAGGTATTGCAGATGGTCTCGGACAACAGTTTCACTCGCAGGAGAGCTTTAACCTAATGAGTGTTTTTTGTTTCAATTTTCAATACAACATGCAACAATGCACATATTTGAACAGATTGACTGATTTGGTATTGCAAAGACAAATCCTATAAATATTTTACTCAGATATAGTCAGCAGTGTATGTCATAAGTAGTAATTTATCAATGATTCTAAAAACATGAACGACAGATTATGTCATGTCATGTTAATCACTAGCGTGTACTGTTTTGATTAAATGGGCCTTGTTTGCAAAACATTGTCCCTAAAACAATTGTAAAAAAGCTGTAAGCTAATACTAAAACGATTGTGTTTGTCCTCCTGATTGTTTCTCTGCAGGGGGACAGTGGTGGCCCACTGGTGTGTAGAGACAAAGGCAGGTGGTTTCTGACGGGTATAACTAGCTGGGGAGAAGGTTGTGGACAGAGGAACAAGCCGGGTGTTTATGCCAACGTCAACAACCTTTTAACTTGGATCTATAGCAACACACAGGTAACAAAGCTCTCAGTTTGTCATAAATATTAAAAACATGCAACATATCAATGTGAGATGTCAATCTGCCAAATAATCCCTCTTAATATCATTCCTTTTGTTTTGCTTTTGTCTTCTCATACAGGTCGAGAAGCCTTGATGACAGTGGAATTTTGTGCACTCATAATACTCTTACTGCGGGAATGAAGCTAATATTTAATTATTATATGCACATAGTGAATTACTTTACACATCTTTTTTACTGAATATCTTGAGCTGCAACCATTATCTGGAGGCTGATGTATGCCAGGGAGTGTGATGGCTAGGTTGAGTGTGTGATTTGATTTTAACAAAGAACAAGACTTTAGGATGGATATACTGTATGTGTATATAAGTTAGTAAACTGGTTGCAGCCTTTTCATCTGTTTGAGATTTATAAAACTTTTGTATAATATATCTGGAAATAAAGTGTTTCCTAAACAACAGTGTCATCACACAAGGTGTGATATGCATGCACTTGTCAGTGTGGAAGCATCAAACAATAGTATAACACATCTTTTTTCAAAAGTAATCAATTCACAGGTAACACATGCTATTTGGGTTCCCACATTACATTACATTACATTACATAACATTACACTTATCCAAAGCGACTTACAAAAAGGTCCACACACCGATCAGCCCCAACCCTTTACAAAAGCACAAACACTTTGAAATTACACTGGGCCACATCACCTGTCATCCAGACCAACTCACCATCATCATGGCTGCAAAAGGAAAGAGGAAAGTAGGGTAAGACATCACATATTCCGCATGTGGTCCACATGTTACATGTCTGCTAAGGGGATGGATGGATTAACTGACATTAAAACAATGCCTAGTATTACAGCTCCAAATGATAAGCCATATTAAACATTTTGCATAACTTCCTGTAATCCTCCAGTAAATTGTACCAATTTTAACTTGAGACACAGAAGAGAATTCTATTGACTGATGCTTTAAAGCAGACATTTGGTGTAAAATCAACTTTGGGTTCTCATCTCAGGCAGCATCTTGCCTGACCAATCAGAGAACAGTTTCTTCCTGGAGGTGTAGACTCTGCTGAAGTGTAAAACGATTGGCTCTGCCTTTACCCAATTGCTAACGCTCCCTCTGTTTGCTGATTGGTCAGGCAAGATGCTGCATAAGACAATCATGTCAATGAAACCACAGCCAGACCCTCTGTATAAAATGATAAAGGAGGGGCTACAATTTGACCAAATCATCTACACAAAGCATTTTGAAGGAAATAGATATGTTGAAAATGGCAAAGGACGGTCCTCGTAGAATAGAGCAGGTGGATTAAAATACTGCAGCAAACCCTTTGGTGTTTAATTGATAAATTGACTCCATAATGTACAGATGTGGAGGACAATACAGGAGAATGTGTTGAGGCCTTGTGGGACCAGAGAGAGACAGGAATGCCACCTCTGCTGCACGTTACTGGTCTCTTCAAGAGAAGGTTTTTTGTCTGTGTCCACCAGGAAATTACGGTATATAATGGACTGACCATTTAAATAAATAAATACATAAATAAATATATATTAACAATCGTAGTAGTTTAACAACATTAGTGTATGTACATTTACACACCCACTACCAAATCAGACTTGTTTGATCTCTAGCTTAAAGACCTACTCTATGTGGGCTGGCAGGGATGCCTCGTTTGTACACATGAACTTTTTCTAAGTTGTTTCAGCAAAGCTTGGCTGGATTTGACAAACAGAAGACCTATTGGTAAAACATATGTTCAGCTAATGATGTGTTTACTTTTTACTTGTTCATTCTTATATTTTTACCTACTTGTCAGTTGGTAGTGTACTTATACCAAAGCTTTGATAAAAAGGTGACAAAGAAAGATTCATTGGTAAAGTACGTTTTTTATAAAATCAAAATTTAAATGTCGAAATAATGCACAATGTAAAAGTATATTATACATAGACAATAGGTACAGTGGTTTTTGGTTGCATTTTGGACAGAAAAGAGAAAAAGAAATAGCCGGAACAAGACAGTCCTGCAGGACAGGTTCAGTGCTTGGCCAGTCTTTTATCGGATAGTAGCCCCAAGCTAAAGCACCCCCTTCCTACAAACACACACCACTTTATCACAATGATTAAATGGAGGATCAGTCCACACCCCTATGCTAACTAAAATTCTTTGATTAAAAAAGCGATAATGAGGAAGGATTCATGAAGGATCATGAATCTTGAGCAGTAACAAATGATGAGGCCACTTAGGTTTGTATCCATTCTCCCCTATCCCTTACCCAATGAACAGCAGGGGAAGACACCAAAATATGACCACAGTATTGTCCATGTCGTTGTTAAGTAAACAGGCAAACAGTGTTTTGGTTAGCTCAAGGGTTATAGGATAGATTTAGAGATTCCAGAGAGATATTCACAACAATGAGTGATATTTTAACTAGCTTAGTTAGTAAGGCAGACTCACATGAGCTGTAAAGTCCATTGTACATTTGCCCAAGGCAAACACTCACAACCTCTACAAGGATTATTACAAGCATGAACCTTTGTATAGGAAGCTGTAACCTTGTACAAACTATGAATGTGTGTGTGTGTGTGTGTGTGTGTGTGTGTGTGCGTGTGTGTGTGTGTGTGCATGTGTGTGTGTGTGCATGCAAGCTTAGGACACATATCCATACTGGTGACATACCCTAATTAATACAGTTTTTTCTGCCTATTTGTACATGTGGTTTGCTACACAATGAAACACATTTCCACATAAACATGCCCCTTTTTTCTTTTTTAATAGACATAACCTTATTCCACCTTCAGGGAGATGATTCCATCACATGACCCTGATTAAAACACAACCACCCACTGGACCAGAACTAACCTCATCTCTGTGTGTGTACGTGTGTGTGTGTGTGTGTACGTGTGTGTGTGTGTGTGTGTGTGTGTGTGTGTGTGTATGTGTGTGTGTGTGTGTGTGTGTGTGTGTGTGTGTGTGTGTGTGTGTGTGTGTGTGTGTGTGTGTGTGTGTGTGTGTGTTTATCCTTGAGGAGACAGAGATTTCATATCTACTGTAGCCATAGTCAGTAGTGCTGGACAGATACATTTAAAAAGCATTCCATGTTTGATCACTTTTGTCCAAACCTACAGCATATTTTCATTACTGTTTAGATCTGTATTTCCCCCCTATGTTGAGATCTAAATGAAAGTATTATTAACTATACTACTTTATTATAAAATACTAAAAATATTGTGTTCTGTGTTTAGACTGCTTACTCTCAGTACTCCAGATACTGTAATCTCTGTTTCTGCAACATCCATGAAGATACAAAGTCATATTTCCTATCTATACACATTTCTTGTCCTCCTCTAAGGAAAAAAAATGCAGCCTGCGTAAGATGTTACAAGTATCATTGTTCTGTTCTATTGTATGTCATACTGACATAGATGTGTTTTTATCTTTTTTAGATTACGTTTTTATGAGTTGAGTTGCACTCAAAGCCTTTCCTCTTATGAGTCATCATTCTGACTTTCTTTCTTCTGACTTTCTTTCATTATTCTGACATACTTGCCACACGACTGCATTTTAGGTGTTATGATGATGCTTTTTGTAGTGGTGATGAACGTAAAAATGAAATTAACACACTTTATGTCTCCATGTTATGTCTCCTACATGTTAATGACAAAAGGCTAAGACAGTCTGTCCAGTCTATGGAAAGCACACTATAGTTTATAACAAGGACTGACAAGCTCAGTGTTTCAGGATGTAATAACTTTGTAGGCTTTTTTTTAGTTTTCTAACTCTATTGTCTTTCGCTAGTAGTGTCCTTCTTAGGAGTCTTACTGTCTTTTCCAGAACTTTCTGGCCTTCAGTATGTGCCCTGCATGCTTCATTTATCAGCCTCCTGCTGTTGATTTGTCTTTGGTGACCTTGTGTGCTTCACATGAGGGGGTTTGCACTACTTTGTGCAAGTAGTGTATCAGGTGTGTGTGTGTGTGTGTGTGTGTGTGTGTGTGTGTGTGTGTGTCTTTTGTTAGAGTAGAAGAATTTATATTTCCTGTGACTGGGATATGTGCGTGTATTTGTGTGTGTGTGTGTTTGTGTGTGCCTGCATGTGTTTGTGAGTGGTGTGTGTGTGTGTGTGTGTGTGTGTGTGTGTGTGTACTGGAAGAATGTGCGTTTCCAAGTATTGTGACCTATGTGGTTAGAGGGTGTTGTTTTCACTTTAAGAAGTTTTCAATGATTGGAGAAGTGGGATGGTTTGACTGTGTAACTGGATGGAGCAGGCTAGACTACTGCCTCTCTACTTACTGCACACATCCCCAAAGAGCGTTTGACCCTTGGACATCACTTGAGTGTTACTACAGCCAACTTGTTGTCTCAGTCCAGCAATCACAAGGCGCTCAGGCACAACGGTCAATGTTAACAATGGGAGGAGGTAAAAAAAAAAGTCTTTATTTCTTTTTCACCGTTACAACTCTCATCTGACAATGTTTGTAAAATGACACTTGCCACGTTTATCTGAAAGGTCTTTTCAAGTTCTTTCCTCAAAGCTCTTTTCTTTATTTTTTATTGTTCTTTTTGTGGTGCATCTCATGGGTACTGTTTGTATTCTGTTTTTTTTTTTTTTTTTACATTTTTATCACTGCAATGGGTAAATTTATAGGTGTCTTGTGGTTCTCTTATCTGAAAGAGCTGAGTTGAGAGAAAACACTATGTAGTAGGTCAGTTTATCAAAATAATGGAAACCTTGTTTGTTTACAGACAACAGATTTCTCTAGATGCCGGCTTAAGCATAATTTACATTCTATTTAACTCTTCTTTCAGGACAGGATACAGATGCAGCCTTTGAGTATGGTAGGTTATTTCGATGCAACATTTTCAGATTAACACTAAAATTTGATGTAATACAAAGGTTATTTTATAAAATCTATATAACACACGTTTGAACTTGTGCAAATTGTGTATACAGCATGGAGAATACAGCATTTTCCTACTTTATCAGTGGTTGATATTCAGCTTTGTGTGTGTGTGTGTGTGTGTGTGTGTGTGTGTGTGTGTGTGTGTGTGTGTGTGTGTGTGTGTGTGTGTGTGTGTGTGTGTGTGTGCGTGTGCGGGCTTACATATGTGTGTCTGTCTAAGACTATGAACTGATAAGAAGAGGGGGATTGATCTTCGCAGCTGTAGCCTTTGTTCTTGGCATTGTCATCATTTTTAGTGAGTATAATAAACAGGCCTACAAAAGCTGTATACATCTACTGAAATACTACAAAACACAAAACCTCTGAAGACAAAGTCATTAAATTATGGAACAACACACGTACAGCACATACCGGATCATGCTGAGAACATTCATGTCATAGAAAATGGTTGTTTGGTGTCATTTCAACAACTGTGTCTCCATTTTTCTATGCGATGTAGGTAAAAAACTCAGCTGTGGAGCAAAAGGAAGGTAAGCAAAGAATGTGGTAATGCTATTCTGTGTGTGTGTGTGTGTGTGTGTGTGTGTGTGTGTGTGTGTGTGTGTGTGTGTGTGGCAGAGAGAGAGAGAGAGAGAGAGAGAGAGACAGAGACAGAGAGAGAAAGAGTAGGAGGGAGAAAGGTCTGATTTCTGTCTGTGTTACTAGGTCTGTGCCCAAAGACGATGACATGTAACCTCCATTGATGACAGCATGGACAAATTCATTGAATCTGTCTCACTTCAGTTGTGGGCAATGGCAACATCTTGTATACTAAGATAAAGTCAGTGGAGTTTTAAATCCCATCTGTAGTATTGCTTTTTTATTTTATCCATAGCATGCAGTACCACTTTTTGTCCACCGGGAGGAGCCCTTAAACATGTTATTATAGACCATTGTATGCCTCTGAAAGAAGTGGTCAGCAGTTAACAACATACATTCATTAGGAATTCACTGACTGAAAAGAGTATATCAGGCACCTTACATACATCATATGTTTTTAAGGCAATTTAATTTCCTTTAAAATGTAAAAGAAAGCATATCTTCACCAAGAGGATGACTTTGGAATTACTTAAATCATTGATTTCCATGTAAAGGATGTGAATTGGTTTGGCCTCCTTCATCTCTGAAAATAAAATGAAGTTGAATTTGTGTTTTATATATCTTTTTTTCCAGACCCAATTTTAGCACTGTTCTTTACAGGATACATGTGCATACTGAAATTATTTCTCAGAATAATAAGATTTCTTTAGCATTTGTGCTGAAGGCAAGATTCAATGTCGGTGTGGGCAGTAAAATACCAAATCCAAAAAAAGATTTCATTATAGAATTTGTCAAGGCTGCAGAGCAGGAAAGAGCACTACAACTTGCTTTTAGTGCTTTTGGAGGTCCATGCAACACTGTTGCCAGGCAACATTGATGCTTCACACAACTCTCTTTCTCTCTCTCTCTCTCTCGGTCTCTCTCTCTCTCTCTCTCTCTCTCTCTCTCTCTCTCTCTCTCTCTCTCTCTCTCTTTCTCTCTCTCTCTCTCTCCCCTGAATCACGTTTTCCATGTCAGCCTATGAGTGATGTCATAGATCAAGAAAGATTGTTGCCATCTTGTCCAAGTACTCTTCCCTGTGGACAGATAGAAAGAAAGTTACAAACTACACAGAACCCAAGAAAGTATTTTCTTCTCCGTCTCTCTCTCTCTCTCTCTCTGTCTCTCTCTCTCTCTATGTATGTATATATATATACTGTATATTTCCATCCATAACACTATCCAATACTACCATCTAATACAGTGTGATAAAATGTAATGCTTTGAACAAGACGTTAATGCTGAGAGGACAATGTCATTAGAAGATGAAAAGAAACCAATTGTAGAAGTTGGTCCATTAAACGAAACAGGTAATATAGCTGGCAGTTGCCTCTTCTAGCACAATCTAGGATGTGGTGCTAATGCAGTAATCAAGCCAGTTGGATCATTCACTGAACAAGGGAGGACTGAAAACACAGAGACACAATCAGTCTGGACCTACTGTGACAGATTACCCTAGGCCGGGATGATTTTACTACAGTGTAATTCAGGGATCTTTGGTTGACTCACTCCAGCATGTTAAATCACAGTCACGCACACAAAAAGAAAAAGATTGAGGGTTAGGTATGACACGTGCAGCTTGATTGCGCAACACCACCATATTCATTTGCCCAGATGGCAAGTGCACCACCAGTGCAGACAGGAGCAACCTTCCAAGGTTGCATGCTGCCCCCAGTCATCAGATGGGCATAAGGGCCTTCAGTGCTGACATTCAGAGGTCGAGATTCCGGCTCCAGGAAGTAATAACACTGCCACATATATTTCATCCAACCATTTTTGGAACTAGCTGATTGTAATAAGCATCACACAAATCACCAGACAGATAAGCTAATTAGTGAACTCGCTTATGGTACGTCAAGTTATGTGCTGACCTTAACTTTTAGAATGAATACTTTAACGACAGTAAAAATAAACCTGTGCTTTGGTATGTTTTTGAAGATGAATCAGTAAGTGAAGTAGGTTGCATAGGTAATTGTTCTTGTATGAATTTATAATTTTCATACTTCTAGAATTTAAACATTTCATCTGGATAAAACCTAAAATATTGGGACAATGGGACTAAATACTCCAGTAGCAGTTGGGGCCTTGACATGAGAAATATAGAAAAGACAGGGGGCCACAGAGACTATGTGTGCATATGGGTCCAGAGTCAATTGCTACGACCCTACCCAAATGGATGCTTTTATTTCAGTAAACCAATCCATCCCTTACCCCAAACCGAACCCAGCCACCCCACACCTGTACTGCCTTGTGAATGAATTTGGTTAAACCTAAAGTCAGATATGGAGAACACATTCACATTAGATATTAGGTCCCCATGCTGTCTGTAGGCTGCATGCTTGAGTTTTCCTCTGCTCCCCAACATCGCCTGTCTAGAGCAAGGAGGCCAATCCCTCTCCCTTTGTCTGACTGGCTCTGCAACAGCATGGGTCCTCATCACATCTGTCACCATCCCTGTGCATTTCTATTTTTTTACAGGACCACAGCAGACTACACAACAGCGGCCTACATCAATATTTCTGAGTTATGAAGTTTCAGGGCTGTCTTGACTTAGCACAGTGAAACAGGCAGACACTTTAACTTTCTAGACTGGCTATAGTCTTACCAAATATACTGCACAATAAAGTCAGAATTTAATAACACAGCAGTACAACATACAACTTGCTATAGGAACTGTAGTATCTCTAGTAGAATGATATAGATGAAAAACAAAGCGATAGAAATGGTTTTGACTGGTGACAAATAAATTGATTTGGTTTATTTTGGCTTTTTCTACAACTTTAAGCTTTCTCTTTTAATTTCTTTTTTCAATAGTAACATCATTTTTTTCAGCAAGATCTATAGGCCTAGTTCTAATTCTAGCCCTAGAACTACTATCACTGCTACTATACCACTACTACTACTACTACTACTACTACTACTACTACTAATAAATAATAATATTAATAATAATAATGTTAGCCTGATAGGAGTTTAAAATCGTAAATGCATCGAGAGAATTTAGGATGTAGCTTATGAAAGGCGTCACGTTATGTGCTGAAAGTTACCTTTTAATAGCCTGTTCTTTTGCTTGTTTTGTGTTTGATATATTTGTTTGTTATATTTTTATGCTTAATTTATTATTATGATTATGGTTATTATTATTGTTGTTGTTGTTATTAGTAGTAGTAGTAGTATTGATACTGTTACTATTGTTATTATTCTCTGCTGACTTGTTTTTTTTCCATCTAGAGACATTTCAGTGAAAGTATATTTCTGTCTACGCAGGGCTGTGTGTTGCAATGTTTGCCTTTGTACGTTTGTGTTGTAGTTTTGTCCATGCGCCACTGGGCGAGTCTCCGCGTCTGCTGCCTGCTCTGCTGATCTGTAGCCCTTTTTCTTCGCAATAGGAGGCTAGAGAATTGGGTTCGGGTGGAGGGCCGCCATTATTGGGAAGCTGAAAACCACTTTCACACATACGCAGCCTTTCACTTTAGCTGCAGGTTTTATGCTGCAGACGTAAATGCTCGTGTTATCTGACAACGAAGACCAACTCGCCAAATGACATCTGTCAAGCCGTGGCTTTGTGCGGACCGCTTTTGTGATTTTTATCAGCGAAATATGGACACAACAAAGGACATAATAATTGGTCAAAAGCAACGTGGTAAGGCCGGAGGAAGGCAGTGAAACAGACTCATGTCTCTACGCCCTGATTTTTTTTCTTTACATGGGAAAAAAATTAATGCATTGGTGCAGGGAAGAGTTTGATGGCTTTTCTCTCTTTTTGAAGCATGGAATGAAGGAAGGCTGTAACTGGGAAACAACCATCGGCTACATTGAAATTTTAATTTATGCTTGACAAGCAGACATAAAGGAGGCACGTATTTGGTCTTGGCTGGCTTTTAAACCATCAGCATTAGATTTTACCAGAAAACGAACCGGTGGAAAATGCCGTCACTCAAGTCCTAAATACGGGAGAGATTGGAGGAAAGGGCGAATGCAATGGTATGTATTCCTTTTTTCTGTGCTGCTTCGTAACCTTTTGAATGGCAATACTAGCACACGGACCACACAATTAGCTGTCGCATAAATGAAACAAGCCCACTTTGCCGCAAAGACTGTGTTAAATGGGAGTCCGTTTATGATTGAAACATAATCGGAGGATAGGCGGTCTCACTGGCAAAGCCTAAACGTCGCGCAGAATTTGTGCAGTTTGGAGCAGGGATATGCCAAGCCCTATTCTGTAGAGAGAGGCCTTGTGGATAGCGCTTTTGCAGCGTTCATCTAATGACTCCTTTGTATGTTTTGGTTGTCCTGACACAACAGCAGTAGCATATTCGTCTGGGCAGGACTGCACAACGTAGCGGTGTAGGATTTGTTGGTATGTGTCAGCATTTAAAGGCGTACTTATATAGTGTAGGAAATAGTTTATCCATTCTTCCTTGAAATCTTATAATACATTCCTCATACAACCTAGCTACTTTGCGTCACAAGGCCGTGATGTAGCCAGAATGTGGCAAGCCATGCTGAAATTGTTTTTTCCTCTAAATTTTATTGCGTTCATGAACACCCACTAATTTGTAATGTCAGCCTTTAGCAAACGTTGCCCATATTTCCGACACTCTAATCGTGCCTTATAATAAATGTATATAACCTGTTTGCCACTAGAAGGTCTTCGTGGACCCATTGCGTCTTGGCTATTTTTAATTGTTAGATCTCCTGCATTTTACGCAGTATGCCTGTAATCTAAATCTAAAATGTCAATTTTAGATTGACCTGAATGGTAATTTGAGTGTCATACTTATCTTATTGGCTATTGTAACATAGGCTTCAAACTACTAGTCAGGCCCTTCGGCGTGGGTGAGATTGACACTGCAACTAAATTTGTTAGGGCTTCGAGTCTTATCCCTCAGGCCTAGCCTTGAACAAATGTGGCCGTCATTTGTCCTGACTGAACAAGAAATGATTAGGGCATGATAGTCATAACATATTAACTGATATTTATGTTTCCAAACGGGGGCTAAGACTAAACAGTGCAAATGCAGTATGTCTTGTATAAGTGTTAGATTGTAACATTCTATAAGTGAGTAGATAGTAGTTATTAAAACCCCTGGTCAATAAATACTGTATAAACTGATTCATAAATTGAAGGGGACATTGACACAAATATGTGAGAATGCATTATGTCTTGAACAGGTGCAGGTGTATTTCAAGATCCCTTTAATGATTAGATAGCAGGTCTCATTGGATGATGTGAAATTGTGCTCATAAATTAGTTAAAGCAAAATTCACAGAAGCACACTGTCTTAATGGTAGAGTAGGATGAACACAGACCCACCCCGTTTTGTTTCCCTAGGCCAAAGCAGTAGTTGATTCTTAAATGGGAGCTCCTTATTAGCTGCTAAAATACCACAAACAGACCTTACATACAGAAAACACAATCAATACACAGTGTTGTCTTAATTAGCTTACAGAATGACCTGTCTACTTGTGGCTATTAAGATAATTTGATTATGATCAGCAATAGGCTGTGATAATAATTTTGTTAGATCATTCACTGACATTGTGACAGCAAACATCTTGTGTGCACTGCAGTGCTATTGAAGGACATGCAGAGAAAGGCCTCTCCTCACCACATATGGTTTATTGGTCAGCAAAACACTAACAGCCTGCTTGTCAGAGGGGAGGCTGTTCCATTGATTTCATATTAGCCGAGTCTGACAGAAGACATGACAGTGGATTAACTTGATATGCAGGCAAATAAATTCGATAAAAAAGAAGGTTACATATTTCTTTAAAAGGGATACATTGCTGTGTTACATGCATTTTCTTAGATTCATTATGATTTTTGTATCATAACAAGTTTCCATTTGAATTTGGCATTTTAGTTTTATTGTCAGATTCACTAATATGTAGTAGTAACAAAACTATTTTTGTGCCTTGGGCTAAGGTTTGATAAGTCATCTTATTTGCTTTTGTTTTTTTACATTTCTTTGAGGAAAGTCAGTTGTCATTCACTCATTAAATCTCATGTTATGGTCATGTAACAAACTTGAAATGATTCATTACTAAGCCATCAATTAGGACTTCATCAAATTACTTTTTGATGAAGAAGGAAAGCATAAAATTGAGGCGACACAATGATTTGACTTCCTTTGTAATTCGGTCTATAATTTGGAGTCCTTTATCAGCATTGTTTTCCATTTTGGTTACTCAGATTGAAATTGTGTCATTAACTTTAATGACTGAAAAATTCCATTTCTTTATTTCCTTCTAGGTTGTCATCTGACCTTACCAGGTTTACCTGACTGCACCACGGAACTGCTTGCAGAAGGAGATGGATTACACAAAGGAAGCTAAACATACTGGCATTTAAATTCTCACTTGGTGAAACCCAGCCACTAACCCCCACCCCCCCACCACCAGCCACCACCACCACCACCACCCCCACCAATCAGTCTGTTGTGCGTTGACTCGCTTTTTCATCGCTGTGTCCCTCTGAATATGGGCAAAAAGCACACAGTTTCAGTGTCGTCAAATTAAGTGAAGACTCGTGCCTCTGTAGCCAGAAGGCTGGGGCCAATGTAATTCGATCTGACCATTACTTGTATGAACACTGTATGGGCACCTGCCATAGTGTGCTCCGTCGTCAAGATTCAGGGCAAGGCAGGATGTGTTCCTGCGAACGATGATGATGGCGAAAAAGCAAGACTCCCGCGTGCCCATATACACCGTGGTGGTGGTGGGCCTATCAGGGACTGAGAAAGAGAAAGGGCAGTGTGGCGTGGGCAAGTCCTGCCTGTGCAACCGCTTTGTCCGGCCAAGTGCTGACGACTTCCACCTGGATCACACCTCTGTCCTGAGCACCAGTGATTTCGGCGGCAGGGTCGTCAATAATGACCACTTCCTGTTCTGGGGTGAGGTGGGGCGAGTGCTGGAGGAGGGCTGCGAGTGCCGGATGCATGTTGTCGAGCAGACGGAGTTCATTGATGACCAGACGTTTCAGCCTCACCGGAGCACTGCCTTGCAGCCTTACATCAAGAGAGCTGCCTCCACCAAGCTGGCCTCTGCTGAGAAACTCATGTATTTCTGTACAGATCAGCTGGGACTCGAGCAAGACTTTGAACAGAAACAGATGCCTGAGGGGAAACTGCAGGTCGATGGCTTCCTGCTCTGTGTCGATGTGAGCCGCGGGATGAATCGCAACTTTGATGACCAGATGAAGTTTGTAACAAACTTGTTCAATCACTTGGGGAAAACGAAAAAACCCATCGTGCTGGTTCTGACTAAATGTGATGAAGGCGTTGAGCGCTACATCAAAGACTCACACACCTTTGCTATTACTAAAAAGAACTTGCCGGTCGTGGAAACATCAGCTCGTTCTAATGTCAATGTTGATTTAGCTTTCCTTACTCTGATCCAGCTCATTGATAAAAGCAAGGGCAAGCCCAAGATCATCCCTTATTTCGAGGCGCTGAAGCATCAGAGCCAGCTCATTGCCTCGGCTAAGGACCGCTACGAATGGTTAGTTAACAACATTGTGAAGAATCACAATGAGACCTGGCCCAACATCAGTCGGCGCATGCAAACATCCCCCGAGTACAAAGAATATGTGTTTTTGGAGGGTACAGCTAAAGCTAAGAAGCTTTTCCAGCAGCACATACACCGCCTCAAGCAAGAGCACATAGAGAGACGCCGCAAGGGATACCTTAGCACTCTGCCTCTTGCCCTCAGCTCTTTAGTGTCTGAGCTGGATGAAATAGAGCACTTAAGCTGGGCAGGTGTGCAGAAGGTTCTAGAATCTAAAAAGGACTTCGACCACTGGTTTGTGGTGCTAGAAGATGCGCCCTGGGAAGACACGCCACACCTTGACAACATGGAGGACGAACGCATACCGTTTGACGTGCTGGATACAACGGCTGCCGAGATCATATTTGATGCCCACCTCGAACATCTGCGCAATGAGTGCAGGCGGGCAGAGATACGGAAAGAGTTTAAAGCCAAGCTGATGTCCTCTCCATTCGTAACACCTGGCAAGCCCTGGGAGGAGGCTCGGAGCTTCATCATGAATGAAGACTTCTACCAGTGGCTCGAAGAGCCGGAGTATCTGGACATTTACAACAGGCATCAAAAGGCAATCATAGACAAGGCAAAAGAGGATTTCCAGGAACTGCTTCTTGAGTATTCTGAACTTTTCTATGAGCTGGAAGTGGATGCAAAACCAAGCAAAGAGAAAATGGGTGCCATCCAAGAGGTTCTTGGAGAGGAGCAGCGTTTCAAGGCCTTGCAAAAGCTGCAGGCAGAAAGAGATGCTTTGGTGTTGAAACACATCCATTTTGTCTATCACCCAACAAAAGAGACCTGCCCCAGCTGCCCTCACTGTGTTGACAGCAAAATTGAACAAACACTGGCCTCGTGCTTCCCATCTCGTTATCCATCCTTTACGAAAACACACCTGAGCGAAAGCAAAGCAGACAGGATAAATCTAGTGATCTTAGGCAAAGACGGCCTGGCCAGAGAAATGGCTAATGAGATCCGAGCCATGTGCACCAACGATGATAGGTATGTGCTGGAGGGCAAGATGTATGAACTTGTGCTGCGACCCATTGAGGGAAATGTCAGACTTCCTGTTAACTCTTTTCACACAGCAACATTCACTCCTCATGGCTGCTTGTGCTTGTATAATTCAAAAGAGTCACTCACTTACGTTGTAGAGAGTCTCGACAAGTTGAGGGAATCTACTCTCGGCCGCCGGGACAACCACTTATCTCAGCTTCCTTTGTCCTTACTCCTGGTAACCAAAAGAGGTGTGGGAACATTTGGGGACATTGGTGCAGAGACTGCCCAGACACTAATAGCACAGGGACAGCAGGTGGCAGGAAAGCTACAGTGCAGCTTTTTGGATCCAGCATCCCCTGGCACAGGTTATGGGCGTAACGTCAATGAGCGGCAGATCAACCAGGTCCTGAAGGCCCTCCTTGAAAACAGGAGGAGTACAGGTTTCCGCAGTGGCTCCCCTCCACCCCCTCCTCTGCCCCCCACCATCAGAGACCTGCAGCCTGAGCCCAGCCCAGAAGCTGATTTCCGCATTATCATGTGCCTAATGTGCGGTGACCCTTACGACGTTGATCAGCTCCTCTCACCCTTCCTGCTTCCGCAGCACTGCAGGCCGACGTCCAACCTCGCCAGTGACACGTCCGTGCTGCTGGAGCAGACGGTGGGGGGTCACCGGCAGACCATCGAGCTTTCCCTCCTCTCCTACCACGCCACCTTCTCCATGCGCAAAACCAAGCTGGTGCACGGCTACATCGCAGTGTACTCCGCTCGCCGTAAGGCCTCCCTGGAGACCCTGTGTGCCTTTCTGTGTGAAGTGCAGGACATTATCCCCGTCCAGCTGCTGGCGGTAGGAGAGAGCCAGGCGGAGCTGACTGACTCGGAATCTGCTCGCGAGCTTCTGAATCAGGGCGAAGAGCTGGCCCATGAAATCGAGGGGCGTTTCAGCAGGATAGTGTGTGGTGGAGGTGGGGTCATCAGTGGACTGCACAGGCTAGACCTCCTCAAGCCATTCTTTATGGAGGTCATGGAGAAGCGGTCAGTCGTCGAGGCAACGCACATGTATGACAATGCCCCGGAGGCAGCCATCACCAACGAGAACGTGTATTCACCCCGCTGCGGTTCCCCGAGTACTGTCACCATGCTGCTGGACTCGGAGGAGGACATGGAGGCCTCGCCACCCTACCACGACGGCACACTGACTTCTCACGGTGGGTTCAAAATGCCAGATCTGGACTCAGGCGACACATTTTCTGTCATCTCCGATCTCAGTACATTTGAGAGCAAGCTCAACAACAAGATGGCTCCCCAGGTGCGCTCGAAGCACAGCGTCACGTTCGACCTGCGGAAGAGCTTCAACCCGTATATGGACCCGATGACCCACAGGCGTTCTCTCACATCCACCATGAACTGGCCTCCTAGCGGAGAAGGAGTTTACGACCCCTCTGATTACGCGGAGCCCATGGACGCCGTGTCGAAGCCACGTCTGAGTCACGAGGAGAACATTTACTCCGTGCCGCACGACAGCACACAGGGCAAGATCATCACCATACGCAACGCTAACAAGATGCACTCTAATGGTGGAGGCAATGGCTCAGACAGTGAGGCGGAGAGCAGCTCCTTGGAGCGACGCCGGAAACTGTCTGCGGTTGGGGTTAAACCTCGGCTCTATCGCGATCGATCCAAGCGCCTGGGGAAGTTCAGCAGCTTCCGGACCAGCTTTTCCATCGGCAGCGACGATGAGCTGGGGGTCCTTCCCAAGACCAAAGAGGATGAGGTGGGGGCTCTGAAAGGAGAGAATTCAATTAATGAAGAAGGGGAAGATCCCAAGAAGAGGAACATCCTAAGAAGCTTGCGTAGACCCGGCAAGGTATGTATTACTGACAGTTAGATAAGCCTTTTTTTGCTTTTGATCACCTATGTGGCAGTTATAACAGTCTTTGCATTAGTCTTACACTTACAGAAATAAATTAAAATAAAGAATAAAAATAAAAATAAAGAATTAAATTCTGTTTTATGATTATTCACCACATTTATATCATGTCATTTCATAGACCATTTTTAGTCATATATGCCTCAGATGTCTTATTCACACTTTCACATTCACTCTTTCTATATTATCTCTTTTTTTCTCTGTGTAGAAACCAAGACCAAAGCCTCGGCAGTCAATTACAAAGCCAATTGAGAGTAACTACTTCGGGGTGCCTTTAGTGAGTGTCGTCTCTCCTGACAGACCTATTCCACTCTTCATTGACAAATGCATCCGGTACATTGAGGCAACAGGTAAGTCTTCCCTGTAATTTTACTCAATTTAGCAATTTTCTTTCTCATAAAAGCACCTTGAATCTGTGTCACTCACCGCCTGCATTTTCAACACAGCCCAGTTTCACTTTTGGCATGTTGATCACATTCAGCACAATTTCAGATGCAATTTGCAGCCATGGATGTTGGCACTGGTGCCAATAGTTGTCTCGGAGAGGGAAGAGTGCAGTTCTGACATTACTGTAAGCCGTATCGGGATAGTGAGGGTGTTTTGAGGGATAACAAGCTCTTCCTCCCAGGAGGAGGTCAGTCAGGAGTTATCTGATGAAGGCACACTCATTTCATGTCCTGTCCGCTATGCAAGTCCCAAGAGGGAGATTGTGATGTCGCGCCAGCTCTCACACCCAAGTGGTTCAGGTTTTTCCTGGAACAGTGTTTCAGGGATGTTATTGAACTTCATGCCCGTAACAGTTTTCAATAGCACATTGTTTTGAGAAACATAAATGTTTTCTCATACTCAATCTAGTGCAAATGAAAACAAGTGGAAAACTTTCAAGTGTGCATATGCTGTGTATTTGTCAGAGTGAGAGAAGAAACAAGCAAGCTAAAGCCCCTTTTCTTTGTCTTCTGTTTGGTTTGTCACATTGTTATGCCCTGCAAGTGATGTATTTCATCTTCGTGCAGGACCTCTGTCTTAATTTCCAAAGCTGTTCTCTTCATGTAGCAAAATGTATTGGGAATGCAGCACTGTTATTCTCCCGATATCAAATCAAATATGCTAAAAATACTCCCAGCAAAATCAGTACTTTATTTTTAACCAGGTATTGGTCTCAAATTATTACAGAAAAGAAGACATTTGTAGATTTTTAGTGCAGATCATTCTGTTCAAAATCATTCATTCATTCATTCAAAATAAAAAATACCCATTTACTGCATGTCTTGTCCCACTTCTTCAAGTGCTTAGTTAATAGTGCAGTTTTGGACTGATATATCTCCTGAGTGTATGTGTGTGTGTGTATCATAGGCCTTTTAGGCCTCTATTTTCATATAGGATAGTGAAGACTGAGACAGGAAGTGAGTGGGGAGAGAGACATGGGGTAGAGTTGGGAAATGACCACAACCTAGATTCGAACCTGGTTCCACACTGGCACTTTCCCGGTTATGGTACGGGTGTTACAACCCCCAGTATATTGGTTTCTTAATTAAGCTAAAGCATCATTATTGTGGCATCCATGTTTATTTAGTGTACCTTTCCCAGCATAGGTTGATAACTGTAATTAAATTTTATTCGTATTACTCGTATAAGCTGTGGGAGACTAAGTCAAGATAGCTCATCACTGTGGGTTATAACATTTTTAATGAGCATTACCAACATTATCAACATTAAACTAGACAAGGAACAACAGATACATCATACATAACAGCACTCGCTCTCATCAGTTACATTGTTTATCTTACCTGGAAATAAAATCACGAAGGTTATTCGATCACCAGATGAAATAGCTGTCATACTGTAAAAAAGTCACAATTGCTCAGAACCAACTTAAAAAAAAATAAGGCAACATGCTGCATTGGGATTCATATGCTGGTTTAGCTGGCACTATTTAACTTACCTCCATTGATCCATACAGCTCGTTGCCTTATTTTTTTTATGTTTGCTCTAGGCAGCACTTTTTATAGTGTATACCATTTAATAAGAATCGCACCTTTCTGGTAGGCCTGTTGTGTTTTAGTATCTGTGCATTTCTGTTAGTGTCTGAATCATGTTGATTCCTCGGATATACTGTTTTTTTGTCTCATTGTGCCTCTCTCAGTTCCATGTGCTTTCACCCACTGGTGCATCAGAGTTGTACCCATCTGTTCACCGACTTGTCTGATTGCTCTGCTACATGATTTCTGTGCCTGGCACCAATCTGGTAGTCTGGCTCACGTGAGGCGCGGCCATGCTGTGTCATTTGGTCTGTGCTCCACCAACAGGTCTGACCACAGAGGGCATCTACCGGGTGAGCGGCAACAAAGCGGAGATGGAGAGCATGCAGAGGCAGTTTGAGCAGGGTGAGTACCAGGAATAGAAAATTCACACCAGCCAAATGCTGGTAAAACATGAAAGTAGCTGGAAGACTTCAGACACAAAATACTGATTTTGCTGTTGAGTGGCTGGTAAATTTGACCATTTCCTTGTCAGTAGCTGGTAAAGGGTCACATTTTGCAAAATTAATTTCCACCCCTAGTGAGTACCGGTACTAACCTGGGACCAGTGGTGGCATTAGATATTGACATGACTGAAGCCAAAAGGATTTAGATTGTTATGCATGGCTTAATTAATTTTCACTCAAATTTAATGAGGTGATTTATATTTCATTTATTTCCTTGATTGGTCCCATCTGTAGGAGTTCACGGTGTGGCAGACTCTGAATCCATAGTTTTATCATTGAATCGACACACACACTTAATGTAACACATTACATACAAGATATTTTCACTTGAAAAAAACAAACAGATACGTCATACATATGGACAAAAGCAGATTATCTTTGGACAGTTCACTAATTCACTGCTTGCATTAGTTCGCACATTATTCTAACACACACACTGTCTCTCCATCTCTTTGTTCCTGTCACTGTAGATCATGGTCTGGATTTGGTGGAAAAGGACTTTACGGTGAACACGGTGGCTGGAGCACTGAAGGCCTTCTTCGCTGAGCTTCCTGATCCTCTGCTTCCCTATAACCTACAGACAGAGCTGGTTGAGGCCTTCAGTAAGTCAATTACAGTTACAGTATTTGGCAGATGGATTTTTTTAAAACAAAACATACATGCCTAACTTACAGAAAAATAACAAAAGCGCTTCCCACCACAATAACATACTGTTTCTCAGCAGCCGTTGTTACTCAAGGCAACTTGCATTGTAGTGAAAGTGTGGTTTGTGCGTGTGTGTGTGTGTGTGTGTGTGTGTGTGTGTGTGTGTGTGTGTGTGTCTGTGTACCTACACGTGTGTGTCACCTGGTTATTGAATCGTAGTTATTGACTCATTGACCTGTGCTTTGTTGGCACCGTGCTCCCATAGTTTCACAGCTAAATCACCGTAATTACACAGTCAAATGTATTTACACGACATTGCAGCAGGTTTTTTATGAACCACTTCACAGATTCAATGATCTGACATATACGCCAGTAGGCATTTCCTTTTATAGCACTTTAACACATTTAGATAACGCAAATGGGTAAGCTTTTCTAAAGATCGCAGTTCTCGGCACACAGGATCACATTTAGGACACGTAGATTTACTGTGTGTGTGTTTGCTAAGTTCTATGCATTTACTCTGGTCTTGTAGATGATTTCAAGAGTGAAGCACTTTGCTGACACCCACCGCATGATAAATATACATCAGCACATGCTAGAGAGGAACTAATTGGCCAGATGGCTCCGACAAGCTTGTGGTGGCTCTCGCTCATGCCCTCTGCAGCGTAGAGATAATAAAAATGACTAGCATACTGAGATGTGACATTTTGCATTTCACTCTCATCTTCTGCATATCTGGCGTCTTCCCTTTATGAATTGGCTAATTGAGGAATTTAGACAGTTCTTGGTTTTCTAATCTCCCTACAGTCTAACTCTGTTATGGTGATATTAAGTCTGGCCATCTGCCCATTGCACAGACTGCTCAAGTAGACTCAGCACATGCTGAGTGGTTGTAAAGCAGAAAAGCACACATACACAGGCACACACACACACACACACACACACACACACACACACACACACACACACACGTACACACACACACACACACACACTTCTTATGCTTTGCTGGCTGCTGTTTGGGCCTTAGGGCTGAATTAGGGTCACTTTCCTGGAGTCTGTCTGGTGTGGGCAACAGGACAAAGTCGTCTGTGTGTCATTTGGTACTAGTCAATCAAAGCTGAGCGAAGAGTTCTCTTCTGCCAAAACACATTGCTCCTAAGAATTTTGAAGACCTTTCCCTGGCCAAAGCATATGCTATATTTAGTTTATACACTGGGGATGTGCGAGGAGTATGTCATATTGTTGGCCAAAGCAATGTGCTAAGTTGATAAATATTTTGTTTCTAAGCAGTAAGGTTTGGTGGTTGTTAAGAAGCCTTGTGACAGTGTGCCAGTGCAAAGCTAATGAGATGATACTTCTCATAAATGTCCTTTGCCTAAACTGCTAGTTTTTCTCAAAGTCTTACTCATTAGTATCCATCACTGACAAGTCAAGAATTTGTTTTAAATGTGTTAAGTGTTACTGTAAAAATAAAAACTATGCCTTTCATATAGAATTGGTGCTCTGTAGTTTTAACACTGCATTCCCTTTCTGTCCCCTCTCTTGTGTCTCTCTGTGGCATTTTTGACTTTGCAGAAATCAATGATAGAGAGCAGAGGCTCCACACCATGAAGGATGTGCTGCGGAGGTTCCCGCGGGAGAACTATGACGTCTTCAGACATGTGATGAGCCACCTAAACAAGTGAGGCCCACTTTCTCCAAACACACACCGCTAGGCTAATGTACTTCCTCCAAACACACACCGCTAGCCCAATGTACTTCCTCTACAGACACACCGCTAGCCCAATGTACTTCCTCCAAACACACCGCTAGCCCAATGTACTTCCTCTACAGACACACCGCTAGCCCAATGTACTTCCTCTACAGACACACCGCTAGCCCAATGTACTTCCTCTACAGACACACCGCTAGCCCAATGTACTTCCTCCCAAGACACAACGCTATGCTAATGTACTTCCTCTACAGAAACACCGCTAGCCCAATGTACTTCCTCCAAAGACACAACGCTAGGCTAATGCACTTCCTCTACAGACACACACTGCTAGGCTAATGTACTTTCCCCACAAACACACAGTTAGGCTAATGTATGCTGCAGTGGAACCGGTTGAACAGGGCACCTGAGGTGCACAAACAAATATCAGACAGTAAGTCCATCACAGCAGTGAAGATAAAATTCAGTTTAATATTGTAGTCTGTGTGTGTGTGCGTGTGCGTGCACGTGTGCACATACTGTATGTGTGTCTGCATGTGTGTGTCGAAAGGTTTATGTTTATATTTTGGGATTGCTGCATAGACAAGGTCATCATGAATGTGGGTTTTATGTAATTGCAAATAAATCTACTCACAGCCAGGTTTAAGCTGTGTAAACCTGTTAAGCACAGGGAATTGAAATTATGATGTTGGCTCACAGACTTATGGAAGTGTAAGAGCAATGCAAATGTAACATGTTTCCATTCGGTCCCCATCTGTACATTTGGCATCTAACTTGAGCTGTTTCTTTATACTTCCCCTCTTCCATCTTCCACCTCCCTCTCTCTTTCTGTTCTCCATTTATCTCTCCCTTCCCCATCTCTATCTTACTGTCTCTCCCTCTCTCTCCACCAACTCTTATCTCTTTTCCCCATTCTTCCTTTGTTTCTTTCTCTGTCTTACCCATCTCAAACCCTGTCTCCTCCCTCTCTGTTTCTCAACCCATCCTCTCTCCTCACTCTCTTTCCCTCTCCCCCCTGTGTTTTGAATCTCCATCCCACTGTCTCTCCCTCTCTCTGCCTATCCTCCATCTCTCTCTCTCTTCCCATCTGAACCCCTCTCCTTCCTACCTCTCTGTTCATCTATGCCTTCTCTCTCTATCCCTCTGCCCCCCCCCTCTTCCACATCCTCCATCTCTCCCTTGCCTTCTCTCTTCCTCCACCCCCTCTCTCTTCATCCGTTTGTCACTCTCTCTCGCCCCCTCTTGCTCTTCCACATCTCCATCCTGCTCTCTCTCCACCCACACCCCTCCATTCCCCAATCCTCTTTACCCTCCATCTCTCTCTGACTTCCTCCTCTGTCCTCTTTCTGCTCTCCCACCTTCCGCCCACAGGGTGAGTCAGTGGAACCGAGTAAACCTGATGACCAGCGAGAACCTGGCCATCTGCTTCTGGCCCACACTCATGCGGCCGGACTTCACCACCATGGACGCGCTGACGGCCACGCGCACCTACCAGACAATCATCGAGAACTTCATCCACCAGTGCGCGTTCTTCTTCTACAACCAGCCGCCGGCCGATTCGCCCACAGGTCCCTTCGGCCCCCCCGGGCCCCTGGTGCCCTGCGGTCTGCCCCCGTCACCCTCCGCGGCGCCCCCCTGTGGCCCTCCGACGCACCACTACATGCCCCTGCTGCACTCACCCCCCCACTCTCCCCCCCAGAGCCCCCACCCAACCCCGCCCGAGCCACAGACGCTGTGAGACACAAACACACACACACACACACACACACACTCAAAAATAAACATACACACACACACACATATACACACACGAACACACGCGCACTGAAATTCACACACATTCTGCTAGCACTCAAGCTCTTGAGCATTTGATGCTGAGAAGCTGCACCTACAGCCACACTAAGATTGCTGACATTAACATAACTACTTACATACCAGTGTACACACACATGGATCTACACCTCTTAGCCCTATACATTTTACTGCTGACCACATGCTTTGTTCGTTTGCCCAGACAGATGGTGTGTCTGTGTGTGTCTGTGTGTGTGTGTGTGAGAGAGAGAGAGAGTGCGCGCGCGAGAGAGAGAGAGAGAGAGAGAGAGAGAGAGAGAGAGAGAGAGAGAGAGAGAGAGAGAGAGAGTGTGTGTGTGTGTGTGTGTGTGTGTGTCAGAGTGTGTGTTAGACAGACAACAGTGTCATAGTGGTCTTAACTACTGTTGGGAGTAAGTGTGTGATTGTAGTCATACGAACATTGCACATTGTTAGAACTCTACGCTTAAAAGTGCTGAACACTGTTGGAATGGGAGACACACGCACACCTGCCCACCTCCAGAGTGGTCTGCGAGATGGTGCCAGTTGGCATGTCTGAGGCAGGCCTTGGGACCCAGTTGATCCCTGGCTGGCATGGCAGGTGTTACCGGTACAGAGTCCTGCTCTACAGGCTTGTAGCATGCATTTGGAGCAGTGGTCTCCTAAACCCATGAGTTTCCATTTTAAATGAAGTCCTTTCCTCACAACCACTCACAAACACTTCAAAAATACACCAACACGATTGCATACACAAAACACACACACACACACTCTCTCTCTCACACACACACACACATACACACACACACACACACACACACACACACACAATTCTCTTTAAAACTTAACTTAGGGATGTGTGAAGCACTTAAGAAATTTTCCAACCCCCTTTTCCCTTTCGACCATCCCATAAATGTACGCACTCACCAACAGACAGTGAAGTGTTGTGAATACGACGATAAAGATGAAGAACAAAAAAAAAAAAGAAAAGAAAGAAAAAGAAACACGACCTGCTGAATGCCTTTCATCAGAGGGTCTATTGTTTTTGTTTCTCTGTTTTTTTCTGATGACTGGATGCCGCTTTTAGTTTCCCTCAAGAAAAAAAAAAACAAATCAAAACACTGTTCCATACAGACTCCACAACACCAGACTAACCACTGAACTTGAGTTGAAGAAGATTTAAAAAAAACAAAAAAAAAAACAAAACGTTACTACATGTCTCCTTTCAATCCCAACCTCTCAATCTGCTTCAGCATTGTTGGTATGTTCGTTAGAAACTGGCTGTGAAAGGCAACCCCCCCACCCCCTACCTCCACCCCCCACTCCACCCAAACCTTGCGGACGCCTAAGGACTGCGCTGGATCTGCATTGGTTTAAAGAGCCGAGCCTGTGGAGGGGGCGGGGTAAAGGGGAAATGTCATGTCATGAGGACTGCTTCTTATTGGTCTCTGATTGCTTTTTTTTTGGCTGTCCCCTGCTCAACATCTGTCAAGCCGCACTCACGCATTCCCATAACCTCCTCCTCTTCCTCCTCTTCCTCCTCTTCCTGTGAATGCTGGGATGTCTGTCACTGGATTCTCAGGTTGTTGTGGTCCTAAGAGGCAGAGGAGAAGCTTGTTGTCCATTGACTTTCACTGGGAGCGGTTGGTGTTGTCTCTTGTCCTCTTGTTTTTTTTTTTTTTTTTTTTGCTTGTTTCTTTAATGTCCTACCTGTGAGCCCAAAACCTTAAGTCTCTCTTAAGTCCAGACAGTCTAAAGACATGCCTTTGGTCAACCAGAAATCAGACTACTGAACTCTCTTTCTCTCTCTGTCTGTCTCTCTCTCTCTCTCTCTCTCTCTCTCTCTCTCTCTCTCTTTGTAAGTCACTCTCTTTATGTCTGTCTCTGTCTTTCTCTCCCTCTCCCTCTCTCTCTCTCTCTCTCTCTTTCTCTGTCTCTCTCTCTGTTTCCACCCTTACTACTAATGTAAAGCACTTTCAATTTTTAGCTCAGTTTATGAAACACAACACTGAATTGTTGATTTGATGTAGCTCTTATGTTTGACCACTCGGTCAGTTTTTTATTATTACTATTATTATTATTTCTTTTGCTCTCCATTTGAAGGATGTCTTGTCATAAGCTGTGGGAGTCTTAGCAATGGGCTACACAACCCCATTTTGACTAAAGACAAAAAAAAATCTCCTGGACTTTTAATCCAAGGCTTGGTGTTAAATGGACAGACTACCACACTACTACATGATCTGAGACCTGCTGGACACTGTTGATATTTATAACAATATTTGCTGCATCTGACTGAACGGCGGTCACAGTTCTTCTTGTTGGAAATGTGGGCAAAAGAACAGTACCATTTTGATTTTGTTTCAACTCATTATGCACAAAAAACAAATGGCCAGTCGCATGTAGGTGGTATTTTGCCCAGCGCTATTGTTATTACCAGTTCTTTGTCAGATTCAGAAATTTTGTAATATTAGGATTTTGATGAAAGCTACCTGATGTGTGTCCTACAATGGATGAAAAGACAAACCTGGATTGTAGATGCGTATTTAATCAAACGTACAGTACCTCCCACTGTCAATCGCTGACCTTCGGATGCTGAAAAACTACTCCAATCGTACACTTGCTTCATAGATTACTAGCTCGACATTGAATCCATTTGAATAACATGCAGAAAAGCTCCACTCCACAGTTTTATTCCAGAATGTGTCACATGACCTTCTTTGACCTATGGAGTACAACCTGCTAAAGCTGTTCGTGTTCCACCAAGCCTGTGGACAACACAGGGTACTGTAATGTGAAACCTCATATTTGAACTGTAAACAGGATTTTGGGACTTGTTAGGATTTGGGTGTTTTATTTTCATTCTTTTTTTTTTTTTTACGATCTCTCAAATTCATTGTGAAAGTGAGGGTTGTATGGGTGGGTTATTCTGTGTCTAATGTAGAAGCCCTCTGGATCTGATGCCTCTGAATGCCTGTAATACTTTGAAATGTATTCAATCCTGACTGTCCACCAAAAAAACAAAACAAAAAAAAACAACATCATTTGACTTTCCAAGACCTGGCCACTTGTGTTGACTAGCTCAGTAAGAAGCAGAAGACAGTGGGTTAGTGATGCTTGTGTGCTTAAATGGTTCTCGTGGGCTGTGATATGTCACGCATGTGCTGCTCACATGGACCAGAGCACAGTGCCGGGTGCATGGTGTCTTTAAGGTACCCCTCTTTGACGTGGGAAAGCTTAATTTTCAGATTTGGAAACTGCCAAATCCCAAATCCCCAGTGTCTGCTGGTGGCCTTCCCTTCCCCTTCCTTCTCTTTCATTTGATGATGATGTGAGTCGAATTTGCTAACTAAAGGTCAAACACTGATGTTCCCGCCTATTCTGCCCAGACAAGTGAATGCGGAGATGCTCTGGCCCTAAGAAACTACCAGCATTCTGAATGTTACAGTTAGAATGTTGGAAGAACTGATTATACAATGACTGCCCTAGCCCCAATCCATAGGATGGTGGTGTATATTGGGACAGTGTAGGACTTCTGTTAAATGAAAGTAATTTCCCTTGTCTGCAGGCAAGCTGCAAACCGCTTCCTATAGCAACTGCATAGTACATGTTTAAATATTTGCTGTCTCTGCCCCCTTCAGGTCAGTCTGCAAACTGCAGGTCCATGTGAAACGTTTGTGTTTTCCCCTGCATGTGCCATCATGCTGATTTGATTGAATTGTTTGTGGAAGAGGCATGGATGGAATCAGTGTGAATTCTGAGGTTTTGGGAAACAACAGCAGTGGTTAGATCAGTTTTGCTGCTCTGTTGCTGTTGAGAAAATACTTTTTCAGACCAGTAGGGGGCAAAATATCCTTACAGTTGAATTGGGTACTGTAGCTGAAAATTATATATGTTGCTCCACCATGCTTGATCATTTAGTTGTCAGAAAATTTTCAGAACCTCTTTTTTAAAGCATTTTTAAACCTGAATAGAAAAAAGTCTCACTCAAAAGGAGTCTTTACCTTGAGTCCCCGTTAGCAGTTGAAGTGTGTTCTATTTAGCGATCTAGAGCTTCACACCCTTATGTCATTCCAGCCAGGGACTTCATTGAACCCCCTGTGCAGTACCATCAGAGGTCAACCCAAGGTCAGTCTTCTAGGCATGCTGTGCCAGTTCTAACATTCCCCACTTGTTGATCTTTAGTTGAGCTTGTCTAGTGCTCATAAGAAGCAGACACGGTCAAGGCTCTTTACAAAGTGTGCCGATGTCTTTCCTGAACCTTCACATTTGGATAGCAGTGACTATTTGACCTTTGCAGTAGCCAAAAGGAAGGTTATCACCCGAACTGGCATGCAAATAAAATGCAGTGCCACTTTCCTCCCCTCACCACATCACTGCACAGTATGTTTGACATACTGAGAGATTTTTGTTTTTAAAAAAGTTCATTTTATCCCCTCTCTCTGCTCATCATTCCCTTACCACTAAATTAATCTTGACATGTGTACAAGATTTAGACATGGTGACATACTTTGCCCCGGAGAACCCAGAAAGTCCCCACAGTCATTGGCTGTGGTAAACAGTTTGCTTGTAAACAAACACACACACACACACACACACACACACACACACTTATACAAAGGAGGTGAGCTGCTACTCCTTAAAGCCCACAAAGTTGCAATGCAGTCCTGTTTGTGGCTGCTCCATCTTGATTCTGTTCCCTTATTTCCTTTGCAACAATTGTGATGGACTGTCTGTCTAAAGAATTACAAACATGTTCAAATGGTTGTTTACTTGTATGTTAGGGTCTAACACTTTGCCTTTTTAGTCATTGGTGATAGAAAGCATTATTTTATGGTTTCTTTTCATGATTTTTTTAAAAAGGTCAGTTTTTTACCAATTTTTGTGAATGATGTTAAGGCCAATTCAGTATAGTGCATGAATCGAAAAACCCAAATGAGGGAAAAAGGTTTGCCACTCTCAGTATTTAAAGAAATGAAATTAAGAAAAAAGCAACTATTTAAAGATGTAAATGGATTGAAAAGATACATGAACTGTGAAACTCTGTTCTGTGTCTGAATGGATGACAAACATGAAGGCCTCACAGAAACTGTATCATAGTTAATAAATCAATCATGCAAAAACCTAACCTGTGTGTGTGCGTGTCTGTTTTTTATTGGTTGCCTGACAAACCTGCTATGAAATGATGTGTATAAAAGGCTGTTCTGTCTCAAACCTTCAGACAGATGACGTCCTTACTGTACTTTATACAGTACAGTAGTACACTATAGCTTGTTTATAAAAGAAGCAAATTAGGCTCATCCACATAGGTTTTTGTAGCTCTTGTATGTTTGTCTCGACTGTCTCCAACAAAACACCACCATACTACTACTACAGCTGTTCATATAAATAGATAATTATAAATTGGACATATTAGTTATTTAGTTAAACAATTATTCCAATATCACAGACTGATTCGGAATTCAGTAAGTCATGTATCAGTCTGGAACAAGGTTTTATTGTTGATGAACCAAGGCAGAGAGGGAAGCTTTCACACAGATGATTCAAACGCATCTTTGTGTCTGATGTCTCAGTTTAAATATCCTAAAGCAAGAAAGGTGTGTCCTTCAACTGAACATGAATATGTATGAGACCAATCCAACATCTCGTCACAGAGAGAAACAGTGCTATAACCCTGCACGTACCTCAGTCTGCAAATTAAATCCTCGATCCCATTCCTCTGAAAACTTAAAATGGCTTATAATTATGCACAACTACATGCACAAACATAATTATAGTGAAGACATTATAATAGGAGAAATAATGTTTTTTGTAGCTGACAAGTAGCATACACACAAAACTGAAAAAGAAACACATGAATATCATGCCCATAAGTATAATATAGTATTTTTTAATATCCATAAAAATAACAATTCATATTCGCATGGCTCTGAGAATTTAATATTTACTTTTTCATTCCCTTGGATGAAGACACTAATAATAGACTGCATTAGTTGAACACACTGAAAAAATATAAAGTCATGCTGTGTGTATGAAGTTATTTCTTAGACTCCTAAATATATCAATCACAATACTGTGTCAGCCAAAAGGTCATGCTCTAATAACGTCAAAGAGGCGCTGTGTGTTTTATTTTTCCAAAGAAAGCTGTGACGCAAATATGTATCGGTACATGTTTACATAGACATCTGCTGCTTGGCCTTCACAGAGCTTTCTCGCACTGGAGCATTCTATTTCCCAAAATGGCCAACAAAGGTTCTAGAGCACTCCACTCTATAATCTTTGGTGTGCACTACAATTTTGACCATGGCAATTCTAATACATTGATGTATTCTCTATTTGCCTCTGCCCGGTAATCATGCCTCTCTGTATGGTTTGTGTGTGTCTTTAATTAAACTGTAGGGGCCCTCCAGCCACGAGCTGTGCCACCTCAGATGTGTCATTCACTGTATGTGCCTGTGCCTTCTCATCTAATTAGCCCTGGCCCTAGTTCCTAGCCTTTGGAACTGTTGAAAACCTCACGACTGGCCACTGATGACTAAGTGACTGACTAGTGTGCAGCCGCTGATACCTTTCCTCCCTGCGGGGATTATCGTTGTGGTTGTCCTGATTTCCTCATAGTGGCAGCTGCGGTATCACATCCTCTCAGAGCCCCTGGAGATAGGCCCTTGCAAAGATGGAAAAAAGGTAGTCTTATGACTGTTGAGTAGTGTTTGGAAGAAATACAGTGTTAAGGGATGAGAGTTTCACATTTTTCAATGTGTATTTGTTTATAAGTAAAATTACACAAAATATATATGTTTCAAAAGACTCTTCGACAACTCTTTGCCTATACCTTTGGAAAACAAGGCTATAAGAATACATAAGCATTTTAAGGAGATACTGTGCAACTTTAAGTGCTTTTTCTCAACGGAGCTCCTCCTAGTGTCTCTAAGTAAATGGCCACTCTCGTAAAAATTGACTGTTTTTACTTCCCCTCACCCTGTGGATATGTTTTTCAACTCAACTGATTAGAGAAACCAATGAATATCAAAGTAGTCATGTCCACCGAGGTCGTCACAATTCACTGTGATCCTGCTTCTAGTGATGTTTGAGACTTTGTGAGCCTGAGGGTGCCGAGACAGACATTCAGATTTTGCAAGCATGGTATTCTGTCCACAGACAACAGGTTATGACTCATTCACCTGGTAATGACTCATTTAAGCATCTACCGACTTATGACGTTGATTAATTAACTCGAAAAAGTCACATAGTGTTGCTTTAAGGCATATTTGGTAGCCATTTAGATGATTGGTAACTTTTCTACAGTGTAGAGCTAACAGGTTATCCCTCTATCACTTCGCTGTAGTACACTATGGGAGGGCACTGTGCCCTTTCTGTGAAGAGGAAGAGGACCTTTTAAATCTTGTTACAGTACAAGAGGTACTTGTGTTTGTACTGTGCCTACTCCAGCAAAACCACAGGTAATGACAGAGGTGACCCAGCCTGGTAAAATGAGTCAACGTGACACAAAATTCACAGATTTAGCTGCCTGGGGGCTGTGATAATTTGGGGCATTTCAATATTTGAAGGTATACATGCTGAAAGGTTTAGATGGCATTTTTTTGCAAAAAGGACAGTCTTGGAACAGTATTTCTTCCACATGAGACCATAAACAAAATGAAACAGTTGAAAAGGTTGGTGTTTGTTGGACACACCACCACAAAAAAGCCCACAAATACAAATATCCAACTATATCATCAAGGAAGGGGCAGGACTTTGACACAAGATGAGATGAATGTCAGTTATAGTGGGGAGGATCGGTAGCATGGCAACCTTGGGATCAATTTTTTTATGACAGGAAGCAGGGTGGGCAAACAGCTCAATGTTTAGAGAACAACAAATACCAAAAATTAAATGCTTTCCTGTTTGTGTTTAGAAAGTAAACTGTGAAAAAAACATCTTTGTGCATCTGTCGTAACCTCCCATTTTCTTGTGCTCTGTGTTGGTATCTATCATCTGATATGATGCTGCACAGCATGTACACAAACAAGAGACAACAGGTAATATCATGAGCAACACTTCCCTAGTGTTAACCAAATGGCAAACTGTCTTTGCCTTCTGTCATGAGTCCGAGGTGCCTCTAATTTGGATGTAGAAAGACATGATATTAAACAATTCACCATCAGTTTGGAGACCGTCTTGCTAACCTTGGGTCGTTTTTGTCTGAGCAGAGAGGAAACTTAATATGTATAGGATCACTGTTTTTTTTTGGAAAGTGCGCTCAACTCCAAAAGTTTTTTATCAGCGTCTTCGGGTGCGGGCAACTGGAAATAGTATATTTGTAGATAGGAAGCCGTACTCTCGGTTATCGTTCTTGTTCTCTGTTTAATGGGTCAGCATGAAGACAGACGTTTCGGCCCAGCGGCCTTCCTCAGTGTCTTACAAGAACAAGAACGATAACCGAGAGTGCGGCTTCCTATCTACAAATATAGGATCACTGTTTAAAATTCACAGTGAAGCGTGTTGTGGCTTTTATATCCTCTGTCCTGTAAACCTTTTGTATATGTTAAGCGATTGCCAGACTTTGGACTTCCCCTGTACCCTTTGACTAAGACCTTCTATGTTCTATCAAGCACCCCCTGCACCA
>CM059272.1:16678925-16798925 GCA_030347295.1 Setipinna tenuifilis
GACAGCTAATGAAGAGGGTCTTCCCGTCTTCACGTGCTTTGCTTGTGTCACATTTATCTCCAAAATATATTAGTACGCAGACTTTTGTCTGCCGTTGGTTTTTTTTCAAGTCTTTGTTTTTGCCATCTTTTTTCATCTTTTTTTTTACTTTTCATTTGTAGAGATGAGTGACCTTGCGCAAACAGTCCGTTATTCAATGTTTAATTTTTTTTCTTTACGGTGAGGAGTTTTGAGGATTTTTTTTGTTTTTATGTCTGTATTGTGTATTTTATGTTTCTATGTGTCGTGTCATTTCATGCAGATTTTCAGCCTTCAGACAAGGTTCTGCCAACGTATTTTATTTTTGGCAGCAAAATGTCTTTTATTGTGCAGAGCTGAAAAAAGCTTTTCCCACTCTCACATAACTCTCTCATTGGCCTTGAGTGTGTCACAGCATTCAGCCAGTTGATGTGACTCTGTGTAACTTCAATGAGCAGAACTGAACAAACGCTAGAGTGATTTGTTTTCGATTCTTACTGGCCCTCTGTTCTAGATAAATGAATATACATCAGAGGAAAATGAGAGGCACTTCAAAATCACTTGTAACAAACAACATCTTTAACCTTTAGTGAGTGATGGGGTTCATTATCCTTTCATATTTTCAAATGTCAAACAGCTGTTTAATTGTGGCTTGGCTCCCACTAGCGGGCGTGAGGTTCTGTGAACCACCCAGAGTTAGTAGGTGTCAAAAGCATCAAGAGTTTGCAAATTGAAAAGTTTTCAAGTGAAGGTAAAAATAAATGAGACACTTCCCCTCCTGCTGTGGTTACTTACGAGTGCACACAGCCCTGGACATTAGTATAGATCTGTTTGATTAGCCCTGAGGTAGGTATGGGTTCTCCATCTTTCTCAACCAGGCACTGAGGTTTATTTACTATAACTGCATTCTTTTTAATAAGAAACTATGAGAACAGGAGGAGACTAAACCAACAGACGCTGTCACACTGTGCGTTGGCTTATTTACCTAGGCTTCAGAAAACGTACTTTACCTTCTTGTCCCTCCTCCATTCTGACCTTCTTTCTGCGTGGCTTTCCGCTATTTTTTTTTCCATTCTGCTGTGACGACTTCTATTTCATTCTACCACAGTGCACTCTACAAAAAGGACTGAAACAAAAGGAGCTAGCATGTTGCTTAAGGTTGCTTTCTCTCTTTCTGTTCTCTCTCTCTCTCTTTTTTCTCATTCTCCTTCTTTCTTTTTTATTCTCTATTTTCTGTCTTTCACTTTCTATTTTTCATTTATGTCTCCATCTTTATCTCTTTCATATTCTTTAACATTTGCCCTCACATGCACCAAACTCTCTCGCTCCCTCCATTATGTGAATCACGGGTGAGGAAATTACATCAGCTGTTTGCTTAATACAATTATACACTTTGCAAGCACTTTGCACTTAGCAGACAAAGTTATTTAATCCTTTCTAGAGAACTGTAATTGACTGAAATTATCTCTCCAGATAGGTTTAAGTGTGTATGGCTCAGTGCTGTGAGTTCGCTGGAGATGTGCATGTTTAATATATATTTAAAATATTATTTATTTATTTAATTCATGAATAATTTTTTGGTGCAGGATAAACAAAAACAGCTGTGCCCACATACATACACCTAAGCGGTAACAGCTATGGCATGTTTTATCCCTTTACAGTCTTTTAATGATTGCTTACACGTGTATTCCAGGATTTGTCTAATTGCTTTAAAACCTCTCTCACACACACACCAGTCACATAATACTATAAGCTTGGAGAGAGACATCTCACTTCTGTGACAAAATGAAACTCTGCAACCAAAACTTAAACCATCTTTTTCAAATTACATTTTTTTTTACCAAAATAGTAGACACATGTACCATTTAACTTACTCTTCTGCAGTAGCAACAAAACACTGATATGCTTTTTACAAAACACTGCTGTCTTTCAATAATTTCACTCAATTTTTCACATACAGATGCCTGTAAAAAAACAAAATAGAAATTATTCAGAAATCAGCATGACACTTTTTTCTGTACAAGTTTTTAAAAAAACTAAAAGAAAATATTTCTAATAATCAATACAATATTTTAATGCACTGTAAACTACGGCGTTGACTGGAATGACAGGAGAAATACAAGCCAATGGTACATACTGTAAGCAAAATCCCCAATTTGCTATTGCTACTGGAGGGGCTGAAATTATTATGAATTCCACTTTGTGATTTCACAATAGGGAAAACATCACATATGTACCATATCCAGCTTTTTACTGACCCAACCTCAAGGTCATCGCATGCCATACCAGTTCCAGACTAGAGCAATCTAGTAGAAAATAGCATTATCCCAGATGACTACAAAGTGGGTGTGCTGTATGTTACAGTATGTACCTGTCCAGTTCAGTGGCATCATACATGGGCTGGATTTTTCTACCTGTGCAGTATTGCAGGGAGCATGATGAGCATATAGTAAACATACAATGCTGCACTGTAAATCTTTATTGGAGGGTAACCAAATGATGCTAAATGCAGAATCAAAGAAACAAATAGACTAGGTACCTGAAAAGTCTCTCTCTATTGCCAGGTCTTTGTTCAATGCAATTTTACTTTTTTGTATTATTTTTCTTTACATTTTGCTTGCCTCCATGCTGAGAGTGTTCAAGCATGGAGGAGGTTAGATTTAGTTAGATAGGTTTTTCTCAGATCAACTTACAGTTTTTCATGATTGCTTCTACACAAATTTCAAAAGTGGGCTCATTGTTTTAAAACTTAACACACAAGTCACATAACACAACATGCTTGGAGAGAGACATCTCACTCGTCTGTGTTAAAATGAAACTCCCCAACCAAAACTTACAGTAATAGTCTCATAAACTGTAGACAGTCTATGGAACCATATTGGGCTGTCCAAATAAAGTCTGACCCTCTCTTCTGTAATAATACTGTTTTAGATGAGAGTGAAGGGCTCATCAACATTTCTGTATCATTGCCTGTGTTTGCGGGCAAAGCGTAGGTCTCAGTGAGCATGACAATTTTCTGAGCGAAACAAAGTAGCAGATTTAAGGAGCTTCACATAATCAATTTCAAAGAACACTGAAAGGACTTATGATTAAATGGAGTTAAACAGTACCGGTCCACTCTCTGGATTTGGGGTCACTGCAACACCCCCACAAACACTGACAAACAGTAAAAAACAGTTTAAACATAGATTATTATTTTAGCAATATAATTAATGAAATAACTAAAATATGGTACAGATTTAAGCATTGTTGTGCTAAAAACTGTCACATTTATTGATGCCATAATCTTTCTCAAATCACTGATTTAGGGAAGCAGGGTCTGACAAAAATGGCAGCCGGATGCATTATTGTTTTTTTCCTTGTATGATGTTTACAAGTACAAACAAAATGAGTTCTTCATATATGTTTAGGTTCAAAGAGAAAGTCGTCTTACATCTACGTTCAGGTGGGTGGGTCTTGTACCCTACAAGTCTCTACTTTCAAAGTACATGGCTGGGAAGCAAAGTGCTCACTAGATAATGTCTGTGCAGAGTGCCATTTTACTCCAGTAGATTTGTACTTGTAAAGCAGTCGTGACATTTGCAGGCCTGAAGTGTGCATCGGTGGATCAGAGGCCTTGTCAAGACTCACACTGGGCAGCTTTGTGTTTTCTCCCATCTTTGTCAGATATGACTCCACAAGGACATAGGTATACATACCACATACCTACCAACATACCACTTATTAATACAGTAAGGACATATAAGCACTTGTATAAAGTCAGCGTACATACCATTTATTAATACAGACACGCATTTCAAATAGTTTTTTTCAATCTCTAACAAGCGCTTACCCATACTTATATGGATATCTTTCCTAAACTCTTACAGTAACACAGACACACACCTACAACAACACAATTAGCCATATGTTACATTTTATTTCTCCAAAGCGCATTTTGTTAAATATATACTAACTCATCGTTTCAAAATAAAATGCATCTTTCTCTGCACACACTAACTTTAAAAACAATCAAAATCAATTTTCAGTTCAAAAGACACATGCAGTCAATCAAAGTGCAGAGAGTGTCAAAACACTGGCAATTGTTGGCATTACAAAAACAGCATAGCCATTTATGTTCCATTTTTACTGATATTTGCAAGCAAAACATGCAATCCACTGTTTTTTACAGTGTCTTTCATTCTAAAGCATTCCAGTAAAAACCAAATCAGGTTTTTCCTTTATTGTATACAACAGGAGGCACAGTAGAATGATACAACGGAAAAAGTTTTATTGCTTACAGTAAACAAAATGTCCATTAAACATACAAGAGCTTTTTGAACGAACACACAAAAAAACAGAAAGGCTCAGATGAAAGCAGGGAATCTAAAAAAAAACGAATCTAATCTAAAAACTAATCTCTGCAATTTTGTTTTCATTAACATCGCATTTGATGTCATCTAAGACGATGCACCTGGGATAAAACTGCTTGGTATATCAGATCCATCCTTGGCGGTCTTCAACTGTGATGTCCCTACAGCCAGCATCCATGGCATCAAGAAGGGACATTTGATCATGTGGCTGATTGTCATGAACCTCCATACAAAAAAAAAAAACTCCTCTATGAGATTGAGGAAAGGTGAAGAGGGTGAAGGAAGAGACATCTTGGATGGTCTTCAAACCACGTTGTGATAGCTTTTGAGTCATAAAAAGCCATATTGTCCCAGATGATGACAGAGGTTCCTAATGTTTTTACCCTCCTGATCCTGCTCTGGAACCAGGTGCTGGTGAAAATCATCGGAAGTTAAGGAGGCGTTTAGCATTGTAGGGTCCAACCTGACATCTATTAAGGACCAATCCAGCACTTGCAATTGCTGCACACAGTGTAATGTTTGCCCATCTCTGCACTTTACTGTAACTGTGGCCCCTTTCCAACAATATTCTACTCTATTCTACTGTACTGAAACCTATTATAGGTTACCAATATGTATACTTACAGAAGTGTAAAGTTTATAGAAGTGGACATTGAATATACACTATACCTGGACATACTGTGGCCAGAGCACCTTGACCCTCTCACTGTTGCTTACTCTAACTTTCCCTCATCCAGACACCTATAGGTGGCCCAATGTGCCCATCATAAATCAGCTGTGTGTCAATTATTCAATTGTTTGGTTATTATCAGCTGTTTTATATAGATAGACTTACTTTATTGATCCCAAGCTGGGAAATTGACTAGGTATAAAATATACTAAACATTATACTGTGTTTGAGCTGATATCATTGCAGAAGTAGAAGTTTTATACTGTATCTAAGGTTTGGAATATTGTGTTTTTTGGTATGTTGTGTGTTAACATTCTTAAAAAAGACAAAAACGATCCATGATTTTGGTGATGGTATAGCTTGTCTGTTAAGAAAATGTAAACATTGTAGAAAGGTTTTCACTGACTGTATATTGTGTGAAAAGACATGAAATGTGTGAAAAGACATGAAATGTGTGAATGATATGGACACAACAGACCGATGCTGTGCTAATTGTATTTAGAGTTTTTAAAATGTGACAATTGTTTAAAGTGGTTGTTAGCAACTAAAAACACCTGTAATGCAAATTGTTACTTGTGGAAGGTGTTTTCATTTTTTTCCCAACAGCCCATGTGTTCTGTTGATAAGTTTATTTTAGTTGTATTTAATATATTTTCATTTAATTTATATTTTACCTCATGGCCGGATCACTCATACAGTTGGTATGCTCCAGAGAGCAGGTGTGTAAAAACGGCAGACTTATTGAGCTGAGGCATGCCTGCTTGTATAACTTGGACCTGCAACGATGAACATTGCTTGCTTGTCCTTGCTATTTGGTTTGTCACAGAATTTACCAGGTGGAAAGCAATGTCAGCTCCTGGTAACATGAATACGTGTGCATGTGTGTGTGTGCGCGCACGTGTGTGTGTATGTGTGTGTGTGTGTGCACGTGCATGTGCATGTGTGTGTATGTGTAAGTGTGCGTGCATCTGTGTCTGTGATCAGTTAAAGCATTTCAAAGCAATGTATGATAATACAATATACTGATGAGCAGGCTAACACTGATATTATCATGTCATGAAGATGTTACACCGATGCTATAATGCTGTCATTCATTTTTATTATATGGCGTTGTCATGTTTTCATTATTGTATACAGTTATGTACGAAATTATTCAACCCCCACTGAAATTAAGTCTTTGACCAGTTTGACATCAATTTTGATCATTTTAGTCATCTTATTTACCATTAAATCAAAGAAGCACTTGAACATTTTACAAATATAACACAGCATTTATACTGAAATAACCACAAATGTCTTTTCTGTGCTTACATCATTGTAAGTTTTATTCAACCCCCAAGTGAAATTCATTTTTAGTACTTTGTACAACATCCTTTTCTAGTTTTTACAGCTTCCAAGCATGAAGCATAGCTTGACATAAGTGTCTTGCAGCGACCTACAGGTATCTTGGCCCATTCTTCACGGGCAAAAGCCTCCAGTTCAGTCAGGTTCTTAGGCTTGCGCACTGCAACTGCCTTCTTCAGGTCCCACCAGAGGTTCTCAATCGGATTCAAGTCTGGTGACTGTGATGGCCACTCTAGAATGTTCCAGCCCTTCATCTTCAACCATGCTGTAGTGGACTTGGATGTGTGCTTTGGATCATTGTCCTGTTGAAATGTCCAACGTCGCCCAAGCCGCAGGTTTGTGACGGACTCCATTACATTTGCTTCCAAGATCTCTTGGTACTGAAGGGAATTCATGGTGCCCTGTATACATTGAAGCTTTCCTGTACCATTAGAAGCAAAACAGCCCGAAAGCATTATTGATCCCCTGCCATGCTTCACAGTAGGCAAGGTGTTCTTTTCTTCATAGGTCTGGTTTTTCCTCCTCCAAACAAGCGCTGGTCCATGGGCCCAAACAACTCTAATTTAGATTCATCAGACCACAGAACGTGGTCCCAGAACTTTTGTGGCTTGTCCACATGACTTTTTGCATACTCCAGTCGACGTTTCTTATTCTTTGGGGTCAGCAAGGGGGCACACCTGGGTGTTCTGGCATGGAGGTCTTCATTATGCAGTGTGCGCCCTATTGTCTGTGCTGAAACCTCAGTGCCCACATCTGACAGATCTTTTCTCAGTTCCTCAGCAGTCACTCAGGGATTTTTCTCCACCTTGCGCTTCAGGTAGCACACAGCAGTTGCTGTCAGGATCTTCTTCCTACCATGACCAGGTAGCGTTTCCACTGTGCCCTTCACTTTGAATTTTCGTATGATGCTTCTGATAGTGTCTCTTGAGATATTTAACATCTTTGAGATCTTCTTATATCCATTGCCATTCTTGTGAAAGCGAATAACCTCTTCTCTTGTCTTCTGGGACCATTCTCTTGACTTCACCATGTTGTAAACACACCAGTAAATGTCTAGAAAGGAGCAGAGTATCACAGTCCTTTTAAATCTGCCCAATTGGTGGTTATTATGCTTAATTTCTGCTCGTTAACATCCACAGGTGTTTCCAATACCTAATTGAAAATACTTGAATGAGGCACGGCTCTCAAGAGCCTCTCAAGAGTGGTAGTCTTAAAGGGGTTGAATAATTGTGTCAATGAAGAAATCACAAAAAAGCCATTTAATACTTTATGACAAAAACAACTGATGTCATTTTAGTTGCATTTGGTTCTTTAACAAGTCCTTGTAAGATTTCATTATGAACACAATTACAAATGTACACTGAATTCCCTAAAACCCTTTACAGCATTGGGGGTTGAATAATTTTGTGCACAACTGTATGTACCGCAATCCTGTCCTTTCTATAAACATCACAAAATGAAGCATTTTTGAGTGCCATGGCAGCTACTGCAATATTACATTGCGGTACTGTATGCTCAGACACAGACTGCTATGGCCTCTTAGTAACACATATATTCATATCGTGGTAATAGTCTTATGACAGGGAGTCCAGTAGTCCAGAGATTTACTCCACTTTACCTCTGCTCATGACCCTCTCTCTTCCAAACTCCTCTCTCACCCTACCTCTGGGAAGATTCTAAAATCTAATCAATGGACTCTACTTAAACTTGTAATTTTTTTTCATGATAATAGTGGCACTTCCAGATTGGTCCTTATGCAAGGAGATTTGTAAGCCCACTTCATCAGGGTGATAATAGGCAAAGACATGGTAAAAGGTTTCATCTTTAAATGTCTAAAATAGAAATCATGCTCAGGCTGTCTCAACCAAAATAATGATGCCGAAAATTGAACTGAACCCTTTATAAATACAAGTGTAGCACTTTCATTTAAACGTCAATGGATATATAACTTATCATTACATAACTTATCATTTTTTTGCCCCAGCACCTTAATGCCACATGTTTAAGCATCAGACAGACATAAACAATACGTATTATTGTTGATAATTTTAAATAATATTATCAATATTATAACTAGAGAACGTAATTCCAGGGAACTACACAGTGCATAAAAACTGTAACTGTTGTAACTGTGCAAGTGATTGCTAGGCTGTTGTTAAAACAGAAATGAAGTGGTTACTATGTTGCTATGATAAACAGTGCAAGTGCAGGATATTCATTTTGGTTGCCATGTAGATACATAGTTTAATATCGTTGGCTGCTGGAGACATAGTTGATTACAGTTGACAGTTTGACATGGCTGTACAGTTAAATAGTTTAATAGTTTATTGTTAAATGATTTAATTCTTAATATAAAGTTCTTGTAGTGAGGACGTTTGGATTACTTATTTTGTAGGCAGATGAAACAGTTGGCTAACAGTTGTGAGCAGAGGGAAGAGCTGAACAGAATTATGTAGTTCTAGAAAGCCAGATTGTATGCTTAAAGCCTGTGACAGTTCCATAGCTGCAGCTGGTCTGAACATCGCACAGGATTCTAAGTGCTTAACAGCCCTGTTGTGATGTGCAAATGCTCAATGTTAAGTCTATGGGGAAATTTTGATTTGCTTTTAATTAATATCTCCAAAAGTAGGCCATAATATACACCCACTAAGCATCTTGGTTGTCATGTTTATTGGGGCACCATGTGGCTTGGCAAATGATGAGGATGTCTCTAAAAGTGTATGAGAGAAAAGGGCTGACTTTTGAAATAAACAAATTTTCTGCTCTCCAAATGATGTTTTTCTAGATAATACACTATTAAGATTCAGTACTAAGGGTTGTTTTCATGAGCACCTGCTACTACTCCTCATAATTGTGGATAATGATGTGTGTGTTTGCACAGTGGGAGTGTGTGTGTGTGCATGTGTGCGTGCGTGCATGTGTCTGTCTGTGTGTCTGTCTGTCAGCATACTGCATGTTTGAATGTACTTTTGCACTTACCTATAGTTTTCATAGAAATATGTGTCCATACAACAGTGTGGGCGGTATCCAAGCAACCAGATCATGCGGGTGATAAAACATCAAGTTTAATTGTTGATTGGCAATGCCAGAAACAGCCAGATAGCAATAACACTGTACATGTCTTGTTAGATCTCTCGCTTGCACTCCATCAGCTGTATATTAGTCAGTGTCTACCAGCACAAGGCCCAGGCCGACCAGGATGAGCAGAAACAATCAGACACACACATACACACCCACATGCACACCACATGCACCATTTATTGTGGTGTAATCTTAAAGGTCAAAGGAAGTAAAAATAATACTGTCTTAGTTCCTGACACGAAAGAATTTTTTTTCACCTCATCAATTTTGGGTGAATATGAGCATAGCTACAAGATAAAGTTAGGTTTCAAGGTGGTACATATTGTGAAAAGAAAGTTTGATGTTATAGACATTAAGGCTCTGTGAGATCAAAAGGAAATGTCCTCAAAGGATTGGGGAAAGATTTGAAGATTATGTTCAATTTATGCACATAACATTTTAGCTTCAATGGAGAAAAAGCTCTTACATGTGCTTTTGTTCTAAGAAGATGTATTTTTCATTTTTTGTATCTTCTTTTATTTTTTAATACAGACTCGGGGAAACAGTTAACTCAGAAAAATAAGTGTAAAATGTGTTGCCAAAAAAGCACAGTACATAATGGGATTAAAGTTAAATATAGTAACAAAACAAAAAACTATCTCTCTCTCCCTTTTGCTCTCTCTCTCTCTCTTGCTCTGTCTCTGTCACACACACACACACACACACACACACACACACACACACACACACACACACACACACACACAGACACGTGTTAGAATAAGGTTTGTAGTCTGGGAGGCTTAAATCTCTTTTCCCAAAGAGATGCACAAGTGTCTTGTGTTTTCTACACACACACAGACACACACGCACACACAGAAACATGCATACACATGACCTTGCTCGTACACCGCGCACACACTGATTATGGTGAGTTAAAGCCCTGAGTGTGACTCTCCATCTCTGCAAAGAATGAGCTAATAATGGTGTACCTGACGGCAAGGGTTCATGTAGCCTCACAGAGCAGCAGGCAGCAAGGTGCCAATCAGGGGTGGATAAATGAACGGGCCCCTCCCCCCCACCCCCCACACACCCCTACTCCACAAACACTTTGTAATCCCCTTCCCCAAGGGGCCTCATGTACCAGGTAGCATAGTGTACATCTGTTAGGTAAAAAGTAGGGTCCAGGTCAAATGAACAGCCCCCTTCCTCTCCCAACCATTTTATAAATGGATGGACAGACGCAAAGTTTGTTTTTATTTTGGGGGGGGGGGGGGGGGGGGGGGGGGGGGGGCGGGACGGGACACAATTTCTTGACCAAGGGCTCTCCATTCCTAAATCCGCCCCTGGTGCCGATAGCTGGCAGAGAAGTACACCACAGTCAAGTCCACAACAAGTAAGAACTGAGGACAGCTGGGCAGATGAAATGACAGCAACCTTATATGCTGTGAATTTCTTTTGTAACACCAGGCTTAATTATGGATGACTGGGAATGTATTACTCTGTTTTGCTGACATAATGAGTGGGAGGCCTGCTGATCGTGTCATAAAATCATTAACCTCAGAGAAAGGCCACTGAGAATTGTGAGGAGACTGAAGGAGTGAGACTGAGTGAGAATGTGATTATGCTTATTTGTGGAACGAACACAGACATTACAAAAAGAAAAAAACTGCAGTGAGATGGCATGAGATTAACACCAACATAATAAAAAATACAGAGGACTGAAAAGGGGGTTAGATACAAAAACACCTAAAACGAAAACAACTGGTGCATCCACTAATTCAGTAGGCATGAGCACAAACAGGAAATAACATCCAACAGAAACTAACATCAAACTAGACACACAGAGACACTAGGTAACACAAACAAGTTCAAAACAAGATACAGGCGGTAATGAATGTAGCACTGACATCACAATTGTTCGCTGAAACATTGTAGACAAATGAGTGTCATCATAACACTGGCAACATCCAGCACAGTATTTTAGCTGTCGGAAATTTATAACAAACTTGAAATATATATTCTGGGCACATCTATCAAGTGATACCACTAGGATATGCCACACAGGAATTGTATCTAAATTAATCTGAAATCTTTTCCAAAACCCAAACCACAGATATCAGATCGACTGTGTCTGTGGACTGATCCCCCAGGCTGCTTGCATGTTTTGTTGCTTTTCGGGGGGAATTAAATTCTGCTGCAACATTTCCCACACTTCTGGTGAGTGTCTGTTCCAGAGAACACTGGTGTGACTGCATCTGCCTGCAGGCAAGGCGCAGTTTGTTCACTGGCACTGGTTTGGGACCCGTCAGAAAAAATGATGCGATGACATTTGCCGTGTTCAAGACAAAAGCAGGGTGTCTCGTTGTGATAAATTTCCATCAATTGTTAACAAAAAGCAGCCAAGGGTCAGCACTGACGTGGCTAATGGGAGCTAAATCACTGTGCACTTGAGAACGGTGGGAGTGAGAAGTTGGGCTGCATGCATGAAGACAACGTGCAATTTTCTCTGCCATTCACACACATTCACAAATGAAAAGAGAGAAAGACAGAAAAATAAACAGTTGTAGCAGAAAGAAAAGGAGAGTTCTAAACACTTTTGAAACATGATGATTGAGATTTTTACATGTATAGAATGTCATGTATGGTTTGCTGTTTGAATTATTCTCAACCTTAAGTAAGACATTACATAATGAAACCCAATACTCAAATACCAAAACATCGGCTCAGGTAGGCACCACTATAAGCACATTTTCAGCTTCACACCTTTTGTAAAACACTACACACAGTGATTTGCAAAACATTACACACACTTATATGCATTACACACATGATCATATTGTAATATAACCTTTTTTTCATTTCAAAACACTAGCTATCAATTGACCACATCCTTGCAACCAACTGGTTAAACACAATAGAGTAACTTTTTGTCTCCAACAACACTTTACTGTGTTTTACTGCTGTGAATATGGTTCTTTGGAGAAATGGTTTTCAATATACGTACAACCATGCAAGAAGCAAACACTTCAGCATACTGATTTTGATTTTGACTGATTTTGTATTGCATAAAAGTAAAAAAAATCTATTAAAATATATGCTGTGTTTCATGAATGCATTCATGTCATTTAACAATATGTCTAAAATAATGAAGCCCAGATCATGTCATTAGAAAAGTCAGAATGTTACAAAGTGTTTAGGATTGATTACCACAGCATGTAACTCACTCAAACACATATAGATCATATGAATCATGTATGTATGATTTGGCAACAAAATCACATTTTTATAATTAAGTGAATAGTTTTGTAAGCAGAATATCATTTTGGCAATAGGCCAGGGGTGTTCTGTTAATTGAGTGTATGGTTCCATTAACTGTGTGTAGTGTTTTGAAAAAATGAGCACAGTTTTTAAAATTGAGCTTAAGCAATTGTAAAAAACCTGTAATAACCACATATTCCAGTATACTGTAGTGTTGTCCACTTTGTGAATTTCCACATTCCATCATCTGTTAAATAGTGACTCACTGTAAAAGTCTAAAGACATTGCTTATACTTTTGATTTTCAAATCACAAAATCACTTTCTGTTACAGACTGGAAACGTTGCATACTGACCCAACCTTGTAATGTCACCTACATGTAATCACACCCATCAATCTAGCCTTTGTGTTGTATGAACTGTATACCACAATCATCGTAATGATATATTAAAATTCTGAAGGGAGACCTTGTCTGCCTATTCATTTTTTTCTTTTTTTATAGCCACATTATGTACCATTTGTACATTTAAATGGTATGTGAAGTATGGTTAGAGAGTTGGTTTTCGGATCGGAGGGTTACAGGTTCAAATTCTGTACCAGTGGGAGGAATGTAGGTGGGGGACTGAATGAGGAATGCTCTACTGCACCCTCATCCATGGCTGATGTGCCCTTGAGCAAGGCATCTAACCCCACATTGCCCCAGGGACTGTACCCTGTACCTAAACAGTATGACAGGCCACATGGTGTGAATCATTAAGATTTTAGTGCACCCAGAAATGTATATTCTGAGCACTGAAAATAAGTGTCTGAAGAGGTCTATTTTAACAACTGCCACAATGAAACACCTTCATAGACGTGTCAAGAGTGTTGCCAAAAAGAAAATATGCTCCTGACACCTCCAAACTGTACTTATACCCCGGTGGTAATGGTAGCTCATTTTTTTAAATCGAGAACATCAGTATCCTGTTCAGTTCAGTGCAAACACATAACGTAAAGTGGCATGTGTAGTGTGATCATAAAGTGAAAGAAGATGTTAAATCCATGTATAATATCCTGATGGCCTATGGGGAAAATACTCTTTGTCAACCTCTTAGCCCTTTCCATATGGCTGTGGCACTTAAGTATAGCCAACAGAAGAGTTTATCGGCATCTTGAGAATGGCACAGTTACCCAGGGCATTACTGTCAATCACAGCAGCACTTGCTGTACGGAAGATTTTCGGTGGAAATGTTTAATGTTGAGTGTGCTTTGAGATGTAATCTTTATCCAGTTATACCTGCAAGCATTACCGAAGACAAGGTTCATCTCTCTATGCACTGTGCCTAGAAATAAAAAAATGTATGGCACATAAGAACACTATTAATGAGACATGAAGCTTATTTTACACTGCAGGATAGTTTATGTGCAAAAGCTGTGTCCTCAGATATATTCAATTCAATATCTCATCTGTTATTTTTGCTCTTTTTTGCTTTTTAATTTCAATTCAAATGAAGTGCATAGCAGTGTAAAAACACCCCAAATACTATTTAAAAACCATCATGAACCACATATAGCAAGCTAGTATGATATTCTAAAAGGAAAATGGTTGTATTTTTCTATAATGCAACTGTGAGAAACACAATATTGTGGGCAGTTTCTGTTCTAGAAGACCATGTAGTACTATTGATTGAGCTCTTTCCTCTAGCCAGAAGCTTTTACACAGCGTATTCTTGTTGGCCTGCGTTTATGCATGAAGATCTGTTTGTTAAGGTGGCGTGGGGGCCTCAGTTCTGCTGAAAAACATGAGGTGTCTGAGCTCAAATCAATGCACACCCAATTGCTCTCTGATGTCAGAACGCAGTTCATTGGCTGGAATTATTCACAGCGTTCATGTCTGTCTGTTTACAATTTACTGTAGTTAATTGTGTTACCTCATGGCTAAGGGAGGTTGGGAAGAGTTTAGCATGTTGATGAAACACAACAATCTGCCTGGCAAGTGCATAGTCAACGGAGAGTCAGGGCGCATTTGTGCGTAAGCTCTTGCGTTGTCAGAAAACCGCACCTCCGCATCTTATCAGCAACTCCTGGAGCACAGAGTGACAGTATGAACATTCTCAGCGTCTGGATATCGTTCTTGTTTTTCATCGACAGTTTCAAAAGGATGGAGTCTTCAACGCGAAACACAACTGAAAAAGATGAAATTCTTGAATTTGCTTCAAACAGGTCGGTCTATTTTACTTTGGATGAAAATGCCCTGGCTGACTGGCAGACTTTACTCGGCAAGCGAAAATACGGGGCCGAATCTCAAAACCCCACCACGAAAGTTTTGTTGATCGTTGCGTATTCTTTTATTATTGTTATATCTCTCTTCGGGAATTCCCTTGTTTGTCACGTGGTGATAAAGAACAAACAAACGCGCTCAGTAACGAGTTTGTTTATCGCCAACCTGGCCATAGCGGACATCCTCATAACGCTACTGAACACCCCCTTTACCTTAGTAAGTAAGAGTGAATGGACAGCTGGAGAGAATGATGGATTGAATGAAATTATCTGACAGTCATCCCTGGTTTACCTTTGTAAACTCTTCCCTGCATCTTTCAGGTTCGTTTTGTCATCAGCACATGGGTATTTGGAAAAGGCATGTGCCATATCAGTCGCTTCGTGCAGTACTGCTCGTTGCACGTGTCCACTCTCACCCTAACGGCTATAGCTCTGGACAGGCGGCAGGTATGTATAACTCACGATTTTATTAAATGAATCAGTTGTGCTGACGATGGCGCACACTTTGGTGTAGAAAGAAAAAAATGCGTGACAGAACAGCATAAAATGTAAGATTTACAACAGTACCCTTCTCTTGACATTAATGACAAATATTAACATTACATGTGGAATTAATTTATTCTGTTCATAGGCAGTTATTTTTGTTCGTCATTAATGTAGCGGGTATGTACCCGTGCTTAATTGTGTGCACTCTCATATTTAAATGACAGATTTTACGCAGACATTTTCTCTCGGCAAGGAAGGGGTTTAATCAGCAAACTATCTCGCTTTGCATTAGTATGCTGAAGACATGTTTAAGTGCATTAGCAGTAGCCTGCTCCGAAAACTTATTTAATGTCGGCTAGTTCGGAGTTCAGGGCGCTATCCACTTCAGTGGTCCTGAAAATGAATGTCCACTGAGGTATTAAAGCTCCCGTTAATTATACCCTTTCTAGGTCTCTATGTCCGAGTATCTTCTATATAACAAACTTCATTCCTTTCTTAAGGATCATACCAATTGATTGTAAAAACTGGGAGGGGTCCCTGTTCCATTTAACTCATTATTTAATCTACGGCTGAAGGTAATTCTGCACCCCCTGAGGCCACGGATTTCCACTCTCCGAGGCTTCATCTATATTGCGCTAATATGGCTGATGGGAGGATCCTTCTCTTTACCTCACGGCATTTATCAAAAGCTTTTCACATTCGTATACAGGTAAGAACACAGAGCCCTACTGTGTGTTTTCAATGTGCTAACAGGAGTTCTGTTAATTTTCCCTTTTTTCTCTTTTGCAACACATCCCATTGCCAACACTTTGTGGGTCTGTCTCTTTCCTCCTGTCCATCTCCAATCATCATTTTCAGTAAAGACATTATCCGCTCTCTCTGTGTGCCTGATTTTCCGGAACCATCCGACATCTTCTGGCAGTATCTGGACTTGGCCACGTTCGTGCTGCTGTACTTGCTTCCCCTCCTCATCATCAGTGGAGCCTACCTAGCCGTGGCCCGCCGCCTGTGGCGACCCAACACCATCGGGGACGTGACGAGCGAGCAGTACTTCCTCCAGCGGCGTAAGCGCAAGCGCACCATCAAGATGCTGATGGCGGTGGTGGTGGTGTTCGCCGTGTGCTGGTTCCCCCTCAACTGCTACGTGCTGCTGCTGTCCAGCCGCTCCATCAAGTCCAACAACGCCCTCTACTTCTCCTTCCACTGGCTGGCCATGAGCAGCACCTGCTACAACCCCTTCATCTACTGCTGGCTCAACCACAGTTTCCGGGCCGAGCTCAAACGGCTGCTGGCCATGTGTCCTTGGAGGAGGCGGGTCGCCGCCGGTGCCACACCGCAAGAGCAGCAGCAGCAGCAGCAGGAGCAGGAGCAGAGCCTGCTGCACCCTAGTGGCCAGGTGGAGCATCACCGCACTGCCTGGCCCGAGAGGGGGGGAGCCGGGCCGGCTGGGCCGGGCCACTCGAGCAACAAGAACTCCACCCGTCAGTCGTTGTCGCTGTCAGGGACGGGCACGGCCCGGACAGACATTCTCACAGTGGAGCCCATCATGGTGGTCGGGTGACTGATGTGCCTCGTGTGCAGTGCAACCTGCGTTCATTCTGTAAGCTTGGAACAACTGTGTTGTCATCCCAACAATGCCTTTAAAACGGAAGGTGTTGATGCATCAGATCTTTTCGTACGGGAAACATAGTTTCAGGATTGGTGGTCAATGTTGCTTTCAGTCATTGCAGTGCTAAAGAGTGACTGGTGGTGGCCATATGGTTTTCTTATGGCATAATTTTCATACAAGCCCATAAGCATTGGAAAGGCATTGGAAAATCACTTCAGATAGATGATTCTGTGCAGATTCTTTTACTGGGCTAAGTTTCCTAATATTGAGCGCCTGCCCCTATGTAAAAAGCACTTTCATTACAGCCTAGCACTCTGAACATGTACTTCAAAAGACAAAAAAAACCTTTTAGAGCACATTTTCCTTTGAACTTTTGACAAGTAGACAATGGTCATCTTAGCCAGACAAATTCAAACCCACATTTCTGACAAATTCACAACCCTGGTGGCCTTCCTGGTGGCCTTCCTAAAAGTCACTATTCAGTCACCATTTGCATCCACCACTGATAAGGTCAGCTCGATTTGACAAAATCACATTGCAAACCACAGACTCTGCAAGGATGACTCTGAAAGACTCACACATCCATCTAGATCACGTTCATGCCCATAGTCTGTGTGTAATTCACAGTTAAGTTCTCATTCACATGTTCAACACTGCAGGTTTTACTGTCAATATGTCAATGAAGGTACATCCGGATCTTTGACGGAATCCCATAGACCCAGGGGATCTCTGCAGCTAGCTGACGGTGTTCCCAGTTACACTCATGCACAAACAAGCTCAAGGTATTGATTGACAGCCTGATGACGGCACAAGTTGAACTGGAGAAGGCGGATGTTTATTACCATGTTATTTTCAGCCATATGTTCCCTCAGAGGACTTCATAAGTAAGCTGAGGATGTCATCACACCAGCAAACAGCATGCTCCTGTCTCTGTAGTCCTTCATTCCGTTCACTCACTTTGTGTTTTTTCCTTTGAACCTACCCTCTTCCTTTCCTCTTTTCCTATCCTCTTTTACTTCTTTCCTTCTTGCTTTTTTTCCCCCTGTGTCATTCTTTCTTTTTTGTATCTCGCTGCATACAATAAAATGTCAACCTAAAATAGGCAACTGTGTGAAGTTAGCTTCTCAGTACTTAAAACCATAAAGGTCAAGAGCCATTAGCATAGGTTGGTCTGACTGATGGTATGACTTCAGTCATGAAAAATAAATATAATAAAATATAATAAAAATATGTGAACCATGGGTCATGTGTGAACCAACATGACATGCTGGGCTTGTGTCTGTGCTGTGTGCAAAACAGACAGCTGAGAGCCATACATTGCTTCCATAATTTCACACACCAGTCTTTGTGAATGTGCTCCATGGCTGTTTTTATTGTCCTTTTTTTCCAGGTTTGCATTTTTTTATATAGGCCAACTCCATCTTGTCCTGAAATTCTGCTTTGCATGACAGCTTATTCACTATTCAGATGGTAATGTGAGGAATAAAAACCAAACACAAACAGCAGCATACCATTAGTAAGTGTTGCACCATAGCCTGCTCTTGCTGTAGGTGTATACAGCTTACTGTGTTCCAGGTGTATGTTCTCACCTACTTACAGTATATTGAAGATTGCATTATTTTTGTGTCACATATAGTTCAAAAGATAGTTTAACAATAGTGTACCAAACATGGTGAATCATCAAAGGCAGTATTAAAATATATTATAGGGAATGATGGAAATGGTGTTTTTTAAAATCTTCCTGAATCAGCCTCTGTCGTGAATTTCAGTGCTGACTATTTGTGTATGTCAGGTGGAATTCATCTTTACTGGTGAAGCCTGTGTTGTTAAAGCTGTTGCTTACGCCTTTCGCATCCCCTATCTCCTATGAGCTCGAACACACTCGAATGCTCGAAAGGTCAGTGTCCATATCTGCTACACATAGAAACATAGAAAGTAATTCCTGATTTTAATGCAGGAGTGACTTAATGTGATAGGAAAGATCCATGCAACACACTATATTCCGTACATGTCCTATCATCCATAAAATCATCCATTCAGTTTTTACAGAGTTGAAACTGTTCCACACACAAAAAAATTGTCAGTTGTCAAACAAGATGGTTGATATGCAGCTGATGATATCTACTGACTCATGCAAGGCTGTCATATGAAGAAGAGATTCTTCCTGATGTCTTATTGCCTGAAATTCAGTATATGGGTTCCCTATGATTAAGACCCCCAAATATCACAAATACACGCACAGAGCACAAATTATCAGGCATCAGTCTGAAATGTTATCAACAGTTGCCCAATTATTGGTTCAAGTCATGTGGCCGGACTTGCTTTTTCATCAAGGAAAGACACAATGTTGATATAACCTGTGATTGTGTAAAAAACGTCTTGCCGCCACCTCAATCCTAAATATATTATCAGCGGAAAGCACAAATCTTCTTAGGTGTGCAAGATGATTTTGTGCCCAGGGAAGTAGCCCATAATCCGGCACTGTGGATTAGGGATAAAAGAAGTAGAAAACATTTTTGTCTTGTCACATTCTGTTTTTACCTTACAGCATTGACACATTTCTTAAAGAGAACAGGCTTCATATATCATAATAAAGCATTACCAGCCAATTGTTAAACATTATTATAAAACACAAAATTAAAAAAATAAAATCAGGTACCATTGCATGTTTTCTACTGGTTAACCTGTTTGGCACAGGGTGACCGGACATACCGGGTGAATTAATTTTTTTTTTTTGACTTTTTTTTTCTTTGGCTCAGCTAAGAGGGTGAACCAGCTTTTAGTCTGATTATCTAAAGAGCAGATTTTAATGTGTCCACCATTAAGTGTATAAATATAGTCTTGTGTTTTCGTGTCTTTAAAAGCTGTCCTACTATTATTGGCTTTATATTCTGTGTAAGAGGCAGATTTGTGTGACTGTGTGTGTACAATAGGTCCAATGTTTAAATTGTGTACATTTTCCTTAGTAAGGGTTTAAGAAACAAATGTAAATAAATTCAAGGCTAAATTAATTGTGTTTTATTGTCCTTTGTGATTACAATCAATATCACTTAAAGAAAGAACAGAATGAGATATTAAAAGAAAGTTCAGTACATTGATAGTATTTGCTAAGATCCTGCTAACATATGTATTGTTGTAAATAACTTTGGCTGAGGCATTTTGTTTTTTAACAACATTTTGCCATAGGTAGCATCATTGTAGCTTCCAGAGATAACCATCAAAGCCTGTCCTCACATATCAACAAAAGCTAAAAGAACACAGAGGTTTTAATCTTACCAGCTGTTTTTTTTTTTTTTACTGTGGTTGCCGGATTGTTCTGTGAGCTCTATCTGTCCTGCAGTTAAGGTGGTAAAATATTGGAAAACCTTTTTTTCTGAATGTTCTTCCTCTCTCTCAGCAGAGCAGACGCAGCAAGGTTTCAGCTACATCAGACTATACTCAATGGTCAAACATGCCTCACCAGAATGTCAGTTCAATTGCACAAAAAAGAACTCCACTCTAAAAATAAATGAGCAGTGCAATAGGAATGTAATGAGGTTCACACCTATAGTCACTTCCAACTCCAATCAGGTGTAAGTGATAGACCTCCATTGCAGACTATACATCATTCTCCATTAGCAAAGGCTGTTCCTGACACTAACAAGTCCCTTGAGGCTGCCTCCTCTGTCGGAATGGGTTTCTCCATGGTCAGTGTTGTCCAAGACTTACTGGAAAGTCTCACCACTCTGCAGCCATCATGTCAGTGTCATTGAGTGGCTTTATAAAGCAAACAAGATCTAAATGACTGGACAGAGACCCTTAAAACATGTTTGCATCTTGCTATCTTGTGGCAGCAGAAAGTGAACATGGCAGTGAGCAACAACAACCTGGTCTAAAGTCAGTGCTGCTTATTTTAACTATTTTTTTAGGGGAAATGGTTGAGATGTGTATCTACAACAGCAGATGCATAATACCCTGCACGTGTACATGTGGATACCATGAAAAAGAACATTGTAGGTATCAGGGTGGATTTATACAAAACGTCTGCCAACTTATCACAATGTTTAATAATGATGGATGAAATTGGACAATGTATTCAGACTTACTTTGAGTGTGTCTCTGTCTACCCCAAAGGAACATAGATGACTAAAACCTAACAACAGACCAGACAGAGTGTTGTTACAGCAATCAATACAAGACCATGTAACGTGCCTATTGCTACCCATTAGAGACTTGGCTTACAGGGGGTTTAGGAGTTAAGCTTTACTTGGGCACTGTCCCCCTCCCCCAGCCTAACAGCACATGCCCCAGTAAAAAAAAGGTCTGTTGACACCCATGCCTTTGCTGTGTACACTTTCCATAAAAACATGCATGAGAACACACTGTATTGTACAGTTTCCATTGGCGAAAATGAGCTTGACATGTTAAATTATGGGTGAGATAATACAATATGGCTTTCTGAAGGTCAAAACATTCTTCATGGTGTGTACTTTGCACAACAGTGCAGTACATTGTGAATATTGTTTGGATGTAAATTAGGTGACATTACATAACCTTGTGAGGTGTGATGCTAAACTGTGTGTTGCCAGTGACAAAAAACCTGACGAGTGCTGTTCCCCTAAAAGTCCACAAAGTCATCTGCCTAAAAGCTCACCTTATGCACCAGCACATCTGTCTCCTTTGTAGAGAAACATCCTTGCTTGAACTGTGGGAGTCCACCATCATAACAGCAGTTTGCAAAGTGCACTTCATGGCTTTGAAATGGAATGACAGATGATGGGTTACTGCATGCTACACCCAAAACACAGCCATAAATAGTTCAGCAAACAGCCTTTTGCTGCAGGGACCTTTCATGAATCTGAAAGTGTTTTCTGAGCATCATAAACTTTCTAGAGGTTTCTACATGGCAGCGCGATTGAACATGATGGTTATTTACTCTGACAAAATGCTTCCAGAGTTGCTCTCCTTTGCATGGGGTATGGCTCCTTTCCAGAGCTATTGCATATAGGATTATTTCCCAAGTGGTTAATACAACAAACTCAGACCTGCAACTTAATATTGCCAATGCAGAGATATTTTATATGTAACTATTACATAATTACTTTTGTCAACTGTCCTGATATAGTACATGCATGTTTTCCTTTAAAAATGGTAATACATCACTGGGACATATGGAGATGAAGACATCTGCATGTCCCTGTCTCCCAGGTAATGTGTGCACCTGACACTGTATATTTACTTTAAATGTCCACTTACACTCTCTCTTTCTTTCTTTCTTTTTCTGCATAACTCTCTTCACTCTCTCCCTCTATCCCCCCCCTGTCTCCCTCTCTTACTCTCCATCTTCCTGTGTAGTCATTTAGCATGTCTCAGTCCTCTTTTAGTGCCATTATCTCTCCTGTGTTTCCCCGTCACCCTGGATCCAGAGACCAATGCCCCTCGTTCTCATTACTGAAAGTACAGCTCCACTTGCCCACACTGTAACTAGCTACGGCACACTACGGTGGCACCTCCTGCCATGGAACCAAATCACTTTATTTTCTGCCCTTTTCCAAAGGTGAAAGGCACTGTGGTGCATCTCTCCCGTCTCACACTGTCAAGCCATGTGATTTACCTGTGTGTGTGTCTGTGTGAGTGTGTGTGTGTTTATGTGTGTGTGCATGTTTGTGTGCCTGTCTACCTTTGCTGTTCTTAAAAATCTACTTCTAAAGAGCAAGCTGAAAGAAGCAGAAAATCTGTTGCCATTGACAGCGGTCATTATACTTTTTTCAATTTTCCAGCATTCTAAAGCGTCATACAATAAAAAATATTTAAGCCCTACAGGGCATGCATATTTCCATTTTCATTTAAATGTGTGGTCACATGGATGTAAACAATAATTTCCATTCATACAGCAAATCTATTCCGCTTGCCATTCATTTTTCAAGGCTCTGCTTTCACAGGCTGAATTGAACCATTAAAGAAAGCACAATTTCCCCCTGGCTTTGTTTTTCCATACAGTAGGTATATCTCAGCTCCTTTGATGTAGCTATGAGTCCTGTAGACAACATCATCTTCACAAATACCTCAAGGCTACACAATCAGACCTCCAGCTCATTAGGAACATCACAAAACACTTCTCCAACAAACCAGTTGTTTTCTTATCATGTGCTTACATTTAGACCCCCATGTGTACTGAACTTGTCTGTGTACAGTGGTCTGGATGACTCATTAAAGCATGCAAGCTTTAACTTACTGCTCACCCATTGCCTCTGAATAAAATTACCAGCACTGTTTTCACATCCCTGCTCCCAAGACCCAGGGGTGACTGACTGGTAACGACTAACCCAGGACAAGCACGGCACACAACACAAATTTACAAGTCCTATGCACAGCCAGTTTTCAGGTGCCGGTGAAGTGCAGTTAAGGTAATCCAGCGACAGAAACAGTTGAATCACCGCACACTGAAAGGATTCAAATATAGTATAGAATAGAGGCCACATAGTCACCATATTTGGAACAGAAAGTCATTAGTCATTAACAAGCTCATCTAAACATGGCTATTCAGATGACAGAAAAAGCAGTATCTTTTTTGCTCAATAAGCCAAAAACTGACTCACGCATTTCAGTCAGTTAACAGGAGTTATTAGCCACGGTTGCCTATTTGGAGGATTTTAGAAATCCAGGTATAGCATATTGTGTATCCTGAACATGAAATGGAGAGTCAGGGACCTTCATAAAAACACTCGACCATGGTGGTGCGTGTGGAGTGGACACAGCAGTGCCATTTGGACAAGGATTTCTACTTCAGGTGTTTCCAGTAACAGCTGGCAGAGTTCTGTTTGAATAGCATTGCAGTGGACTTGCTTGCTTGTGCCAGATTTTAACCAGATGCTTGTGAGGAAATATGCATGAGCAAAAAGGGAGCAGTCTAAGTCTGTCAGCATGGATGCGGTGGTGTTGAACCATGGGGAAGACAACTAGCCGGAAATGCTTCTAGCATGGCGCAGACCTCCGCCAAGGCAGCTTAAGTCTCCACCTTATGATCATTCTCACCTTAAGACATTAAAAGACATTAATTATGTTAACACATTTTATTACTGGTAACTTCACTGAATTAATGCAAACCGAATATGAACACACATTATGGGGCGACATTAAGAATATTATAATTTTAACTTTCTGGATCACGAGATCCGGAATACTACCAGGATCCAGATTATATTCTGGGGCTTGGCATGATGGTCTTATACTGTATTTTTTTACTAAACATTGTGGGCATTATTTGTGGAGTTATAAGCAAAGATGTCCAAATTGCCCCTGTCTCGCAATGGTGAAGAATCCTTTAAAATGTTTTAAAAATGGCTATCTGGATCACCACCAAAAACAAGTTCTAAGTTAGCCCACTTCTGACCTATTCTGAAAATTTAATTTAAATCCGTCCATAACTTTTTTGAGTTATGCGAATAACAAACAAACAGACAGACAGACGGACAAACAAACAAACGCCGGCGAAAACATCTTAGACAGAATGTCCTGAAAATAAAAACCTGAAGTTGCATTAACAGCACTGTTATTGAATATCAGTATGTCTCATACACATCCAGTTACACAAAGGCTGGAGACACTAAGTGCAATATCACTTCACCTTCCTTGCTCTGGAGAATGGAAACCCCATGGCTATTCATCTCTCCATTTGTGTCTGTCTCTAAACACACACACATACACACACACACACACACACACACATACACACACACACACACACACACACACACACACACATGCACACACACACACATTTTGAATTCTTTATTTTAACTCATCAATCACATTTTTCATAGACAGGATTCAAATATTTTTTAGAGGTTCAATACTGCTTTGACAATCATGGGTACAAAACACTGCCTGTGCCATGCAGCAAGGCTGAGTATTACCGCTGATACAGAGCAAAACCTTGCCAGCTGATTTTTCTTTAGTTAGCCCTGCCAGTCGTAACCCACTCGTAGTTAACCTTGAACATGTCCCAAACTACTGAATATCAGTACAATCAGTTGACAGGAGTAGCCCAGATTGCTGATCTTTGTAAGCAGGAGCTGGTACTTGGTGATCTTATCTCTTCTGTTCACTGAAGTTTCCCTGAAAAACACCTGGAGATCCTGGTTCTCGAGCTGAAACAAATCTCAACTGTGTGGAATGATAAGTAATACTAATACCCACCAACTGAGCACATGGTACGTCACAGTGCAGCTTAACAATTCTTAGTTAGAATTTAGCCTCTTTAGGAGAAGGCAAATAAGAACTTTAAGAATGTAAATATCTACATATACACATATACTTAATATATATGTATATATGTGCACTATGTACACATGTACTGGTGTTTTTCAGCTTTTTATAATGTATAACAACCTACTGCATACATATATTGTGTGTGTGTGTGTGTGTGTGTGTGTGTGTGTTCCATGTGTACATCATGCTCAAAATACTGATTATTGATTGCCATATAGTAGCTGTCTTAAATGTGATTCCATTTTGATATGCAAAATGTCCATTCATCCATTCATTCCTCCATTCATTTTGCAGCTCTTATTATGGATAAACAGAAATCTTCTCGTCAGTTGTATATCAGCCTCAGGGGAATTACCCAAAGCAGCAGACATACACCACTAAGGAGGAGAGAGAGGGGAGATAATGATCACATAATCTCTACCTTGCCGAAGTCACAGATATATGTACGTTGGTCTTGGCCTCCCTCTTGGAGCTGTAATTGTGGCTGTGCTGCTATCACTTAGCCCCCAACACAAGTCTCAAGCTAATGGAGAGAGAAAAGAAAAGGCCCATCCAGGATCGCACACAAAGCGACTGCATCTGTCATTTTCCAGGTGATGTAAAATGCAAGTGATTTGGTGCCTATTAGGGTGGTGCTGTTACGTTGATGGATGGCAATTACCACAGGAAAAAGAGCCCAACAGGCTCATGGGAAGGCTCTGTACTTACGACACATGAATTACACTTATTGTGTACAATACCTGCAATTATAAATCTGAAGCAAACTGGTTGAACTTGTGACGCCATAATCCTTTTCAACAAAAAAAGGTACCTCATTCATGAAGGCACACCATATGTGAATACCTTTTTACGCCATATGTAGACAAAAGCTTTTCTCTACCATAACATTTATTAAAGAGGACATAACATAACTATATTGTGTTGTGTTGTACTATATTGCATTGCATTGTATTGCTTTGTGATGTACCATGTGCAAAACAATATCGTAAAAGTCCAGGGGTCAAGGGGTTAGAGACTGTGAAGTCAGTGTATGTGTGAGGTCAGAGTTATGACTTTTGGAAAAAATCAGTTCTTGAGTCTGTTAGTCCTTATTCTGATGCACCTGTAGCTCCTTCATGAGGGCAACAGGTCAAGCAGAGCAAAGCCAGGGTGGGAGCTGTCCTTGATGGTGTTCTTTGGTCTGTTGAGGCAGCAGGAGGTGTAGCTGTCCATCGGGGAGGGTCAAGGCCAGTTGATGATCTACTGTGCTTTCATTACTAGTCTTTGAAGCCTCTCTCTGTCTGCCATGGTGCAGCTCCCATACCATACTGATATAGTACATCAGCAGGTTCTCGATGGATTAATGGTAGAAGGTCAGCAGCAGGTTGGCGTCCAGGTCAATAACTGCAGTCTGGCCAATGACAGCAACTTCATTGTTAAGACTGCTGATGACACAACAGTGGCCAGGGAGGTCAGGCAGCCTGCCTACAGAGAGGAGGTCCTGAAGTTGGCAGCCTGGTGTGCTCAGAGAGTAACCTGGCTAAAACCTTCAGGAGGCACAGCACAGACAGTCCCCCTCTGCATCAATGATGAGTCTGTGGAGAGGGTCCACACTTTTTGGTTTCTCAGCATCCTCACCTCCGCTGACATCTCCTGGACAGACAACTTCACAACAGTCATCAAGAAGGTTCAGCAGTGGATACACTTCCTAAGGGTCCTCAGGAAGCACATCCTTGAATAAAATAGAACAGAATGCCTTTTGTTGGTATTATACACATATACAATGTGTACTATAGACATGTACACATGCAACTCTTTCTTCAGTGCATGTATGTGGAGAATATGTTTTAGGTGCAATCTGTCAGTTGCAGGTGTTGAATGCAGGAATCAATAAAGGGTGTGATATAAAAAAGAGGACACATTAGGACACGGAGTGAATACCTGTAATGTTAAATAAAACTACTGCTCTTCTTAGGAATGCAATATGGAGCAGTTAGAAGAGCAGTAGTTTATCTGAAATAGCTACAGTGGAAAAAAGAAAAGACAAATTCTCTGACGGAGACAGACTATTTCAATGCTTGCCAATCATTCAAAACTCCAAAACACATTGCCCAAAATTACTTGCACTGCCTTTACTAAAACACATGCTGTCACTCAGGAAGACTACAATGGCGCTGAATGCATATGCCTCACTAGACCTTTTTTACTGGGGCACATGCTAGGGGGAGGCTTGTCCCTGGCTCAATGTACATTAAGTTAAAAAACAGAAATGACTTAAAACAAATCACATAAAATCTAGCCTTTGTCCTATAGTTTGGCACAGCTACACTAAGTAATACATGTAATGAAATGTAACATATGTAATAAATTTTGTAAATGTACTGTATGTAAATGTCACTCTTGTCTGTAGAAGTCTGTGTGGCCCTATTGTATTGCAGATCTGTGGTAGCCTACTGCTGTATTTGTGATAAGCCATGACTTACAGTACATACACTACAGTGGTAATACAAATATGCACCAACTTTAATAACAGCTTTCTACATAATATTCTGCCCATATACACAGAAATGTAACCTCTATAACTGGAAACAAGCTATAGATATTTCAAATACTGTAAATGGAGTAAACACACCAACAGGTTCTGCTCCGTAACCTGAACGGTTAATAATTATTTTACTAAAAGATGATTTTGTTTCAAGTGCATAATTTAACTTCTGTGACAAGATGCAGTGTATTCAATACATTTTCTTTTTCCTCTTTTAGGTTTTGAACCTAATTTGAACTACTTTACAGTATGTAAATGGCTGCGAGTGACAATTTTGTTGGTCATGAACATAAACTGAGAGAAGTAATGTAAACAATAAACCACTTCAGGCCAGGGGTAATGCTGGTTTTACACCGACCTAAGGGGTGGAGCGGAGACCCCGTTAGACCCCCTTAGTAAAACCAGCATTACCCCCAGCCTCTCATGGTTTATTACTTTTCTAAAACTTCATAAGATTAATAATTTCATAAAATCAAGACAAAGTAATGACAGTATAAATAATGTATTAACCAACAGTCATTCTTCAGCTAATAAATGAACCTAATCAAGGTTGCTTGGTAACACATGCATGTAGTGCTACTTTGTAACGGTTCTTTTAATAGAGCTGCAAAGTAATATGGAATTTTGTAATGGAATGTTTTGAGGACAATCTGTAAGGTTATACTCGTTTTACAACGGCTTGGAATGCTATTCAGCCAATCACAATCAAGAACCAATCAAGCAGTTGTACAACATGAATTTTGGTTAAACACGGTTTAGCTCACATAGTTTATGTGTGGTTGGTGTAAAAGTGTTAAGTGGTTTCAAAAAGTGTGAAAATGATACACATCATATTATACAACATATTTGTTACGGTCAAAGCATGCAGGCATTACTACCAAATCCACCAGCACACACTAGCACAGCATTTGGATGTAAATAAATTCCCAATTGATAAAACCAAATGAACTTGCCAATCCGTAATTCTCAACGACTGTCCCTGGCTGGTACGCGTTAGATTTCTATGTGAATGCCCACATCCCCCAAAAGCCCATATCTATTCTAACAATAATGAGGCACAAGAGGGCTCTCCCTCTCTCTCTCCTTCTCTTTCTCTCCCTCTCTCTTTCTACCTCTCCTCATCACTCTGTTCACCCCCCTGTCTCTGCTCCCCCATCTCTCTCCCACTCTCTTCTTTTTTTCCCCTCCCATTTCACTGAAATGTACATCTATGCTTTTACTGCACAGCATGTTATCTTTTACTAAACGAGAATGAGAGACACAGTGGGAGACACCAGATGAATCCTTTTGTGTGCGTGCATGTTTTTGTGTGTGTGTGTGTATGTATGTCTGTGTGTGTCTGTATGTGTATGTCTATGTGTTTATGTGTGTCTGTGACTGTCTGTGTGTGTGTGGTGTCACAATTATATCTATATTTTTGTGGGCACAGTGTGAAGTCAGAAGGGAACAGAATATTCATCATGTAGTACATAGTTAAGGGGAACACAGTGTCACCATCCGTGTCAAAGCCCTCTCTCCCCGACTGCCAGCTCCTCAAGAAGGCTCTTGCTCTTGCTACACCTCTGCTGTGCTCTCGCCCATGCCCTGATTACAGATCCCTTTTTCAACCCGTCGAGCTCTAACAAACTCCAGCTGTGTGATTGCCGTTTGTGACCAGAATTAATGGCAAAGGTGCATTCTTGATTTTTTCCTCCACATGAACTTTTATGTTTCATCATTGTAGTCTTCCTTTTAATAAATTACATTCCTCTTCATAAATTGCATTGTGTCTATATTTAAGGAGTGTTTTATTTTGAACTGTTTTCGGTGTTGTCTTTGGTAGGTATGCAGTGTATTTGTGTTGTTTTTTTAAGTACTTTGCTGAAACCACTAATTTGTCTCTACATGTCTCAATTCATGCAACTGAATTGTCCGTTGTTCACATTCAGTTCTTTTTTTTTTTTTAGAAGGTTCTGACTGACTTGTATTTTTTAAGCAGAGTATAGTATTCTGTGGGGGATAGATTGCAGACTGGATGCAAAGTTACAGAGAGGCAGACCTACATACAGAGAGATAGATCCTTAAATGCCTGAAAGGGGAGATAAATATGTCAACGATGAACATGATTATCTTTGTGGATTTCACTGTTCAATGCAAGCGAAGGCTAAAGAAAGATGGCTAAGCTAAGCTGCACACTATAGCTCAGTAAGGACATGTGAACAAGACTGGGGATACGTGGTCATGATGGCTTCATGACTCCAATGCCGACAAATGTTAAGTTCCCTGGTGTCATCCATCTGTAAAACTGAATTCCCATATCTCCTGGCACTAGGCCATTTATTGCTTGTTTGTTAACAATGTTTGTTGCTGTTCTGCGGACTGTTTGGTGATGAAGTTGCCTGTATAAGAACACAACACAGATTAGTAGGAGAGTGTTTTAATTGAAGACCCACTGTGGCCTATACACATAAAAAGCATAAAAGTTCATTGATGGAACAGGTGGCAACCAAGGCACAGCATCAAAACATTTATTGTCATACATCATTTATTACATGAAAAGGGTAGGGAAGGGTATTAGATTAGCCAACTTTGAACTACTTTCTGAAATAAAAATCAACTCAACACTTGTGCGAAATCAAAAGCTAAATGAAATATGAACAAGCAGCTGGGTTACTTCTCAAGGACTAAGCCCTGGAATGACAGAAGCACTCCGAATACTTTTTATTGTTGCTGTTATTTATTGTAGTGCAAAGTTATTGATGTTTCAACACTGGGCATCTTCCTCAGAGTCAAAACTCAAGAGTCCACACCCTTCTTGGTAAATTAAATATGTTGCTACTCTTAGAGGGTAAAATGAGGACATTCACCCATACGAATACTAATAAGGTTTATTTTCTTGTCTTGTTTTGTTTTGTGCTTTGTTTCCACTGTCTCCCTAATAACACCACAGAAATGTATGTTAAAACAAAACATCAAATATATACCAGTTGTACATAGTAGCACAGTAAATAACAGATACTAAATTGTATATGGCTGAGGACTAAAAACTACATTAAGGGGGTACTGGGTGATACAGTACCCCCGATCAAGACCCAGTAGCCACCAAAGACACAAAAATAGCAGGGTTGGGGGGGGGTACGGACATATTAATATAATTAATGTAAAACCCCTCTCAATGTACCCTCCAATTATGGTGGGGTTATTCACGCTGACAGAAAAGGAGAAAAAGAAAAATCCTGGCATATGGATGAAACAGTCCGTTTATTTTATGACAGACTTTATAACTAAGAAACAGCAAATTGCAAAAAAAAGTGAAAGTCCAAACAAAAGAAGGAAAGAAAGACATTGAGACAGTGCAGGTGGCTAATGAATGTTTATGAATGATGATTTGATTGGTTGGGCTGATAAACAACTGGTTGTTTGGATGATTGATGAGCTGTGATCATTTCTAACACTCCGTGAAAGACATCTTAAGTAAAGGTGTAACTCATTGTTGATCCAGACAAAACACAGTTAAAAAAGGGAAAAATAAAAAGTGAGAGGCCAGCCCTTGCTGATCCTTTGATGCACGATGTGGGTATTATTTCAGTTTATTTCATTTTTTGGGGGGTGTCTTTTTCTTGTAAAGAGTGAGGCTCAGCTCTTTTTTCCCTAGATGGCTCAGCTTTTTCTCCCCTCGCCAACTAATTGCACCAGTTCATGACTTTTCGCTCTGCTTCACTCCAAACCCTAATGATCCCTCTCTGGGTCTCATGCACAGTACTCCTGCATTACTATACATGACATTTTATTTTGTTACTCCAACAAAAAAGGCAGAAAGAACACACCAGAGGGGGAAACTGCTTCATAAAACAACAACAATAACAATTTTTTCCTTAAATGTATAAGCACAGTGGAGTCACCTTGTACCTATGTCCTTATACTTTGTGGGGGAAAATGTTAAAGAATACAAAAAATTGTGGTTTTTTTTAAACTTTAAGTGTAATTTATTAATAATGTAAAAGTCAAATCAATTTACTTGATACTTGATAATACTGGGACCAATTAGCAAGACATACCCCGATATACATTACATACTGTAACGGTTTTTTCCCTATTAAAGTTTGCCGGGGTGCCAGGCAGTTTAAAACTGCCAATAAAATTTTTTTTTAAGAAGTGAGTTTAAGTCACGTCAGGTCGGGAAAACGTCACAAGATTACATGTATAAATGCATACAGCCAAAATAGCAGGAAATGCAACATGTCCCCTTTTTAAACACAACAATTCAAAAGTTTGTACTACAACACATGATAATAAACACATCAACACGGAAAGAATACTCAGCAATCGACCCAATTTCACGTTTGCACTATATTGTTTAGTTCACCCCAAAAGTTCGTTCAGTTCATGACATTACAGTTCAGTCCATCACCCGTAACAAACAAACAGTCATTCCAGTTCACTTTAACACCGACATAGCAGATCCAACATAGTCTTTGCATCCACGATCAATAGAAAAAACCCCAATACCCACAAAGTCAGCTCTTCAAAGACGAAGCAGCAGTGAAAATAACAAATAGAAAAGATAGTCAGTGTAGTGTCAGTCAGTTGTCCACGAGCCTACCAGATCCGTAGCATAGCTTACTCCAGTCCAGGATTTTCAGCAGCAAGCAACAACTTTCTTCCTCCGGTATAATCCACGCTCAAGAGAGACAGCAGAGCTATCGGTTAGTTTTTTGATATTGCATAAATCCACAGAGAAGCGGTTGGCCCCAGGACGACGGCGTCGTGACAACTGGCGACATTAAACAAAAAAACGCACAAGGAAAACTCCAGAGACAATCAGCTGGATACTTGGCTTCTCTATCAAGCCGGTGTCTTCTTCACATTTATGCAAGAGTGAGGGAGGCCATTTAGCGCAACAGCGCCAATCCAACATGTGGTGGGTCTAGGCATAACACTGCAAGACCAGGCAAATCTGCCAGAATTCTTTGACAGGAATAACAACAAAAAAAAAACAAACTATGACATTTTCCAAAGGCAGAGATTGTTACATTCCTCCCCTCCTGGAAAAAGCCGCACCATATGGTAAGGCGTATTAATCAAGGTCCTCGCTCAGAAATCCCAGAAAGTCTTCATCGTCACTGCTCTCCGCAAGGATTTCCCATACTCGTTTCCTTTGAGCAAGAGAATCTTCTGGCTTAGAGTCAGCAAGCTTAGAGAGAGGAGGGCCGAGTTGACAGAGACCTTTAACATCATCCTGAGTGGAGTTAAATCCAAGGAACTCTTCGTCCTCACTTTCTTCCAGAAAAAGCTGCAACACTTTGGTTTGCTGATTTTTTTCCATTTCTTTCGCAGTAGGATAACAAGGTTTCAAGCGTGACACATGCATCACTCTGAGATCTTCACCGGTTTCTTCCAAAACAATCTCATAGTTGAGAGGGCTTAATCGCCTTACGATGCGATAGGGTCCTTGCCATTTGGGTGCTAGTTTGGCAGAGAAGGCTTTTACTGCCTTGGAGTAGGGGTGTGAACGCATCCAGACTCGATCCTGTTCCTCATAGAGCACATCCCTCCTGGATTGATCATAGTGGGCCTTTTGCTTCTCCCGAGCCTTAATTAGCTTCTGATCCACATAGGTTTTCATCTGGCTCATTTCCGCAGCTTTTTTATAGACTGGATTGTCCGGAGGACATGAAGGAGTGCTGTTTCCTGGTGGCTGCAACAACATGTCCAGGGGTCCATGAAGGGGCCGATTAAGGTTAGCTTCTGCAGGAGTCACTCCTGTAGACTCACTAACGGCAGTATTTAATGCAAACCTAAACTCATGAAGATGTTTGTCCCACTGCTTGTGGTGGTTGCCGACATAAGAGGACATCATGGTCTTTAATGTGCGATTTACTCTCTCGGTCATGTTTGTCTGGGGATGATATGCCGTTGTCATTTTGTGTGGAAGTCCCCATTGACGGCAGACATTTTGGAAGAGGTCGGAGACAAACTGAGACCCTCGGTCGGACAGAATGTAGTCCGGAACACCCCAGCGAGTCAAAATCTCTTTGATGAGAACCCGAGACACCGTCTCAGCTGTGGCGACACGGAGAGGGAAGAGCTCCACCCAACGGGAGTAGTAGTCCACAAAAACCAATAGGTGGATGTTGTTGGCTGAGCTTCTTGGTAAGGGACCCATCAAGTCCACACCCAACATCTCCCAGGGTCGGCTGACGACGGTTTGCTGAAGTTTTCCACAGGGGCGCCTACATTCAGGCTTGTAGAGCTGACAGGTGTGGCAATCCTGGACGAACTTTTTCACCTCCACACTAAGGTTGGGCCAGTACGCCAGAGCCTGCAGTCGTTTGCATGTCTTGAACCGACCCAAATGGCCAGACAAGGGGTTGGCATGAAAAAACTCAAGGAGCTGAGGTCTAAGGTCTGCTGGAATATAGGCTTGATACATGGTTTTGTGAGGCAAGGTGATCACCCTGAACACTTTATCCTCAATGATGGTAAATCTTGTGGCACGGCTAACATCCACATCTCCAGAGGTCGAGATTTCATCATAGACTTTCATGATCTCTGGATCAGATTGTTGAGCTCGCCAAAGGACATCGTCGGTTATAGGCAGCTCCTCTCGGTCCTCCTTCACTGGAGGCATGACAGCAGCACATGTCAGGGCAGTTGGCTCAAGCTGTTCAACTGGAGCTCTGGATAGGGCATCAGGTACGGTGTTGTACTTCCCTTTGCGGTACTCCACAGTGAAGGAGAACTCTTGCAGTCGCAGAGCCCAGCGGATGAGACGGGTGCTCGGTTTTTGGGTCTTAAAGACCCAGATGAGGGATGAATGATCAGTTACCACAGTGAAATGTCTGCCCTCCAGGTAATATCTCCACTTTTCAAGGGCCCATACTACTGCCAGACATTCCTTTTCCGTGGCCGAGTAGTTGCGTTCAGCTGCATTTAGGGCTCGACTGGCAAAGGCCAGGATCTCTTCCGTTCCTGATCCTGTGCGCTGCACCAGCACGGCCCCCAGACCAACATCGCTCGCATCAGTATACACAGTGAATGGCAGACTGAGGTCGGGGTGACCCAGGATGGGTGGAGAGACCAGATGTTGTTTTAGGGCATTAAAGGAGGCCTGGCATTGGGGGGTCCAGCAAAACTTCACACCCTTTCTCTTAAGTGCATTTAGAGGCTCTGCAAGCTGTGAGAAATTGGGTACAAAACGATGGTACCAGCCAGCCATACCAAGAAACCTCTGGAGTTCTTTCAGGTTCCTAGGTACAGGGAAGTCCTGGACAGCCTGGATCTTGGCTGGATCGACGGCGATGCCAGTTGAGGACACCACGTGCCCAAGAAACTTCAAAGAGGGACAGAAAAAATGGGTTTTTTTCATGTTCACTGTGAGGTGGGCTTCTCGCAGTTTGTCAAGGACAGCTTGAATGTCCAGGAAATGCTGCTCTATGGAGGGTGAGTATATTATTATATCATCTAGGTAAACAAAGCAGATTTTCCCTCGCAGTTCACCCAGCACTCTCTCCATTAATCGCTGGAAGCTAGCCGGGGCATTCTTGAGTCCAAAAGGCATAACCTTAAAATGGTAGAGGCCACAGCGGGCTATGAAGGCTGTTTTATCCTGAGAACTTCCATCCATTCGGACTTGCCAATATCCGCTGTTGAGGTCGAGAGTGGAGAAGACCACCGCTCCACTAAGGGACTCAAGTATCTCTTGTATTGTTGGGATGGGATAGGCATCTGTGTGAGTGACTAAATTCAATTTTCTGTAATCCACACAGAATCGGTATCCACCCGTCTTCTTGGGGATTAAAACTACAGGTGACGCCCATGCCGAAGAGGAAGGCTCAATGACACCTGCCTCCAACATTTCCTTAATGAGGTCTTCCATGATTTTTTGTTTTACTGGAGAAGCTCGGTAAGGCTTTTGCCTAATCGGAATATTATGCGTGACATAGATTTTATGGCTTAGCACATTTGTTTGACCCAAGGCGTTGGTGCACACATCACTGTTCTGTCTCAACTGCGACATTAGCTGTTGCCTCCCCCCCCCTTCAAGACAAGCCTCACGGCAGGCAATGCCGATAAGGTCAGTTTCGTCAGCAAACAGGGGAAATGGGGCCATGGCTGAAAAGAGTGCAACGGAGGGGTGCCACCCTTTGAGTGAGGCACCTTCCCTCTGAAAGGGAAACATTTCCTGGTGTTCAAACCAGTACACATTGTTCCTGACATCCACTTGCAGGCCAGTAAAGAAGATGTAATCCAGTCCAAGAACAGCAGGGAAAGCAAGTGTCTGTGCACTGAGAACTGCCACCGGCAGAGTGACTGGAACCGATTGAACCAACAATTCCACTTCACCCCACCCCAGGGGTTCACGAGTACCACCATCTGCCAGATAAATGGGGCCTGTAGTCCACGGTTTGAGCTCATCACTTGGCTTACGCACATTCAGCCACAGCTTTTCATTGAGCAGGGTGTAGGACGACCCGGTGTCCAGCATTGCCGGGCCCTTCCAGGATCCAATCCTCAATGGGACCGTTAACTGCAGAGGCACAGTCCAAGCCCCAGATGGAGGGGAGTCGTCTGTGATGCTGTCGTGACCCACTGAAACAGCAGTTTGCATGTCAGCAGCACTTGAACCAGGTTGGGGTGGAGGAGACTTAAAAGGCTTTTTATGACTAGAAGTCATTTGGGAGCAAGAGGCAGGGGAATGTGACCCCTTACATCGCCAACAAAAGGGTTGGGGTGATTTAGCCGTGGGTGGCGAACTCGGTGCAGGGTTGTGTGGCCTGGGCTGACGAGCCGACTGAACCTTTTGCTCATATTGTCGCTGATTGTCCTTGTCTCTCTCTAGTTGTTGTCCCAGGCGGACCAAGTCATCCACCGATTTGACACCGTTACTTCGCAACTGACTCGCAAGTTGAGGGTTGATGCTCTTTAGGATCAATTTAATGACTTCTTGCTCCCCAATTGCGGGCTTCCAACGCTTGCACAGTGCACGATACATATAGGCAAAGTCGCGAATACTCTCATCATCCCGTTGAATACGAGTTCGCACTCTCTCTGCAAGTTCATCCTCATAGTCCTCTGAGAGAAATGCAGACAAAAATTTGTTCTCAAAAACTCTCCACGTTGTAATGTCGACCCTAGCAACATCCCACCAATCTCTTGCAGTTCCATGTAGGACATTCCTCAGTGTGGCAAGAAGCTCCTCATCAGAAAGGGGATGTAAAGCCAGGTAATCATGGCACTTTTCAAGATACAATAGCGGGTCTGAGGTGTCTTCTGCTCTTCCAAAACAAGGGAATTGAATTTTGATTGGTTTCTTCCCAGCATAAGGCCCTCGCGGTGCCTTAGTTGTGATGGAGACATCAGAGGGGCAGCCTAATGGAACTGAATGAATGGTGGACTGTAGGGGCTGAATTCCACAAGATGGTGACTGGTCATCCGTGGTAAATATACATGGTGAGGAAGGAATTGTCTGCACTGACACATGTGTTTTTTCCCCTACTTGAATTGTGGACTTGAGGTGAGCAATATCCAGGGCCAACCCATCCAGGCGTTGTGTGCAGTGCCCAAGGTTAACCTGCAGGGGAGTCCAGGAGCTAGCATTCATTGATAAAGAATTAATTTGTCTCAAACAATCATGAAGGCTTGAGTGAATCTGCTGTAGCGATGTGGCTAAAGGTGCAAGCACAGAATTAAAGTCTTTAAGAACTTCAGTATGATGGTGTTTCAGGCGCCAATTCAAAGTTGCTGTAATTTCTGTTCGCACATAATCCAGTTGCTGTTTCATCATATGTTTCATATCCTCTGCTACATTTACAGACATATTTGTAATTTGTTGTGTATGTACCTCCATTTCTTTTTGTACTTCTTTTGTATGGTGACTCAGTGTAGTCACCAAATTCTGGTGATTGCTAATCATAGCATCCAAAAGTAGTTGTACACTGAAATTCGAAAAAGAGCTTTGTGCTGCAGGGAGGTTGACAGTAGAAGAGTGCTGAGCCGTAGGTAAGACTGAAGTTGTAAAGTGCATCGACGTGTCATGCTCATCCAGTAATTCCATGTCCACAACAGAGTGATTGGTAGTATAGCGATCCTTCCCAGCATTTGCTCCAGCTACAGGAGGTAATTGTTGAGAAAGTGGCATTTGAATGGTTTGCTTTCCCAAAGCTGGAATAGAGGGTAGAGAGATGGGTATTGGAGTATATGGGGTGTTGAGTATATGATGAGTAGCAGATGGTAATTGAAAAACAGGTGGCTTATGACCATTAGATGAGTGTTCAGCAGTGGGTAATTGATGCACAGTAGGTGGCTTCATGTGAGGAATTGACCCAGACGGCAAGGGGGCTGCAGTGGTAACAGTAGTCAGCATTGTTGAAATCATATGAGGACCAGTGTCTGAAGATGACACAGTCTTTTGAATCACTCCAGTAGGCGAAGTCACAGGGCCCTGAAATTGTGGGGCTTTAGCTGCAGCTTGGCTGGTTTGAGTGACAGGCCCCATTTTGGAAGCCATTTTGGTTGGCTACTTACTAGGGTAGCAACTGAAAACAAAGTAATGCACTGAAATATGCAGGGTAGTGCTGGTATCACTAAAATATGAAGAAGAAAAAAAAAGAAGTGTTGCAAAATAATTTCCTTCACCAGGTGGGTTAAATTATCTGGGGTGCCATTTTATGTAACGGTTTTTTCCCTATTAAAGTTTGCCGGGGTGCCAGGCAGTTTAAAACTGCCAATAAAATTTTTTTTTAAGAAGTGAGTTTAAGTCACGTCAGCAGACATCCCAAGTCTCCCGGAAGTTCCGGGAGTCTCCCTGATCTTAATAGTGGCTCCCTGATGCCCGCGAGCTAGGTAAAACATCCCGGATTTTGGACTACGCGAGGGAGGTTTTTTTTTTTTTCATAACAATGCGAGTGCGAGGCAAGATACTACCACAGCTACATTATACTACATCGCGCATCATTCAGTTACATTGCGCTGGCACAGGCGAGAGGGGTGGGGCTATGAACTACTCCGAGAGCTCTGTTCAGGGTGTTCAGAGCGACTGGTTGCAAGAGAGCGCGCCGATTGGTTTGGTCAGCAAAATAAACCAATACGCATTTTGTATGGGAGGGCTTCGATGTACTCTCTCAGACCGTCATTAGACTAGCGCTACTAGTTATCACACATTCATACAGTCTATGTTATCACCACAGGCAGGTTTAAAAATTTAGTTTTCACACATCCGATGCAGCTTGCAAAATGGCAGAGGGCGAATCCTCCAAGAAACGAAAATATAAAACTCATTTTACCGCAGACTATTCTAAAGTATATCCCTGCCTGGTGAAGGTAAAGAATGATGACACCGTGGCGAGGTGCACTGTTTGCGACAGTGTCTTCGGTATTTCCCATGGTGGACTCAATGATTGTAAAAGAAATGTCGAGGTATGCCAAGTTCATCATGCCATCACCTGTATTTTTATTTCTGAAGGTTAGGGCCTACAGTAAATGCTGTCATGAAAGTTGGCAAAACATTAAGCCTTCTGTGAAGTCATAATGTATATATTTTGGGATACTACCCAGCTAGCATATCTAGCCCATAAAAAATGGCCATTTTAATATGTTGTTAAAGTAAGGCTAAAATTAAGTTAGGGTAAATTAATGGTAGAAAATGTGCAGACATGGTGGGTCTAATTGTGCAATTTATTCTTTAGGGACAAAACCATATCAGGGAGGTTAATATGTTAACAATATGTTAATATTGTTTTAAAGAAATCACCGGTAGTTAATAAAAAGCTGGTGAAAAGTTCTTGGCCTTCAGTGTGTATGTATGGGGCGCGGATGGGGGGGGGGTTCGATAAACATCTCTCTGAAATGACTTTTTGGAACTTGGGATGTCTGCGTCAGGTCGGGAAAACGTCACAAGATTACATGTATAAATGCATACAGCCAAAATAGCAGGAAATGCAACATGTCCCCTTTTTAAACACAACAATTCAAAAGTTTGTACTACAACACATGATAATAAACACATCAACACGGAAAGAATACTCAGCAATCGACCCAATTTCACGTTTGCACTATATTGTTTAGTTCACCCCAAAAGTTCGTTCAGTTCATGACATTACAGTTCAGTCCATCACCCGTAACAAACAAACAGTCATTCCAGTTCACTTTAACACCGACATAGCAGATCCAACATAGTCTTTGCATCCACGATCAATAGAAAAAACCCCAATACCCACAAAGTCAGCTCTTCAAAGACGAAGCAGCAGTGAAAATAACAAATAGAAAAGATAGTCAGTGTAGTGTCAGTCAGTTGTCCACGAGCCTACCAGATCCGTAGCATAGCTTACTCCAGTCCAGGATTTTCAGCAGCAAGCAACAACTTTCTTCCTCCGGTATAATCCACGCTCAAGAGAGACAGCAGAGCTATCGGTTAGTTTTTTGATATTGCATAAATCCACAGAGAAGCGGTTGGCCCCAGGACGACGGCGTCGTGACAACTGGCGACATTAAACAAAAAAACGCACAAGGAAAACTCCAGAGACAATCAGCTGGATACTTGGCTTCTCTATCAAGCCGGTGTCTTCTTCACATTTATGCAAGAGTGAGGGAGGCCATTTAGCGCAACAGCGCCAATCCAACATGTGGTGGGTCTAGGCATAACACTGCAAGACCAGGCAAATCTGCCAGAATTCTTTGACAGGAATAACAACAAAAAAAAACAAACTATGACATTTTCCAAAGGCAGAGATTGTTACAATACACTGAAACATTCCTTTCTGAATTCATTCAATTGTTTATTAATTTATTCATTCATTCAGTCAGTCATAATTTAGCATACTTGTCCATTCAATTCAAAGTTAAAGTCAAATTGAGTCAAAAATTATACTTGTCTGTCTGTCCAGTATAAAATAATTCTGATTTGTTGTCCACCGCTTCAGAAAACCTATACACAACATCTCAGGGGCACACTCCAAATCGCAAATATCGTGTTGCAAGAAATGTCCCTCCTTAGTATTTCTCTAACACCTGCATAATTGTAGCCAGTGCTAAATCTTTCCTCTAGTACATACTGTGTGTAGTTACTGAATGACTACAGAAGAATTCTGTCTCAAATGCATCTTTGAAAGTGTTTCTTTGGAAAAGCTGCTAGTCTGAGAGTGGGAGTTGTAATGACAGAGTAATTTTCTGCAGTCGACAGGAGCTCTGAAAGACCTCGCAATCATCGAGAAGAGCAATCACATAGACTTATATCACGCAGGTGACGGAAGGCGGCATTGCACTAATCATACGCTTTTATTAAACAGAGGTATATTTGTCTAGAAATTAATATAAAACATTCTTTAATATGAAATAATCATGTTTATCAGATGCTTTGAAATCCCAGTTCTTCATATGAGCACTCTCATTGTATTTTTACTCTTATTTCTACTCTTTAAAGCACACACACAAACATACACACACTCAAACCAACTCACTCACTTCCTTGCTCTCTCTTCCTCTCTCTCTGAAATAACAGCACAAATTATGAATATGCATACATTCACACACACACACACACACACACACACACACACACACACACACACACCCATACACGCACACACAGTTAGTCTGAAAAATATGCTTTCATTCATGTCTTGTTTTAATTAACAAGACGCTGCAGCACTGCTCTCGAAACACCATGCTGCAGTGCCCAATAGATCAGTGAGAGCAGCCTCATTACCCAAGACCTCTTCAACCCACATCACAGGTGGTCCATTCATTACATTAGAAGCTCATTGGCCTGGCACGGCTTACCTACCGAAGCTCATGTAAGGACATTCCATGACTGGGGTGTTAAGAAAAGAAGATCAGTGAACCATTACGTCTCAAATATGCATGCAGTGTCAGCCTGGGGCTGATAAAGCCTTATATATCTCTCACCTAACCTTACACTTAGGTGCTGAGAGCTCAGTGCCCAGCAGCACTTACTGTGTGCACATGGTGCATAGAAAAAAATTACCAATGCCGTTCTTGTACAGCTGCCTGGTAGGTAATGAGGACAGAAAACTCATGACGATATCCGTTTCAAGGTTTGGGAATGTTTTGGTACAAGTAACAGGATGCTCTACTACTTAGGAAAAATATGCTTAAGGCATAGCATAGTAGCAAGTGTAAGCAACTGTGTTGGGTAGGTTGTTATATACCTTGCCAAAGTTGTTTCATTTCTGTGTGATTCCCAAACCATCTCTTAGCTATGTCGTTCTTAACTGGCTAAAGCCATGTTTCTGACATTGATTGTCATGTATGTAGTTTTGAGAATGTGTAAGATTTGGCATGACAGCGCATGTGATCCTTATCAACAAAAAATAAACCTATTCCTGTCAAAATGTAACAAGTCATCAAATATAATGTGAGTTAACAACTGTTGCTTATAGATTTGCATTTTAAAGGGATTAAACAAAACAAATACGGGTGACAGTTTTTTAACATGCACAATCTTTCAACACAGATTTGAACCTGCACCCAACTTAATAATTAAAAAGTGTTTTATGTGTGTGCTTATCCAAGCAGTGGGTACAAGTTATTCTGAGAAATGTTTAGCAAAGGTTAACGTTGATACGACAAATAAGCCAAAGCAAATGAGAAAACAAAGAGAGAAAGTAGGACAGAAAGTACCTTTCTGGCGACAGATAAGGTAAAAGAGACAGATAAAAGACAATTAAGCCAAAATATTTTAAGGTTAACCAGCCTGACACGACCAAAGCCATGATGCTGTAATTATAATGCAGGCCACGTCTGTCCTCCACCTATCCAATTCTGATGTTCCTTGAGCCTCTTGTCATCAGACACAAAAGAAGCCACAATCACCACAGAGCCCAAGACAGCCACACAGTGGTGACATGTGGTGACATGACAATCACAGCGAGATCTACAAGGCAACATGTAGATTTTATTAAAACAGCACAGATTTGGTTCCCAAAATGTGCTATTTATAAAGGCTTTGTGTGTGGTTTTTTAAAATATTTTTCAAGAATCTTCATGTCATAAGGAAAGCAAGTGTCCCTACACTGGTTGTTGTTGTTGCTGTTAAATTACGGTGCACACAATAGATACTCTATGTTCGATGCTGAGGACGACTAACTGTCAAAGCATGTCTATCACCTTTTGAAAAAAAGAGGCACATAATTATTATTATTAATTGCTGATTAATTGTGCTATTCTCAGAATGTGCCCTACAATTTTGGTAACCTTATCACAAAACTGGACAGCAGATGGAAAATAAAGAAACAAAAATAAAAAATGTACTGAATTGAACTTTTGTCATATTCTGTAAAAACTGTGTCTATGCTAAGATTAACTCAGCTTTGTCAGGGCAGTATGTATGTGTGTGTGTATGTATGTATGTATGTATGTATGTATGTATGTATGTATGTATGTATGTATGTATGTATCTATCTATCTATCTATCTCTTTCTCTCTCTCTCTCTCTCTCTCTCTATTGTGCTTTGCTATGTTAGTTTCCTATATGTAGTCCCTATCTTTAGTACTCATCCCACTGTAGCACAAACATGCATGAAAGGAAACCACTGTCATATATTTGGCAACTGTCATATTTGCTTCAAAGAAGCGTCCAGGCAACGGTTCGTTCAAGAACCATTCGACGCCAATATGACATACCAGCCCATTATGACCTGAGGCTCTGAAGAACCATTTCCAATGTGAAGTACCTTATATATACACACTAAAAAGGTGCACAAATGGTTATTTAAATCGCTGGATGGTTCCATGGACAGTGAAGGTTCTTCTATGGCATCGGTGAACCGGTACTGTCCCCATTATCTTTATAGAGCGTGCTTACCCTAAATCACACACTTTCTACAATACTTGATTTTTTTTACAGCAGTTGTACTTGATGTGATTGTAAAATGATGAGCTACACAATACAGACAAACATTTGGCCACAACTGTTAATTACTTAATATTTGTAAACATAATGCTATAGCATTCAAAACATGGTGAATGGAGAAATGCTTTTTCAACTTTGTGGCACTTTAAGGCCATGGTTTGATGAGGTCACTGTGGAAGAATTTGACTGGGCCGCACAGAGCTCTGACCTTAACCCCATCAAGTACCTTTGGGATGAACTGTAATGGAGATTGCGAGCCAGGCCTTCTCATCCGATATAAGTAGCTAACCTCTTAAATGCTCTACACACAGAATGGACAGAAATTCCCACCGGTACACACCGAAATCTTGACTTTAAAGAAAGGTGGAAGCTGTTAAAGCTGCCAAACAGAGAATAAATCCACATAAAATACAGCATATGTATCTGAATACAGTGTTTAGAGTCCTTGGTGATGTAATGATCTGAACATTTTTTTTTTTGTTCTTATAGTGTATGGAAAACCATATGGACACAATAAACACTCTTCACATATACAGACAGACAAAGCAATTCAAAGCATTTTTTTTAATTAAATAAGAGTTTATTTGTTGGTGAGTATACCATTAGCATCAGGGGCCAGTGCATAGATTTCCAAAATATGACATGGCCACTTCAATGATTTCAGAGTTAGTTAAGTTAGTTGTTTCTCATTCATGGCAGATATTTCTTGAAAGATTTTTTTTAAATAAATAGCAAATAAAAGTTAATGATTAGTACCAGGCATGCATACTATATGGTTTATGCATCCGACTGGATGTTTACTAACAGGCACGGTGCGGATAGCATGCTAAAATACTCATTGTCTTATTGCTTTCCAAATCTGTGGACTGTTCAAAGCCTTTCTTGGAATACCTACAGTGCCATTGTGGCTTCCACAATTAGTTTTGCTCTGAAATAACTCTGATGCACAGTTTTACATTAACAAAGATGCCAATTATGAGATGAAAAGAAAACATGTTTAAAAAGAACATTTCTTTGAAAATATGAATGTCTTACATGAATGACAGTGTGTTCATGAAACACACTGCCTGTGACCCCTTACACTAAAAACAATTACTTCAGTTACTTAGAAATTCATAGCAAAACACATTTCAAACACTAATGTAGAAAACTGTGATATTCAACAGAAAATACAACTTCCTTTTAAATTCAAAAACACACATATTGCAGCAGGTAAAACTGTATAACATCTGAGGTAAGCCATACAGGCAAATCTAAAATAAATATATATGAACTGCCATTACTTAAAAAGATACTTTAATAGTGCTCACATTTTGTCCTTAATATAACACACGCAAAACAGATATGCAGTCTCTGTCAAACACACACACACATGCACATTCTCCTATTCCTCTTCCTTATCCTGACCACAGAAACATGTTCACACCCTGAATTTGTTCACAGTAACACGTGTTTAAAGACTAAAACAAAATTTGGTGTTCTAAGGAAGTAGATTACATTCCGTGTTTCTATTAGTAAAGACTTCAGACATGAAATAAAGAACAACCCTAAAATTCAAGTTTTCGACTATGACTGTAAAAATGAACAGCACACATAATAACTCTCTCTCACACACACTCTCGGACTTTCTCTCACACTCTCACACACACCTAAATACTAACTGCAGCATGGAGGGCAGTATTCTGTGAACTGACAACAGGCACAAAAAAATTCTCCAATAAAAAAAGTCCCATATTTTCCTCATGTCCATTATATACGACACACATAATTATCCAAGGCTATATGGGTGCATGCTTTTAGGTATGGTGTTTTTATCCTAATGACTCAGACGAGTCGCTGACGCACTTCCCTGTTGCAGTCGCATGTCTTGCATTTCTTCTCCCCATCATCTTGCAGCAGAGGTGAGGCATCTAGATGAATGACAGATACTGGGTTAAAAACCATGTCAGGGGGGTGCAGTGGTTAGAGCACCTGACCATGACCGGGCATTTGCCCATGGGGACCCAGGTTCAAATTTGGTCTGCAGTCATTTCCCAAACTTTTTCCCATCTCCCTCTCTTACTTTCTCTCACCACCTTCACTGTCCTATCCAAAGACAAAAAATGCTTAAAAATAAAACCATATCAGCTTCCATTTTAATTAGCTTTTGTGGATACAAAGGGAAGCAAATTAACTTAAGATTTTGTGAGTTAACAATCCATCATTCTCTTGAATAGGTGTTATTATAAATGCTATATACTGAATAACTGAGGGGTTGAATTTTAGCCTTTATTTTACACAAGTAAATGATGTTATACCAGTGTATACAGACCTGTCAACCTTAAAAGAATTTTATGAGTACAGATCCATTATTCAATTACAAATCCAATACTCATCCAGTCATATGTATCTGATTCATAACATTCATTTTTTTGTAAATTTTGTAACAATCTTTTTTGTAACAATCCATATTACAAGTAGATAATAATAAGTGTCCTTAATTACATAACTGTTTGTTTATATGAATGCGACGTGATGGAGGGACCATCAATAGGGTTGTGGGTGTGCTCTGACTACCATACCCATGAGCCTGACTCTCTGGTGTTGTGGTCAAAGTTTATGATTGGTACCCTGGAGATCTGGGTTTGAAACTGGGTGGGGTGACTTCTCCTCCCCTTCGCTACATGTGATAACCTCACCTTTGACCTCTTGTGTGTCACTCTCTCCCTCTGGCTTCCCTGGCTGAGGTTTGCTGCCAGAGGGCTTCTTCCCATCCACCACATCTGTCTTGACCTGCCCCAGTGTCCGGAGCAGACACATGGTGTCAAACGCCTCTCCACCTCCCTCTCGCAGCAACTCCAGCACCTGACAGCAAATACAACACACACATTTAACATGCAAGTGGGCACAAACATATTACTCTAAAACGCATACTGGTACACACACACACACACACACACACACACACACAATTATGATCATAATTATGATGATAATCAAGAATGGCATTGATAAGCTTGCCAAGAAGCTTACAGCTGCCTGTAAATTCATATACACACACATAAAAAAATCTCTCAGATTCAAAGTCATTACATGCAACCTTACAGCTTTACACACTGGAGTTTGCATGCATCCTGTGGAAGTTGTGTTTTTGGGGGGGTTGTTTTGTAGGTTCTGGGTGCCCAGAATTCTCAGTGTTTTGTGTAATGCATAACTTGGTGACTAATGACTTAAATTTGTACCTGTATCCCCCCTTTAAAAACACGAGATAGAGATTAAAGGTAGATTTAGACAAAGACTGCTGGAGCTCTCAACAGCTAAAACAAATCCCTCATCTCTCCCTAACACCCTCCCATTTCATGCTTCTTGAAACTTGTTCACTGGCTGGGATAGTTATGCTGTTATGGACACTGTATCTGTTTCTAGGTAACGCTAAGACAGTGCACACACAGAATTGACAATTACTGGGTCATGATTTGCAAAATCTGACACACAAATTGAATTAGCATTACTTGTCATACAATTAACATATACTTTTGGTTAGAAATTTAAGTCACAGTTTTAGGTGTCAATTTCTTTTTTTCTATCTCCCGCTTTGTGTCCCACTTGTGTCTGGACATTAGATCCTAGTTTTCCTATTCCTCCTGTGTTAATGTCATGTGCTTATGTTTGTTTTATAAATTGAATAATACCAAGTGACCTCACTCTTTCTGATTACTAAAATATGGGGTAATACTTTTCTTGGCTAGTCCACCTACATAGACTGGTTTGTTAAAATGCAGTTTCATATTGTGCATTATTTATTGACCTTTACTTTCTTATTATTTTAACTAAACCCAACACCTAACCCTAACCTTACCAAGACACAGAGTTTCCACAGATGGTTTGTTGATAGTCTCAGCATCTGTAGTCCATAGAGCCATTAGACTATCCTATTAGACTATCCAAACAAAGTGTGACCAACATGGTACCCAAAACACCCATGTCACCTGTAAACACTTGTAAGACTTGAGCTCGCTCAGGTTCTCCTCCAGGAAGAGCAGGTAGAGGCTGAGGTCATCGTAGAAGGAGGTGTCCAGGTCCAGCGACCCGAAGGCAGGCAGCATCTCGTAGGGCCGCAGGAACCGTGCGCCTTGACGCATGGGTGCCAGGGCAGCGTACACGACCACGGGCGCCAGCAGCACATAGACCACCAGGTTGATGTAGCTGAGCAGGCGAAAGACACCCACGGCCACCAGCTTGCACTGCACGGCGGCGGGCAGAGTGCTGTCGTTGGTGCGCTGCCGCAGCACGCCCGAGCGGATGTCGCAGGAGAACTCGTCGCTGTTGGCGGAGGACGCAAGGCGGATGTAGTAGCCCAGGTAGAGGCTGGCCAGCAGCAACGTGACCAGGGTCAGGGCACGGCAAAGCACGTACTTCAGCACCAAGCCCCGGCTGTAGCGCTTGGTCTTCAGGTACTGCTCCACCAGAGGGTACTTAAAGCAGCCCTCAGCCAGATCCAGAGCCCTGTAAAGGAATTAGCATGTGGATGTAGATCATGATGATGATGGAAGCAAATTACATTTACACATGATGAATTAACTAGTGTCAGAATATTCATTAGTGATCCTTAGACATCATAAGATTAACTATCATGAAATGATACTATTAACACACAACACTGTAGTAGCAGTACTAGTGAAACAAAACCAAAGTAGCCTACCATTAAAAAGTGATTCATACATATTTTGTGGAAGCACAAACAGCAATGTAGCAGGCCTTCTAAAGTAAAGGCAAACAAGCCTGTTTCTTTAAAGATGTAATACAAAGATTTGTTGACACCTGACACTCTTCTCCCCCTAAGTTGCATTTATGGGCTTACATATGAGTTCTTGACAAAGTCAAGACAAATCCACATTCTGTCTCAGTGTTCGCAATACTGCTACATGTGTGCTAACACTACATAACAGACAAAAGTTGGTTAACAAGCCATTAAAACCCAGCAATGTCACACTTAAACCATTATCATTACTTATTAGCTATTAGGTGACCAGATGTTTGGGATGAAAACCAGGGACATTTTCCTAAAAACATGAACATTCCCAGTTCTGCATGTTTTAGCTACAAAAAACTGCAACAACCTAAACACTAAGATCTATCACAAATGTAACATTAACCCCAGGTTTGTCTAAGCACAAAACATTCATAAGTCAACAGAGAGCTTGGCACTTTACCCAAAACATCACCTTGTGTAGACTCTGAAGCACTTCAAATGTGACACTCTATTAACTGACCCTAAAAATAATTTCCAAAAATATTCAACAGGTTCCAAATAAATATAAATTCATACAATTCCCCTAACCTTGGGCACATTCTAGTTGACTGACACCAACAGCCATAGACTGTATATAACTAAATCCCTAGTCATTCAGGACTGTTTTGCATCGGCAGCCTAGTCAGTGTCCTAGTGGAAGCCGTTACCCATAGCCATCTTCTGAAGATTCCTGCACTTCTAGGCCGGAGGCTGCCAGATTCTTGGCCAATTTGATGGCTCGATTGTAGGTGCGATCCAGCTCCTCCATGATAAAGCTGAGGTCAGAGGAGAGGTGTGGTGCGGCCGTGAAACGCCAGAACACAGCAGGAACGTACATGAGGATTGCCACCAGCAACAGGATGTAGGGAAAGAACTGAGGGGAACAACAGTGTGAAGGAAAAAAATGGGCAACAGTCTATTTTAACTCAGCTTGAGCTTCACCATGTTATAAGTTGGTTTTCTGATCTAATTTGGAAATCTGAAGAAGGCCGAGGGCCGAAAGATCATTGTTGCCTGAATAAAATCAGTATACAGAGCCAGAGTGTGAGGTGCTTTTATTTTAATTTTAGAATACTCTTGTTTTTATCATTTGTCCAGCGATAAAACAAGTAATTGATTACAACTGTAGGCTAAATAACATGTAGTTTATGCTGTTACGGTACCCTTTATGATGTTCAGAGTTGTCATGAAAATTACTGATCAAACCATAGGTCATACCTCTCGATGTTACCTGTCATGATATGTATGGCATCTGCTATAACAGGTGTATAACATGCATAGGTCATCACCACTCTGCAGTATGTCTCATGCTGTAGATTTATCCTGGTAACACTTGCATTGGGCCTTACAACAATGACTGTCCATAAGAAACAAATACAAAGTGACGTATGTATGTGCATTGACTGGCCCTACCTTATGCAACCACAGAGGGGCACTGTTGGACCCATCTTCTTGTGTTTGCTGGTCCTGCACAGCCGCCCAGCAGTAAGAGTCTACATATGCGGCCTGTCGCCACGAAAAGTTAGTTGGAGCAAAACAGCTTATCTGTGTTCCTGTAGAAGAAAAACAAATGGAGAAAAACAGTGTGGATTTGGTAGTCACTTTTTTATGGTGCAATCTGTACATTTAGTTTGCTCTGCGTATATGAAGGAGTGAACTACAGAGAAATTTGAGCCTCTATAACATTATTATGACTGCGTGTGCAGCAGACTCAGATTCCATACAGTAGGTCTACATGACTTCGCATTCCTTGGTTTGGACCTAGCATGTTGTGGGTACCATAGCCCATTGGTTCCACTGTCTTCATTTCACATAAATAACACGTTTTAACGACAGTCTGTTGCTTGGTGAGTCTCACTATAGCCAACCTAAAACTGTTGGTTGAACATAAGAGTTAATCCATGATTGCCTCCTGAAAATAACATCAATAAATTCATGAACTCGCCGTCTTACAAAAGCTTAATTAGACTCTTGTGTTCTCGGATTAGACCACTGTCGAAGTGCATTATGGGAGCCGAGGGGCAGCCAGCATGTACACAAGGACCAGCGGGTCTGAACAACTAGGCTATATGGAGATGGAAGAATTGAGTGTCTATTATAAGAGAAGTCGCAAGGCGTCAAGATTTCTCAATAGCCCAATTGAAATAAACACGACAAAAGACGCAGGCGAAATTTAAAAGTATGTCCTCTGATAACACTGGCTTCGGTGTCCAAGTGCCATAAATAGGATCCACGCGCTTCTTATGCCTGTGACAAACAAAGCCACGCTGATTCATCCTCCGGCTCCATTATTGCCGGGCGGTTACACCATTATGTGTTCTTACTGAGACTTACTTCAATTCCAAGTAAAGTCCATGTAAAACACTGAACCCACAATAATATGCGCCAAATAGGCTACCCTTTTCACAACACGCAACTATTCTGCCCATTGTGCGCTTATTCTTCGGTCAGATTTGCCGTTACAAAAAAAAAACATTGTGGTGTTGGGAATAACAAAGGACGTCAAACAAAGCACCGAGGATACAAGTTAATTGTGGATAATTCCCACTTCAGTCGCCCACTTATCGTATTTTCCATATGTTTTTAGGTCATGAAACAGGTTGTAGCTAACGGTCAGTTTTGCCTACTTTTGACAGCCACCTTTTGTATGTGAGGCATACTTTTAGGCTATATTTTTCCAAATAGGTTGATCATCATGATAGTCTTTTTCCCTGTCGTCTCTGGAATTTAAAGGTATTTGATATTTACTTACCAACTGACACCTCTTGAGCAAAAGCGAGCGATATCAGCAATAAAGGAAGGCCAACTGCAATAAATGTGACTAGTTTATCCACTGCAAGGTCGAGCCGCACCCCTTTATATTTTGTCTCATTTGATTCCTTTAACAGAAAATCTGAGAATACATATTCTGTTGCAACATGAGCAATAGCCATATTTCCAGAAAACCGGTGTCCAGCAGTCCGATAGTCAGTTCCGGTAAGACAAGGGGTGACTGTCAACTGCACAGATTAAACGGGTTGCATAGCTTAGTACCCTGTTGAGCACCCTATGCTTCCTAATGGAACACATGGGACATCTCGAGTTTGGGTTAAATTGTGTATCTAGAAAACCTTTAAAGGGCACAGCTGCCTATTTAGTTGGCTATTATTATTAGAGGAACCACATGGGGTAGATCAACTGTGACATATCTGACATGACTATAAACCGTATTGGGTAAAGTACAGTACAGCATGCTATGCTTTAATATTTTTCAAGAAACAGTGCAGCACTACATAGTCGCAACCCATCTTACACAGGCAAGCCAGCATAATGGTGGCACTTAAGTATTTAAGGGCCAGTTACTTGTTAGGAGATATCAATGAAACCAGAGAGGGAAAAACAGAATAATAAAAAAAAACACTGGACACATTTCTGTTTCCATGTTTGCAACAAGCAGCATGAACAAAATCAATCAGCAAAATCAATGCATCTTCATTCGGCTGTGTCTTTTATCACTTTGTGGGGTAGCAGAGAGGTTCATATGGGAATGCAGTGTTAGCCCTAAGTGCAGAAGCAGCCACAATAATTGCGTTGGATGTATAAACACCTACTGTGTGTGTGTGTGTGTGTTCGCGTGTGTGCGTGCGCGGGCTTGAGTGAGTGTATGAAAAAAGACATAAAGACTGTGATTGATATGCTGCTAATGGCACACCCTGTTCTGTTGTCTGCTTTCCTTTACTCTCACTGTTGTATATAATAAGAGAAATAAACATCTCTGGAGAATTCAGTCAAAACACAACCATATGATTTTTTTCACTGTCTTATTTACAAAAATTGTGGATTGTCTGCTCTTTGAAGATGATTATGTTTACAATCTTTGGAAACTGCAAAGACATATAATTGAATGTAATATATACAATATAAAACTATTTTCAGTGAATGAAAACATTTTAAAATTGGTAAATTACCTGCATTCGATGTTGTCAAACACTAGGGGCATGTAAAGAGGCTAAAACCAACCACCCACTTATCAATATCTTTATGTAACTACACCTGTGTTACCAGAGCCTATCATTATATCAGGATATACTGCATTGTTTTACGTCTTTTGCTTTGTCTGAATTCAGTACATACACTCTAAATGTTTGGTATGTCTTTGCTATTTACTTTCTGACAGAGACAAATTTGCTTTTGATATTTGTGAAGAGAAAAGGCCCTTTGGTGTTGTAGCATTCCCCCTCCTATTATTATTATTGTTGTTGTTAATAATATTAATAGTAATAAAAAAATTATAAAAATAATAAACTGTATTTGTATAGCACAATTCATACAAGATGTAGCTTAAAGTGCTTCAACAGTTTGGCAGGAAAACACAATGACAGCATTTGTTGCAGCTTGATAGCGCCGGGAAAAAAAGGAAGTTCATTCGGGCACTGTTGACAGTTCCTGTTAGTGTCCCTAGGGGCAACAGGGGTGAGGAAAAACTCTCTGTTTGCATTGGATTGTTCAAGTCCAGGAAGAAACCTCAGTCAGAACCACAGCCCCTACGGGAGCCCATCTGCCAGGGCTGGGAGAAACAAAAAATCTGTTTTCAATCTGTCTGTTGGGGCGGACGACGTGGCCTTCTCCTCACACAAGGTGACCTCAGTCTAAACTGTTCTCCGTTGTTGTCCCTCAATGGTGAAACAAACTACCAGCTGCTACGAGAGTAGGGTCATCCCTTGGTCAGCTCTTGAAGTCTCCTCTTTTCCAAAAGTACTTCCATTCCTAACAAAACTAATCTCCACTCACCAACACTGTCATGTACTCTGACTGCACTAACTTTGGTATGTCTTCCCTTGCTCTGTGTTCCTCTGCATATCTGCAACTTGTTCATGCCATTTTTTGTGAGACAAAAGCGTCTCCTACAGTAAGTGTAATGTAATGCAATGTTTGCAGTTGCGGCTAGATCAATTAACCAGCAATATCCTCCCCTTCTTTCACTTTCACTTATGTCTCCTATGCTTCTAAGACTGCATGGACAGCTGTGCTTTAATGGACACGCTCATAAGCAGAGCAGATCTCTTTTCCTCTACTTGTCCAGCTGCCTTCTAGCTCTGCTAGTGTAGCCAGGTCTTCTGCATCTTCAGCTGTTATGAAAGCGATCAAAAAACAAAGAGATTAGGAGTAAACAAGGACCACACCTAATGTGGTCACCTAATGTCCTCTACTTGGCGGCATCTCCTGTTAAACCAATCAAGCATTCATTCTCCTCTTCTCCACCTTTAGCTACTGTCTAACTTTTAAGGTCAGCCCTTGTTACAGAACAGCAAGATGTGCAAAAAGTCCTAAAACATTGAAAGTGACATTTCAGGATGAACTGAAAATGCACTTCAAGCTTTATAAATGAACCTAATGACTTGTGCTGTTCTGTAACAAAGATTTTAATGGCAAAATGCACAACATGTGTTTGAATGAATTGACCTTGTCCTTTAAACACTTTTCTTTATCATTCTGTTCTTATTTTGACATCATGAGACCAAGACGGCACCTAAAAATTGACAAAGTTATTGAGACATTGTTAATTTTTGTCACCCACCACTGTTATTGGCTTTTATTTCAATAAATTGTTTGAGATTTTAAAAAAAATACCATTGCATGCTTCTACTTCTAGAACTGCTGGGCTAGCATCTGTGCTAATGCTCGCCCATTCCAGATTCTTTGACACATCAGCACTGTTGATAGCCTATGACCTCTGTGCCTTAGGGGTTGGCACCTTAAGGGTCTTCAACCCCTTGTCTTTCTCTCTCTTCCTGTTGGGCTTGCTTACTTAGCTTTCCTCCCCTGCTCCCTGTCTTCACCTCTGACCCTATTGTACTGTGCACTGTGTCTGAAAAAAGTTCTTGTTGAAATTTGATGTTAATTAAGATTTTTTTGTAGACCTTGCTTGTAGAGATAGTAAATAACGAGATTCTTTTTTTTGTCTTCAAATTTTTAATCATCCATCTTTGTTGTTTTTTCATACATTGTTTGAGAGGAGCCCTAATATGCAGAACGAATTGTGATTTGTTTACCTAGGGTACAATTTTGAAGACAAAGACGAATGTCTATTGTTTGGAGTTTTGACCTTTAGTGTTACTTTAAAGGTTGTACTTGAAACAAAAATGCATACATTAGTTATGTTTTTATTCTTGTACTTGTACAATCAGGCATATGTATAAACACAATGACCATAATAAATAATAATTAAAAAAAATGCCTCCGCTCTCCCCACCCCACCCAAGCACACACTTTTCTACTGTGTTCAAACACAAAGCATTTTCTGTTTCATGACACTTTTGCAAAAAGTGGTGGTTATGTAAGTTAAGTAATTTCAAGAAATAAATGAACAAATCTTGCAAAAAAAACACACAGTTTTACAAGTTTATGATGTTGACCATCGGTTGTTGTCACATAGATGGTCTGATTTCTCCCATAGCTGTAGGCAAATTTATTTAGTGGGGCAGTCTTAGGCATTGCACTAGCCATGGAGACTGAAATTGGTTGACCTCAGACAATATGTCTTTGCATTATGAAAGAGAGTGACAGAGCATATAAGAACACAAGGAAACAAAGTTAAACATATTTTTACACAATGTAAGATGATTTACATGAGTGTGTGAATGGTTGAATGTGTGGCACTGCACTGTAAAACACTTTGGGTCACTGTACATTGTGGGAAAGCACTATATAAATACAGTGCATTTATTATCTAGCATCCAAATGACTTGTCAACTTGTGGAAGACCTTGGCTATAAGTGCCATGCTTTATTATGCCCTCTATTTTAACTCTGCAGCAACCTCTGAATCACGCCCACCTGCAGTGCACTTCTTTTTCCCCCTCTTTGTTTCTTTATATGGACAGTGCACATTAATAAGCAATGACCATTGAAGAGTTTTTTAAAAGTTGCTTTACAAAGTAAAAAAAAAATATTTTTATATATATTTGATCCAACCTTCCGAAGCCTTCCTTTGTGCTGAACTTGACAGCACACTTTTGGTGGTCATCTATTTTTTTATCAGCATCAATAGGCCCATAACATTCTCCAGGTCTTCCCTGACAAGTACAAGTCTGCTTTTTGGCAATGACCTTAGGAAGGAAGAACCACATGAGTCAGCTGTGTATTTATTTGGTCTCTTTCAGACTTTACAGCAATGTCATGAACGTCTATAACCGCACAACTGTTCGGTGTACAATTGGTTACTTAGCATTAAAATTTATAGCTGCCAGATAAAACTAAATTGTAACACATTACTTTTTCCAGCAAAAAACTTTCTGCCAACAAAACACCTCTGTTATCCTATTTCGGCAAGGGTTCTGTAAAAAGTGAAGAGTTTGCTTGGTTTAAAAAGACCCCAAATAAGGTATTTCCTTCAGATTCCAAAGGTACACCTTCACACAATTCTGGAGGTAGGAACACCTCTGGGTCCTGTACTATTTTAGTAACCTCAGTAAAACTGTGGAGAGACAGAGAAGTAAAATAAAACATCTGCACAATAGGACTATAAAAATATGACACAAACACCACTAAATGTTGAACTAAACATAAATATGAAAAATGTAATAATTTAAATTAAATATTTGCTTGCACATTGTAGTTCAACTGTATTGTAATTTTTGGATTTGATATAATTACTCACACTTACGAAATACTACAGTAAGTAGTTTGACTATGTGAATGACAAACTGGATACGTGTGCATGCGGTATGTTTGTGGTAGGCTGAATTATTTATGACAGCGGTAATAGACAATTCTGTTTCCAACCTGTAGGGAGGCCGAAAAGGCAAAGTGCTTTAGTGTTGCTTTAAAGGATTTTCATGAACAAAAGGCCCACCTGAATAAGAGGAGATCTTTTGACTGAGCGAACAGCACTGAACTAAGGGTGAGGCAGCCAACAGAGCTGGTGCTGACTACAAATGCACCTGAAGGACACAAGCAAGGAGACATGATGAGGCCCAGGCCTGCACTCATAGCATAAGTCAACACATATCAAGTGTACAAGCACTGCTATATATATATGCCTTCATACATATATGTAAGTGCACTTACATTATAACAAACGAGGATGATTTGTAAAGATGTCAAAACATATATGAGTACATACTTTGTGAACTAAAAAAGACATACATACAGTACATCTCTCTCTCTCTCTCTCTCTCTCTCTTACTATACTATACTTACTATAATCTGGTAATATCTTCAGCCAGTTCTTCATACCGATCCCTTGGCCACTGTCTGCTCTGCTGCCCAGATACATTTCCCCAATATCTGTCATATTTGGGTGAACTTCCATGGGATGAAGCAAAGACTGTAAAGGCCTCTTCTTGCAAGAGCCTTTTCTTTTGTTGATCTCATAGAAAATGCCCTATCAGAGAGTAAGGAGCAGCATTTGTTTTACAGACAGCACACCCGGGGTGCTTTCTTTATGTATAATGTTTTGATTTTGGATGACAGGATAGTCTGTCATACCAGCATTCACTTCATGTACCTCTTCAAATAGAAACAGGAGGTCTAGGTACACAGGCCTCTTCATGACTTTGGTCTCGTCATCTATAAAGCGCAGTTTTTTCCCTTGAGAGTCATAGCTGAATTGTCCTACTCCTGCTTGCATTCCTCGAGCAGCAGTCTGTGTGTGTGTGTGTGTGTGTGTGTGTGTGTGTGTGTGTGTGTGTGTGTGTGTGTGTGTGTGTGTGTGTGTGTGTGTGTGTGTGTGTGTGTGTGTGTGTGCATGTGTGTAAAGACATATAAGGGTTTAGAAACACAAGAGAGAAATTGTTACAGAAGCCAATTAGGTAAAATCTCATAGTACATTGCATATCATCCAAAAGATAAACACTTACCACAACCAGCATTCCACTTGTAAATGGAGGTGGCTCTAACAAAATAACAACACTGACCAGATTACATATATGCATACAACACACAAGGGAAAAAGACCATGCCTAAAATACTTAAGAAGCTTTTATAACAGAGGGGTTTGAAACACATAGTGTGCAAATATGCTATGGTAGTCTATTTAGCATTGAAATCTCCTGTGGTAATACATACACTTACTCTTATCTCAAATGTAAAAGTAGCATAGCTATTTTTCCTAAGATAACATGCGCTAATACAGAAATATACTTACGGCATGGCTGTTCGCTTTCAGCTGCAGCAATAAAACTAGTACACCAAACTGCCAAACAGAGGAATCTGACCCCGTCCATTGTTGCTCCCCCAAAAAGACCTGCAGTGAGCAGCGACTCGAGCGCTCCACCTCTTATACAACTCCTTCACACCACCACCCGCTTTGTGAGCCAGTGAGGGGTGATGTTGCGTAATACTGGATAAAAGGAGAGGAGTGGTCCCAGATCAACAAAGGAGCCTCTGATGGTGTATCCAAACACTGAGAGAATGAGACACTCTGCTTAATCTACACAGTCACCTGTGGTGAACTGGCATAGCCATCTTTACCGATACGTCCATGACCTTATAAAAAACAAAAAGGATAAATAGCTGAGCTGTATGCAATGCTGAGCTTCTGTAAAGCTTTGAAATTGTCATTATATTATTCCATTTCCTTACCCTTTATCTAAAGAGACTTACAATAGAGGACACAAATCAAGCTACAGTTATGCAGATAAAAACAGAATAAGCAAATAGCATTAAAGAGTGCAGACAGAGTACAGGACAGTGCTCAAAGGTGGAGGTTAAAGGTTACCGTTATTTGGAAGGGAAGTGCTCTTCAAGAGCTTCTTGATTGTAAAGAGGGATGGCCATGCTCTCGTAGCAACTGTTAGCTTGTTTCACTATTGTAGGTAAAGTAAAACCATTTAGACTGAGATCGCCTTGTGTGAGGAGAGGACAAGGCCAGATGGTTTACTTGTGAGGAGCGCCTGGCGAAGTGGTGTATATGGCAAACAGAAGGTGTCCAAGTACTGACCCTTGGGACGACCCAGTGGTGAGGCATCAAGATAATGACAGTTGTCCTTGCCATGCCATGAAAGGAGTGTCCAGTGAGATAGGATTAAAACCAGAAAAGTGCTATGCCTGCCATGGCTGTCACCTAAAGTCTGTTGTAATCACTCAGGACAAACTAATATGCATTACAACGAAATTCAACATGAGGTATAAAACATTAAAGATCATTTTATTGCAATGCAAACACACACCACACGTGTCACATCCAATTTAAATAATAACACTGCCATTATTCATTGTTAGTGCTTTATTCCTTATTTAACCATCATTTGCTCTCAACTACCACTGTATCTTGGAAATGTAATGCTATAGCCTGAAATCGAAAAAGTAATATAGTTTTAAATGTAATAAAATTGAAATACTTTCTCATCAAATGTGAGTGTCTGGAGAAGATGCTTGAGAATAAATATAGTTTTGTAGATGTTAAACACTTCAGTAGAAATAAAGAGGAATTGACCTAACTCTGAACAGTCTTGATGTTTGTTAAAATAGCTAAAATATATAAAAATACCCTATAGGAATAGGGCTATTGTGTATTGTTTATTTGGAATCACTGGAATGAATCTTGTGCTGCCCTAAAATGCCTGAAAAAAGAACTGTTGAGGTCCTGTACGACACAGATCAAAACCACCAAAACTGACATATTATATGGAAGAAATCTAGATTACATCCAGACTATGATTTTGAAGTAAAAAGATTGTTTTCCAAATTACATGTATTGTAGGCTAGGTTTCTATTGCAAAGTCAAGGAAAAGAATAAATATATGTCTGTAGGGCAATATGACACATGCCCTACAATTTTCTTCATGACACTCAGCCTTAGAAGTGTAATGGATACCACCTAGAAGAGCTCGGCGTAAAGGATGCAGTACGCTGCTGACTTAGCTAACAGCCCATCTTTTACTTCCCTTGATCGTGTGTCTGTCTCCAACCCCAGAGTTGCTGAGCGGTCACAGGTTCAAGCCTTGGACTGGACTGCGCATCAAGACTGTCAGTACACGATCTGTGTTGCCTACACTATCCGTTCTGTACGTGTGCAGGACTTCTAGAGAATCTGGAATCAATCCGTTTTCAACAGCAGTTTTCTAAGCAATAGTTTATTTAGTTCTTCCATTAACAACACATAATCACAATGTATATAAATAATAAGCACATGCTTTTAATGCTTTTAAAACACCAAAATGGTAAGTAGGCCTAAACAATTTGCACTGATTCAGACTGGCAGTAAATACAATATAGCCTAATAAACAAACTAAAAATAAACTGCCAGGTGTTTCGTTTTGCTGTCAAGGATTTAAACACTGCATGTCTGTTACAGATCAGGCAGGCAATGTCATTCTGCACATGCACAAACTGGATATTGTGTGCGGTACAGATCGTGTACCCACAAAGACTTCGATTACAGTGGTACTGTGACCAAGATTGGAACGAGGTCCAGTCAGAGCAGCTCAGTGTTGGAATATTAGTAAACCTTCCTCCCAACAGATCAAAAGAATATTCTCCTGACTACTCCTGAGCCGATAGCTCACTTGGTAGCTTGTCTGTCTCCCAAACCTGGGATTGTTGTGAAGCCGCAGGTTTAAGGCTGGAGCTGGACTGTACAGGAAGCCATCAGTTATCGAACACAGCTGAAAGACTTAAATGCAATGATTCATTTGGCTTTTGAAAGCTACAGCACTGAAACATCACTGTTGTTTCATTTTTTATCAGCATCAATAGGCCCATAAAATTATGCAAGTCTTCCCTGACAAATACAAGTTTGTGCTTTTACTGGCAATATCCATGGGAAAAAAGAACCACATAAGTTGGCTGTGTATTTATTTAGTCTCTTTCAGACTTTACAGCAATGACATGTATGTCTATAACCATACAATTGTGTGTGTGGAATTGGTTAAGTAGCATCAACATTTGAAAGCTGTCAGGTGAATAAATTGTAGTAGATTATTTTTTCAGGCAGCAAACTTTCTGTCAGAACAGAACACCTCTATTAACCTATTTTGGCAAGGGTTCTGTAAAAAGTGAAGAGTTTGCTTGGCTTAAAAAGACCCCAAATAAGGTATTTCCTTCAGTTTCCAAAGGTACACCATCACACAATGCTGGAGGTAGAAACACCTCTGGGTCCTGTACTATTTTAGTAACCTCGGTAAAACTGTGGAGAGACAATTAGAGAAGTTAAAAAAACATCTGCACAATATAACTATAAAACAATTAATATATAATACAAACACTACTACATGTTTTATTAAACATAAATATGAGGAAATGTATTTTTTTACGTTAAATACTTAATTCCAAATTGTATGTATATTGTATTGGAATTTTTGTGTTTGATATACAGTAGTTACTTACACTTAAAGGATATTAATAAACAAAAGGCCAATCTGCCCACCTGAATAAGAGGAGATCCTTTGACTGAGTGAACAGCACTGAACTAAGGGTGAGGCAGCCAACAGAGCTGGTGCTGACTACAAATCCACCTGGAGGACACAAGCAAGGAGACATGATGAGGCCCAGGCCTTCAATTACAGCATAGTAGACTAGACCAACACATATCAAGCACTGCTATGTGTATGCCAACATACCCATCAGTACACTTACACAGTAACACAGAAGGACGTATTATAAATGTTTCAAGACATAATACTGTATAAGATCACACGCTTTGTGAACTGAAAGAGACGTACATCCCTCATTCTCTCTCTCTCTCATATTTACTCACCATAATCTGGTAGTAACATCACCCAGTTCTTCATACCGATCCCTTGGCCACTGTCTGCTCTGCTGCCCAGATACATTTCCCCAATGTCTGTCATATTTGGGTGAACTTCCATGGGATGAAGCAATGACTGTAAAGGCCTCTTCTTGCAAGTGCTTGTTTTCTTGTCGATCTCATAGAAAATGCCCTATCAGAGAGTAAGGAGAAGCATTTGTTTTACAGACAGCACACAGGAGTGCTTTCTTTATGTATAATGTTTGGATTTAGCCGGCATGTCATACCAGCATTCACTTCATGTACCTCTTCAAATAGAAACAGGAGGTCTAGGTACACAGGCCTCTTCATGACTTTGGTCTCGTCATCTGTAAAGCGCAGTTTTTTCCCTCGAGAGTCATAGCTGAATTGTCCTAGTCCTCCTTGCATCCCTCGAGCAGCAGTCTGTGTGTGTGTGTGTGTGTGTGTGTGTGTGTGTGTCCGTTCATGTGTGTGTGTGCATGCGTGTGTGTGTGTGTGTGTGTGTGTGTGTGTGTGTGTGTGTGTGTGTGTGTGTGTGTGTGTGTGTATATGTAAGTGTGAAGATCAATAGGGGTTGACAAACAGAGTAACTGTTGTAGCACCCAATTAAGTAATTTCATAATACATTACATGCCATCCAAAAGATAAACACTTACCACATACAGCACTCCACTTGTAAATAGAGGTGGCTCTAACAAAAAAAAAAAGAACACTGAGTGCATATGTGTGTGTGTGTGTGTGTGTGTGTGTAACAGGAAAAAATTACAGTACACTCCCTGATTTTAGTTAGGTTTATTCAGAGCGAACGACACGTTCTGCCTTCACCGTCATCAGGTTCGTTTAGGTATGGCCTGATCACTCTCAGGTGTGAGTAAAGTACCTCCCAGTCACCTGATCCTTGATTCTTAAAGTCATAGTTTGTATATTGCATTCAGAAACCAAATGAAATGTCCTACAGTGTACAAAACACCACTACAAAATATGTTACAATAAATATTGTCTAGTAAACCAATGCCACAACAGTGACTCCACAATCTATACAAGCAAGAACACTACATAGCCCAATTTCCAGTTTATCAACATTAGCAACATTTACAGAAAACAGTTTAAATGGTTTAATTCTGTTTCGTGGGAATTTAATTAAAAGGGTTTAATAGTGGACAATTCGTTCATCCAAAAGGCTTCTTTCCTCAAGAGTTCTTTGATTGTATTACCCCCTCTGTCAAGCTCTGTGTAGTAGTTTTTCCTTTTGTATTGCCTAATATGTTCCTGCCATCTACTTGCACCCGACCCTGTAAGTCCATTTGCGATGAATTTACAGAAATACATTTACATAATTTTGATAAACTTTATTATCAGTCCGCATCCAATTGGATTTTTTGGCTTGTTTTGTTTTACTTGATAATAACATTTAAATTGCACTTTGATAGAGACTACTTGAAAATGATTATTAAAATAACTTAAATATTGCAGATTTCTGAAAATGGACTTGGAAGGTTTTACATCTAAACTGTTTATATGCATACAGCACATGAGGGTAAAAGACCCTGCTTAAAAATAGACTAGATTGGAGTTTGGAATTCATAATATATAAAACCATGTTACTTGCAAAGCTGTGGTGACAGTCTGTTAAGCATGGGGATGTTTCATGTGGTAATATCTACACTCACCTTCATGTCTAAAGTAAAAGTAGCATAGCTATTTTTCCTAAGATAACATGCACTAATACAGAAATATACTTACGGCATGGCTGTTCGCTTTCAGCTGCAGCAATAAAACTAGTACACCAAACTGCCAAACAGAGGAATCTGACCCCGTCCATTGTTGCTCCCCCAAAAAGACCTGCAGTGAGCAGCGACTCGAGCGCTCCACCTCTTATACAACTCCTTTACACCACCACCCGCTTTGTGAGCCAGTGAGGGGTGATGTTGCGTAATACTGGATGAAAAAAGGAAGACTGTTCCCATCCATGGCAAGATCAACAAAAGAGCCTCAGATAGTGTATCATCAATCCAAACACAGAGAGGACAAAGAGACTCTCTGCTGATGCTGATCAAAAATCAATCCACACTGTGGTGAATTGGCACAACCATCTCTAGTGGAATGTGTACAACCTTCCCAAAAATACAGAAACATAAACAGCATAAATAGCTAAGTAAGGAAGGAGCAAAGAAACAGACAAAAAGTAACAAAGAAACAAAGAGAGAAAGGTCATAAGTTGTAATTTGTTTGACACTCTTGACAGTGGAGGAAGTCACATTTTGTGGGTATTTGAAGTGGAAAATTACAACAGCACCTGCAGCACACTCCACCCTAGTTACATTACTTGTTCCAAGCTCAATGATTTGCCCACAGTTTCACACAGCTGTGACCTTTTGTTATTTATGTGTTATATAATTTTGAAATATCCATCTGCTATTTTAAATAGTAGAGTGAAAGTAAAATAATAGATTGCAACTTTGCAGTTCAAGTGTTCATTGTTGACCTTTGCAAATGTCAGTACAGCTGTGTGTGTGTGTGTGTGTGTGTGTGTGTGTGTGTGTGTGTGTGTGAGAGAGAGAGAGAGAGAACAGAGAGTTTGTCACTGCAACTCCATGTTGGAACTCTGTGTCCAAACTAAGACTGCATATAAAAACATAACACATACAAAATAAATATTTTGTCAAGAAAGAATTTTATTTTGTTTCCAGGCAAAATAAAATGACTAAGATCTACACACGATGTGCATCCAAAGTAATGACCCTAACATTTGTTGAGATGATTGAAAGGATGTTGGTGTGATAGGGCGATTCAACATCTCAGTGAAACAGACCGAAGAAGGTGTCGGTTTCATCCTCCAAAGCCACACCATCACAGTAGGAGGGAGGCACAAACACCTGTGGATTCTTCAACTCTGTCTCAACATCTAGAAAACTGCACAGGGAGAGATAGAGAGATAGAAATTCAAACAACAGAGAACAGCTTTTTATTTGTGGTGTCTAAGGGTTGGCAGAATCAATGTGGTGCAGTTACCCAGCATGACAGCACACACATGGGTTGTGTCTAAAATGTTCACATATGCATGAAGATCTTATGTAGTGCCCTATTTAAGTTACACTGATTCATTTCCTTCATAGTGCACTATATTGTCACAAAACATGGAGATCATAATTGGTGTTAGTCATGATTTATAATATATTCTTGGACAGGCAAAGACCTCACAAAGTGTGGCTAAAAGTTATCATCATGTTTGAACTCCTCAGCGGAAAATCCTGAACTAAAATACTATATTTGTTTTGCACCTAAATAACAGTAGTTTTAGTACAGTATGTTGACACAAAGAACCTGTATTGCATTTTCTCCCACAAAGGTATTAAATCAAATTAAATGTATTGTCTATAAGTTAAACTGTACGTGGTTTCATATATATTGTTTAACACCCACTGGAACAGCAGGACATCGTCGGCCGCTGTAAACAGGGAGCCAGACAGGGTGAGACAGCCACAGGATGTGGTGGCCACCGTCACAACACCTGGATGCAAGAAGACAAGCACAGGACCACCATCAGACACTACATAGGACCATGGAAGACAGCGCACTAGTAGTCTGCCCTGCAAAGGCAAAGGGCAGTAACTACATGAACATAGAAACCGATAAAAATGCCTTTAATGTTGCCATACTGTCCTGTCAAACATGCTGTACGTATAATAGTGCTAATGCTTTTATGTACTTTCGTAAAAGCAGGAAGCAAGACAAAGGGGTAGTTATGAAGTCAAATTACAGGGCAGTATTACAAATTATAGGGCCGTATCCTTCAAGCCGCTCACTGGACAAAGTTTTACTGATGTTTTACTGATATTTTACTGAGCGAACAACGTGCTTTGCTGTTAATGTCATCAGGTTCACCCTGCATTAGAGTGCATTAGGATAAGCACACAGCAAAACATGCTGTTCTCTTAACAAAAAACATCACCCTTCACTTGGTCACAAGAAATGATTTTGTTTTTTAAGTATTCACTCTGCTCACCCAGCCAAGCTAACGCCACCGTAGTGCCACTGCTCAATATTGTTTTTCGTTGCAGTACTACATGAACCCTACTAAGGTTTTGGTTTTCCAAAAATAAAAACAGCCAATCATGCCACAGAAATTGAAGGCAAAGCCAATACAAACAAAGTGCCCATCCACTGCAAAGTAGGCCTAAATATATGCCTATCAGGGTGTCCAACAGCTACTGCTCACTAAGGATGGGAATCGAGAACCAATTCCATCGGAATCGTACACCTCCAACATTATCGATTTTTGTTAACAATTCTCACATTTCCCTACACAATGTTTTAACTGAGAGCACTGAAGGAATGAGAGAGCCCAAAGTATGTTTACTTCCATGCTTATTTTCGCTAGGGGGAGCGGGAAAAATCCCCCTCCCTGTAGACCACAGTCAAGCCTTGTTGTATTGAAATGAATGACAATCCACAAGTATTTGTGATCATTTCAAGCCTAATAGTGTAAGTTGCTACTGTTTTCCTGATCATTTTAAAAATGAACTTTATTTCAAGTCAGGCAGCTACCACTTGCTATGTTGTTGTTAGCAAGCTAATGCTAGCGAACTAGGCAAACTAAGTGTTATCTTACATAGGCTACTGACACCCACCTAAATAATACTACTGATCCTAGCCTAAGTGAACAGAGTAATATGAGGTGATACGGTTACAGCAATGTTTAATTTTGCCACTCAATAAACTACAGAGGAATCGATAAAAAAATGTGTCCTTCTGAACTTTTGGTATTTTTTTTGGTGAAAATCGGTTCATTGGTTACCTTAGAAAAAAATCAGAAATTTCTAGAAAATCTGTATCTGTCATTGGCGAGATTTTAAAAAGTCATATCTGTTTTTTTTGGCCGATTGTAATGAACCTTTATACATGCATTGCCGGTGGGGTCCACTATCAGTGGACTGGAAATATCCAGAAAATTAATATGGGAAATCCTATTTACAATATATATGGGGGAAATTGAACTGCTAGACGGAGGTCTGTGCTCTCTAAGTGCTTATCTAATTACAGTATGTTATCAGCAGTAACACTGAAAGGTAATTTAGAGCCACTGAATGCTTGATGTGATCGGCTATATGCAGTCACAACAATTTAGAGTGACGTTGGCATACTGAGGTATCTGGCATCACTGTTTTACTCACCGTTTAACTCAGGGATTTTCTTCTTCCACTTCCTCATGCGAACACCCTGATCGCCAACAAACTCGCTGCCCAGATAGCCCTCTGTCACATGGGTTGCATTGGCAGGAACTTCCAGAATGTGGTAATCATTCTGGAGGGACCTTTTGTGACAGCTTAGGTTGTGGCTGTCAATATCATAGAAGATGCCCTACACAACAAAATGAATGAGTGAAAACATCAATAAATAACACACAACACTGAAAAAATGTCAAACAAGACATAAATATTGATATGGTGAGTAGACTGATTGCCTCTTCAAAGAGAATAAGCATCTCCAAATGATCTGTCTTGTTGACATGAAGCTCGTCATCTTTGAAGTGAAGCTTTCTGGCTTTGGCGTCATAATTGAACTCGCCAACAGAAGTAGGTGCCCCTTTAGAGGCAGTCTGGTGAGGACACAGACAAAAAGAACAAAAGCAATGCACAGACAGTTGGGACATAAGAGCTTCAAAAACATTGCACAAATTATTATGGTTATATATATAATTGAATTATTACATTCTTGTTCTGTTCTGTGTTCCAGTTATAAATTCCAGAGAAAAAACATTTTACTATAACACCATTTTACTGATTATAATTAAATGTCATTTAAGTAAATATGATTATATTGCTCAATAATGTTTTAATGGATATAGAAAATGTCCACATGCTAAGGCAGAGAAAGTAAACTGATTTGGATTAACTCATGCTGAACATTCTGTCATGTTTATAATGGAGGTATGGAATAACAACAGGAAATAGTAAGCAAATACTCACCACCCAAAGGGTTCCATGCAGTTGTGGTGGACCACCTGACAATTAGCAAACCAATTAGACCAGTTAATACAGGAACAGATGCAATCAAACAGGCCATTGTTGTTGCAGATGGTGCTAGGTCAAGATGTCATAAAACATAACTGTAAATGCCCTTCTCTATTATTACTTAGCAGATAACTTATGCTAGAAACAGGTTTTGAGGAAAATCAATGAAAGGGTAAAATTACATTGTTGTGTGAAAGTAAGACTAGAAGGTTCAGCATGCTCTTTCAAAGAGGAAGAAGAGTTAGAGATTCAGACAGTAAAAGATGCCAACACTGAATAAATGTAGCCTACTGCAACATCTGGGTGTCACAAGAAAAAAAAATGAAATTACATTTTTAGTCCTTACACAATAGCTTGCTAAACAAGGCCTTCTGAACACTGTGTTAAGAAAACTCAGCATCTCCAAATGTAAGTGTCCTATGGAAGAGCATGTACTTACGACATGGCTGATGATGGTCAGCCAGCACGACCACACCGACTGAACAGAGTGCCAGGCAGAGGAAGCCAGTCAGTCGCATGATCATTCGCTTCTTTGAAGACAAAACTCCAACACTCTTTGCTTCAGCATCGCATTTTATATACCTTCATGTCACCCCCCCTTCCCCACCCCCACTAGATCATTCTTTGAAAAGAGCTCTTGCGCAAGCATCTAGAGAAAGATAGGGGTTGGATTTCCTCGTCTACATTTTTAATTGGCTTAGCATCTAATCATTTTGCAGACCGTGGTATTCAGTCATTTGCTGTCCAGTTTAGGGTAACTATGACATTGACATTTGTCTTTTACATTGACATTGACATTTTTTCGTTTTTTACAAGATCAAGCTTAATGCATTTGAAAAACATCAATATTTCCAATCTACATCTCAGGTAGTCATTGTCAGTTGGGACATGTGTAGTACTGAAATAACCAGCGCGTGCACAAGATTCACGAGACTGATTCACAGCCTACTGATTGCCATTCTAATATACACAAGCGGAGGCCTCATCCACGCTATAAAAAGTGCTTTTTGAACCCCCTGAGTCTGAAAATCAGCTGAAGATTTTTTGAGAGCTAATTGGGACTACTGGGGTTTAAGGGTGCATTGCCCCCTCTGACATGGCCTCGTCTTCTCGTTATACTTTGTAACAACAGCAGAACTTCCCATCACATCCAGGTTCACAGTTCAGTTGGTTAAAATATCACCTAATTATAAAGGCTCTGTGCCCACAGTGTGAGACGGAGAGCTTGAACCATAAGGGTTTTGGTCTGCATTCACAGAAATCCACTTGCTACATGTAATCATGTGGTATGTAAGTGACATTTTTGGGTTAGAGTAAGGCAATAGCAATGGATAAGGTGTGACTGGAGAATTGGACTTGTGGGTGGTAAGGAAGCTGGTGTGTTAAACATGGATATGGCTTTGATAAATGCCATTTATCCAATTATTTAGTAATGCCAATTATTGCCAGTTGTTTAATAATTGTGTAACTGCATTTATCTTTGATGGTTGTAGTTACACCAATTTCATAAATGCACAGTGTAGAAATTATCTGTTAAAAGAAGTTATTTGAGAAGGAAAGAACGAAAGGAAGGAAGGAAGCAAGGAAAGCAAGCAAGGAAGAAAGAAAGAAATTTATAATATATTAAATGAAATAATTAATACACATGCTGGAAATATGGATGAATTCATGTTAGCACAAAAAAAGTTGAGTGAGACAAAGTATACAGTAAAGATCAGTTGAATCACATTTGTTTTTCATGTCCTTAAGAAGCACTGAAATCCCACCAGTCAGAGCCATGACAGAGACACACAGAAAAGATGTTTTCATAGCTGCTCAGTCCCTGCCTGTTGTTTTTTGGACTGGAGGGGACCGGGGCCTGTGCACACTAAGCTTGTCTTGCGTAACACAACCCCCCCGCCCCCCCCCCCCCCCCCCACTAGCTAACCCCGGCTGTACTCTCCTGCCAAACAACATGCAGGTGGCCAGCACTGAGTCAGCCATTTCCACAGTCAGATCAGGCCAGATACACCCCACCCCCCACCCCCCACCCCCGTTCTCCTCTCCACCTCGCCCTTGGCCTGCCACTGCAGCACAGCCACTTTGGTTGTTCTCAAGTGGATGAGATGGAACTGCACTTCGAATAATCACTGACAGATGACTAAGCACAATGCACTAGTTCAGAGACAGACAGAGGCATGCAGAGACATCTGGTCTGATCTAAATCTGCCCAGATAATTTTGATTGATTGTACCAAGGCCCAGGTATACCTACGCTTACACAGGTTCACACTATGTGAGTGGTGCAAATGTCTGCATGCATGCAGACTGTGCAGAAGCCAAAATGTGCATCTGTGCAGACTACGCATAGGGGTACTGCATGCACTGGCTTATGAAAAATAACATCTTTATACTATTATGGTAGCCTGGTAAACCAGCTCCTACTTCACTGCATTCCATACAGAGGGTCTGGCTGTGGTTTCATTAACATGGTTGTCTCAGGCAGCATCTTGCCTGACCAATCAGTGAATAGAGGGAGTGTTAGCGATTGGGTAAAGGCAGATCCAATTGCTTTAAACTTGAGCAGAGTCTACACATCCAGGAAGAAATTGTTTGCTGATTGGTCAGGCAAGATGCTGCCTGAGACAACCATGTCAATGGAAGCACAGTCAGACTCTCTGTACGAAATGAATTGTTGTACGTCTAGTTACCAGTCTACTATTATGGTACTACTAGGCTTTCATAGGGTTGTCTGTAAAAACAGCAATCTTTGCAGTACATTCACACAATGTGGGGATATCTCTTCAAACACTGCTTTTATGCTGACTTTTGAGCAACAGCAAAACTATCAGGCTTAGAATTACCAATACAGACATCCATATTGATCAAAGCTGACTCTGCAAAGGTTTATCTGAGCCTTAAAAATTTCACCCTTTTTTATTTGGCTCCTTGTAATAATGTAGAAAATCCATAGAAATAGCGTGTGCCAAAACCTTTTGATCAAATGAGAAATCTCTATATATTACAATTCAGAGAAGGTATATATTCATAATATGATAAATAGTTGTGATTTCTAGGTGGTTTTACATGCTACTCCTCAACTAGGTGAAGTATCTTCCACTTTGAAGTTCAAACTTAAAATGTGGGTCAGAGGGTATGGAAGGACATTATCAGACCACAAAGGCCTTCTGATGTGATGTTTTTGTTGATGCAGGTCCTACAGCAGGTGGTGGAACAGCTGCTTTCTCAGAGCAGAGGTCTGTCCTGAGATGGCCTGCAATCCTTTACTCATCAGGGTGCCCCTAGTGGCTGTACCTATGTGGTGCACATGTATTTTGCCTCAAAAGAGAAGTCTCATAGAAAATTTCACTTATCACTTTTTACTTCTGCTTTTAATTTGCTTGTTCTTTTTAAAAAAAGGGGGGACTTAGGCCAGAAGAAAATCATTGTGGATTCAACAACATATTTAATGTGTAAAAAATGTAAAGTTTTCTTCTAAAGTACTGTAGTTTACAAAACAAATTGAGAGTTTCCACCCTTTCATGTTTTTGTAACATTTCATTTTTTTATGTGTCAGACTCATTTTTAAAATTAAATTCAAGCTTTGATGCCTCCCACCTTTACCAGTTGTTGCTGGTAAAGCATCTAAAGCTTAACTGGAGACAACAACACACCTTCACTAGTTAGGCCTTAATGGTATTATACACTGGGCATAATTAGGGAATGTACACACCTTTTTACATAAGGTCTCATATGCTGTTTGCTGGAGTAAAACAATGAACATGTGACTGCTAATCAGCCATCTTCTCTGTCTGCATCTATGGAGGTAGAGACATAACTGATAAAATGGTGAATAACATGTCTTATCACAAGACAGCTCTGTGGAGGGTGCAGCACTGAAACCCACATTTTTAAAATGGAAGAGATCAGGAACGACCAGCAGTCCTTCTACAACCAGCCACCTAGACCAACAAAGCAATGTGGGACAAAGGGCCTTGGTCAAAGAGGTAACCCAAGAATCCAATCATCATTACCTCCACCAAGGAGGTTATGTTTTGCCTGCGTTTATCTGTCTGTCTCTCTGTTTGTTTGTTAGCAAAATAGCTTAAAACGCTATAAATGTATCGCTCTGAATTTTTAACAGTATGTCTGTATTCTGCCTGCCTCGAAGTGATTCTTTTCTTGTGGAAATCAGTTCATTTGTTACCGCACAAAAATTCTGAAAAATAACAATAATTATCCATTCCTTAATATAGGACAGGCAACATAGCTTACCTTTTATCTTGCTATTACAGTAAGTTGGATATCTAAGTTGAATGTTTATTGTTGTAATTAAATATGTATTAACAAAGCAGTGTCTAGATATGTTAGTACAAAATTTGAGATCATATTTCATTAAAGCTTGCAAGCCACTCGACAAGTACAAGAAAAGGCAAGGGTGTAGGTTTGGTCTGAACATTGGTGGGGACACAACAATTTGTCCACATCTTAAACATGGCAATATGAACACTATCTGCGAAATGTGTGGAAAAATTGGTAGGGACAATTGAGCTCATTTGAAAATTGTATTGTATTAAGTATGAGTGTATGTAAGTGTATTCATTTCAGAGAAATTAATTAGGAAACAGCCACTGCAGTGCCAAGGTGGTGCCAGGGACAGACATGAAAGCTGTACTCTGAGGGCATGTGGTGGAGAGAAAGATGGTTACGTTTTCTTATTTATAACATGCTGTAAAGGTAATATGCTCACAGTTATGCAGTTTGGGGCTGGTGTTTTTTTTCTATCTAAATATTAGGTTTTACTACCTGTGGGTTACTGGATTCTTTTTGTGTAAACAATTGATTAAAACTGTACCCCCTCGCTGCCTTTGGCAATTCATGGACATCATGAAATCCAGAGTTCAGACAATGTGTGACATGTAATAATTTTCTGCATAAACAAATGTTTAAAAATTGCAATGCATGGGATAACCCAACAATGACATATCTTTGCTTGTTCCTTGTGTATTCCTTCCCCTTACCCTTACATTTTGCTGTCTGCAGAGGCCTCTGCTGGATGATATGTTAAAGCTTCCACTAGGAGACAGTACAGTAGAAACTCAGTCAGCCCGAAGTTAAGATTTGACAGTCAGTGTCAAATGTCATCACATTACATAAATTATATCTAACAGACAATAAACAAATGTTATTCTCCATTAGAAAATACATAGTTTGGTGGCAACCCTTCTAAAAACACAAAGAACTCCTACTGTACGTGCTTAAGACATACATCTGAAATCTATTCATTAAAATTGAAATATCACTTACACATTTCAAATTCATCGGTTGGAAGGTTTTCTCAATCATTTGCGTCCAACTTTGAGTGTGAAAATAGCCTAATTGCTTGTAAATACATTGTCTCTGAAGACCAGATGAGGCACTGTCTTCCTTCACATGTTACCAGAGCATCTTGGCAAAGCTGCAACTAAACAACATGTCCACTAGGAGACAGTAGGTACCCAGTCAGCTCAAAGTCAAGAGTTGACAGTCAATGTCTTTTATATATCACATAACTGTTGTAGTCCCCATACAGAGTGAGCTTTAGGTTTATTTGACTGAGGTTAAACTAGATCATTCATTCTATCAGTACAGCTTCATTTAGCAAGTACCCAGAAATGCAGAAAACAGCCTAGTAGAGGACAAAGTAATTTATAGCTCTCACAGTCGTAGGGCTGCATAGTGGTAGTCTGGTCTGAGAGGAAAACTGCAGACATCTTTGCATTTTAAACTTCTGTAGGTACACAGGACATCATGCTATGTATAGCTCACAGTGTATCATCAAGCCATCTTTCTGTCCTGGCATGCCTGCACACTGTGTAGTATAATGAAGTTCAGGGTGCAGTAGGATGGCCCAAAATTTCAAGTGGCTAAGCCATTTTTCTTTCAATTTCAGGGAGCACTACATCCTAGGGGAAGGTCTGCTTTGGATTTGCATGTTTGCATAAATGGTGTGCTCACTCTAGCACATTTGCTCCACTGCGCACTAATTACCTGTACATGGTTTTACTTGAGGGGGCCCTAACAATCAGGTTTGTGTTGTGTTGAGTTGTAGCAATTTTGTGTTTGATATATGCTATGTATAGCTATGCTAAAGCTCATGTTTTGTTGTGTTGTACTCTTTCTCTTTAACCTCCTATTTTAGGTCCCAGGATGCGAAGGATTAAGGGAACTGTAATGTCCGTGTGTGTCTATACACACATAAAATAATCACCACACTGACATGAGTCTTCTGTTTTGCTTAATTTACTGCCAACAACTCAATATAACATGCTTAACTTTCAACCTGATTTTTCTTGTCCTAGACCAATGCATTAATGCTGTAAGCCCTGTAGATAGAACACACAGTGACCTCCTTAGGTCATCACTTGCTATTACAACCCTCAGAGGGTCTTTGTTGTAATAGTTCTGGGGCCCTTGAGGAGTTATGCCCCACTAGCCTTGTAGTGGCAGTGCAACAGCCTTTGGGTGGTGATTGACACTCAATCTCTTGGTCACTTGGCTATTGAAGTTGAAACAATTGCTATCAGGCTAAAATGGTATATTATATATCAGTGTCTCCCAAAGGTCTATGCAGTTTTGCCTTTTGAAGGGCTTATAAAAGCCTTTTTTTAGTGTTTTTTCTGTAACAAACACTAAAGCCCAATGACTGTTGCTCTTGAGTGTATTATTGTGTTTTGTGTGGTGTGAAACTGATGTGCATAGATTTGTACCAACCTGAGTGTTAGGTTTCATTCAGGGGGGGATTTTTTTTTTATTTTAGTGTGTAAGGAGTTATAAAAACATGTACTGTGTTGCAAAACACTGTGTGAAACAAGGTGCAAAATGTGTGAAGCTGCTAATGTGCTTACAGTTGTACCACTCTTACTGTAAGTTTTGTTTTCTTATGTCAGATGGTTGTAAATGTAATTTGAGGAAGGGCTTTGTGGTTGGGTTTAAGAAAAGGGTGGAAGGTTTCAAGAAATGAGTTCAAACTGTGATACTTTCTCTTTTTCTTTTCACTGCACACAACCTGGTGCTGGTAGGAAACAGATATGTTCAAACAGCTGATAAGTGCAAAAGTCATGCACCCTCAACTAAAGGGGCAACACAACCCCTGGCCCAGACTCTAGCAGGCAGCAGTCACCATCTACAGGTCCGGACTGGCAAACGAGCCAATGTGACGCGGACGCAGGCCCAGGCAGCTAGAGGGCATGGGGGGCCTGGCTGTGGGCCTAAAGAAAAGCAATGTAAGCCCTACTCACTGCTTCCACACTGACCCTAGAGTCACTTAAAGTGCAGCATATGCAGGGCAGGTTGGTTGGTGTTGGTGTGGATCAACTGTTCCAGAGTGACACAATTAATGTAATCATGCAATTCCAAAACAGACCTTCCTAAAATATGATATGAGGCTCCCTGAACTTGTATGAAAACAGCTTGTAGCCACCTAAATAAAAAAATGAAGAAAAGCACAAACCCTCCAGGGGTAAGGGGGGAACAAGACCATTTTGTGCCCTGGGGCACTTGAAATCTTCCTTACTCACTTTAATGCTACCCTCACCCACCCAATTTGCATTGTTTGGTCCAATGTAGCCGAAGGTTTCTCAACCTGAGACAAATGCCCCAATCACCAATCGTGAGTCTCCCACCACACATCCGCCAGAGGATAATCAGAGATAGGTACCTCTAGCCCCCAAGGGCACATCGGTATTGGTTTGCCAAGCTTGGCATGTCTGACTACAAAACTGAGAAACCGTTAAAATGACTTTTGGTTGCAAGCTGAGACGAGGAGGTAATTGTAGAGTGTTTGGTTAACCAATTTCAGGCCCGTGACACTCTTACTGTGCGATTTATGGGGAGCTAAAAACTTTATGACAGGCTCTAACATAGGCCTGTGGCAGGAGATGTAAATCACCACGCCGCTTTGACTGGACAGCTGAGGCCAAGTAGGGTAGCACAGTTGAGATCACGTTGGTGGATTCATCACGTCATATGTGTCCTCATATGAGGCCACCATAGCAGAAAATGCTAAAGTGAATTTGCTTGATACAATTATTCATAACCACTTGAATGAAGCCCACCTTCACTTCAAAGCTTGGCATAGTCTCCACATGTTTTAGTCTCTTATGGTTACAGTAATGACTCATCACTTTTCTTGTCTAAGTAAAGGAGAAGAAACCACTCACTCTTCTGCTCTATGCCAGTGACTTTCTTTTACTTTGTCTTTAGCCATTGTACAATTAAGAAGTGGATAGTTGTTTACCTAATTTTTTAGAAAAAAAAAACTCAGACATTTAGATAAACTGACTTCTTATAGGCCTAATGTGTTGCATCAGTTAAATTCCTCTCATGTCTGATTGCTCCCCAAAACTGCAATGTAATTCTGAATTATTTACCAATACATGCCCTGGTGGGCTGTGGCACAGAAGGCTGATTCTGGAAGACCCAAAGTGACAGGTGAAAATGGCAGAAAACTGAAAATGATTCTTTTGAACAATCATTAGAAGCCTCCCACAAAATTAGCAAAGGAAAACCAAAAAAAGGAAAAACACAACTGCTCAGTTTTTTTTAAAAAGTGTTTTCATCTAGGATGTGCACAAGGAACCATTGCTCTCAACAAAGCATGTTGCAGACTGGCCCCTGATGGTCAACATGATTCTCACTGGTTTCCGTGTGCTCTTTGGAGCCATGACTGACTGATACGACTAAACGCCGTTTTCATATGTCCAGTGGGAAGTCCAGCCCAAAATGCCTGCCCACAGTGAAAGACAGTGGAGATGGGATACTAGCATAGGGGTGTTTTCTGCATCTGGTGTTGGTAAGCTGGAGTGATGCACAAAGTCTGTTATGGAAAGACAAAAGGCCATTTCAAGATAACAATGCACCAGCAAACACAGCAAAAACAAGGACATGGTTGCAGCGGCATTAACCAACAGTTCTGTTTTTGCCTGGTCAGTCTCCAGATCTTAACCCTACTGACAATAAAGAGGTGCATATCGAACTCAATCATTTTGGCACATTTAGGGACACTGATCATCTGTTGGAAGCAGTCTAAGACGAACGGAACAGTATTGATGCAACACACTGCAAAAGGCTGTTGGTGTGCTTCAAAGTGAAAGTAAAAGTGAGTCTTTATGTCATAAGAGGGAATCCCCTGTTGAAATGTGTCGCCGGCATGGAACCCATCCGAGAAGTGAACACGCTTGAACACCAGAAGCAGTAGGCAGCCAGCCAATCAGTGGGTACCCTAGTTTACTGCACCTCAGTCACTGGGGGGGATGAGAGGATAGCTCGCATTCACTCCCTGCACCAAGCTGTCAGCGGCTGCAGGTCTTACTTCTTAACCCCTTGCTTAGGACTGCCCCAGTGCCCAAAAGTCTTACAGAAAGAGGGAAAAGCTATTTCATCCTTAAATGTATGCAGATTTGGACAGTACACGCAATATTGTGTTTGAAGTATTTTTAGAAACTGTGATAGATTCTGCTTTTTTGCCCATGAGTGTATGTGTTTGGTGTCACAATTCTAGGTTCTTTTTTTAAAACAGCCCAAAAATGTGTGTGGAAAGGAGCTGAATGAAGAAATGACTCAGAAAGAGTGGTGGATTTCAGAATGCAGAAAGAGTGGCATATTGCATAACTCAAGAAATACACCAATGTTAAAAGTTATTATTTTATTTTAATAGATTATAGATGTCTAAACTGAGTTTTGTCAGAGACAACAGAAAGCTGACCCTAGCAACATCACTAGTCCATGGAAACAATGTAAAAACATCACAGTGCACACAAAATCACAATTGACAGCTTTTTTTGAAAATGGGCTATATCCATATGACACAAAATCAAGCATAACGTATAAATTGGCATTTTGTAAATAAATAAAAGGCCTAGTGCTTTAGAACACCGTGGCAGGGGTATTTAAGGTGATTCTCAACGAACTTGGGAAGTTTGTTTTCCAATATGTGCAATCCCTCTGAATCATTCTGTGAAGAAAAAAGAAAGAAATTTGTGAATATTTGTGGCTAGTTTGTGCATGCATGTGTGTGTGTCTGTCTGTCTGAGTGTGGGTAAATTGTTACTCATGATGTCTAAGCCTGATTGGGGAATTTTCAGCTTGGCATCTAAGTGTCTAAATATCCGAAAATCATGTTAAATCAACTAATTCACGAGTGTGAAATTGAAACAATGAAAAGTTGCCTTAGGTTTTCAATAGTCAACATTTCTAAGTTGTAAAGACACAGTGGTGCAAAACTCAAAGCTCAGCAATAAGGCTTAAGCACTTTAAAAAAGCAGTAGGGGAGTCAACATGTCTTGACCAGACATGGAAGCCATTGTTGTCGTGAGAGGAAGGGGAGGAGGGAGAGTGAGGATGGAGCTTGTAGACGATGAAGGATGGTTGAAAAAGAGGGAGTTAGAGATTAGACCTGAAGCAAAACATGGACAAAGAAGACATGGTCCAAAGTTAAACCATGCTCGGGACCATGGCGGGCTGCCTTGAAAACCATGGGTTAAGACAGGTCACCAAATTAGGATGAGATTATACCTACAGTAGATCATTTTTCTCTCCACAAATATTTTCCTGTATTTACTTAATTTTTAAAGACAATATTCAGTTTTTATTTGTTGGTCTTTGGATTTACTTAAACATATCGACTGGTTCTACATTACAAATAAATGATGTAAATACATCTGTGAAAATATACAGGCTACATTCAGCAGTGATATTGTTGTTTTTGGTGAAAATATTTTTCAACAATATTTTTTGAAACCATAAAACCAGGATTATGTTACTGGAAAAAATGACAAAAGAGCTTTACATTTATGACTATAAATCCTCCTTCAAACACAACAAATCACATGAAAGATGTGCATGCAACTCTGTGACAAAATGACGTTCTTATGTATAATTTTAAATTTGCAAAAGATCTGAGGTGTTTTGGGGGAACTGTTGTGTCTGTAGTATTTGTAAAAAAATGTTATGTCTTCAAAATTGTGCAAAACTGTAAAAAAAAAAACTGCACCACCTTTCATCCATTTCACCCTGCAACCAAACAGGAAGTGTTACAACATCAGTGTTGTTATACGATGGATTCTGCTGCTACTTCCTTTTTTTGGCTGCCACTACAACAATCTGGGCTATTTGGGGGATCCCAGAGACTTAGCATGGGTGTTATCCCCCTGGTACCTTTTTTAGCACTCTCTGCAGACGTTTTGCTCACACACTACTAGTATCATACATTGGTCTTGCAGACTTTACATTTACAAGAAACAGAAAATGGAGAAAGCGTAGCACTTGTTTAAATGACTGAGAGGAGGAAAAAAATATCTAAAGAAAATTTGCTTTTGATGTATTCATGTTAATCCATGGAGATTATAATGGCAGTGCTAGCAATTTAAAAAGAAAGCTGAAGATATTATATCTGTTTTTTTTTCCAAAATTATGCTACAGCCTGTTTTGAGACATATATAACAAGTTATCATTTTTACACCATAGTAAACAGTATTTCCCCCAGTGCTTTATAGTTAAAATTCCCACCTTCATTTAACATTCCTCCCACCTTAACTAAGTTGCCCCATCAGAACACTGAAATTAGACTTAGTATTAGGTGATGCAGTTATAGAAATATGCATGACAATAGACACGTCATCAATTGCCTTCCATTCATACCAGCTGGAAAGCTCAAAACAAATATGACACATAGGACTAATATGAGTAATATTGGAGTGATTTATTTTTCATACGTAACTCTGCACCTCCCCTGGGCAACCACCAGGCATGAGGTGCAGCAACAATTATGCAGCAACTGCAGCACATCTGACGTCACACTCAAGACAGAAGTCCTGTGCTGAGACTGCATCGAGACTTCCTCAGCAATAGCCACGTTTCTGAGAAACAGGCAGTAGCAGTGATACAGTGGAGGCGGGAGGACAGCGGAGGACCTCGTGTGAGGCTGAGGAGTGGGAGCTCGGCGTGGGTGTGTGTGGGAGTAGGCATGGGGAGTATCGGGGGGATTCACACAACCTAGGTTTCAGCACAGCTACCGTGTGTGTCACTTCTGAGTCGAACCGATACACTGAAGAGAGGGGAACCAGTACAGTCCCTTTTTTGTGTGGTATCTTTCCTTACATTTGTCAACGTTGCACCATGAGTCAGCTTACTGAATGAAAACTCATAATCAGTTCCTATGCAATCATATGCTACTTTGTCATGATTTATTGTCATGTTGTTACAATTGCTTACGCGCTTAAATTAAAGGTAACCCACAGTTCGTAAAGCCTAACATTCAAGTAGTAAAACTAGACATCTACCAGCACATTGTCAGATTTATACTTTTTGCAAAACACCACACACAGTAATTTACAAAACATTATGTTTCACAACATAACACTCAGAAATCTAAGATCATGTTACTTCTTTGCCATTTAAAAACAGCTTTTCAAAAAAAAAACATATTTATAAACCAAGTGTTTAAACTCATTCATCAGGGGCAAAGCCTCATCAGTCTTAAGCACTGTCAAGAGAAAAGAGGGGGAAATAGAAGGCAGTGTTGTAGTGAGAGGAAGAGTAGGAGGGAAAGAGAGAGGATAAAGGGAGCATGTAGACAAAGATGGGTAGCATAGCAAAGAGAAAATCTGAGTTAGAGACTCCAGGAGGGACCTTGAGACCTTGAGGAGTGATGGACCTTGAGGATGAGAACCAAATTCACCACGTCAGTGACATTGTTTGACTAAAAATTATGATTTGATTAGCCCTTTTACACGGATTCTGGATGGAAGTCCTCTCAGAAAGTGACCCATCAGCATCAAGATTAGTTTAGTATTATTACCGGTGAGCAAGGGTGTGTAGACATCCCAAGAGCAACTTCACATCTGAAGCAAACCAACTCATGTTCTGGTTCTAAGCTTTTGCAGAGCTTAACCATAAACCATCTGGCCATCTGCCTTAACATATGCCTGTGCTGTCCTATGGGCATCTCTGATTGAAGGGCTTCTTAGTCCTTCATTCACTTCCTGTGACTGATAAAACAGAAAGAATCGTAAAGTGCAGTGGCGGTTCTATAGTGTTTTACGCCCCGGGCGAGACCACCTCTCAGCGCCCCCCCCCCCCCCCCCCCCGAACAAATACACCAAACATTAAAGTAAAAAAAAAAACATTATTTAAAATGGTTAATAAATAAATACCACAAACATTATTAAACAAAGATTTGTGCAATGACTGCAGACGGCTCTACATTCAGAATTAAAAGACAAAATATATAGGAATTCTACTGAAATACAGTTTTAAACTTAAACAAAAACTGCATATATAAATTAGGTTTATGTAGGCCTAGGCCTACGTGTAAATCACTGGTACATTTAAAATTCACTCTATTGTACATTTATAAAGGTTTCATATGGGAGAAAACATTGTGTAGGCCTACAGAGTTTGAAATAAATACGAAGAGGGAAATCTACGTAACAGTAAGATTGTTTCTTTTCATATTAGTTTCACCAGCAGATGTTGCCCTTGGCCTATGAACCTGCAAACCGACGAGAACTATGTACTTGTGACTGAGGGCAACCGCAGCATAGCTAGCTAGCAACCTAAGGAAGAAAGTGCTAGTCTTATCCGAACGTTAACTGAAAACAGTCGAGTGACCATGATGAATTGCTTTCAAATATCCATATCCATATTTATATCCACAACCTAAACTAGCTAGCCAGCATCAATCATTTACAACTTTAATCATTTGCAACACTTGTTAACACAGTCTGAACATTGCTAGTAGCCTAGCCTGGGAGCTAACGTTACAAAGTTTGTTGACGGTAAGGAGCAAGGGCTACAAAATGAACTTTTTATTATTATGATTTATTTATTTAAAACACTGTCTTATCTGCAAGCGTGAGATTCATCTCGCTTTCTATTCTTTTTTCCGCTCCCGACCTTAGATATCTTTTCAAGGCCCTGTCCAAACATTTGTCTGCCAAACTTAAACTAAGACTGAGCAATAATCGACCAGACCACTGAAAGGTGGGGGAGGGGGGCACCAGGAGGAGAATGGAGAAGGAGAGGAGCAAATTGACCTATGTTGCTTTTGTATTGCTTAAAATAAATATTAACATGCTTTGCACATTTTTAAAATATCCTTACTAGCACGTACCTAGCCTCTTGTGATGATTTTTTCACGAGCCAATTTTTTTGGTGGTGCCCCCACAAGCACTTGGTGCCCTACGCACTCTGCGTTATGTGCGTGTGCGGAGCTATGGCACTGCCCCCGAGACAGAGAGACACGCTGCTTCTGTGCATGCCACCTTCTCAGCAAGCAAGGGCGCCTGCAGTTCGCCATTGTGCCGATTGCAGCATTACAGGGGGCGCCAATGTGCCGATTGCAGCGATATGACAAACGGAGCTTTTTATTTTATTTTTTTCCCCAAGCGGTCGTGGCGCCCCCCACGAAATGGCGCCCCGGGCGGCTGCCCGGTTCGCCCGTGCCTAAAACCGCTACTGGTAAAGTGTGTACTAAAAAATGAAACGTGTGTACTTTCAAGGCCGGTTTCCTAGTCTATGTAGTGCATTTGATATTCAGGCCGGCTATCAACCATCAGGTAGAGGTTCTAAGAGGAGAGAAGAAGTGATTATAACAAACATGTGCTCTCCAGCATTTAGCCATTAGCAGTAGCGGTTTTAGGCACGGGCGAACCGGGCAGCCGCCCGGGGCGCCATTTCGTGGGGGGCGCCAGGAGCGCTTGGGGAAAAAAATAAAATAAAAAGCTCTGTTTGTCATATCGCTGCAATCGGCACATTGGCGCCCCCTGTAATGCTGCAATCGGCACACTGGCGAACTGCAGGCGCCCTTGCTTGCTGAGAAGGTGGCATGCACAGAAGCAGCGTGTCTTCTCTGTCTCGGGGGCAGTAGCTCCGCACACGCACATAACGCAGCGTGCGTAGGGCACCAAGTGCTTGTGGGGGCACCACCAAAAAAAATGGCTCGTGAAAAAATCATCACAATAGGCTAGGTACGTGCTAGTAAGGATATTTTAAAAATATGCAAAGCATGTTAATATTTATTTTAAGCAATACAAGAGCAACATAGGTCAATTTGCTCCTCTCCTTCTCCATTCTCCTCCTGGTGCCCCCCTCCCCCACCTTTCAGTGGTCTGGTCGATTATTGCTCAGTCTTAGTTTAAGTTTGGCAGACAAATGTTTAGACAGGGCCTTGAAAAGATATCTAAAGTCGGGAGCGGAAAAAAGAATAGAACGCGAGATGAATCTCACGCTTGCAGATAAGTGTTTTAAATAAATAAATCATAATAATAAAAAGTTCATTTTGTAGCCCTTGCTCCTTACCGTCAACAAACTTTGTAACATTAGCTCCCAGGCTACTAGCAATGTTCAGACTGTGTTAACAAGTGTTGCAAATGATTAAAGTTGTAAATGATTGATGCTGGCTAGCTAGTTTAGGTTGTGGATATAAATATGGATATGGATATTTGAAAGCAATTCATCGTGGTCACTCGACTGTTTTCAGTTAACGTTCGGATAAGACTAGCACTTTCTTCCTTAGGTTGCTAGCTAGCTATGCTGCGGCTGCCCTCAGTCACAAGTACATAGTTCTCGTCGGTTTGCAGGTTCATAGGCCAAGGGCAACATCTGCTGGTGAAACTAATATGAAAAGAAACAATCTTACTGTTACGTAGATTTTCCCTCTTCGTATTTATTTCAAACTCTGTACACAATGTTTTTGTTCTCCCATATGAAACCTTTATAAATGTAAAATAGAGTGAATTTTAAATGTACCAGTGATTTACACGTAGGCCTATATAAACCTAACTTATATATGCAGTTTTTGTACTAAGTTTAAAACTGTATTTCAGTAGAATTCCTATATATTTTGTCTTTTAATTCTGAATGTAGAGCCGTCTGCAGTCATTGCACAAATCTTTGTTTAATAATGGTTGTGGTATTTATTTATTAACCATTTTAAATAATGTATTTTTTTAACTGTAATGTTTGGTGTGTTTGTTTCTTGGGGGGGGGGGGGGGGGGGGGCGAGAGGTGGTCTCGCCCGGGGCGTAAAACACTATAGAACCGCCACTGGCCATTAGCAGTAAGGATTGCTAAATGTCAGGGATATCTTTGTTATGCTACATTGTAATTGCCTCACAGAGTCCAGACTACATAAGGTAATAGCAAGGAGTTACCCTAGAAATCATGTAATTTTTTGTGTCCAGCTTCACAGTCTCATGTTTTGCATCATGTGACCATCAGAAGTTAGACATGGGCAGCAGCTATTGACCAACACAAAAAAGTTGGTGTCACACCAAAACAGGGACCAAGTTAGGGATATCCACAATGAGAGAAAACAATGAAACCAAATCCAAAACTAGTGACATGTACTGTGCCTGAAAGTTAAGTTACACACAGTCATGGAAAAAAAATCAGCAATCCTCTGACATCAGTGTTTCCCAAATTATACTGAAAGGCTTTCTCATTTGTTCTCTTCTTTGGTTTCAACACAGACTTCCTTGTCTGTTTAGCAACTGCTTTCCTCTTAATTTTGTTCTTCCTTTTTTTACCACTCATGTCTAGATTTTTTTGTCCATTCATGGGTGTACTTAAATGATTTATGTAATGTAAATTGTTTAATATAAAATGTTAATGTGTTCAATGTTTTCGAACAGGATTAAATCTAAATTGTCAAATTGTACACAGGTTACAATAAACATACAGTATGTTACAAAAGTGAGTACAACTCTAACATTTTTGTACTTTTTTATTATATCTTTCCATGGGAGAAGTCTAAAGATATAACACTTTTCTACAACGTAAAGTAGGCAGTGTACAGCTTATGCAACAGTCCAAATTTGCTGTTCCCCCAAAATAACTCAACACACAACCATTAATGTCTAAACCACTGGCAACAAAAGTGAGTACACCCCTAAGTAAAAATGTCCAAATTGTGCCCAAAGTGTCAATATTTTGTGTGGCCACTATTATTTTCCAGCACTGAATTAACTCTCTTGGGCATGGAGTTCACTAGAGCTTCACTGGAATACTCTTCCACTCCTCCATGACAACATCATGGAGCTGGTGAATGTTGGAGACCTTGAGCTCCTCCACCTTCCGTTTAAGGATGCCCCACAGATGCCGAATTGGGTTCAGGTCTGGGGACATGCTAGGCCAGTCCATCACCTTCACCCTCACCCAAGGCGTGGTTATCTTGGAGGTGTGCTTGGGGCCGTTACCATGTTGAAATACCGCCCTGCGGCCCAGTTTCCAAAGGGAGGGCATCATGCTTGGCTTCAGTATGTCACAGAACATACTGTATTGGTATTCATGGTTCTCTCAATGAAGTGTAGGTCCCCAGTGCCGACAGCACTAATACAGTCCCAAACCATGACACTTCCTCCACCATGCTTTACTGTTAGCAGGACACCGTTGTCTTTGTAATCCTTACCTGCTTGCCGCCACACACACCTGACACCATCTGAACCAAATAAGTTTATTTTGGTCTCATCAGACCACAGGACATGGTTCCAGTAATCCATGCCCTTAGTCTGCTTGTCTTCAGCAAACTGTTTGTGGGCTGTCTTGTGCATCATCTTCAGAAGAGGCTTCCTTCTGGCACAACAGCCATGCAGACCAGTTTGATGCAGTGTGCAGCGTAAGATCTGCGCACTGACAGGCGATCCACCTACCCCTTCAACCTCTGCAGCAATGCTGGCAGCACTCCTACACTTATTTTGAAGACAAAGCCTCCGGATATGATGCTGAGCACATGCACTCATCTTCTTTGGTCGACCATGGCGAGGCTTATTCTTAGTAGAGCCTGTCCTCTTGAAGCACCGTATGGTCTTGGCCACTGTAATGCAGCTCAGTTTCAGGGTGTTGGCAATCTTCTTATAACCTAGGCCATCTTCATGTAAAGCAACAATTTTCTTTTTTAAGTCCTCAGAGACTTCTTTTCCATGAGTGGCCATGTTGAACTTCCAATGACCAGTATGAGAGAGTGTGAGAGTGATTAGTGATTAGAGTGCTATATCTTCAGACTTCTCACATGGAAGGATATAATAAAAATGTACAAAAATGTGAGGGGTGTACTCACTTTTGTGACATACTGTACATCAGCCTACTAAAAATGAATGTGGCAAAAAGTGTCCACAGAACATCAGGCCAATATCCATCCAAAGACACCTGCATGAGTTGAATATATCTAGGAATTGTATTCCAGCTGCGCTACATTGTACATTCATAAAGAATTGCAAATATACCCATACAATATATCTTTTTTGACAATACACACCATTGCCTGGTTGGTGCATGACATGTTTTCCATAAACCAACTCTTCTTTAATTCATAATTATCAGAACTAGTATTCCATTTTTCCAAAGTACCTGTAAATAGTTTGGGAACGATTTATAATTTCCCACTGTAAAATAGTATGTCTTCCGGAACCCATCTGTTGTGTAGGACTAGGTGTTGATATCCCAGTAGATACCTAAGGCAGCGACGAGACACTGTGGCCATCAAGTGAGTGATGGCATCCTTTGGGTTCTCAAGTGGGTGCCCTCCTTCTTGGGTGTTTCGCTGATAGGCCCACGAAATAAGACTCATGAGATGTAAGTGAGTTGAATTTAAGCAGGTTTATTTACAAACGACTACGATTCAAATAGGTAAACTGTGTAGGATTTGGCGCCACTCAGGCCAGAGTAGGTATTACAGCCAAATATGTCTATGATGTGTATGACTGGTAATTCAAAATGTCACATGTACATGAAGAGTCTTCCCCCTTTTCATGTATATAAAAATGGAATTTCGAAGCCAAAAGGAATACTTAGAATTGGTGATAGTAGTAAATATTCATGAAAAGTCTAATTTGTGAATGGGCAGCATAAATTTTGATAACGAACTACTAAAAAAAACTACACAGTGCATCTTTAAGTGTTTGTATCGTATCAATAACATTAACATTTACAGCATCAGGTCAGACAAATAGGAAATATGCATGAATATACATGAAAGAATACATTTTTATACATTTTTTGCTAGGGCAGTGGAGACAGACAGAAAGCAAGTAGAAGTAAGAGTGGGGTGCGGGATCCAGACAGGGCGTTTGTTGGTGGCTGGGGCTTTCATTGTGTCCACTCAGCAACATTTGACGAAAGGCTGCACTTTTTTGTTGAGGCTGTTAAGACAGAGTTATAGGACAGGCTGTGCTTTTCCAGATGGGTGTTGGTTGGCTGCTATTTTTTTATTGTGTCCACTCAGCAACATTTGATGAGAGGCTGCACTTTTTTGTTGAGGCTGTTGAGACAGATCTGTTGTGTAGGACTAGGTGTTGATATCCCAGTAGATACCTAAGGCACCGACGAGACACTGTGGCCATCAAGTGAGTGATGGCATCCTTTGGGTTCTCAAGTGTTTGCCTTCCTTCTTGGGTGTTTCGCTGATAGGCCCATGACAACTCCAGAAGGTTCAGCAGTGAATCCCAGCGTCCCAGGTTCACTCCCATCAACCACCACACACTTGGAGCCCCAGGTCAGGTCTTTCCTCCTGCTCCACAGCCACTGGCTCCCTTTTTCAGCAGCCTCGGAAAGTTCCTTGATTGCCCGCCTGTGGGCCTTCCCTTGTACCCCCATCTCCCTGAGTAGCCTAGATGTTGAGGTGGCTATGAATCCCCTGCAGCCTACTTCTACCGGGCATACCCTCACGTTCCAGCCTTGTTGTTGGGCGTCTGCTGCGAGATCGGTGTATCTCAGGTTCTTTCGCTTATAGGCTTCCTCTACTGCACCCTCCCATGGTACCGTGAGCTCAATGATGTACACGACCTTGAGTGAGGAAGACCACAAAACAAGGTCTGGACGAAGGTTGGTGGATGCGATTTCCGGTGGAAAGCACAGCTTTTTGTCCAGGTCTGCCAGCATTTTTCCAGTCTTGTGCTCTATCCAGCAAAGGCAACTGCAGCACAGGAATATGTCTGTCAGAATATAATAACGCAAACAAACAGAAATACTTTGAGCAGAGACATCTCTAGAAGCTCTGCTTTATTGCCACTGCTTCAACAGAGGCAATAAAGGTTAACAATGATTTCATCCATAAGAGAGTTTACAATGCTGGGAACAGACAGTAAGTTAAAGTAAGGGTGCAGGGCCCATCCATGGTATACACTATAAAAAGTGCTGCATGGGACCAGCTTAAAAAAACAAAGTGCAAAGTGCATGCAGGATTGTTTTACATTGGTTTAACTTGCACTGTTTTTCTTGCACTATTTTTTCAAGTACCATGAACATATCCATGCACCATGTTGCTTAAATATGTTGTCAAAACCAATGGACCCACTCAGATCCTGGCGAGATTCAACTGCAGGGCAGGAGCCTTCCCCCTAGATACTGTACAGGGACCAAAGTGGTCATAGCTATAACAGCACTTTTCATACGGAGGATGAAGATCAAAGTGCTTTGGGTGAGCTAGTCAAAGTGTATAGAGTCCAAGTTGTTGAAAAGCTGGTGATGGTTACAGTAATAATAAAACATGGTTGAGTTGAATAACGGTATTTAGATTACAAATGCCTATAAGCTGGGTAGCTTTTTGTTTTAAAGTTTTCCATGCATCTTTCAGTCATGAACTACAGTACATGTGGTCTTCGCATGCACACACAGGCACGCATGCACACACACCCATATGTGCACACAAACACAGACACATACACCTACATATACTGTACACATCGCTTTGTTACAAAGCCTTGCATGCAAGCTTGCACAAACACACACACACACACACACACACACACACAAGCGTGCCCAGAGACAGACTGACACCTGTTGATCAGGTTAATAAATAACTGCTTCATGCTGTGTCCTGCCCGTTGTTGCTGCAATAACCCAAATGTCTGGTAAGAAAGGTATACTCTACTTGTCTTCATTAATCCAATTGTTCATGAATCCTACTGTGCCATAATTTCAATGCTGTAAGTAGTACAATATAAGCTAAGTTGGTAAGTGATCCAGTCTATATGAATGATTTAGGATTTTATTATAAGTATTGAGCATTATGATTAACAAGACTGATATGAGACATTACACCCACAACAGCAATATGTTATTTGTCCTTTATTTTACCTGGTGATGCACTATTGAGATATTAAATATCCTTTGCAAGAAAGACCTGGAAGTACATATAAACAATATAGACAGTAACACAAAATCAAAACAAAGACACACATAATGACAAGACAAGACAAAACTTAAAGTATACAGAACAAACCAAGATCAAAACAAATAGAAGAGGTAAAAATGAGCTACATTGAGTATACAGTGCAGACCAGGATCAAAATAGACAGGTTAAAAGGTTAATAGAATTTAAATTTAGCAATTAAAAGAAAACAAATGTAAGAAGAAATGGTTGCTATAATCACCTAGTTTAACCTAGCATGCCATGGCTTATGGACTTTTATCTGTTCACATCAGGGTCTAATTAGACCTATTAGACTAGGTGTTCCTGGCTATAGATTTGAATGTGACTGTAATTGGGTCCAAAGTCAAGCTGTGGCAGTACTGATGCTAAATTCCAATGATTTCTCTATTATTACAAAAGCCACAAGTGTCTTACATTGATCCCTGGAGTGCCCAACTGGACTTGTTTTCTGTTTGTCATATCATGACAAAATTGTGTTTATAGGATTTTTTTGAATGGTGTTTCAAGTTGTCTCTTCAAGTTATCTCAGGTGCTCTGCTCCTAGGGGAAAAAAATGAAATTGTGCTCAATCCATGACTTTAGTTTCACACAAACAGTTAAACATTTGAATCATGTGTGAATGCAAGTCAATAGGATGTTTCAGTCATAGATTCAATGTGTTTTTTTGAAGTTGTACAAAAATAACAAAACAAATAAAAAAACAATACAGTATACAGCATACAGCATTGCTCTACTGAACAACAAAGCAAAAAAAAAGATTGCAGAAAGATGCAACAATTAACCAAAAAGTCAAATAGTACAGAATAGTAAAAAATAGTTTTACTGATCAGATTGAACTATTACGGGTATCATAAAAATTGTATTGCTTAGGATGCAACCCAAGAAAAACAACGAGACACACTTTGAAATCTGTGTGTAAACAATTATTAAAAACTGAAATATGATGCTTTCTGTTAACTATTCGGCACAGAAATATCATTTTTACAAAGGTTTTAAGAGTTTCTGCAAACGTTTGTATAACCACCATATGGACTATGGGTCTCTTGTTCTGCAGTGAATAATCTTCCTCTGAATTTCCATGTTCTTACATGTGTAGTATTGTTGTGTTTGTCATTTAAGTATTGCAGTATTACAAAACTTAGTGGAAAGTGACTGTACTAACTGACTCTCATTTTAAAATGTCCTTAAGATGCTTGCTACAGTGTAGTGGCTGGGGTTAGGCTGATCCTGTTGGCCAGCTTCCCTTTGTGTCATGTTTTATTCTTCTTCCCCTTCCTCATCCTCCTCTTGGTTCTTGACCTCCTTGTCCTTTTGCTCAGCAGGAACTTCACCCCCTTGTCATTGTCCACCTCATTCTCTCCCTTTTGTTTTTTTACCTCTTGTCCTCGTTTTCCTCGTTTTCCTCCTGCTTGTTCATCTCCACATTGTCTTCCTCACCTGGAATAGTTTTCACATGTGACAGTGTGGCTAGACAGTTCTGTGCAGTGGATTGACTTTACACTCTTGCAAAATGTGTGTTACAAATTTGCAAACTGAGTGCAAAGCAGTGTTTGTGCTTTCAGTTTTGCAAACTCAGTGAGGGGTTTAGAAGTATTGGGTGATTCAGTGTCAAATCAGGACACTTTCGGACCTCACTCACAGATTTTAATGAAACTTGGCATGCTGATTTAGTCATATGAGAAACCCACATAATTAAATGTTCACGCTTCTTGCATCAACATTAAGGGAGATGCAGACTAAGAAAGTTTGAATTAATTAGGACACTATACGTTTGACTTATTGTATCTCTTTTAATGTTATTCACACAGAAATGGTTCTTATGTTGTTTGAATGCGCTATAGTTTATATAAATAGCATACAATACCCAAAATGAAAGGCAGCCGAGTTATCAGAGATTATAATATTAAAAATGTATTCATTTTTTCCTGAAGCTAGCATGTAATGTCTCCAGAAGTTCTGGTCTTTGATTTTTGAGTTATTGCAGAGATATTATGACTGATAAGGTGGCATCACAGTTTCAGGTCAGGTTGAGTTTCATGGGCCATTTTGACATGAAACTGCATTGCAAGCACAGGTGTAACTAATTAAGTCAATTAAGGTTCCAGTTCTTCTGAAGCAATCACAGGTGTAATTTAGTTAATTTTAGAGTGTATAGATATGCAAATAGGTCAGGTGTAATCAACTAAAAGCAGACTGGTTGTAAATTGGTGAGGTTAAAAGCATTGTCTTACTGCAGCATACTTATCATTTCTAAGCTGTGTACAGTGTGTTTTAGTTGAAGGGACAATTGTACTGTACCACCAGCAATAGGATTTAAAATTGAGGCAATCGTGCTAAAAGGTTTGGTCCATGTGCATTACAGATAATTTACCATGATACTGAGCATTATCTTGTTTAATACAGCTTCGTTAGATTTTCAAAGAATCTCTAAAAAACTTGAAGTCCTACAAGCATGATTCGTTACTTGACAGTGGCCCTTTTTCTGCAAATCCCCTCAATTCTTAACATTCTGGTTCACCAGATCCGGAATACTGTCAGGATCCTGATCGTACTCTGGGGTTTGTTTGACCTTACAATTAGCCTGGGCACGCCCATACTTCCTGTGCCGCTGCATTTGAATTTCGCTTGCAAAGTCAGTCTGGCCAAGCTCCCATTCAACACCGTTTCTACATTAACAGAGAAACTGGGACCAATGAAAATCTAGCATTTCAAAAAGGCAATGACGTGGTAGTTTAGCGACCGGAAATCTACCTCAGTCACTGTCAACATGGCGAACGTGGAGCAACGGCAAGATTTCAATGCAGCTGTATCTGCTGTTTTGGAAGATGGATGAGCATGTTAGCCAACGAAGTCTACAAAGAAAATCTCCTTGGCATTGTTGTCGACGAGGTTCATCTGACTTATAAATGGTAAGTGTTGCCAAGTCAACCCAGTTTACAGTATGTAAATAGCAGAACAACACAGTAATATCTTGCAAAGTTGTGGAGCTATTTCATTGACAAAATAGCTGCACGTTACATTGCCAACGATAGCATATGGAATTTCGAGCTTTTGTGCAGTTACGTTTTTGTTTACTCATATGCACGTTACTATTCTCTGTCTTATACATGGACACTAATGTGATTGGTCGAAGCTTCGTCCAGTAGCAAACACAGGCATTTCACACACGTGGGTTAAGCTCGCCCTCTGAGAAATGGGTTTACAACACAGCTTGGCCAGACCAATGTTCGCAGAGCAATGATAAGTCGCGTTAGCCAGGCTACCTTGCAATGGCCCTATGCTGTAATTTTTTTTTACCAAACATTCTGGGCATTATTTGTGGAGTTATAAGCAAAAATGTCCAAATTGCCCCTATCTCTCAATGGTAAAAATTCCTGGACGGTGACCCGGATCACCACCAAAAACAAATCAGTTCTAAGTTAGCCAACTTCTGACCTATCCTGAAAATTTCATTTAAATCTGTCCATAACTTTTTGAGTTATGCGAATAACAAACAAACAGACAGACGGATAAATTCCTGTACCTCTCACACTTTGTGCACTTTGTGACTGAATATACCAGTTGTGGGAACTTTTAGGTTGTTATCTTTATGGACACTGGGTGTATATTTAAAAGGTGCTTACAAGGGTTGGACAGCAAACAGAGCATGGCCATCATCAGAGTCTTTCTCATAAACTTTCTTCAGTGGTATGCATTTTCTCTCAGAAGTGCTGGTGTGCTTAGAAGACAATGATTTTACACATCAGTTATGAGGGTGGCATGGGCAGAAAATAGCATTTTTTGCCAAAACCTGGTGCAATGCATTGTTCCTTGTTTTATGCAATATTTACATAGAAATATTTACAATTATGTTCTTGAGGAGAATCACAATGATGCCTTTGATGGCCAGCATCACCAAGCAAGAAGACACAGTGTCTGCTTTACAGTATGTTTCAGACTTCTGGGGAAAAATACTTTGTCTGGCGCTTTTCACTGCCTGTGTGTTTAGCTCAGTAGGTGTTGTGTACCTTTGGTGCTATTCACACACTGTGCAAAATCGTAAAATACTGGTAGTTCTGTCTGCAATTTAGAGAAAAACTGTAGATGGCCTATATGTAACTAGGCAATACAGAAACAATTGTATATTATCACTGTGACTTTAGCTCTACAAGCATACAGCTACCTTTTACACCTTGCCCTTTGTGACAGAATTTTTACAGTTGCGGGAAACTGCAGGCTATGTTGTCTTTATGGGCATTGGCCGCGCATTTTATTACCATGGAAATGTGTTTTTTATTGGTTCGATTGCCTCCATAGACCTACTGAAAAAGGATTTGCGGTTTGTATGTCTGTGTTTGTGTTTGTGTTTGTGTGTGCATGCATATGTGTGTGTGCATGCATATGTATGTGTGTGCATGCTCTTAGCTCTACATTAAATACTTCCACAATTGAGTGACGCAACTCATAACTAGTGAACTTTACTCCCTTTCCCTTCTCACCCAGATACACTTGATACAGTGCTGTAGGGAATGGCAGAGCAGGTATATAAAAGGTGATCATAAGGGTTAAGGTTGTGTAAAGGTTTCAGACCAGGGGACTCCAGCAAACCTGAAAATGACATTAATGACAGGTATGCTTGTGTCTGTGTGTGTGTGTGCATGTGTGCTTGTGCACATATGTCATATATAGTTTGTATGTACGAAATATTCAGATAACATATGCTTGTGTGTAAGTGTGTGTGCATGCACTATCAGACGTATGAAGTAGGTTGATATGATCTTGTCTGCCTCTGTATACTACAGGGAGAGACACCTTAAACGCAGCTGCTAAAGACAAGTGTGTATGAGGAGTGTGTCTCAGGTAAAGTTGGTATGGGTGTGTGTGTATGTTACTTTATGAAGGGCGTTGTCAGTATTTGGTCAAGTTTCAGGTGTGTGATGAAACTGTTGCAGATCTACGTCAAGACATAAGTTAACTGCAGCGGTAGAAGCGTTAAGCATTTTACCAACTGCATATTTATTTTCAAAGGAATTTTTTATATGAACCATTTTTCTTTTCTGTGCCTACAGTATGTCTGCACTGCACACACGTGTGCCTTATACTGACCCTGTACTATACCCTGTAACTGACTTCACATTTGAGGAGTAGCAAAAGTAATGACTTTTCATCGCTAAGCGCACACACTGCCATGGAGACATAGTGCCTGCTGACTTAACAGTTGACTAGCGTCTTATCTTAACTTGATTGCCTTTCAATAAACATGGAAAAAAGGTAGAACGGGCAATACAGGGGGTAATAAAATAATAGCCAGAAGAAGAAAAACAGAGCTTACATCATAGCTGTCATGTGATTGGCCCAGCTGACTACATCGGTTCAGCTAGCCAAATTACCAGTATCAGCTGACTACTTCCTGCTGCCTTGTTTTTGGCTGAGATGACACCAGGCACTATTGAAACTGCTTGAGAACATGGCTGTTCTCGCCACTGCTATTTGATTTGCTTGAAAACATTGCTGCTTGGCACATGAAAGTAACCTGGTAAACCAGCCTCTCGTACTTGACTTCATTTTGTACAGAGGGTCTGGCTGTGCTGCAGTGACAAACATTTTTCTTCCTGGAGGTGTAGACTCCGCTGAAATTTAAAACGATTGGATCTGCCTTTACCCAAACATTAACGTCTGATCTTGATGTATTCAATGCAAAGTTCCGAAGCTTTTTTGGAAACTGACGGACTAACAACTAACGAAGCAAGCTGGAATATTAAACTTTTAGCAAACTCTTCCACTAATGAAACTCCTTAAACATTCTTCTTGCTCTGACTTTAATTCCTCAAAATTCTGAAGCATTGCCACAACAGACTGAATGGCCTTGCTTACTTTGGCCTCCGCTGCCATTGTCAATCTACATCCACAGATGGACTACTATTGTGTAGCACACACAATTGATGCCACCGCTCATGAACACTCCCGCTGTCCACTAATAGGCTAGGAAGACAGACAGACAGCCATTTCAATGAAACCTGCGCCTGTACAAAATGAAGTGAAGTACAAGGGGCTGGTTTACCAGGCTAACATGAAAGGGCAAGGGGTCCCAGAACAGAGCCATACCAAGAGATGTCATTTTTGCATGTCAATTAATTAGATTCAATATTTTGACTGAAGTGGTCCAGACAGAAATGCCATTTTTTTCTCTGAAATATTAATACAATATTATTATATTATTATTATGTTCCTGTATATTAGAATGTTATTATTAACACAATAATATAATTCAAAATATAGCATATATTATTACTAGGTATAATAAAAAATTTAAAAGACTAAGAGTTCTTCTTCAGTCACTTCATGAGACAGAGACCAGATAGGGGGAACTGGACATGTGCACATAAGCTGCTGCAAGACCCTATAATTAGTCATAGCTCCACTTAGATAGAGACAGAACTGAAAACATTAAATTACATTACCAATTTCCTCCATTATACAGGACTCTCAGTGAGCTGCAAGAGAACACACGCTGGTTCTGCTTTCTCCCACTGGATCTGGGGTTAGTCTGGGCTACTGATTATGATTATGATGCAGTTCGTCCACGCTCCCACATAACACATGACATTCCATGGGCTGGTGCTGGTGCTGATTTGTGCTACATTGCCACACTGTGTTAAAATACCTCCCTGGCAGAGGAGACAACTGTCTACCTGTTTTCTCCTGTAAGATTAAAAGAGTGAGGGTAGGGTTGGGATATGTCCCTGGGGTTGGGCTTGAACCCAGGTCCCTAGATTAACAGTATGGACACCTTAGCCAAGTGCTACCTGTGCCAGATGCATCGCTGTTGGGTTAGAAAGCTGCTTTCAAGGGGTGGACAGTGAAGAGAGCAAGGCCATTGTCATAGTCTTTTTCTCATAACCTTTCTTCAGTGGTATGCATTTCCTCTTATAAGTGCTTGTGTGCTTAGAAGACAATGATTTTATATATCAGTGATCAGGGTCACACGGGCAGAAAATAGCTTTTTTTTTTTGCAGTGCACTGCATCATTCCTTGTGATATGCAAGATTATTGTTCCTGATTAAATAAAAAAAATGCTTTTACATTTACATTCTCGAGGAGAATCACAATGACATCTTTGATAACCAACATCACCAAGCAAGAAGACACACAATGTCTGCTTTACAGTATGTTTCAGACTTCACCTGTGGGGAAAGATACTTTGTCTAGCGCTTTTTACTCCCCGTGTGTTTGGCTCAGTAGGCCTGATTCCAAGAACTTTGAGCAGAATGAGACAAGAGAGGCACACACTTTCATTCCAACTGTGAGAGGACAGAGAACGTTTTTCTTATGCATATGCAGACATCCCAGGTTTAGAAAGTAAAGGTCCTGTCACATATTTCTTCCAGCCAATTCACTGAACCAGCTAGGTCCTAATTAGCATAACTTTTCAGCCAGGTATGTCTGTGAAGATTCTCGTTCATCCAGGTAAGGTTAGTCAAAGGAGATAAGTTGTAAGCAACTGGACTTCTTTTAGTAGTTTGAACCTTTCATCCAAAAGGCTTCTTCAGTTTTGGCATGATGGTAGGGAACCAGGAGTTAAATCTCTGGATCACTGGGGGTGGGCTGTGTTCAGCCAGGTACATGGCCTAACTTCTGAAAACATCTGTGTTAAGAGCACAGGCAGACGGAATACACTGCGGGACTTTTACCTTAGTAAGCCAGTTTGTCCACCTCTACTTTATGGAGATGGTATAGCTGCAACAACATTAGACTCGGCGATTCAGGAATTATCTGGGCAAATCACCCAGAGTTACTTCTGGCAAGAAACGAGGGGGAAAATGTAAGAATGTAAGAAATGACTCAGAAGTGTAAGAAATGACCCAGGCTTGTCCAGACAAGCCTTTCTAGGTGTTTGTAGTGGTCAGCATTAGAATGACACATTTTGCACCCAATATCTAAGCTATATAAATAATGTTTATTGTTTAAAAGGGACAATGCACATTAACATGTTGTTTAACTATGACATATACATGTACCAGTCAGGCTAATATTCGTTTGTAGTCTCTAGCAGGTCTTACTCTGTTTCCTTAGCAGTTTGGGTCACTGATCCACATGGCTGCTGACAGTCTATAAGGGACCAGTTGCAGCATATTAATTAGTAATGTTATTATTAATGACCGGGGGATGGGGCAAAATTGTATTTGGTTATACTTTATTTCACTGCCCCTATTGCAGTGTCTACATCATGAAGTACAGTGTACCAAAGTCTGTGACAATATGTACTTACACTGTACCTTAATGTTAGGGTAACAGTTAGGATAAAGTGTTACCTTGTATTCTTTTAGGAGGCACAGAACGCCCCTGCGAAACAGTATTACAGCATTATATTAGTACTACAGGGCAGATTATCACCTCTCAACAAGTCCTTGAGCCAAAAGACTGGTAGTTACCATCTAAGGGCATAAAACACACAATGATTTCCGCAATGTTGTACCACCTTGAAGTTATAAAGCATATAGCATTGTATTGATGGTAGCTTGACCCATGATGACCCATTTTATGTATCTTCCCCAGCTGCTTGTTTACAATAACACAATATTTTTTTGAAAGTTTTCTAAAATGCTCTCTGATTGCATACAGGTACTTGCCTCGCTGCATGTTAAATCATATATGGAATGTAAAGGTTTTCAGAAAATATTTTGGTTAGACTGTTTAACTTTGTTTACCTTGAATGGAAGCTGATGTCCACTCGATTCACCTTTCTACAATGTACAACTCTGTACACTGGTGAAGGGAAAACAGGTTAAACAGCATAAACTATATTTCTAAATCGACATTGAACATATCAGCCCAGTGCATGGATTTGTTGTCAATATGGTACTTAGGTAGGATACCTTGCCAAAAAAATTAAAAACTTTATGAGGCTGGTTTACCGCTGATGGACCAAATTTGTGAGATTGGCTTAAGACTAATGTCCTTTATGTGTAGGCTATAAGCTGATGTTTGGCACCATTATAAATCAATCAAATTTCATAGTGTATAGAAAGCTACGGAGCCCTTAAAGCGACACGGTGAAAGAAAAAAAAAAACGGAAGTGTTTCTGGTGCGCACCAGAAAGTTTCTAGTGCGCACCAGAAACTTTTTTAGTGAGCACCAGAAAGTTTCTAGTGCGCACCAGAAACTTTCTCGTCCTCAAACTGGAAGCAGTCGGCAGCACACATGAAACATGGCAGCAGAGGATGTGTTTGCTTTTCTCAGGAGTAGGGACATTGCTGAGAGTGTAATTAAACAACTCCAGGATGATAAGGTGAAGATTAACTGTTAACATCCACCTGTACCCACAGAGCTGGCCAGATGTTTGTAACTGTTCATGAATGAAATTAACAACACGATCCAATGTGGTGTATCCTACGGAGCCCGTAAAGTGACATGGTGAAAGAAAAAAAAACGGAAGTGTTTCTGGTGCGCACGAGAAACTTTCTGGTGAGCACGAGAAACTTTCTGGTGAGCACGAGAAACTTTCTAGTGCGCACCAGAAACTTTCTCGTGCGCACCAGAAAGTTTCTCGTGCTGGCCAGAAACTTTCTCGTGCGCACCAGAAACTTATAAGATAGACAACACTAGCAATGTAACGTAGCCCACTTTAAGGCTTACTTTAAGACTAAATGAATGTCTAATGTTAACAGTTAATCTTCACCTTATCATCCTGGAGTTGTTTAATTACACTCTCAGCAATGTCCATCACACAAAGTCTTAAAGTAAGCCTTAAAGTGGGCTACGTTACATTGCTAGTGTTGTCTATCTTATACGTTTCTGGTGCGCACGAGAAAGTTTCTGGTGCGCACTAGAAACTTTCTCGTGCGCACCAGAAAGTTTCTCGTGCTCACCAGAAACTTTCTCGTGCGCACCAGAAACACTTCCGTTTTTTTTTCTTTCACCATGTCCCTTTACGGGCTCCGTAGTATCCCTTGCGTGGAAACAGACCATGAAACTTCAAAATTCGTTTAAGATGTCTTTCAGACAAGATATAACCATGGCGACTTGCAAGTAATGCAACAATGTCTTTGTAATGAAGCCCTAGATCAAAATAAAGACACACTAGCTCATGAACAGTCATGTTTGTATGGTCTACCTGAACAGTTATCTTCAGTTGGACAGTTACCTGCAGTTGGTCTGCTTTCTGGTGCGCACTAAAAAGTTTCTGGTGCCCACTAAAAAGTTTCTGGTGAGCACGAGAAAGTTTCTGGTGCGCACGAAAGTTTCTGGTGCGCACGAGAAAGTTTCTGGTGAGCACGAGAAAGTTTCTGGTGCGCACTAGAAAGTTTCTGGTGCGCACCAGAAACACTTCCATTTTTTTTCTTTCACCATGTCACTTTAGGGGCTCCGTAGAAAGCACCTTGAATTTGTAATTAATTCAACAAGTTTGTATAGTGACAGGACTTTGAGTGACAATTCTCCAGTTTTCTCCAAATGTATACACACATTCCCTGTGTGTTCCCTTGAAAAAATCCCTCGTACCACTAAAGGTTCCGGTTTAAATATACCAGCACGTTCGTTATCACTTGAAGATGTTGGCTATGATTCTAACCAAATTCGGCAGTCCAGTATTCCTTCCCCCTTGCTATTAGAGTTGACCACAGACACTTGCAATGCAGTTTCACGTTAAATTTAAGTAAGAATGAAGCAGAGATTGGAGTTTTCTTTCTGTATGTAAGAGAGAAAGACTGATGTTATCCTTTCTGGGCAGCTGTGGAATCCCTGTAAAGTTACATTTTACTGGAGAGTTGCTAATACCACGTGTCTATAGCCTACTCCTACAAGTAACGTCATCTCAAAACCATGATACCTGAACATAATGCTGTAATAATGCAACAGATTGCAGAATGAACATAAATAAAATAACATTTTCATAGCAAACCTATCTTCCTTTCTTTAAAATAGCCATAGTCTTTGTGGTAAGCTAATTAACCCAATGACAATAGGCTGTTATTATTATTATTATTATTATTATTATTATTATTCGGCTATTTTTCATAAGTCGGCATTTTTAGGCTAACTGCTCATTCATTGATACTTTGAAGGTTGTGAAACATCGGAAACGGCAGGGAGGGGGAAACTAACCTCAAGTTTCGAAGACAGGAAAGTGAAAGAAACTCCAATAGCCTAATAAATAGCCAAGAATGCGCTCATTTCCACACTTCAACGGCGAGCTGACAACGACGGTTGATTCAAGCCAAAGGGTGAGACTTTTTTGTATTCAAACTACAGCAAATATGTCGTATGCTACAAGGCAACGTTCTGGTGGCCTGCGTCAATCTAGACATTTATCGCAAAAAAAAAAAAAAAAAAAAAAAAAAAAAACAATTGATGGTTCTCTTGGTGAAATCATTCGTTTTAATTCATTTGTCAGGGTAGGCATTAATCAGGACAGTTGAGGGAAATCATATTGTAGGGTACTTTCTTTTTTGAATAAAGGTATACTTAGGCCGCGTTGAAGATGAAGATGCTCTCTTGTAGTATCAGGTGGATTCCAGATGTGAGGACGAGTGATGATGCTCCAACGGCTTTGAGGAGACTAATCACAGAAATACCTCTTCAAGCCTGAGCGGTACTTACCAGTGGCTTCGCGGGATGTTGCGATTTAATCAAAAAAATTTTAGATTGTCAAGATGCACCACGTCGGTAGAATAAAGGAATGTCTATCAGTTATGTCCAGCTTACTGTTCTGATATCACATAAATAAGGAATATGCGGAGTCTCAAAGGACATGAAATAGTGATAAGTTGTACAGTTATGGAATTCTTTTTTTTTTTGTGACCAAACACAAACAATGGACAACGGATACATGTTAACATTTGTTTTTTCAAGTCTTCTTATCTTTCTTTCATGCAGTTTGATAACTGTTACTCGTTTTTGTTGACTGTTGTCTGAGTGTTTAGTATAACAGAAATAAGGTGGGTGCATCTTTCAGAGATGTGCAATTGAAGCTGAAACAAAACGGAGCCTGTCAGTCATTATGCTAATGGTTCTTCTCTCTCTCTCCTTCCCTCAGATGGCAATGTGGTGGAACTCTCTCCTTGCTCTTCTCCTATATCTGACACATGCTACCCCATCCTGCTTGGGCTTCCGCCATCCCTCCAAACACTCATCCTTCACAAACTCTATCCGTGTCACACGCTCAGTCCGGGCCAGTGTTCAAAGGCTGCTTGTCACATATGTAAGGGACTGTCTTTCATGGACATATAGAATTTATTTTTTTCTCGCTCTTTATATCATATCTGGATAATGAATGTTTCCACATTTTTATTAAGCTCAAGTATATTTAACCAGCAAATATGCATGTTTAAAATGAAGTTTCATGTTTTTATTGTTGTTAGAAAGAGCAATTGCTGGGTGACAAAAACTTTGAGGACAAAAGGCTGGTGCTAGAATCACTGCCAGCTGTCAACTTCAACTACTCTACCTGGGTCCTAATCAAGGTGTGTATCTGTTTAAGGTCATATTTCAGGAAAAGAATAATTGGTTACATGTTATTTGTATAGTCTTATAGATGATCTTGCAGACTATCTATGATGTTGAGACTATTAACAAACCATTTGTTGAAACTCTTGTCAAGGTTAGGGTTAGGAGTTGGGTTTGATTAAGGTGATAGTCAGTAAATGACGAAAAGGCAATGACTGAATTTCAACAAACTATCCTTAAAGTCTCTGTGGGCAGCCTATCCAAATCAAGTGTTACTGATTAATTTGCACATGGAATAGGACTGAATGCTTACCTGTACCTTTTGAGCATTTTATCTACAGTATGTGAACTTAATTTAACAGCCATATGTATGTTTCTGTGTGTGTGTTTGTCTTTGTCTCTGTGTGTTTGTTCAGGATGCTGACCGTCTGTGTTGGGATGCAGACGGGCTCCGCACATTCTGGGTTCACCTGGAGACTCAAAGGCTCCTCCTACAGAGTGAGGCTTCCACAGGAAGAGCTAGAACCACCCAATGGAGAGACAGGGTGGGCCAAGCCCACAGCGACCTGTGCCTCTCCATCCAGCACATCCAGATGGACCTAAGGGACCTCCTAAAGCAAGTCAATGCACAAGTAAGGCTGCTAGACCTAGGTATACAGTCCCTGTGCCCAGTGATAGGCAACTTGAATTTAGAAGTTACAGTCCTATCTCAAATTGCCTAGTTTCTACCTGTATGGTCAATAGAGGTCATTTCACTGGTCAACTCTTCTAACTGGCTGAAGAGCCGTGCTCATTAGAATCAGCTGATTTAGCCCTCTTGCCCATCACTGTCTGGCTGTACACATTACAGTTACAATTACAGTGACAGCTCATCAGTTAGTCACTATTGAGTTCCTAGACAGCTTCCACTCCTTAGTCATGTGTTGATGTGAGGTGGAACCTGACCACAAGACTTGCTACAGCCATTGCCTGGCATTAAATTGACTAAACCATTTCTCTCTCACAATTTATCATGACAGCTGACATTGCTGAACAGCACCAAGACAGACCCTGCCTTCCCCTGTAGTGCCAGAGCTGTCCCCGTGAGGGTGACCCAGTCGACCAGCTCCACCGCCACGATTCGACGAACCCCTCGCTCTCTGTGGACACAGCGACAGGAGGGATACGTGGTCCTCAGAGACCTGAATCGGTTCCTGTTCCGGCTCACGCTAGACTTTACCTTTCTGAAGGCCAACTTGCCGCCCCAGTGAGCCCTTCGCATGGCTGTGGGGTTACTTGACTGAATGTTTTTAATACTTTCTTATTTATTACTGACTGTGAGTGACATATCAGGGATAATTTAATTAATAGCGATAGACGCATGTGATTTTCTTAGTTGTTCTTTTGTTATCATGTTTGTTATCATGTTCAAATGTGTTTTGTAATGATCTTTGTCAAAGACTTAGGCAGCTAAAAAATGTAGTTCACGGGCACAATGCAGAACTTCTACATTGTAGGAAACCACAATAACCTCTACATTAAGGAGCAATATACTGCTTGCAAGGCAACAGCAAGTCAACATACATTCCTTCACTGGTATGTGAGTAGATAAGTGCCTTGATCTGTGTTGATATCATATATCTGCTCAAAGCTATCCTAACTAAGCAGGGCAGTTTGATATGGAAAACCAAAGTCACAAAGTAAATTCCTGTGACTTCTTCAATGACTGACGATACTATTTTTGCACAAAAAAAATGTCTCGGTTAAACCAGATGACACAAATCTAAAGGAGAGTGTGCCTGGATCTTAGATTATTTTTGGGAAAGACTTTTTGGGCCCAGACATCCTTAACCATATGGCACTTCCTAATTATGACCACCAGCAGCCAATGAGAGATTAGATGTGTTGCCCAGTGACTTAACATCCTCTTTCCCAGCAATTCCCTGTACTTTCCACAACATCCAACAGTATTTATTTATTTATTATTAAGTATTATTGTATTTAAGAAAAACATAGATATACATATATATTATTTTTACAGTGTTATTTTTTTAATTGATATTTATTTGTTGCTGTTATTTTTACGACTCTGCTCAAAGCAGTGTTAAAGTGTTACTTTGCTTTGTCAGTTTGTTTACATTACCAAATAAATGTGACTCAGACATTTGACACACTGCTCCAAGTGATGCAATAAAGACGCATAAGAAAGGCTGTGGACTTGTCTGAACTTGCCTTGACTAATGCAGCAAAGGTCCAAACAGGGTGATTTTCTGAGACAGTGAGGTCCCTAGAGTAGTAATTCATACAATACAAAACAGATGAATGTCAACACATTGCTACTAAGTGTCCACAATACTATTTTTTGTATGTTCTGCTGACAAAGTGAGGTGGAATCTTGCACACTGGATTAGTGATGCATTAGTGATAATAAATAATCAGCAGTGACTTATTTAGGAATAGTGTATAGCTTAGAATGAGCACATTCTATAACACATTATAGCCACTGAACATTTGGGATTTGGTCATACTTTGTATACTGTGCCTAAAATATGCAGTTAAAAAATAGGGTGGTGTAAGGATATAATGTGCAATGTTTCTAGAACAGACAAGGATAGAATATCCAACATATCCCCAATAACAAAGAATTGAGACTAAATATCAAAGTGGCAAAAAGGTGTTTAGGAAGTGTAACAGTCAATTAAATGGCATTCTGCAGGCAATGACACAATTCGTCCTTCTAAATAGGTAAGTTTGTTTGACAATTTAAAATTGACAGAACAGAAAACGTTCCAACTGTCATATAAACCACAGTTCAGCAGACAAAAACACATTTCATGATACTATATTTAAAAGCAGTGAAATGAACACTATAGGCAACATTTTTATGGGTCTAACCTACTTCTTCAAACACTGATTCACAAACTAAACTGGACTTTTTCCCTCAGTAGCAGTTCTCTGTTTCCACAGCAACAGAGAGTGTGTTAAACATGGTCATCAGAAGGTGGCCCTGGCATAACACTTGTTCAGAATAACTCTCTCTTTTGTTTAGCTTGAACCTCTGAGGTCTGCCCAGCTAATGTTGCCCAACACCATGTTACGTAGAAATAACAGCCGGCGAGTCGTGCATTCGATGGAATTAATCACAGGAGGAAGGAAGTTATGCTTTGCCAAGTTGATTAATTCCTTAAAATGCACGTCTAGAAGGTTGTTATCCCGCTTATGGCCCGGTTACGACACTCGAGAATTTAGGAAACATGTTAAATGTTATGTCGGAATAGTTTGATAATTCTATAATTTCTTTACAATTAGGAATCATTTTCTGCCACCTGTCGTTAAAAAAATAGAGCAGAAAAGCAACTGTTAAATTAGCCGGTTGGTTGTTATAATTGCCATTCTATGGTGCACTGATATGAAATGCTGCTTAAACTTTATGCCAGAAGTTTAGAACTACTTTCCATAATTGGAGGGTTCAACGGAATTAATGGGTACCCTGGCAGCCAATCAGAAAACAGCATTGTATTTCACCGGGCCATAACCCTTTTTATAATACCCTTCCCCACAGAGCGGGTATGTTAATGCAGTAGCACTTAATACAGATAGCTACATTTGGTACATCACATACTTCATAAGCCTTCTACGGTCAGTGGTTTTCTCATTTTAGTGAGAGCAAAGCAAGTGAGATTAGCATTTTGTATTAAATTAGGAAGTGACGCTTCACTGTAGTTGTGTGCAGTTCATGGCTGTGTAAAATACTCTAATTTCACAATAAAAAAACAAAAATCAAACAAAAAAATGTGGCTTTTGTTTGTGATTGGCTAAAGCTGGTTATCATGTAAAATAATTGGTCCACTATCACTGATCATTGCAAGCTGGCATTGGTTGACCTTCATCATCATCGTCATCATCATCGTCATCATCAGCAGCAGCAGCAGCATCATCGTGGTATTCATCTCGACGCTGGATTGAGTCGAGGGGCAGTCTAGAAAACAGAGCACATTGCCACTGTACACTTTTCCCTTAGCACGTGAAAAACACTCAGCACCCACACAGCACATTGCAGCTCTGAGATATCTTGCTCCTGAACCTCCCCCTGCTCACCCCCACAGCGCCCCCCCACCCCACACACACAATCAAACTCACCACAGCCAGGTGTCCTCCTTTGGACTTCACCACTCTGAGCTCTGTGCCACTGCAGAAGTCGATGACGCCCTCCTTTCCTCGAGCCACAGCAAACTTTATACTGAATGTAGAAGAAAAGGAAAATCAATGTTGGAGAGAGATAAAGCACACATGTGATCTGATTTATGTAGGCAAGGCAAAAAGAGGGGAAATGGATTGGTAAGACTGAGAGACCAAGAGAGAGAGAGAGGGGCAGACAGAAACAAAAAAAAAATACATAGAAACAACAGCAACAACAACAGCTTAAGAGTGAAGACTCAGAGACACACAACATACAGTAATGGCGAAAATGACAGTAAATAAAGACAAAAAATGGGGCAGCAAACAAACAAAATCCATAAAACAGGTAATGAAGGACATGAGAGATGTGACTGACAGAGACGGTGGACCAGAACCAGTGGACCAGTAAATGAGTGACACAGGAGAGGAGGGTTGTGAAGATAGAAGACCCTATTGATTTGCTCTATGGAACAGTCTAGGTTGCTGATTAAAACTAAAGCCAGGCTCCAGTTTCAGGTTCAAGTAGTGTGGCACAGTGCTTACTGCCTATATGGCCTTCCTGAAATATGCATGCGTCCTCTGCACCGCACTTCATGGCAGACACAACAGATGTGTTCCACAGACACACAATAACTACTGTACATTCTATTAGTTTGGATTCTAGAGTTTTCAGTACAACCCCACATACCAGCATTGAAGGCTGCTGCTGACGATTATGATCGAATTCTATTTCTGTCAGCACAGCACTGTTTTGGCATGATGACTTCTTGGAAATAACTTTGCCGTTTACTGCTCCCCTATGCGGGGGCAAACTATATTGTTGAGTCTGCTGCAATAATGTCAAAGGCAATATGTGAAGGCCTATAGACCCAAATCGTCGTCATCATGACATCAGCAGCAAAAGTCTGGTCCTGTTGTGTGGGTTTTTTTTTTTAAAAGGAATCTAGACTAAAAAAGCAGAATGTGCCACTCTGTGTCTATAGGCTTTTTTGCACACACACACACACACACACACACACACACACACACACGGGTCAGTCACCTGTCCTCAATGACGTTGACATTGTGGATCTTATCGGACACGATAGCGAGCTTGGTGACGGCCTCGATCACATGGTCACACTGTAGCACCAGGTCTCCCTGCAGAGAACACGTTAGGGAGGTCAGAGTTTGCATGCTGTTGCTTCTATTGACACCATGACAACATACAGTATGGTCATGACAGAAATTGTGAACAAGAGTTGTATTCTTACCTTCTGTCGGGTGTTATTGGTGGGTACATGCAGAACAAAAAAACCATCTGAAAGAGAGCTCACGGAGATATCTAATCACAAAGACAGGGATGGGGGAGTGGGAGTGGGGTAGGGAGAGAGGGAGTAAAGTGATTATACATAGAATTATGCAGTGGTAGAATGGCTTGTCTTCCACTGTGACTACTCAAACACGAACTCTGTGAACTTTTGTGTAACTTACTGCAAAATCTTTGTAATGCTTTTTTGTAACCCCTCCCTGTAAATTATCCTGAGTCAGGATGAGGTCTGAGACAGAGCCATAAGACCCCAAGCCGCCACCCCCCCACCCCAATCACACAATGTGGACTCACTGAGCAATGTGCCGTAGTCGACCCGCTGCTTAATTTTGGCCTCCTGCACCAGGATCACCGCAGAGCCCGTCAGCAGGAGCTGCCGCGGGCGAGGTCGGAAACCGTGCCGGTCATACTTGGTGACGGGTACACCATACTGAAGGGGGATGGGGTGGAGGAAATGAGAGAGAGAGAGAGAAAGAAGGAAACATTGAGTCAGAACAGAGAGGCAGAACTTTGGCCAAGAATGATGAATAAAGAAAAAAGACAGCAAAAGAGAGACAGACAAGGAGACAAAAGGTGTATTGGAAGGGGGAGGATTAAGAGGCAGGAGGAGAAAAAGAGAACTAAAAAAAGAGGGAAAAAAAGCTCTTGGTCCCAAAAATATACAACATTATGCCAGCACGGCAGAAGAAAATACATTAAACGCATATGAGTCATGGGAGAAGCAGCATCACCAGTAAACACACACCTTCATCTTGTCATTGCCGAGTGTCTGTATCACTTTAAGGTTGATATCCTCTGCCTCTGTATACAAGAGAGAGAGACCTCTAAGACAGATGTTAAGGACTAGTGTGTGTGTGAGGTGTGTGTGTGTTTAAGTTGGCAGTATTTCTGTGTTTATGCATGCTATAAGTGTTGGAGAGAAACCATCAACAGTGGCACTACTTAGTGAAGGTGTGTTTGTGTGTGTGTGTGTGTGTGTGAACCTACAGTATAAACATCATACCCAGTCTTGTGCCCACAAACAGTTTTGGCACACTCTGAGGGTAGCAGTCTTTTTGGTTCCTAAAGATCTCACTGGCTATAACCTTCTGCTCCATCTAAACAAACAAGGAATGACAGAGAGAAATAATGAAATGGTTAATGTGTAAATAATTTAAGCGATGGCTAATGCTTAAGCTCAGATGTAAACTCACTTCTATTAGTATTAATTTGCATGTGTGCAATATTGGGACACTTTTATTTGCTTGAGTTTGTGTGTGTGTGTGTGTGTGTGTGTGTGTGTGTGTGTGTGTTTCTCGAACCTGGTGTTTCCACTCTGGCTGCACTCTCCTGCAGTAGGCCCGCACCATATTTCGGAGCCAGAGTCTGTGCAAGTGTTCAGAGGCCTGGTGAGACAACCAACAACAATATGGGTCATCCTTGATAGGTCATGACATCCACACATGACTCTACCAGGTAAAGGACTTCGCACACAAGGCTTCAACAAAGTGTGGCACACTTTGCTTATTCTATTCTATTAAATTTGATTCTGGTGTTTCCAATACAACCCCACACAACATCAGTCTCTGCTGCCGATGTTGTATTGATTGCAATTTGGGTCTATATTTATCAGTTATGTTTAGCAAAATCCATTGTTATTGCCATATCATGACTTTACATAGAATCCTTAGAAATGACATTATTGCTGGCTAAGCAAATGAAATTTACGAGCCGTTCGCACACAGATTAGTAGCCTTTGCTCGGACAGCAGCTGATGGAAAAATGATACTGCATTCACCCATTCGACCTATCACTCACACACCAATAACAGAAAGCTGCCATGCCACCAACCAGCACATCAGAAGCAGCATGAGCTTCAGTGTATTGCTAAATAATACCAGCAAACCTCAATACTCGCTAACTCCTGAGCCACTGTCCGCCCCAGTGCCCTGTTATATCTCTATGCATAGCGAGAGTCTCCATACAAATACAAGTACTGAAAGTGCTGTCGGCTCGGGACCAAATCTGATCCTGCTGTGGCCCAGCTTCAGAGAGGCCTGATCTGTGGAGAGAGTCAGCAGCTATTTTGGGGCCAACTGATATCGCTGCTCCCTGGGAGAGGAACCCTTGTAACCTGGCATGTAGTACAAGCTTGTACTAATTGAGCGAACAAGATACACTATACTGCGGTCCTGGTCATTAAGCTAAGCGTTCGAGGCCTGGCTCTCTCACGCTGCTTGTGTTTAACTATACATGATGCCACTCAGGGGTGTCCGGTCCTCCTCTTGGGCTTCAACTCCTTAGGATGCAGCAGTGATGTAATGCATCCCCATTCAGTTAATCAGGCCAACCAGGGTGCACTCTAGATAGCCATTGAATATAGAGCAGATGTGGCACCCGTTCAGTTAATCAGGCCAATCAGGGTGAACTCTAGATAGCCAATGAATATAAAGCAGATGTGGCACTAGCTCCCAAGTTTTTTCTTCATGGCGGAGCTCTGTAGTGTAGTGGTGGCATGTGTTTTACAGGAGTGACCGGAGTAACTAGATTCCTATTCATTTCCCCTGGTGGGATAATACATTTTACTTGACTTGAATTGACTTGACTTGTAGCTTATGCTAAGGAGCTTCAGTTTATTCTGGGCATTATTTAAGTTCACTGAAATGCAAAGTTGGTCTGCTCATTATCACATTATCACATTATGATCTAATCTGTATCTGACACAAGTGACAATGTAATACAGGATGTTAGTTGATCCACCACCCGCACACTGGATTTCAGGAGTTATGACCACAAATAGTCTTGTTAGTTAGCTATTGCGCTTGTCATGGGAATACACCTTATTTTCCTCATGAACTGGCGGCAACTTGCTGTGCTTTGGGATGGCCCCACAGGCAAGACAGGGCCCGTAAGAATGACACAGAGGACCTGAAACCTCAGCACACGAACTGCTATGTGGATGTCCCGATTGTAAACTACGCTGGAACTTAGGTTTCAGGCCTCTCCCAAGAAGCTATGAATTCTGTACCTGGGGTTTCTCACAGTAAGGTTAATTGTCCCAAATGGAAACTACATAATGCAGATTCTCACTAATGAGTTCTTCAGAGGCCTCTGTAAACACATCTGCCATAACCCAATAACCTCTTTCGCTCTCCCATGTACAAAAAAGGAAAGAGAAAAACCTGACAATAACATTCACTGCCTCATATACAGTATGACTGACGCATGACTATGGAGTCCACAGGATAATGGCTTGCCATGGTCACAAAATGCACTAACTAAGAAAACGTAATTTTGACTTTTAATTTGATTTTATAAGTAAATGCTATTTTAAAATGCTTCTAACTTGACACTATGTTCGTTTATTCACACGATTGCTTTGGAAAAAGCTGGGGTTTCAATGCAACTGCTGCTAGGGGGAGTAACTTGAAAAATGTAATTTTGTGCCTATTATTACCGTGGAGTTTTCATACAACAAAAGCATAAGACTTACATGTTTTATGTAAATAATACAAATTACACAAGTTTCTCTTTGTAGAAATGTACTAATGATGTGGTTGTTTCAGATAATATGCATATAAATTGTGTGCAATTTATCTATGTTATTCCCGTATTGGTCTGTTCTAGCTCTGCTTCAATTTCATATTATTGGTGACATAGGAGTCAGTCTTTACCACCCATCTTAAGGCGAGACACGGCAGGTGAAAACATCGATTTTTCATGTCCTGGTCAAAATTGAGATGTTGGGCTAATTTGCATCCTTAACATGTAATCTTTCACACTAATACAAAGAAAATGTCAAAATTACACTTTTAGGTGTTTATTTTATTACACTTTGTCAACTTGCGCCTGTGATTTTTACCGAAGATTTATCAAAAGTTAGCTTTCTTGCGCACGAAGTCATATCGCAACTAGACTCTGTCATATGCCATCCATGGTATCGTTGTAAAGCTCTCGGGCTGCTGCCTAACGTTATCTAATCCAAATATGGATAGTTCCGCTGTATCAACCACCAATCCTGAATGTTTACAGGGGGGTTTAAACATACAATCAAATCTGATTGGCTGTACTCGATTTCCAGCAAGACGATTCGTTCAAATGCATCACGTGGTACACTCTCAGGCTTCCTAGTTAGCTTTCTGTCGAACACTCTATGGAGATGCCCACAACAACGTGACGATTTAAAGCTTCCCAGAGGAGACTAATACAACTGACACTTGCAAGAAACTGTAAGGCAAAGGAAAGTAATAAATTAGATGACAAAATTCCTTGTCAAAGTGCATCATTATGTACGCTGTCTTTGGGGAAACGGGAGCGTTCAGATAGCGGCAATGAACACCACCGTGCCACGCAGCAGTGGCTCGTAGGTCATGTTACAGGTGTGAATTAATTGATCAGTAGCCAATTTGTCTTATTTATAGTTATAACTTTATAACTTACAATCGACCCACATAATCACTGGTTTTGTAACCGTTTGTTGCTTTTGTGCAGCGTGTGTAAGGGGTGACAAGTACTGCAGACATGTCTTCACGTCCACCACTTGTCTCCAGCCAGCTGATTCTAGCACAACTCAATTAGTATATTTGTCTAAATTCATGGCAGTATTTTCTGAAGCTGAGGATATGCACCTTGGTTTGCTTTCACTTTTCTGTCTACATAACATTATTTGCATCTTTGTATGAGGATACAATAATACACAGAAAATAATGTGGCATTTCATTTAGTGTTTTGTGCTGATCAGTTTTACTTTTACCTTACATATTTTCTTTGAGTAAATATGCAAAAACTAAAGTAAGTTAAAACTAAGGTGGACATGAACATAATGCAGCATAAGAAAATACTACCTCCTGGGGAGATTTAAAAGTGAGTTTGCAAAAAAGAAACAGCTGGGCCTACACTTACACAGTGCACTTAGGCACATGCGCAACACAGACAACAAAGTAGGCCTATCCTGTTTTGTTTTTGTCCTGTGTTGTAAGTCACTTTGGACACAAGTATCTAGTTTACTATAGAAAACATAACCATTTTATTCCATACAAACATTCCTAGTCTTATAAGTGATCTCTAGGACTGTATATGCTTGGCGGCGATGGTGTTGTATATACTGTACAATCCTGCACCCAATATTTGTTCCAGCCATTCACTGAACCAGTTAATCAGTGAAATAGCCTGCTTCAAGTGTCTAGAAGCAGGTGATTTCACTCTGCAATTGTTGCTGTGAATGGATGGAAGAAATAGTGGTTGCAGGATTGTAACCTCAGAAGCCAGAATATGGCACAGTCTACATGCCATGCTGATGTATCGTTAATGATAAAAGTAATATTCACATGTTTTAGATAGTATACAGTGATCATTTTTAATGTAATACATGTATATATTCATCTTATATTCATCCTAATGCCATTTTTTATGTTCGTTGTGTCTTTCACAAGAAATCTATAAAATTTTGCCATAAAAAAAACTTCAAAGGCCGTTTTCTCAAAATGAGTTTTTTCTCACACTCAAAGTCCTAAAACTCCACTTCTGTATAACCTACATACACAAAACTTTCCATACCCATTCCTAACAATATTTGGAAGATAATTACAGAGGGATTTGTTGTTATATCATTCTAAGCCTGATTTATAGGATATTTTCCTCTTAAAATTAGGCGAAAATCGCATTTTTCAGGCCTAATAGCAGTATTTTTCCATTTACTGGAAAACTAGATGAGATATCCACAATCCCCTCTGTAAATATCTTAAATATTACTGTAATAACAAAATGAAAAAAGAATTTTGAGCCTGGCTTTTCCACATGTACAGTTTTAGCGTTTTGAAATATATGCAAATTAGCGCATATTTAATTAAATATAGCCTAATTAGCATATTTAAATATAAGATTTCAGAAAACTTGCAATACATTTTTTTCTCCTATATATATAAGTAATCAACTGGAAAAGTTTCATGGTGATATCTGCAAGTTAATTTTTTTAGCCTATTCACCTGTAGTGTCTCGCCTTAAGCACTAAGGGCACTCCTAGTTCCCTCTTCTAGGTCTTTACTACAGACAGATGTTTAGTGAATCCTTCCTTTAGTGTGTGTGTGTGTGTGTGTGTGCGCGTGTGTGTGTGTTTACTACCTCTGTAAGAGCGGTGGGGGGGCGGGGCCAGCTCTTGTCCAGTACGTTCTTGGGCAGGTTCCTCTTTAGTGTCATGAGGAAGGAAAAGCGCACATGGTCCAAGAAGTACTCGTTATCGGCACAGCGAGGCTCGTTTCTCAGGATGAAGCCTTTAATAAAGCTGACAGATGAGAGAGAAAGACAGAGAGAGAGAGAGAGAGAGAGAGAGAGAGAGAGACAGAGACAGAGACAGAGACAGACAGAGACAGAGACAGACAGAAACAACTGTAAAATTGAGGGGGGTGGTGAACAGCGATGTGCTTGCTGGCATTGTATTACTCTGGTTGAGAATACAGACACTCAGCGATGATTAAGCATGATCCCTCAGACGGACACACTCAAACACACCTGCGTATGGTGTCTGCTGCTTGTCGGCGCCGCTTTGCCTTCCTCCGATCTTTCACGCCTCTCCACCACGACTGGATGACAATTACTGAAGCAAGAGGCATCACACCTGTTGATACTACAGCATATACTACAGCATATCTCTTAATTCACAACTGTTTATGCTGTTTTTTTTTTCGACCTGGGTAGGCTTGAGCCTGTCCACAGTGTGTATGTTTATCCACATATTTGACTAGCCAGTAAACACAAGAGTTTTTTTTTTTTTGAAGAATAGTTTTGGCCTTTTTGCCTTTCTTTAGGTGGGGCAATAAAGAGTGAGACAGGAAGTGAGTGGGGTAGAGGGAAGGAGTTGAGTCCATACTGGCCCAGTACCCGTTTATGGTACGGATTCTGCAGAACACGTGATTTTTTTATTTGTTTTGTGATTGTCAGCAGAGCTGTTGGTAAAACCTGCTGTCAGAACAAAATGCGGTAAAGCAGATTTTAGCTGCTATGCAGTTTAGCTTCCAACTTCAGAACCAACTTCCAGAAGACTTCCAAAATTCTCCTACTGTTGGAAGTTTCAAATCTAGATCGAACTGTTTTCAAATGCTTTCTGCTAGTGATTTACCTTTAATTCATTAACACTTATTTAATCTTTTAGGCTTTTACATATTTTCTCTGCTTTTATTTAATATGGCTTTTGTTTACCTTATACTTATTTAACACTTATTTTGTTTATTTTGTATTATCATTCTTTTATTCTCTTTCATTTTTGTTAAGCACACTGAACTGCCTTTGTGTATGAAATGCACTATACAAATGAACCTGACTTGACTTGTGATTGGCCAGCGGCCCATACCTGCATGTCTGGTACGGTGGTAATTGGATCGTTCTCTGTAGCCCCTCCAGGAGGTCTGTAAGATAGTGGCTGCGACAGAGAAAAGAGGACGTGGTCAGAAACTGTAGTTGTGAAACCAATGGAGACATCCCAACTGTTTGGTGCACATGTAAATCATATTTGCTGATTATGAGGAAAGGACTGCTGCTGACAGTTATGCATGACAGTGACAATGCAGTGGTGTGTATTCCCCTTTGCAATGTTCATTCTGAAACAAAATGATGTTTTGCTGACGTTCCAAAACAGCACCCTTCAATACCTGAGGCTAGTCTCATAGTGGGACATAAACCCCCTCAGCAGTTCATAGCGAAACTGACACCATGAACCACCAATACATAATTTCAAAATTACTGTGGTTTAGCACGTCCTAAATGAGAGTGGATCTTTCTTTCGCTTTTTAGGGTGTTTCAGCCAAGAGCAGAGCGAGACGGATAGTGTTGAAAGCACAGGGGAAAGCGCAGAGGTGGCAGGTAGAAACCCCCCTCCTTTGCCACAGTGACTTAGTCTCATCCAGGTGCAGAGGGTTTGTCCACGCACACCCTCAGGGCACTCACCCCCATCAACCCTCAGGTCCAACACAGAGGACTGACTTCAGGTCAACTGTGCCCTTGAGTCAAACTGATTTTATCTACTGTTTAGTCTAAATGACTACTGCTTAAATGTTCATGCGGAAGCCCGGATTGGACAAATATGGACAAATCCTATACCTTTTCCCCCCACAATTAATTTCCCCAGTCTCTCACCTCAAATCTAACCACCTTTAACAGTTAGACAAGTTAAACAATCCAAAATGCACTGGCTGAGGATAGGCCAACACATGTACAACATACACAATAAAAGTAGATCCTTCAAAAAGATCAGCTGACTTAAAAAAAGTGTGTAGATCACTGCACACTGTTGTTTGACCACAGAAAACCATCAAGATGTCCCTGAGGAGACTGCACAGTTACAACCTTCCTTGTGCGCGCTCAGAGCAAAAAATGGAGAAATGAGATGTGAGTGAAACTGAAGCAGGCCAGAGCAAATAGTTATCTTGCTTTTCAATTCTGCTCTCTTAAATTTTTTTGAAAACTCACCCAGACTGGGCTTCCTGGCCTCCAAGGCATCCTCAGTGATGAAAAGCGTCTTTGGGAAGCGGATGAAGATTTTGGACCTGCAGATAGGCACAAAAGTTTGACACTGTCTGACCTTCATTGGGGTATCATGTTGGTATTTTTAATGCTCAATGCTTTAAATTGTTAAAAAAATACTGATGTTTATAATTGATTATCTGATCAACTACTGAAAACACTATACCACATACACATTCCATACACTGTGTGTACTGTTAAAGGTGCAGCAGTCACTAGCAAACTGCCAATTAGCCACTAGGCTTCTGTGTACCGCAGCTCAGCGATTGTCGACATTTTACAATTCACACAGTAACCCCCACCCCACCCCACCCCCCCATCCCCCAACCCCCCCACCCTCCACTAATCTGTTTTTGGACTCCTTCCCTGTTAGTCCTTTCTCACTCACTTTCCCAGTTTGTACTCCTCCGGTTTGTAGCTCAGATGCTTGACGAGCGTGGCCACACCGTCGCCCAGATTCCCCTCCCAGTGAGGCCATGTGTCCGGACACAGGGATTTATATCTGAAGGATCAAGGGCAAATGGTGGAGACAGTGGAGACATCCTACGTGAAGAACCCCAGGCAATGTTTAGGCAAGTTGTTAAACTTCAGTTTTTAAACTTCAGTACAGAAATTGAGTGTGTACTGTAATATAGATGCATACGCTGGGTTTACACAAACCCTATTTTGTTATTCAGACTGAAAGCATTCTGATTGAAGTTTTAAAGTCAAATGTTAACATCAGATGTGATCTCATATGATCTGGTGGTTTACATGTTCCAGTGAATTTAATGGGAATATCTGAGATATGTGTACAACTTTTATTAATTCATTTATTCATTCAGTTGTTTATAAGTGTGGCCATGACAATTCATTTACCACATCTTTCAATAATATGATGTAAATTTCAGTCATGTTGGGCAGTAATTCTGATCAAGTTTTTTTTTCTCTTGAAGACATACATCTAACCACAATGACATTAATTCTGTCCATGTAAACATACATATCAATATGTATAGCAATTGAATAGAAATATTTGCTAACAACATAACCTTATGCATATATAGTATCTAATCCTGACACATAGGTAAAGGCAAGCTAACACACAAACACACACACAGGTAATATGAAAAATGTGCAATCTTCGAGTGAGGTTAAGGACATTCCTTGCTTCTATTATATTCTAAGCATTTTACTTCTTGTTGCTTAACCTATGTGTGTGTGATAATGTGTACAAATACAGTATATGAGTGCCTGTTACCTGGTTACCTGTGTGTGTGTGTGTGTGTGTGTGTGTGTGTGTGTGTGTGTGTGTGTGTGTGTGTGTGTGTGTGGTGTGTGTGTGTGTGTGTCTGTGTGTGTGTGCGTGTCTCAGACCTCTGCAGGAAGGCCTGGTAGTGGCGACGGTAGGCAAAGCCGGCCCTCCTGACCCTCAGGCTCTCCATCAGGCCCAGGTACTTCACCTGATGACGGACCAGCATCTCATCAAAACGACCTGCACACAGGCACAGACAGCCAGAAAGAGTGAGAGGGAGACACAGGGATGGAAAGAAAAGAAATGGAAAAGGGAGGGAAACACTCATCTCCTGAACTTTACACACACACACAGACAAATATCCCATGCAAAGACAAGTATGCAAACACAACTTGTGCACACACACACACACATGCACACACACACACACACACAGACTTTACCATGTACTGGTACTGTTGGTGGTTTCTCTCCAACAATTATAGCATGCACAAACACACAAACACTGCCAACTTTAACAGGCACAGACACTCAGCAATCAAGATCAACACACACAGGGTTCACGAAATCACCTGGCTGTTTGCCATCGTTGGGTTTAATGCAGCGCATGTAGGATGGCTCCTTTGACATGAGAATCTCCATCAGCTTTGCCAGGCTCACTTTAAACTGAGTTGCAGCCTGTGGACACGAACAAGTTAGAGAGGCAGTTTATGTGTGTGCATGTTTGTGTGTGTGTGTGTGTGTGTGTGTGTGTGTGTGTGTGTGTGTGTGTGTGTGTGTATGTGTGTGTGTGTGTGTGTGTGTGTGTGTGTGTGTGTGTGTGTGTGTGTGTGTGTACGGCAAGAGAGACAGAAACAGACAGACAGGACAGACAGAGACAGAAGGAACTAAAATGCACAAATGTTTACAGGTACAGATGTAAAGAAAATGAACTATAAAGAAAATCCATTGATAAATGACAAATGCCATTTCACAATATGACAACATGAGTATGCAGTTGTGTATACATGTGTGAATATGTAAGTGTGTGTGTGTGTGTGTGTGTGTGTGTGTGTGTGTGTGTGTGTGTGTGTGTGTGTGTGTGTGTGTGTTCATACCGTCTCGGGCCGCTTCTGATCATTCACCTCCCCTTGATGAAAGCATTGGCTCATGACAGGGTTCTCCGATTGGCACATGACCTTGGGCAAGCGAAACCACAAGTCAGGTCACTCAATCGAGAATGCTGCCACCCCCTCCCCCACCATACACACATAAACACATGCACACTCTCGTGTGTGCTCACGCACACAAACACCACACACGCACACGCACACACACACACACACACACACACACACACACACACACCACACACAAACACTACAGACACACACACACACACACATACACACACACAAACACACACACACACACGTACACACACACACACACACACAGATACACACACACACAGAGGGAGTTCCTCAAAATGTACTGTAGCAATGGGAAAATACTATGTATTTTTCTCACTTCCTTCAGATTCTCACCTCCTTGAGGTTTCTGTAGAGAAGGTCGTTATTTTTGTCCAAAAACCCTGCAAGCACACAGAGAACGAAGGAAAGGAGGAGACAGATGGGAAGTTACAACTGGCCCTTAACGGAACTATGCAGAGATTTCAAACTGTCAATCACACGACAGGGCCTACCCGACGGTGCTGACATGACCGCTGCAGTGGAAATAGGGAAGATTAAGAAAATAAAGGGAAATAAAACATTGAGCCTGCCAGTAACCGTTAGTAATACTGTGCTGGAGCTCAGATGACATCCGAATGAGTGAAAAGGAGAAATAAAACACTACTTTCGAGGGAAAATGTGGGGAAAACAGGTAAGGAAATGACTCTACTAAGCCACCAAAACTGTGCTGTGGTCAAGAAATGCTGTGGTCGTTTGATTCACCAATGATTCTGAAACATCACCAGTTACAGCAGTGACTCACATCTTGCTCATTTATTTGTGAGATAAGGGTGGTGGGTTTTCTGTGAATGACCAAGAAGTGGAAAACACAAAGACATAATTGCCACTTGGGATCACTAGTTTTGTCCAAAGGTGGACAAACTGGATTGGGAAAGTGGGAATTGACCATTGACCAAAAGCCGATGGATGCATGGATGGATATTACCATTGACACTGTAGTTGACCTCGCCGGCATAGTGTAGTAGTCGAAATTCTTCCCTGCCAACTGCTTTCCGAGTCTTCCCATTGGCCAGCTTGTGACTACAAGACAGACAAAGCAAACCAATCAGTATTTCTAATGTGTAGGTAAGGACAAAGATGTGCAGGAACGTGCACAGGAATTTTGAGGGGCGGTTGCTTTGACCTGAAGAAAGGGCAAACCAAACAACGTCAAGGTAGTCAAGAAGACAACTGTGACAAACTCTTTTGACATGCAGGCTCAGGTCAGGTGCAGGTCGCGTGTAGCCATAGACAGTAGAAGAAAGCGCTGCAGCTATGTAAACAGAGCCCACTCCCACTTCTGACTTTCATTCTTGGTGCCCCAATGGAATTGAATGAGGCCACTTTTTTATTATGAAAAATGTTTTGAGTTTTACTATTATTATTATTATTACTATTATTATTATTTATTTATTTATTTTTCCCCCTCGAAAGGGAAACGTCAGTCGAGGAGGACATATGAGCAGTTGTCTTGGCAACCTGACCAACTGTCCTCTGCATGTCACTGAAAATGGGTGTGTGCGTGTGTATGTGTACGCCGGTGTGTAAGTGTGTACGTGCACATATGGTATTATTAACTGACGTCACAAAATGTGCATGGCTTCCAAGAGTGTCTTCCATTTTTTCCAGGAAGGTGATGTCACTGGCATCACCAGGCCTTAGGCATTCTTCATCCTAAATGATACACATAGGAACAAAATCATTCTCCAGTTACGTTCACCAAATCACTGTGAGCCACCTTCCATCAATTACATAACTCAATTCTACCCTGAAAAAACAAGCGGACCAATGTTGTAATTACACTCTTATCCTATAGGTGGCACTTGTGGAAAAACTGGTTTAATATTATTTACTGAAATTGAGAACAAACAAACACATTGCAGCCACTACTCTTCCATACTCCTTTTATCATGGAGTTAACTCACACATTTTTTTTTTCTGGTGGATAAGCCAAAATGCTGCAAATGTAGAAATGGAGAGCTAATTTCCCAACTCACCAGAATAGCGATGATGCCTTTGTGCTTCTCCTCCACCAGGTCACATATGATCTTATTGTCAAAGTAGTTCACAGGCTCCCACTGGATCACAGACACATGGATAAATGTGTTAATGTCTGTATTAATTAATGTTAGAAAAACATGATAATAAAAATCATTTCCTTTTGGGAAAACTCATGCTAACCTTTCCCATACACTTATCCGTTTACCACAACCTTTATTTCCTGAAGGATTTTACAATCTGACGTTTTACAACCTTGTTTTCAGTTTTGTAATCTTATCTTATCTTATCTTATCTTATCTTATACACTTTGGCATCTGCCTTTCTCCCCTACACAGTTTTCCATATTTTCATCCCTAATGCTTCCCTTTCAATCTCTCTCTCTCTCTCCCTCTTTCCTTTTCTCTTTCTTCCCCTGTCTTACCGCAATCCCCTCTGCTTCATACTCCTCCTGTTCGCTCTTCAGTGTGAGCTCGATAAACAGCTGCTGCAGCTTCTCATTGCAGTAGTTTATACAGAACTGCTCAAAGCTACAGGGGGACAGAGGAAGGTAGTTATCAATCACATCATCAATACCAGTTAGGGCAGGGCGATATTATCGTAATATAGATATACATTTCTGAAGGAGATATGTAGTTGGGACAATATCGCCTTATTGATATATTTTCCATGCTGCAATGCCACCACATATCAAATGCACTTGCTCTTCTCACTTCGATCGAATGCATCCCTGCACCTTTTGTTATTTTTATTTTTTTTATCTGCATAGCTCTGTTACTGTAGAGTAGTTACTCTGTCTAAATAAAATAGGTTGTGTTTTCGTACTTGTGCCACTCAATGAACATGAAA
>CM059272.1:16803925-16866425 GCA_030347295.1 Setipinna tenuifilis
TTTGTGACATCTTTAAATGCTTAGTGTAATCAAGGTCTTCCTGTGCAGTCCAGCCCTAGTCTCAAACCCACAATCTAACAACACCCCAGTTCGGGAGAGAGATGTACTACCAAGTGAGCTAAAAGCCCAGCTATTAGCTAAGTCAGCAGTGTATACTTTTGAGGTGTTGGGAGGGAGTTTTCATTCTAACACCAAGCTGTGCTAGCTGGCATACATTACACTAGAACAGAACATGGCCTTGACCTTTGACCCCATTAGACATCGTTTTACAGTTTTTACCAATCATTTTCACGCGTTTTGCAGGGCAATGTTCACTTTTGCAAAACTCTTAACACATTTGCATGAACCAAAGTCTATGGGAGACAAACTACGTTCTCTTTCGCGTTGCTTTCACACAATTGCGTTCAATCACCACTTCGACCAAAATTCATAAATACTTCTCTCATTTAATGTTCACGACCAACAAAATTATGTACAACTACAGCTAAATTTTCAGACATTTGGATACTCTTATCAAAACAGTTAACTGTAGGACCAAAACCTAAAAGCAATACAATACAGTGTAACAAAGCACAGCATTTTGCATTTTGTCACACAAAAGATAAATACAGTTTTTACCAATCATTTTCACGCGTTTTGCAGGGCAATGTTCACTTTTGCAAAACTCTTAACACATTTGCATGAACCAAAGTCTATGGGAGACAAACTACGTTCTCTTTCGCGTTGCTTTCACACAATTGCGTTCAATCACCACTTCGACCAAATTTCATAAATACTTCTCTCATTTAATGTTCATGACCAACAAAATTATGTACAACTACAGCTAAATTTTCAGACATTTGGATACTCTTATCAAAATAGTTAACTCTAGGACCAAAACCTAAAAGCAATACAATACAGTGTAACAAAGCACAGCATTTTGCATTTTGTCACACAAAAAAGAAATAATGTGCTTGAGGCATCTTTTAGCCAAATAATTATTGATATTTAGCACTTTTACACTTAGGTGTGTATTTCTTCATAATATTTTTTTATTTTTATAGCTTGTTACGTAACAGGTAAACAAAGAGGTTACATTTGCGAGTTTATGGGCAAAACATTGTGATGTAGAAAGTTGTTATTGGAGTTGCTGTGTATTCCATTACCAGTATGTACTGTAGGCTTTATCATGGTTTATCCAAAATGCAGCAGCACCATGGATCAGCATTACAGTAGGTAGGGCCAAAAACGACTTCTATGGATGACTATATTTACATAGCCTGGCTGTCGCACCAAGCTTGTAGACAGAGCTTGGTCTGGCAAGTCTCCCTCAATGTAGTATCACAGGCAGTATGGTCGGGCCCAGGCTAATATTTACATACATTTACATGTACAACACATATTACATACATGTACATTCTTTTGCAGTGAAACATACTCTAATTGATGCAGGTAATGGGCGTTCACCTTTCCTGCAGTGGAACACAATGTGGTTATATGTAAGCACAGGGTGAAAGTATCACATGTTACAGTTCATCCTGGTGTGTTTCTGGAGTGATGTGTTTTCTGTTTGTATGATTGTGCATATTTGATTGACACAATTTATCTTCAGTTTTGAAATGTGTACTGCAGTTAGAATCCAGAAAAATTGCGAACTATAGAAAATCCACTGAAAAACACCTTGTGATTCTGTAGTAGAAAAATCAAAGATGCATGTATGTTGGGGCGTGCTTCCATTGTATCCAGTGTATCCCCACCCCCTTCCATTGTATCCAGTGTATCCCCACCCCCAACCAGATCTCCCGAATCTCCCGCCACACTAAACAAAGGCATCACACCTGTATATAAGGAGGGCGATATGCCCCATATCGGGGAGTTTGTATGGTCACAGCCTTAGGTGCACGCTGTATTAAGCTCCCGGATCCGTCACAATAAACCTCGGAGGTTTTGTCATTTACCACTACTCGGCTTGGCTTTGTCTCTACTTTGTTGGTAACTAATTTTTGGACGACATAATGGCGCTGTGAGCAGGGTCTTTCATCTCTGAGACGCAGTTGGGGCCGGACGACGGAGAGGAGGCTTCCCACGCCGCGACCTGGGGAGAAGCTTGGGAGAAGGCCGTAGGGGCTATAAAAAACAGCTCCGTGGCACCCTGCTTCTCGATGTCGTTCGAGTGCCTCTGCGGATCAGATAGCAAAGACCGAGCTGTGTAAGGGAGAAACCAGCCGAGTATGGTAAGTACACTGAATTTACACATTTAAAGCTGTGTCTATAATTCAGGAAAAAGGCCTATTGTTTGCCTGCCCTTAGACGGGCAGAGGATTATTAAGGTGTCGGGGACACCGCTCCACTACAAAAAATATTGGGCGCTGATAAATTATTTATTTGGTTATACTAGCGTGGGGATAAAAAGCCTACTCTGGGAGTAGCGGTACCAAAGTCTGCTCGAGGAAGCAGCGAGCTCTAAGTCTATTTCAGGGAAATAGCTGCTAGCACCTTGTCCAGAAGACAAGAAGCTCGTTCAGGGAACGGGAAGGCTCTGGGAGTCTGTACCTTGCGGGGCAAGAAGCTCGTGCCGGAAACGAGAATGTGTTGGTAACTTTGTGTGTGTATTTGTCATAGAACGAACAGATCTGGTACATGCAGTGTTTATAATCGTTAGTACTGATTATTATCATATGGGTGTCCTTGATAACTCCCACTAGTTTGCCGACGGGCATTGAATGTTAGTGAGCGAACAAACTAGTGCGTCTTCGGTGCGTTAAGCGAGCGAACCATTACAAGTTCGTGTGTGCGAGCCTAGGTTGTGCGTGTGTGGTTGCGTACGTGTATGTTTGTGTGTATCTATGTCTGTGTGTTATTCCCTCAAACTGCATGTCTTCTGCTCTGTTGAGAGCATAACAATTAACCGAAATCTAACCACTAACCACGAGCATGTTTTCCCCTTTGTCTCCGGAGCGAGTGAATGAGTGTGCGAGAGTTGGCCAGGCCAGCCAAGGTAAATGTTTTGTGTTTGTAACAGGGTTAAAACCTTATTTACCTTGTTACCTTGTTTATTTCATGTTTTATTTGCATTTTGTTGTATGTGACGGCTGTGTGTATGTGCTGTTGCAAGATGTTTTTTTTTTAATGCCTGTGAAAACCCACAGATGGCTATTTTGCCTGGAAACAGAGTTGATGGTAAATTTTGATTGGATGTGTAACTCTGATTTATCCTGATTGGTCGGTAATTGAAAGAGTGAGTCTGTACGCAATTTTTTTTTTGGAGAAAGAACGCTGTTCTCGGAAAACTAACCTCTGAGACAGTGCTAGGCGGTAGAAGTGCAGCTTTTTACAGTGTTGGGACTACGGAGACACGACACAGAGTGTCGTTCGACTGAACAAGTTGAACCTAGGAGATTCTGCAGAAATCAAGGAGTCCCGCGACGCTGTGGGGAGCTAGGCTACATCGCTGTTGAGGTCTTCTGAACATTGCGCAACAACGAGGTAAAGGTGTTTTGTTTCTTTGTTTGGCTCATGAGAGTGAAGCGGCTGTTAAGTTTGTGGCCTCACCGATCCCAAGCTCCGAACAGGCCTGCAACTCATAGACATTCATTGAATCAAGTTTGCGCTGAACGGTGAACTGTTTGAAAGGCGAACTGTGGACTGTAAATATGTTATGGGTATTGAATTTGGACGTGTATTGTTGTAAATATTTATGCTGTTGAAGGTTTACTTTATATGTTGGGGAAAGTAGGGATTTACCCTTATTGGGATAAAGTTATATGTGTGTGTTGGGTATCACAGTTCAGTTAGAAGCATTAGACAACAGACGGGATATAAAGGAACAACGCGGGGCACCCTTTATAAGTTTGTACTTACAACATACTTGTAGCATACTTATCATAGTGTTGCTACAAAGACCACATTTACCACTTTCATTTGTTCACAGGATTTCCAGTTTAGATTTGAAAGACTGTATGGATTTGTAACATGACATTTAACTTTCACGCTTTTATCCATTTCTTTGTTTAGGTTTATGAAGCTAAACCTATCAGGCGAAAGTATGATTTGATGCAGAACCTGACTTTAACAAAAAGTTGATTTTGATTACAGATTTCGAATTGTTTTTGTCACTGCTAAATATGTTTTCTGATGAATCATCATTGAGTATACTTGTGCAAGATGTTTTGCCCTTCCATAACCTCTTTGTGTTCGTTCACAACAGATGCAACAGCTTTGTTTTAATCCCTGATTCAGCAGACTTTGAAAACCACTCAGGAAAGACTCCTGCTAATACCTGTTTTTTATGCTAATCGATTGCCATTTGGTCACCTAGAGAAGGTGTGATGAATTTGATGTCTGAGACGTCTCAGCATAGAACATAGAAACACATACATTTTAATACTTTTAAGTTATACTGTTCATTTTGCCTCATATACTCAATGCAGAGATTCATTTATTTATTTTGTTTGCAGTTATTCCATTGTTTGCTAGTTTTAATTCACTGATGAGACTTATTGGTTGTCCTGTCTTTAGCATTGTCATTTCTATGTCCATAAGGTCACATTGATATAAGAAGAGTTCATGTCAATCTGTAGTACATATTATGCTTACAATGCAAGCCCAGGACACTTAAACTTTAATGGCTAAAGTGCAGTTTGGTCTCAACCTCCACACCGTCCTCTAGTTGTGCATTATTTTAATTCTGCCTGTGTTATCTAAACAGTTTTAAGTTTTTCAGAAAATAATTGTGTGCCACGGTCAAAGCAAAGCAAAACACTGAAGGAAGACACCATTAAGAGGTGTTGACTGCTACACACACCACGACGCCCATCAGACCTAAGCTGTTCTTGGTCCATTGTTAAGTATTGGTGAGTGGGAAAAACTCACTGTAGGCCCAACAGGTCCGGTTCTCTAAACTGATACGTGTGTGAAGCCACTTTAAAGGAATGTGACGGGACTGTTTGGGTTAGTTAAAAGTGATAAATGTTGGGACTTAGTAAGTTAAGAGTTTGAGCAGAGGAGAAAGGGCAAGGTTGTAGAATAACATCACGTGTTAAGCTTTGGTACACTTCTGGTATTATGTCATCTCTCCTTTGCTGATTTAGAGTGAAAAGTTTAATTAATGACGTAACTTAATAGTGGAGATCAAAAGGTGCTTCCCCGTCTGAGTTATTTAAACTTATGGCGTAATTTAATTGTGGACACTAAATGGTTTTTCCCCGTCAAGGTTAGACATTAAGGATAGTTGTAAGATTGAAACAAGGTAAAACTTGTGTAGTGTTTGCTGCAAAGGACCCTGATCTGGTAAGCTGTTAACAGCTTAGCAGATCAGAAAGGGGGAGGAGTACGGTTTGTAGACTATAGGCTATTAACTTTCAATGGAAAATGGGGGGTAGCTTGATGGCTGATGAACCTAGGATCACTTTCTGATTACTCTAGAATCACTTCCTGATGGTTTCAGGATCACCACCTTTTTGCAGACATGTTAAGTCAACACCCATCGTTGCCTAACAAAAGCCGGTCAGTCTGAGCTACTCTGAGCTACAATCTCTTTGGGTGTCAATATTGAGTACACAATTACTGTTGGATTAGAGTGCTTTTGTGTCCTTGTGACTTTGTGTCTCTGTTTTAGGTCAGATTCTAAGAAAATAACTGACTCCGATGGCCCAGCCAGACATATGTAGTCTAATCAGACTTAAGAATCAAATCAGACTTATGAATCGAATCAGTTTCAATGGAGGATGGGGGTGAGGAGGGGTTGTGATTCTGACTGTACTCATGCCTGCACTATCAATACTACAGTACAAGTTATTGGTTAACTACAAGTTATCAAGTCCTTAGATGGACACTGGAAAGCTAACTGAAATCTCTATAGGAGATAGTTTAACCATTTTCATAACTACACTTAAGATTTGTTTGAGATTTGCAGGAAACCGACGCCTTGCCTTTCACCATTAAAGAACAAGGATTCTACTGATTCTGCTACATTCACAAGGTGTCAAAAGGGGGACATTACAAAGACCCCTGTGCCAAGTCACATTTTACTGGAGGAAGACCGGAGAAAGTCGTTGGTGAAATTGGAGCAACGAACCAACACAGAAACTACACACACACACACACTTTTAGCATAGTGGACCTACTGTGGGCAGAATAAACCCCATGAGCAGTACGGATCCAGAAGGCACAGGCAGTCTACCCTGGCTTTCAGCGTAGGCGTTACAAGGTTTAAGAAGATGAAGAGGATTACTCTTGTTTGCGTGTGTCCACACACAGACACACTGCACACCACACACCACATGAAGAGGAGTCAAACATCATATGCGTCATCCCCATACTTCTTTCTATTACAGGAATTCTACAGCTACCAAGATGATGGTGTTCACCATACTTTTCATATGTTTGTTTAGCATGGTCTGTTTGTTTTTGTTTTGCTTTCCATGAGTCTGTTAGCATGGTCTATTGTTGTTGTTACTTCTTTCCAACATTCTACAGTATTCTGTCACAGCCACAATATCAGAGTATTAGAGTTTCAACATGTAGAAAGATGACACAAGATGACACAATTGTATAGACCTTCTTTAATGCACATTTTTGTCCGCTCTCGGCTGTCCAAACCTGGGTGGTCATTCTCACATGACACCGGAAAGGAATTTTCCCAAACCTCTCATCGGTTTCCACATAATTGGCAATGATAGTGGTTTTACTTTGGGTAACATGGTTTTCGCCTTTCCCTGCGAGTGTGACTGATAAAGAAAAAAGAGACTGGCAGGTCTCATTCATGGAAACTGTAAATGTATTTGTTTAGTTCTTCTTGGATGCATTAATGGTAATTGTAATAGTCCAGTCAGTTAGATCTATAGTCATAATATCATGTTGTTTACGGTATTTCATTTTGCTCACGGAACCATCTTTTTATCTGTACAGACTCTCTACTGTAAATTACCTTTTAAGCTGAAGTTCAGAATGTTTTTGCACATGTTAAGGCTGCTTTTAATTTATTTTAACCTGGGTTTTACGTAACATGTAACATTTTTTTTGTTTTGTGAAAGTTTGAAAACTTTCAAAGGGGGGTAATGTAGTAGAAAAATCAAAGATGCATGTATGTTGGGGCGTGCTTCCATTGTATCCAGTGTATCCCCACCCCCTTCCATTGTATCCAGTGTATCCCCACCCCCAACCAGATCTCCCGAATCTCCCGCCACACTAAACAAAGGCATCACACCTGTATATAAGGAGGGCGATATGCCCCATATCGGGGAGTTTGTATGGTCACAGCCTTAGGTGCACGCTGTATTAAGCTCCCGGATCCGTCACAATAAACCTCGGAGGTTTTGTCATTTACCACTACTCGGCTTGGCTTTGTCTCTACTTTGTTGGTAACTAATTTTTGGACGACAATTCGCATCAACATTTTCTAATACATATGGTACTTTACACAAAATACTGTAATTCATTTGTAAACTGTATAGGTAAAGCCTATACTCTTTATTTGTCTATTATCAAAGGTGCATGAATACATACAAATGTCACTTACATTGTTTGATAAAGTGTGTATTTACAATACATATCAGTAACGTGCCATACTGTCAGACAGAGGCTAGATTTTAAGTGATTTGTTTCAAGTTGTTTGCGTTTTTTAGGTTATTGTTCATTGACTGGCATTGTAGACTTATTGACCGACAGCGTGTGTTATAGTTAGGTTGCTGTAGCGCATTTTGCAGCAAATGTTAATTGATGTGCTCAAACGCATGTTGGTACAGCACACTGTGTTAAGAGTTTTGCAAAAGTGGGCATTGCCCTGCAAAACGCGTGAAAATGATTGGTAAAAACTGTAATGTGCTTGAGGCATCTTTTAGCCAAATAATTATTGATATTTAGCACTTTTACACTTACGTGTGTATTTCTTTATAATATTTTTTTTATGTTTATAGCTTGTTACGTAACAGGTAAACAAAGAGGTTACATTTGCATGTTTATGGGCAAAACATTGTGATGTAGAAAGTTGTTACTGTATTGGATTTGCTGTGTATTCCATTACCAGTATGTACTGTAGGCTTTATCATGGTTTATCCAAAATGCAGCAGCACCATGGATCAGCATTACAGTAGGTAGGGCCAAAAACGACTTCTATGGATGACTATATTTACATAGCCTGGCTGTCGCACCAAGCTTGTAGACAGAGCTTGGTCTGGCAAGTCTCCCTCAATGTAGCATCGCAGGCAGTATGGGCGGGCCCAGGCTAATATTTACATACATTTACATGTACAACACATATTAGCCTACATGTACATTCTTTTGCAGTGAAACATACTCTAATTGATGCAGGTAATGGGCGTTCACCTTTCCTGCAGTGGAACACAATGTGGTTATGTGTAAGCACAGGGTGAAGGTATCACATGTTACAGTTCATCCTGGTGTGTTTCTGGAGTGATGTGTTTTCTGTTTGAATGATTGTGCATATTTGATTGACACAATTTATCTTCAGTTCTGAAATGTGTACTGCAGTTAGAATCCAGAAAAATTGCGAACTATAGAAAATCCACTGAAAAACACCTTGTGATTCGCATCAACATTTTCTAATACATATGGTACTTTACACAAAATACTGTAATTCATTAGTAAACTGTATAGGTATAGCCTATACTCTTTATTTATCTATTATCAAAGGTGCGTGAATACATACAAATGTCACTTAGATTGTTTGATAAAGTGTGTATTTACAATACATATCAGTAACGTGCCATACTGTCAGACAGAGGCTAGATTTTAAGTGATTTGTTTCAAGTTGTTTGCATTTTTTAGGTTAGTGTACATTGACTGGCATTGTAGACTTACTGACCGTCAGCGTGTGTTATAGTTAGGTTGCTGTAGCGCATTTTGCAGCAAATGTTAATTGATGTGCTCAAACGCATGTTGGTACAGCACACTGTGTTAAGAGTTTTGCAAAAGTGGACATTGCCCTGCAAAACGCGTGAAAATGATTGGTAAAAACTGTAAATGATCTCATGTGCAGCTCATGATGAGTAAACATGCAAATGTCTGAGGTCAGACTGTGTTATAGTGATATAACATGTAGGACCCATATGCTCTTGACCTTTCATGCCATTATCGTCAGTTCACATAGCCTTAATATTGATCAGCCCCAGAGCTGTAATAACGTTCTTTCACGTCCATATCCGAGAGATATCATGCAAATAGTGAACAGTGACAAACAGACCTATGAGTGACCTGAAAACAATGACTTAAGACTCAAGCATGAATCCCACATCTGTGCTGTGAAAACACATTCGTCATTACAAGGTCCATTGTTTCACATCCCCCTGCATGAAACTCAGAAAAACAGGCATGACAAACACATGACTGGCACAACTCCACACTCTGATGACTAAATATCTAGGCAGCTGTAATCTTGGCCATTCCATATCTGGATAAAATATAACTGTCCAGAACCATAACCTATTGGTATGTATACACATGTGTATGTGTATATGTGTGTGCGTGCATACATGCGCATACATTTGTGTACGTGTGTGTGTGCATGTTTGTGTAAGTTCAAACATGTGTGTATATATGTGTGTGCGTGCGTGCGTGCATACATACATGTGTTTGTGTGCATGCATGCTTGTGTGCATGCTTGCGTGTGTGTGTGTGTGTGTGTGTGTGTGTGTGTGTGTGTGTGTGTCTGTGTCTGTGTGTGTGTGTGTGTGCATGCTTGCGTGTGTATGTGTGTGTGTGTGTGTGTGTGTGTGTGTGTGTGTGTATGCATGCTTGCGTGTGTGTGTGTGTGTGTGTGTGTGTGTGTGTGTGTGTGTGTGTGTCTGTGTCTGTGCGTGTGTGTATGCATGCTTGCGTGTGTATGTGGGGTGTGTGTGTCTTGGGGGTGGTTTTTTTCGATACCTCCAGCACAGGGTTGGACTGCAGCAGCCTCTCCCGGATGGAGGCGTTGTTCTCGCGGGCAGGGCAGGTGCTGGTGTAGTAAAGCAGGATCTTCTTGGAGGCCTCCGTCTTGCCCGCGCCGCTCTCCCCGGAGATAAGGATGCACTGGTCCCGCCGCTCAGTGCGTAGTGCCCGGTACGAGTTATCGGCCAGGGCAAAACTGTGACAGGGCCAGAGACACAGGGCACAGGTTTTTTTTAAGTGCTTTTGACAAGTGTAAGCCACAGGAGGCTGTGGGTTTGCACTGGATTTAGCACAGCCTATGGGGTGCTGTTAGGCACAGCGTGAAACGGAGCAGCTAAACGCTACAACAGGCCAATAGAATACAGGCCACCCCTGCAACACAGTGTCACTGCAAACCCAACATTTAGGCATGCTTCCTAATGCAACACTAAGTAGTTTTTGTCTTTGGTTGGCCTACAGTTTGGAAACGGAACTGTCTCTCACATAACTACAGAGAGACTGTCTGCTCCAAACGTACACATGTTAAGTGCCCATGGAGGGTGAGAAAGGGAATTCAGAAGTGCCTGTCACTCTGTGACAACTTGATGAATCACTGAAACGATTGTGGAAACATTGAAAAAACTACTTAGTGTTGCTTTAATATTTATTTGAACATCATCATAAATTGTAAAATTGCTAAAGCAAGATTCAGTTTACAAGTTTACAAACTTTGAATGTTATATGACAACCTGTAAGGTTATGCTGGGATTTGCAACAGCTTGGAACATGATCAAAATCAAGGAACCAAACAAGCAGTTTGAGAAAGAGGGTTAGGATGTGCATACTGCACAGCAGAACTGAGAAAGCAGTAGTCATATTTGGTTTCTTTTTGTATCTGCAGGATCATCATATCTTTATAGCGGAAATTGTTACTAATCTTTTATGTATTATGTTTTTTTATTTTATTCTTTGGAAAGTCGAAGGGAACACCACTGACACAAAGCAGCATCACCTATTCTTGACCCCAACAGGAAAAAGGGGAGTAGTTTTGTTTTGTGTTGTTTTCAACATCTCAGAGATGAAAAAACATAAAAACATAAAAAAAAGATATTCAGTTTTCTAGTGACTTTTTCTCTAGAAGTGGGAGTAAAGGCCTGCAATTCAGTGGAAAAATCCTCTGGTACAGACCCAAGAGGAGGGAGCGGCAAGGTATTCGGGGGGCAGGGAGAACTGGGTTGGAGCTTAAGTCAGGAAGAGGAATTCCGGGAGAGGCCGGGAACGGGGTGTTCCCACTCCTCGTCTCCGGGATCTCCAGGCTGACTCATGACCAAAGAATGGAATTCCCATTCGCAGGGAAACACATGGCCAATGTGCAAGGGAGACACAGTATATTGCAAACATACACTGACACATGCAGCCAGGCCTAATGCTCTCATACAACAGTATCACACAATCACCAAGGAAGCAGCTCGGTGTGTGTGTGTGTGTGTGTGTCTGTGTGTGTGTCTGTGTGTGTGTGTGTGTGTGTGTGTGTGTGTCTGTGTGTGTCTGTGCATGACCCTTACACAGGTATGAAAACAAAGCTCTCCACGTCCATATAGTTGGTGGGAAGTGGTCACATACATTCACACATGTCTCACACAAACACACTAATAAAGATACACAAACATTAAAAAGCCAGAGGGTGTGGCACAGGCAAAGGCCCAGTGCTCTGGGTCAAACCGGTGGGAGGCTGGCTCACATGTGTGGGGAAATCTCGTAGAAGTTCACTCCTCTATAGCGCTCCATGTGCTGCCGAGAGTAGATCTCCAGCTCCTTGTATGGATTCACTGACACCAACACCGAACCAATGTACGTCTGACAGGCAAAACAAAGAAAAACATGAACACACTCACACACACACACACATACACACACACACACACACACACACACACACACACACACACACACACACACACACACACACACATACACACACACACACACAGACGAACACAAATACTAACAAGGGAGGGGAGGGGGAAAAATATGTAATTCTGTTTTCTGATCGTCTTTGACTGTGTGTGGTTTTTTATGTTTATGACAGAGAGAGACAGAAATAGATAGAGGAAATGTGTGTGAGAGAGAGAGGGAGTGAGAGAGCAAGAAAAAAGAGAGGGGGAGAGAGAGAGTGAGAGAGAGAGAGAGAGCAAGAGAGCAAGAGAGCAGGAGTTATGTTTGAACTGTGACTCACATACTGCAGTTTTGTATTTGTGAATTGTTTGTTTGTGTCTAAGTTTGATAGAGAGAGAGGGAGAGAGAGGTAAAGGGAGAGAGAGAGAGGGGGAGAAAGAGAGAGAAAGAGAGGGCAGTTATGCTGGAACTGTGACTCACATAAATGAGGTTCTCGCGGAAGCGTCTGCGCAGGTTTTCGATGAAGGCCGCCTCGCTGGTGTAGTTCTCCAGGAGGAGGAAATCCTGCACCCCCACCCGGTCCCTCGCTGTCAGAGCACTCTCCATCACTAACCTCACCCCACCTTCCACCCCCACCTCCTACCAGAGAGAGAGAGAGAGAGAGAGAGAGAGGAAGAGGGGGGATGAGGATAACACAGAACCGTGGCCTCAGACTCAGGTTGGACGCATAGAGGAGTAAAGCGAAAGAGAAAAAGGCAAACGTGGATCTATCTAGAGAAAACCAGCTTAAAAGAAAAACACAACAGACGTTCGGATGGAACAGCAGCAAAACACACAACACACACACAAAAAGAAATGATGCAGGGCTCTGATACCAAATCCCTTATTTATGATCTACAATGGCAACAAACACCCTCATGGATGCAAGTACAAAAGGTTATTTCATTACCACATAACAATTCACTTATAAAATAATAGATGATGGCAGATTGGCATATGTTAGGCACTAGAACTACCTTTTATAATTTGTAGGCATTCAAAATGAATTTACAAGTAACATCTGTGGAAAAGTAAGGGAATGTGGTATCAACTGCCAACCAAGTCTCCAAATGAACACACAGGTCTTTTAAAAATGTTGTCTATCTAAAAGATCTCTTTTCAGGACTTATCAGTCACAGAGTGCGGCATGTACTGTGTAAACTATACACATCCCCACTTCTCACCTGCTACAGGCACACCAATCACAGCACCCAGGCTTTTGTGTACATGTACACAGATAACTCATCCAGAACAGATCAAGACAGTCACATCCAAGTCCGCACACACACACTCACAGAAACATTCCCGAATGCATTCCAGTCTAGGTACTTTGCATGTACGTGTGTGTGTGTGTGTGTGTGTGTGTGTGTGTGTGTGTGAGAGGGAGAGAAAGAGGGGGGGGGGAGAGAAAGAGAGAAAGAGAGAGAGAGATGTGAAGAATGCACAGCATGTGTATGGGCAACAGGTTATGGGCGAGGTGACCAACAAACGTTAGGAGGAACACACAGTATTGTGTGGTAGCCCGTTAAACTCCCATTAGGCTCATTTCGGGCTGGAAGCAGGGTCTTTATCTTTGGGGGAAGAGGCAGTGGAACAACAGCAAGACAACAGTGGAACACAGCCAAGTTATCCAAATGGAGGGAAATGACTAACGCCCACACACACACACACACACACACACACACACATACATAGACACACACACACACACAGCACAAGGCAACCCGTTAAGAGTATTGCCCAAGCCTTCCTGTCTCCAGCTCCTAAACACACACACACACACACACACACTTTAACATCTTCCTCAACAGTTTCTCGGCAGTCATATTTTCCAGTGGATAAAGCATGTATTTTGTAAGGGTCATTCTGAAAACAGGATATAGGTGCTCTACAGCCCCTTTTTCTAAAACAAAGAAAACATTACATTTGCACACACACTTTCTCTCTATCCCTCTCTCTCTCCTTCTGTCTCTCCACACACACACACACACACACACACACACACACACACACACACACACACACACACACACACACACACACACTTTAACATGGAAAACCCACAGGACTATTCAGGAACACTTAAACACATGCACACATACACATACACACACATATGCACACGTCCTAGGGCCATGCACGCACTTGCAAAACGTGCACACATGCACATCACACAATGGAGGTCGCACGTTCAGTGTTAGACCCTCTCTTAGCTCCAGTTTGAGGACCAGAGGTCTGACATCATCAGGCCCACTCTCTACTACTGTTTCTGCCCCCATACAAATGATCTTCCCCAAAATACACAGACAGACAGACAGACAGACAGACAGACAGACAGATAGATAGACAGATAGACAGATAGATAGATAGATAGATAGATAGATAGATAGATAGATAGATAGATAGATAGATAGATAGATAGATAGATCTTGAAGGCAATCAAGGCATGCCATCATGTTTTAGCCATCATGTTTCATCAGTCAGGCTGTTTTGACAGTTTACCAGATTCTTCACATTCCATCAAGCAGCTGCATAATCCACACGCCTCACATCGCAACAGCAGCTGGGTTACATCAGCGACCCACGAGGCCCAAATCAGGCGTGCATCCGTGCCAGATCACAGGCACTTACAGGTTCACACACATGCACACACTCCGCCTTGCTTAGGTGTTAACCTTATCTATGCTACATTACTGCTATGTAGTTCAAATGCATTCTGGTGTATTGGTCATTTCAGACATACATGAATATGAATTTACCTCTTGTACCCACAAGTCAACCAGGCTATTCAGAAGGCAGTTCTGTGATCTGAGGTAAAAAATGGGAGAATAAAACTCTTAGCAAAACTTAACTGCCAATTGTGTTGCCATTTAGCATGTTCACCTTGACTTGAGCCAACTGGGCAGTTGGCCATGCTGGTGACTGAAGCTCCTTAGTGCTTTCTTAAAATACAGGAAATCCACCATAAAATCACCCTTGTGAAACTACAAAGCAGCTGGTCCCTGCAGGGGGAATGTACACACAAGTTTATCCTCGCCAAAAGAAGTTCTGAGAGTTCCCCTTTGCAGTGTGTAAAAACCCATTCACTCCTCCACTCAATTGTGTTGACTTGGCAGGTTGGCAGGATAGGTAAAGCAGCTGACTTGTGGTCACACACTGGCACCACCTCAGTTTCCAGGTAAACAGGGTTAAGTTCACAAACAAACGCATCATGAAGCGGTCACTCTCAAATGAGTACAGTCTCTTAAGAACACTCTAGAACTACATCAATCCAGATACTGTAGTACAGTGATTGTCAAACTGGGGTATGAGTACCCCTAGTGGTACCTGGATCAACTCTAGGGGGTACACAAAATAAGTCTGTGAATCTGTGAAAATCTGTGAATCTCAGCTTTTACTAGAATAAAGATAAAGTATATATAGTATATGTGGAAAAAGATCTTAAATTCATGCTATCCCCTATGCAACCCAATTGGGACTACATTATTTTGTACTATGTGATATGCACAATTATTATGCGAAAATACTCATAGCACGCTGGGGATACTTGGTAGGACAGAGTGTCTCAGGGGGTACAGAGCAGTTAAAAGTTTGGGAACCACATACCATACTGTAGTACATAGCCCTGAGAGGCTTATGGGTAAGGCATTCCTACATGGAGAGAGCTGTGGTCTACAAAGGCCAATTTATGGTGCCGGCAACAATAGTCACTCAGCAACATGATGTAAAAGAAGGCACATTTCTGTCTGCTAGAGTGTCAAAGAGCTTCTCATGTGCTTTAAAAAACTCTGTGTTGTGTTCTGTTGATTTTGTACCATTTTTGTGTCACCGTCCGAGAACTACGAAAGCCTCCAGCTTTAAATATAAGTTGGCCTTAATAAGTAAATAATAAAGTTGCCTAGTAAGGCTGGGCTTGCTTGTTATTCAAAATATATAAAACTGGTAGGTCTGCATTTATCTAACACACTTTCACTCAGCAGAGTACCCAAATCACTTTAATTCCTCACATTCATACTCTCACTTCAATGCCAGAAGGCTGCCACACAAGGCACCGACTAGCACATGGGGAGCTTAAGGGCACTGCACCCTAATCGGCCAGAGCTGCAATCACACCAACAACCCTCTCGTTATCACCAGGCACCTTTACCTCCTGAGCCACTGTCACTGTCAGGATAAAGGAGAAGTATAAGATTCTTAATAATTTTAAAGAAGTATGTGGTTCTTAACCTTACATCAACCTGATGCTCTTATGCAGAGTGACTTACAGTTAATTAGGTACAGAGGCAGTCCCTGGAGCAATGTGGATTAGATGCCTTGCTCAAGGGCAACCTCAGCCACAGATAAGGATGCAGGAGAGTGCTGGTTACTTATTTTCTCATCCACCTTTTTCCTACCTGTAGGGGAATAGAAACCACAACCCTCTGATGCCAAGACAAATGCCCTGACCACTAGGCCACTTGCCCACAGTTCTACAGGCCAATTTATAGGCCAGGTGATGAGTGCCGCTCAACAGAATATGACATCAAAGGTTTGCTAGTATAACGCAGAGCATGTCAAGTATGTCAAAACATTTTAAAAGGTGCAGACGTTGTCATCTACTCTGATTGGACAGCACCTCAAAGTTTTAGGTTCAGGAGTGTTGCTTTGATCACCCGCAACATGCGCCCTTGTTTGTATGAGTTTGAAAAAAAAATGTTATTTTTTTTACAGTGTTTTTTTGTTGCCAGCATGTAACTACCAAAAGCCTCTACAGTAGCACCGTGACATCTGTTGACAACTTTATTTTTTGGCGACACTTGTTGCCTGGACAATCAATTGTTGCCTTTAGTTTGTTGTGATAATGATGAAAAATATCACAATTTGGTTAGTTGTGTGGGACCTGATATCCAGTAATAATGACGCTTTTATGTTCATAATCAGATGATGGTTAAAGGTTTAGTACAGTAGTCTAGTTCTGCAAATACATAGTGAGCTGTGAATAGTCTGTTCAGATCAACTTAAGCCTGTGAGTCCTGCAGCATTAAGAAGAAAGGCCTGTTGAAAACTGAGAGATAAGCTACCAAGACTCCACAGAGGCCAGTCTAGAGTAGGGTGACCAGATGTCTGAGATCATACTGAGTCAATATCATTAAAATAAGTAATGTTTTAGCAAAAGCCAGGAACAAAATGGGGGTTCTGCTTGTTTAATAAAACATGAACTGTTCTTGAAAAATAGAGACATGTAATGACTGTACTGAGACACTTTTTCTTTCTATGAGGTGCCAAAACGCCAATGACCAAAGCCTCTTGTGCTCAAAAGCAGCGCTACTCCAACTCCCTATGCAACTAGATACTGTACCCCTGCAGCTATTGTACTGTTTTGTACCCTCATGTACTGATAGACAGGGGATACTTATGTTTTATGTATACCACACAGTGCTCTGGGTATTATACCTCTGTGTAGACAGCTATGGTGAATTCAATCCTAAGTGCACAGAGCTTTGGGTTCTTTAGTCCTGTGTGCAGAGCACTATGGGTGATGTAGTTCTGTGAGAGGCAGCCCCTGGGGGGAGTGCTTAGCTATGGGACTTGGCAGTCTGCCCATGTTCGCTCTGCTCCTCTGGGTTTACAAAAGTCTGCCTCTCCTTATAAGGTCGCCCTCTCTGTCCTGGGCCCCTGCCGGGGCGCTTACTGGTCTGGGTATACACACCAGCACCGGCACATACCAGCACCAGTACCAGGCCCAGCACCAGGGACTAGCAGACCCAAACCCGACCACACTTCTCCCAAGGGCTAACCCCGCAAACACAGCTGCGGTAAACGCAATGATCTCTGCTCTGGCATGCTGGATATGTGCTAGGGAAAGATCTGGAAAGGGACATGGCTGCGCAAGCTCAAGTAGAGTTGCTGAGATGTGTCAATAACAATCTGGCATTGGTACAGTAGGGGGGAGAACATCACATGTTAGTCATTTGATGTTGATATTGCAGCCATCACTGTACAATAGCCTCTCAGTTTCCCTAGAGCGCACACACACTCTCTCATACAGTACACCCCCTACAAACACACACACACACACAGGCAAATATACAGGTCCAAACACTTACAACTAATAACCATTTAAGCACATTCAAATACACATATAGTCCAATGATGGATCAATAACAATGCATGATCATCTGCTTACCCTACCACGGTATCTCATCTTCCTCTTTCCTCCTCCTCCTTCTGCCTGTGTTCCTGTGTTCCTCAGCTGTTTTTCTGTGTGTTCTCCGTTACCATTTGCTGTGGTCAGTAGGTGTGTCCGCGTCTGTCACTTACTCTGTGTCCATGTGCCACGCTGAAGCATGCATACTCCTTTTGGCTACGTTCACGTGCCTGTCAATCTCACACTGATCTCTGGCACACTTCAAACCACCTGTCTTTTCCCTCTGTAACTTACTCATGCCATCTACTTCTTTCAGATTCTTTCAACTTGGTTCTACCCCTCTCTCTCTCTCTCTTTCTCTCTGTTTATCCCTCCTCCCCACTATCTCTCTATCTCCCCCTATCTTTCTCACTCTCTCTCTAGAGCATAGTTGGTGTCCTTCACGGACAACCAGTCTCTCCAATCTACAGTAGATCCTCTCATATGAGGGCAGCACACAGCGCACAATGATGGCCAGACGTTAAGCTACACCCGTGACACACTGACTGATTTACACCTCCTCTTTTTCTGTTCGTTTCATGACACAGGTTAAATAAACACTTCCACTCCCTCAATCCCTTTTTCTACGCACACTCTCTCACACACATACACTACCTCTGCCCCATCTAGCTGACTACTGCATTTCCAAATTCTTTTCTCTGTCTCTCTCTCTCTCTCCTCCTTTTTTTCTGCCTTCTGAATTACAACACTAAAACACAAGCCTCCTTTGACTCACATATTACACAGCTGGAGCAACTTGCTTCCTTAAACAGAGCGGTGAAAAACAAGAAAAGAATGGAGAGGGAAAAGACGACAAAAATATGCTGGCCTTGGCCCATTAAAGAGGGTGTCTGCAGAGAAATGAGTTTAAAAAAATATGGAAAATCTAATCGCTATAGCACTATAAAAAATACAAACGAAAATCACATGACCAAGAGCTTGAAGCATTCTTTCTCTTCCTCCCTCCCTTTTTCTCTCCCTTTCCGTGTCTCTCGCCCTCCCTTCTGGCTTTGCCTCTCACAAGCTGAGACAGATTTGTTAGAAATGAGAGCCATGGAACTGTCAAGGGGAGAAGATGAATATCTCTCTTTTTCTCTCTCTCCCACACACACACACACACACACACACTTTATTTCTCTTTCACAGAGACTAAATGGCACCCTATATTCCCTTCCTGACACTAACACACAGAGCCACTGATATACACACATACACTCGTTTTTTTCTGAGGAGAGAGACTTAACATGGTGACACTGTGAAATGTGGAAAATGTTTGTGTGGCTTTGCGTAACGGGGACACCCCATTACAACAGTCCAGTGCCAGTGTGGAAAACGACACCATCACCCATGGATGTCACCATCTCTGTGTAACGCATCTGCCTCTGCCCCCACCCACCCAGCCAGCCAGCCAGCCAGCCAGCCAGCCAGCCAGCAACTCCCCTTCCTTACTGGGGAACAGTGACTAATGCATTACCAATGCAGTCGCCAGTGTTCAATCCAAAACTACTTCCAATGCCTGGGTCCAGATATGTAGCTTCTCTTTCCCTCCACAATGGTCAATCCTATAACCCCCCTTTTGGTACGTTTAAACGACATCTTTAAATTATATCTTTAAAACCTCTCCATTACATTACATTGCATTACACTTAACAGATGCTTTTTCTAAAGTGACTTACAAGAAGGAGGAGATACTAAGCTAACAGAGGTGTAGAGGAACACAGAGTAAGTAGACTGCCTAAGTGTCCCAGAGCAGGAACACTACAGACACATACTTCCTACACAGGCAAAATTATACAAGCATTGGACACCTAGGGAAACAGTTGTTTTAGTAGTAAGGAAGGGAAGCAGTCTCAGTCTTTACAAGCATTTTAAAGATTGAGAGGGATGTCACTGCTTTTGTAGCAACTGGTAGGTTATTACACCATAAGGGGCAACGACAAAGAAAAGTTTAGAGTGACCCTTGTGTGAGGTGAGGATATGGCCCGATGGTTTGGATCGGAATGCTCTGGACGGGATGTGAGCCTTTAGTAAGACATTAAGATAGGCGGAGGCAGATCCTGATGTGACTTTGTAGGCTAGCGTCAAGGCCTTGTGTTGAATTCTGGCAACCACCGGGAGCCAATGCAGGTTGCTGAAGAGTGGAGTGACGTGCCCTTTTGGGTTGATTGAAAACCTGTCGGCTGCCGCGTTCTGGATCATTTGCAATGGTTTGATTGCACAAGCAGGTAGGCCGGCTAGGAGGAAGTTGCAGTAGTCAAGGCAAGAGGGCACTGTAGCCTGTAGACTGTAACCACTCAGGAGCTGAGCGGCATATTGGGTCAGGTACGGTCTGATTTGTCTAATATTATACAATGCATAGCGGCAGGACCGCACTACAGAGGCAATGTGATCAGAGAATGATAGCGGTCATCTATCATGACGCCCAGGTTTTTAGCAATTTTGCTCGGGGCAACAGTGACAGCGCCCATTTTCAAGTTGATGTCATGGCGGATTGAGTCCTGGGCAGGGATCACCAGAAGTTCGGTTTTAGACAGACTAAGGTAGAGATAGTGTTTCTTCATCCATGTGGACAGATCAGAGAGACAGGCGGAGAACATGGCTCATCAAGGTGGTGTAGATGGCAAACAGAAGACAGATGTTGAAGCACTGTTACCATATCAATGAAACTAGGGTTTGTTTGGTTTGTCCTAGCAATGTTGATGAATGCTCCCTAGCAGCAGATATGTCTGACCAATCACAATTTAGGACATGATGTTGATGGGCCCGCCCACTTCAGGACAGATTTCGAGAGCGAACAGATGGAACTCTCTTGAGCAGAGGAGTAGGAAAGTTATGGCCCATGTTTTCCCTTTGCGCGTGCTTAAAGCACGGTGTTCTCCTCACACAATCTGAAATATTGCTCTCTCGAGCCAAGTTTCTGCACATACAGATCATAATGTACCTCTCACACACAGGGTTGCTGCGCATTAATATCTGCTAATGCCTTAATCTACTCCACTTTCGCATTATATTTGTCTTTGAGTTAACACCATATGTATGTGTCTCTCTTGTTCTTTCTTACTCAATCCCCCACCGCATCCCTCTCTCTGTCCATCCGTGATGGAAAGAGCTCTTCCTCCCTCTCTTCCTGACAAGCTTCATCTCCCTTCAGCTCAGCCAAACGCATCACTTCCCTTCCCCCTCTTCCACACATCTGGATCCCACCATTCCAAACATGACTATTATTCAAGCACAGCAGAAACTAGTAAACATGAGTATTCCACTAGAAAACTACAATCCATAACAGAAATAAACAGACAGCAAAACAACTTGACAGTGTTCTCCATGACCTTACGTGTGGCCAGTTTGTACAAAAAAAAACATGAAAACATGCCTTTACCAACCAGTATGACACTGAGGCACAATGCATTCCTTAAACTAATTTGCTTGTTTTATATTTTACCTCATGCCTTTACTTTTTCACCCAGTTTTACCATTTTTTTAGTAATGCTATGTATGTTGTTTCAGGTAAGGTAGCATATGCATGGGCAAGGATATGGTATGAACACACACACACACACACACACACACGTACACACGCGCACACACACACACACACACACACAGGATTAAGTCATAAAAGATTAATCAGCAGAGGACATAGACACTACATTGTGATGACTGACAAAATAACCTGGGTCACTGTTTGTACAGCCCAGGACACACACACACACAAATGTGCACACATGCCAAAAAAACACACATGCACACACACATACACACACACACACTCACACTGAAAGACTAACCTAAGGACTGAGTAAGAGTGTGTATCAGGTATAACCTTTGGCAACACAGTGTGAGCTCATTTTCCCCGGCACGTGCCAGATAAGTTATCTACATCTCCTATCTCTACCTCACTCCCTCACTCACACACTCTACCTCACTAATACTAGCTAACACCAACACTCGCAGCATACAGCCTTCGCTCACTCTCTCCACCACTCAAACCCTGTAACTCAATGACATAATACAGTGTGTGTGTGTGTGTGTGTGTGTGTGTGTGTGTTTGAGAGAGAGTGTGTGTGTACCTCATGCTTAGGCCAACAGGTTGTGTGCAGTTCAAAACACACATGTAGGTCCAACATATTACAGCCAGATAAGCATGAGATCCCATGAAATCTGATATTCAGTTAGTTTCATGAACGCACAGCAGGTGTGCTGACCATATCCATCCATGATTCCATGATAGCATACACAGACCGCCACAGCCCTGGTACACAACTCACAACACACGTACACATGCCTGTACACATGCCACAGGGGACAGCAAAAGGCCTTAATCCTGTCACTTTTAGTACTACAATTAATTTACAATTAACCTAGATGAGGACGTAAGGAGGAGCTGAAGTTATGATTTTAATAATGTCATCAGTGGAGACTTGTTCCACTGTTCCACTTGTTCCAGACACATGTTTTGATGCTCACTCATATACACAACATCGGAGTTTAATGCTTAGCAGCCTAGCGTAACAGGTTTACTCTAGCTAAATATTGCCCATGGAATATAATAACATCGGCTGGCCTCACCTTTCTCCCTTCTTACTATGGTTGCCTTTCAACTGCCAAGGTAATAACCTCTGACAGTGTCCAAAACTGCTGTGACCCCATCACACCAATACACGTTTGTACTTGACTGCCTGGATGGCTGGCTTAAAGGGGAACTTCCATTGTTATTTTTATTCATATTTCTGTGTCGCCACTATGGTTGAATGCATTGTGCGTCATTTCTGTGAAAAAATATGTCCTAGATCTCTTGTTTGACGCTGTTTTCTGTAAGCTATAACAGGTCTAGTGGTTGAACGACTGCCTTTTCCGGTGTGCCTTGTGAATATCCATGACGTGTCAATAAGGCACTTCTGATTGGGCAAATTCGCTGTCTTTCGCTGTCTAGCTTCTGTCCACCAATCCTTTGGGATGTGGGCTTGCCATACATGGCTCTGGGCGGGGCTTACGACCTAGTGACGTAGATAGGTTTATCATGCTCTGATCCGCTCGTTCTGGTTAGCTCGACCCTTCAATGACCAGTAAAATCATGAGGGTCGAATTTCACTACTCAGAGCTACTCAAAGTGTTTTTAGCGGAAGGACCCCTTTAAGTTATCCCAGGAGCAAGGTGCCTGCAGAGCAGTTGCTCTCCATTCACTGCTGCAACATGGAACCACCTCCATGATGTCAGGACTTTGCACTTCATAGCAGTGTTTGTATGCCCACCCCTGCAGTTGCCATCAGATCTCGCTATTACAAGAGGTCAGTTGGAGTTGATCTCAAATGCGCCTATTATGCCAGCTGCTTTCTAATTTGTCAGAAAGTGTCCGTTCTCGTTTGATGCCATACAGCCATACAGATTGACAGGCAACCAAAATCAAATAAGTCCAATTGCTTGAAAGGTGTTATAATGACTATGTATTAGGCTACTGAGATAATTATTCTAGTTAGCACACTAAATAACTAGCTTCTGTCCAGTGTTGTAATACCAGTTTCCACCACTTTCTGGTGGTAGCAAATCAACACAGCATCCGACATCCTTGCCAACGTCTTTGTGTCGTGATATTGTACTAAGATTGAGCTGGCCACTGTGTTCGCTACCGCCACAAAGTGGCAGAAACTGAACATTGAACTTTAACATAAAAATCGTACACATAGCTCATTTAAAGTGGGCATGCAGACAACCTTTAACCGACTGCAACAATAAGCCTATCAACTCTTTTACCATCTAGGTGGCTGTCCAGTCTCTTGGCTTCATATCAGAACTGTTCCAAAGTAAGCGGGAGACTGTGTCTGACAATCTGTTAATGGAACATCAACTATGGCTGCACAATATGTTACAAATATTGCAATATTACCAAGATAGCCTGCAACTTTGTGATATACACTTCAAATCAAAGATGGCTTAGCTACAAAAAATAGTACATTTCTATACGCTATGTTTTCACAGTCCACATATCGAAATATTTGTGTGAATCAGATAAGCCCTACTGCACTTTGACACCCTCTCCAAAAGCACAAACTCAAAACTTAAACTTTAACTTAAAAGAGTACATTCCAGTACTTGTTTATTTATACTCATGTCACCATTGCAATATCTTAACAGATGAATCAGACCAGAGATGCTGCTCTGCAATTTCCACTGCTGGAGACACATCCTAGAAAAAAAATGTGTTTTGTCCCATCCATCTCTGACAAAATCTTGTCATCTGAAATCAATTAAGGCAAAGCACTTACTTCATGCTCACAAATCTGCGGTATGACAGGGAAAGGGCTAAGGCAAAGGCAATCTGTCATACAAAGCCAAAGCCCAGCATCTGCAAAATGCCAAACTGAGAGAATTTAGGGCATTTTGTGTTTATCTGTCACCAAGCCTAGCTATCAAATTATATTTAACTACCAAATGTATGATTTTTTTAGATTAGAGGGAAGTGAATTTAAGCATATTGTATTTTGACATTCATACACAATTTGTCAGTTTCATAGGTTATACTGCACTTTGCCTTTGCTTTACTGCAGTATAATTACATGGCCATACACTAAGACAGTGCAACAAGTGAATCAATTCACTTAGTTTTTATATTAATTTAGGGCCTGCTAACTACATTGAGTTTCATGTTCAAGTCAGTCTGACCGGCCTGCCTATTCCCGGCTGTTCCTAAAAAATCAGGCACCAATGAAAACTACGCATTAATCATCAGAATCAGTGGTCAGATTGGTTGTAGCTCTGTCCAGTAGTACACAGAGGCATTTGAAAGATGTCCACTGATCTCGCCTCTGAGAACTTTCTGTCTATGGGAGATTTGACAGACCAAGCTCCATCTATGAGCTTGGTGCAACAGCCAGGCAACCCGAAAGCATTATTTGATGGAAAAAAGACATTAAATCTGTTGCAAATCTAAGCACATTCTGCCTTGCTCTGAAATAGGGTGTACATTTCTACATAGATAGAGAACATAGTACCTTCATAGTACCTAAGAGCTTTTATGGACAGTTTTGTCATTTAGCTCCTTAACATCATTTTCTTTAGCCTACACCAGCTGGGTTGTATTCAAATTAGAAAACGGCATATGGGTGAAAGAGGAAATTATACTACAATGCCAGTATGACGGCAAGGTAAAAACAGTTATTAGAAAACGTTACCCCTTGGATTGTTTGTGTGTGTGTGTGTGTGTGTGTGTGTGTGTGTGTGTGTGTGTGTGTTGGAGACAGCCTGGATGTACACTAAGTCATGGAAAGGGTGGATTCTCATGCAGTTGTCATACCTACCAACTCTGTCTCCATAGTGCTGTAACTGGGATGTTTAAAAACAAATGAACACTGGTAAGTAATGGTTTAACCATAGACCAGAACTGTGGGTAAAACATGTCAGTGTTAAAAACAGTCTACAACACCTATTACAAAACAGGAACTCAAAACAACAGAGGACTACATTCCAACATTTTAAGGTGATTTATTTAATTGTCCAACCAGATCTTAGCACTGTTCTTCAGCACTGCAAAACAAAATCAGGTCGACTATATAGATGTTAACACCTTAAAAATGTAGGCTACTCACACCACAGTGGTAAAACATGGGCGCAACCTTTACACGTAGCCAATACATAGGGAAACATATTAAACATATTCCAAAGGGTCCACTGAGTTATTTGGAAGGACTAGACTTACATTGTGTCCAACAACAAAACAATGCATTCATGCAGACTTGTTGAGTTGATGCAGACCACCAAGTATAAATTCGAACTGAACCCTGGCCTCCTGCTGTGAGTGTACGCTGAAGTCTTCAACAATAGTATTATTAAATTAAAAAAAAAAAAAAACGGGAACTGTTTTCTGGGAACTATCCCAGAGTTCGTTGAAGGTATCTACACGATGCCTTCTAACTGCAAATACAACCTGCTATAATTTAGTCCCATTTCCTCCTGCTGCGAATGGTAATTAGAAACGATGTAACGGACCGTAACGGCTAGCAGACTGCGCAGGCAGTGGTGGAACACCGGCACACTATCTGCTGCGGCTAGTAACCGAAAACTTTGTAGAAGTGACTTTTGTTTTGCTTGTAACCAATTAACGCCGAAACTTGATGCTACCTGCGCTTCCAAGCTATTTGCTGGGGGCGGGGAACAGTAAAACTCATTCAGTTTATACGATTTAAAAAACAATTAGCCTAACGTTACATTGTCATATTGTCAGACAATTAAGAAGCCAACTGAATGTTCACTTACCTGTCTCTGGAAAACTCGTAGATGTTACTGTGGTAAAATTATTCACTTGGTCCTTACTTTTTTCAGCCTTTTTATCAATATGCCATGTACCCTATTTGGTCTGCTGCGCCTGTTCCGCTTGTGTTCTGTGGGCTTTGCACGCATCACATTTCACAAGTCGCCTCGTATGACCTGTAGTTATTTTATGAAATAAAATATATTAAAATCACCCTATCTTAGGAGTCCAACTGGATTTTTCCAAATATAATTGCTTTTAATCTATTGATTTTAGACTTGCTTCCAGCAATATTTACAGATAGGTAATGGTAAGTAATGTCTAATATGCTGCAAGAAACAGCAAGTGTTGACTCTACTAGGCTACTGTTAACAAACACTATCCCCCTTTAGTGGAGACCCTTCTAAACTAGTCAGCGGTCACGCCGCTATCAGTATTTGAGCAGCCTATCACAGGCGAAGATTGACTCTGCATGTTCTGACTTCGTGTTAATAAATGTGCAGCATCAGAATTTCGCCTTTATAACTCGTTACTAGATTACTTCGACACATATAGAAATTATTCTGTAAATTAAAAATAAAATAAATACAATAAAGCGCACAACCTCTGCATTTCTTTCAATGTGAAAGGGTCGCCCTCTTGAGGACATTTTGGATCGTTGCATGAACATACAAGTACATAAGATACTGTTTACAATAGTAAACAAGATTTACATAAAACAATGTGTACATCTTTGTATATAAAAACAGAAAACTAATTAATAATATAAAATTTGTCATGGCAGGTAATGTGCTACAGGTATGTTTTTTTCAGGTGTCTGTATATGGCATGACCAGTAAAAGGGGTGTGTGTGTGTGTGTGTGTGTGTGTGTGTGTGTGTGTGTGTGTGTGTGTGTGTGTGTGTGTGTGTGTGTGTGTCCAGTAAGGGGGCAGGAGACTTTATAGCCCTCTGTTTGGCTTTCTGAGCAGCCTGCATACCACATTGTAAGGCTGTATGTCAGTATGGTCTTGATGGTGGAACAGTGAACAGTCAGCAGTTTGAGATTAGACTTTTTGTACAAAATGGAGGTATTGTGACCAGCAGAGGTTGTCAGAGATGTGAATCCCAAAGTGCACTCACACTATACCATCCTTTCCATACCCAAGTAGACTTGATCCCAAAAGTCTGATTCACTTGACCTGTGTGATAGGTCTGTTCTGCAGGGTACACTAGTATGCTTGGAAAAAAGGTGGATTCAAGTGTGGTTCAATCAGGCTCAGGCATGGCAGGTCATACATTTTCCAATAGGCCTAATCAGTAGTCTTCTTGTCTAGGCTGTGTAGGACACTTACAAACCAGCAGTTTGATAAGCCAGTTGGAAGGTACATCAAAAACTGTAAAGAAACATTCTGTTACCCTTTTTATCAAACTCTCTCTTACACACTATTAAACTTCTATACATGCACAATCAAACTCACATATGCACACACAAGCCTCATAGTAACAAAGTTCCTGTGTAAGAGAATTTCATGGTGTGAGAGAGAGACTGGCGGTGTAAAGACTTCAGCTCTATTGCGAGCATGACCATAACTACAGCTTCACACACATTAATAATGGTAGACCACGTGGTGCTGCCTAAGCAGATACACTTAATACTAAGGGTTGGTAGTACCAATGAACCATCACACAATGACGCAAGCAGTAAGTACACACACACATATATAAACGTGCCCACATAAATCTACACTTATAATGTGTAACAGCCACACAGTAATAAGAGACAAATAGGAGGATAACAACATTAAGAACATAACACAATGTACACAGTCTAATCTAAACCATGGCCATTGCTGTGGACTTGTTGCTTGGGGGGTCAGCCATTGCAATAGTGTATGAGACAAGAGAGTTTGATACTGCAAGAGAGAAACATTTGACAAGGCTGCTGTGAGGGCTTGTAAAGATCAAAAAAGATGACAGTTGTCTATAAATGTCAGCTTACATTACACACACACTGCATAATAGTGCAAGAAAAGATTAACAATAAAAGGGGACAGGGTGCACAGTTCTGAGGTGCTATATGCATATGCAAAGAATAAATGAGTTTTGATATACAATGTGGGTTATTGCACATAATTAGATATTGCACAGTAAGAATAATACAAATGATGATAGTTATAGATAATGATAGATAGATGTATTTTGCACCGTATTCCAATAGCAGTAGATATTAATATTGCGCAATAGGTGGATAGGGGGGGTAGTAGAAGGTCAGCAGCAGGTTGGGGTCCAGGTTGTGCTTCCCAAGGACCCTCATGAAGTGTAGCCACTGCTGAGCCTGAGAAACCAGAAGGTATGGACCTTTTCCACACGCTCGCCATTGATGCACATGAGGGTTAAGTCGGTGCTGAAGACGGCGATGAGCTCCTTGGTTTTCTTGGTGTTCAGAGCCAGATCATTTGTTGAACACCAGGCTTCCAACTGTAGGACCTCCTCTCTGTAGGCTGCCTCATCCCTCTTTGAGATGAGTCCGACCACTGTTGTGTCGTCACCAAACTTGACAATGAGGTTGTTGCTGCAGTCGTGAGTGTAGTGACAGTGCAGGAGGGCACTCAGCACACAGCCCTGCTGTGGGGATAATATTACCAAATGAGCCAGTACTGACCAAAAGCTTTTATGACGTTTAACAGAAATACAAGCATGAAAATCATATAACAATAACACACAACAACTAGGTAAGACTCAAAATGGACGATTAAAGGGGTAGTGTGACAGCTTAGGCAGCTTCAGAGAACAACAGAGTCCAAATGAAATTCTTTTATGCTGACATAAGAAAACATGTGGCAACATTTTCTCAGTGATAGTTAAATAGGCTGTGGTTGTTATACCCTTGCTTGCATGGTCATAAACCATAGTATAACTAGAAATATAACGGAATGAGCTTTAGTTGTGGTAGCTTCAATGATTGAGTGGTTCATTTTTATTTGTCCACCCGTATATAGGATAGGATATAGGAATGTAACTGTAAACTGTACATGTGAATTTATTTGCTTTCCCTCCCTACAGTCACTCTGGATAAGAGTGTTTAATAAAATAACACATGAAGTATTTGGTGTGTTTTCAGTAAATTGGGGCATCACATGCATGTACTATACAATTTGCAACGGGATACACAGCACTAACAACTAACAGTTTTGCTACAATTGCTGTCAATGCGTGCAGTTATACAACTGTAATGCGATGCCACAAGATTAGACTACACGGATGCAAGGTTTAGTATGAAAAGTTGTTTCAGATGTTTTTCAGAAGGAAGTAGGCCAACAGTATACTTAACCAATAATACGTAATTTGATCATAATAGAGGAATGAGACTTCCAAAAACATGCCAAAAGGTTTTGCAAGGTTCCCAAGACAGAGGTCAGGTGAAAGGAATTTTCACGCACAAACATACAGCTCTTTTTTGCAATGCTAGTAGAACAGGTTTGCACACATTTTCTGCTTCAGTTAAGCTAAGATAAGGTAACCATTGATTGTCTCTTTAAAAGAGAAATTTGTCTTGGGCAATTGAGAGAGTGTGTGATTACACAGAACATATATTAACACAGTAGACAAGAGACAGAAAACATGTAAAACATAAATATAGGCTAACTCACATCCAACTGTAAGGTTCTGGATTCAAGGATGACTACTCTGAATCAGTGCAACAGAGGAATGTATGTTATAACAATAAAGGGTGTCTCCTCAGAGGGGCTCCCCCGATGCATGCTCTTGTGTTTAGGTAGTTGTGACCCACCTACTGTGTTCTTATCTATGCCCTGCCAACAGCTGGGGCTACACAGGTCACCCCTAAGGTTTCCCGCTAGTGTCTCTCTCTCTTGTTTGGGGTTTTGTTTGATTTCTTTATATATCTGGTTTATTCTGCCATTACAATCAATCTGTGTTAATTGTAACTGTTAACTTGCCTCTGGTTAATAAACTGTTTATTCATTTACCATTCATATATATCTCCTCGTGTGCCATGCCATTATTGTGTTATTAGCCCTTATGCTGTTTAGTGATATTGGAGGTAATCTTATTATTTCATGGAGCCAGATAAATATTGTGTTACTCTAATGTTCGCTATTCTAATGCATATGTCTATAATTATTCTATCCTGCAAGTCCAGAACATGCGAAAGCCTTCGTCCACACTCAGTTCCGTCGTTGGTCTGAGAAAGTGGATCCTTACACAACATTACACCACAATCAACATTGAACACATAAATAATTGACAGTCAATATCTTGGCTTCTAATCACATTTCAGAAAACTGGACAAATCTATTAAATCTACGTTATTGGCATACATGACAAATTTTGTGAAATTTCATCATTCTCAAAGCTAGAAGTCCGGAAAAAGTTTTTTATTAAGTAACTCACCAATCATTTCATCCGAGACATGGAATTTATTTTGGTATGTCGGTGTCACAGAGTCATATCAATCCAAACCATAAACATTTGTATGTAATATAGCACCAGCTAATGAAATTGGCAAATTTAAAAAAAGGATTTTGAAATGTCAATATCTTGGACCAAGTAGGGGGGAACTGCACAACATTTCTCATGTACAATCAGCAAGAAAACCTCTGGAAGCATGCCAAGAACATTGTGACGTGACCTTTCATTCATAGGAAGCACTGTAATTGCACAAGATCACATTTTGCCCATTATCTGTAAAACACTATAGCTTTAAACCCATTTTCCCCTTTATATTCAGTGGACCCTCTTGCATGAAAATCACCTGTCCATGCCCACTTATAATGATGAAAATGTCAAAATACAAAAAAACGAAATCTAGTACAGCATGAAAAACATCATAGACAGGATTTATGAGAACAGAACAGGCGGAATCTCATGGGTTGCAGGACCAGGGGGCCCAGCATTGTCGCTTGTGGCTATATTAATACTTGTTTTTTCTGTTGACACAGTTTAATTAAACTTGTTTGTTGTTGTTAATTATGTCTTAGTCAAGGTGTGAAGCATTCTTGTGCGCAGACAAGAACCTGACCTTTGCCTAAAGCTAGTTGATCTTGTTTCGGAGTGACTGATTGTTTTTTTTTTTTTTGTAATGTCATAAGGAATTTCCGGCTGAACTAAAGAAACTTATGATGGTCACAGAATCCACTGAGAACACACCATGATCACTGTTTCCCACAGACTTTTTTAAGACTTCAGGCTTCTGGTATTTAGGCTAGTTTTCTTCTGGTAACAATGCTCTCACACAACCAACATGAACTACTCTGCATGGGCTTGGAATGAAGATTTGTCTGACTGCCTCATGTACAAAAATCCTATTTTTATTATCTGTTTCAAGAGAGGAGTTTTGTAAGTGATCATTTTAGGCCTAATCCTCTAGCTAATAAACATGTTAACTATAGCAAACTAGCCAACATGCTAGTTCATGTCAAAGGAAAACATCATTTTGTAGCTGCACACAGATGTACCATCTTCCACAATGTTTGTGTACGTGTGTCAATGGAGGAGATTTCAAGGGCATGCAGAGCAATGCTGCAGGTTTATGTTATTTTGTTCTACAGCAAAGCAGGCCTGAATTAATGTACCCTAATTTTTAAACTAACTGAAGTAATTAAAAGTAATGCACACAAAGGAGACTGGCTGAAACGTTGATATGCATTGGTATAGCAGAAATATTTAGGGCCCATCAATGAATGGGAAACACTAATGATGTGTGATTGTGTTGTTTTTGTAGCACGTACATCGGTTGCTGTGTAATCTTAAAAACTGCTAGACTAAGCAAACTCCTTTGTTCTTGTGTTCTTGATTAACATTAACATTAACCTGATGAATGTACTTTTGTACATTCTGCTGTCATAAACAGTATCTGTATCAACAGTAGGACAACAATAATATTCTTTATCATACATTGGGTGCACATGCACAGTAGCCTGTAAGTTAGCCGTAAGTTGAGGGGATACTGGGAAGCCACTTATTAAGCCACTTTATTAGAATTTATATAATTGCCCCGCCTATTTCTTTCGATAAAATTAAGCTATCTAGTAACCTGTTCAGATGCACCAGAAACCAAAAAAGACTAAAAAAAGAGAGAGAGAAAATGAGGTATCCTCCTGCTGACAGTGCTTGCATACCTTGAAATCCCCTAACTGGTTAAGCAGGTTTTATGCTATAAAAGTCTCTCGTACCTGGGTAGTACATCCTTTCGCTGACCACAAACACCAAACAGGACTGTAGCATTTGTTTTCTTTTATTTGTTTTTTCATTTAGTAGAACATGTTACGTGGTGTCCTCCTGCTGATGGTGTTTGCACTGTCTGAGTGTGCAGCAGGTAAGCTTTACGGAAACATGTAAATCTTTAAAAACTGACTTCTCTAACAGAATGGTATCCTTGATATTCTCAAAACAGGCTTATATTGTTATATATATATATATATAAGAAATGTTATATTCTAGTGCTTCTGTATATATGTATATCTGACTATGCATGTTTAAGGACTAGGCTACACTTTTTTTATTGTGAAATCAATTAGGTGTAACAAAGTGTGCAACAATATTAACCTTCTGTATTTACACCTTATGTACTTACACTACCTTAGGGTTAGGGTTAAGGTAAGTCTTACATAATATTACATACTGTTACATGTAGATACACTAAAAAAGGACCTAAAAAATAAAGTATTACCAAGGACTTTTATTAAAAATAAAAAAAAATACCTGAAAATTCAGCATGTTCCAGGACGTTATTTATAGCTAAGACAGCCGAAGGTGGTATATAATTTCTACTTTAAAAATGTGCTGCAGAGAAATCTGTACATTCCATATCAAACACTTTACAGGTAACAGCATACCATCCATTCTAAAGAAAGACTTTCTCTAAATTTAGCTCCAGGTGTCCCCTTTTTGTTGTTAAAAATACAAATATTGCTCACCTTAGTATAATAAAAAAAGACCAATGGCAACCCATACGACAGTAATGATGAATGCATTTTTTTATGTTGAACATGAAACGTAAAAAAACGACGATCGTTCTCTGGATAGAACTGTATTGGCCTTCATGATTGTGGCCATGATCTGCTGGACCAGGAGCTTGGCCTTACAAAGAACTCCACCAACAGCATTTCTTTCATGTGCTGCAGAACTTTTCTCCTCAATAACATTAGCAACAGATTTTTAATACCATGACATTACAGTCTTTCACATGCCCACCACATTCTACACTTTTTATCCTAGTCATCTTGATTAGTTATGTTTACAATGGAGTGATGAAGAGTCAATTGTGTGAACTAAACTTGAGTTTTCTCCTGAATTTAAATAGCCACAGATTTTAATTTCTTTACATACAGAGGGTGATGTAACTGCATCTGACACCAATGGCAATTACGAACTGGAGAAGATTGTAGGAAGGCTTCATGTTCTTGGATCTAGCTGCAAAGAAATTCATGAGAAATATGGTGTTCGTGAAGGTGAGTCCCTTTAGTTTAAGTACAGTTTAAATAAGTCTGATTTTACACTTAATCCATTGACCATTGTGCTCGGTCATATGATTTTAAAAGAAATAGTGCATGTAATTCATTTCTCTAACATATCATGCTTGAAATCTTTCAGATGGTCTGTACTACCTCACCACGGCAAATGGGGTGGTGTACCAGACCTACTGTGACATGACCACAGCAGGTGGTGGATGGACGCTGGTAGCCAGTGTGCATGAGAACAACATGTATGGGAAATGCACTGTAGGAGACCGGTGGTCAAGCGAGCAGGGAAGCAATCCTTCCCGCCCTGAGGGAGAGGGGACGTGGGCCAACATGAGAACCTTTGGCACTCCAGAAGGTGCAACCTCTGACGACTACAAGGTAAAATTGTAATTGCCTCAAGATTATGAAAAGGGGCAGAATAACAACTGATGAATAAATAAGTCCGTATTTGGTATGCATGTTTACATACCCCCTGATTAGGTAGAATGCTGGAATGGAAACTGAATAGTTGTTCCTAACCTTCTTCTACAGAATCCTGGTTACTATGATATTGTGGGTGAGGATGTTTCTGTTTGGCATGTACCTAATGACACTCCAGTAAAACAGTGGAACTGTAAGTCAATCCTGCGATACCACACAGCAACCAAATTTCTTACAGCCCAGGGAGGAAACCTCTACCAACTTTTCAAGGTAAATGGAAAACAAAATTTAATTCACTTTTCAATCAGAGACATATAATTGTATTACTTTATTGCTGAACTTACATTGGTGGTGTGTCTCTGTTATCACTGGAGGTGGGAGGTGGATTACAAAAACCCTTGCGCAGAAAGTGGCAGGACTAAGCATGCAATGCAAGCTTAGATGTGCTGGGAGCAATCTCCCCCAATGCATAAGCAGTTGATGATCATCCTGAAATTCAGCTGCGTAGTCAGTGGAGCTAGCCTGGTAAACCAGCCCCTTACAGAGGGTCTGGCTAAGGTTCCATTGGCAAGGTTGTCTCAGGCAGAATTTTTCCTAACCAATCAGGAAACAGAGAGAGTGTTTTTAAGCGATGATGTTGACAAGCTGAGCATGACTCTGTGGACTGCCTGAACCACCATAACGCTATTTTCTGTTTGTGTGTTTTTAGCGGTACCCGGTAAGGTACAATGCTGGAGCATGTCCAAGGAACAATGGACCATCTATTCCTATTGTGTATGATGAAGGAGATACAGAGACTACTAAAAACTTATATGGCCCAAATGCCAGAGGTATCTTAATCTAAAACATTTTTAATAAACAAGACACTGTAATATAGGCTAACCAACTAATTTGGATCTTCTAACATTATTTTAAATAATTCCGTCAAAGTAAAAATATTTTTTATAATGCAGTAAAATTAATTTGAAATAGGAAAAAAAAGAAAATGTGCACACAATGGATGTCACATGCAGTTTTTTTCATGTGAATATCTAAATTTACCTTACCTTTACAGGCCAATTCATTCCTGGCTTCATCACCTTCAGAGTGTTCAATTATGAGAGGGGAGCAATGGCCATGTGCTCTGGAGTGAAACCTATTAGATGCCACTCTGAACATGTAAGAATGACCACAGCATGATTTAAAGGATAGTAGAATGAAGCAATAGGTTTCACAAGAGGTCTAACTGAATGAACTAAATACAGTTGACCATTGTTGTGTCCTTTGTCAAATTCAATATTTATTTTTCCTCTTGTGCAATTTAATATTCTTTTTTCAGTGCATTGTCAGAATGTTGCATATTGGTTTTATAGCTGATAAATGTAACTCTGGATATTTTTTTTACACATTTAGGTTGGGCTGCGGTCATCTTTTGGAAGATCAGAAACTGACTTAAATATTTTAACAAACATTAGATAGTTGCAGTGCATGCTGGGGAAGGTGTGCAGAGGCTGTGGTTGGCAGTCAGCCAACACTCTAATGGAGTCAGACTGATTGTACTAAAAGAAAAATATTCAATTAAAATGTACATTACACGCTGTAGGTTGAGGCAGATTTTCAACACATGTACCACTGTCAACATAGTGAGTGACAGATTCACCAAACAAGGCAAAAACTGAACTGAATGCATCTTTGACAAGGTGGTTCACAATGGCTTTACAGTGCAGAGCAGACCCTACGCTGGTAGGGCTTGATCATAAAGTGTAGGCTATCACATGATCACACTGAACTGTTGACTGCACAGCTGTGGTTCAGCTATATTAATAAAGACAGCTGAGAAGCATGAATGTAAAATCAAGCCTAATTTTGCTGCTTCAGAGGCAAGGTTTGATCACGGAGTAGTGTGCTATGTTTGATGCTAAAGCCAATGCATAATGATGAAGCATGTTGGACGAGGTCGCTGGTCGGGAGCACTAAATGATCAACAGTGAGCATCCCTGAAATAGCTGAAGAATAGAGCTCAAGACCACAACCATGTAGACAATTGCTAAACGAATAGCCCAAGTTCAAGCTGGGCCTTCCTTAGGTCAGAAAAGGGACCCAGTGTTGTTTATCAAATGATAAACCAGCCAAGTGTTCTGAGCATTTAGGGGGATCGGTCATTGTTCAGTTCAGTGTTGGTAATCCTCATTCTAAGTAAGTAATGATCCACTGGGATCCAGATATTAGTTATTTAAGCAATATAACATGAATGGGAGTGAGGGTGTTCGTGGATATCCTGTGGTTCGGCCGTAGAAAACCACAGCCATGAGGATATCCACAAACACCCTCACGAGTGTTATATTGCTTTTATACATCAGTTCTATTGCCAACACAATTAGTGTATAGACACAATTTTAACATTTGTTTTAAAATTGTATTTCGTTGTATTGTAGTTCGGGCCAGCCTCCGGTCCACAAAATAGTTCCAGTTCGAGTTAAACATATACTGTAGCATAACCATATGCATGCAACAAGTTGCTATGCAACAAGTGTTCTACATGTTGATTTGGACATTGCCCTGTGTTGTACAGCTAGATGCTAGATGCCCTTGATTTAACGATTACGTTGTATCTTTGGCGGAGTGATTATCAACTTTATCAACACAGCCCTGGTCTATATCCATAGCATGTTAAGAAAAACATTATTTCCTTCCACAATAATGCTTCACACGACTAGTTCTACAGTTCTATGTCTGATGTACTTGAAAGGGAATATAACATTATGCATTATGTGTCCTTACTTTCTGACAGTTCTGCATTGGTGGTGGGGGACACTTCCCTGAGGGAAGTCCTCGCCAGTGTGGTGACTTCACAAGCTTTGACTGGAATGGTTATGGAAGTCATAGAGAATGGAGTGCATCCAGAGAGGTGACTGAGGCTGCAGTGCTGATCTTCTACCGCTGAATCTCTGACAGTCTACAGAGGAAATAGGGGAGATGTAGTATCTGACAGCTCATGTTTGCTGATAAAATGGGGTTTTTAATTATTTGAGGTAGGTTCTGTCTGTTCTGAGTTATATGCTAACATAAATTGGTTTGACAAACAGATTCTCTCTTTAGCAATATCCTACCTTTACCTACGTCATATTGTTTTGCTGAGGACTACTTCAGGGTTAAGGGTTTGTCCCCACTATCTCATTTCTCTGTACGGCTTTGTATTGATCAGTGCCCTACAGTCTAATTTTCCAGTGGTTATATCTGTAATCAATAATTATATTAAATTCCCTCAACGGTTTGATGTGTGGAATTTTGTTCTTTATTTCTATTAGAATGAAATTGTGTGGCTTGGACTATAACATTGATGGATGATACCATTTTGTGCCAAATGAAATTAAAGGATACAAATTGAAGATATTACAATAAAATAAAGTTAAGATAAATAAAGATACATTGACTGTCAGCAGTGTTCTCAGATGAGGAAAATATTGGGGCAACAGAAATAAATATAAACTTGACCAACCAGATAAAACCGTGCAGTAGAAAGAATGTGGGTCGGGGAGTAAACAACAACTAGTGCTGCCTTGCACCCTCATCCATGGCTGAAGTGCCCTTAAGCAAGGCATGTAACCCCACATTGCTCCAGTGACTGTAACTGGAACCCTGTACCTAAATAACTAAGTTGCTCTGCATAAAAGTGCCAGCTACAGTAAGTGTAATGCAGTGTAATGCAACATAGCATTTCACTTTCAAGGCTGGATATGGACAGATATTTAGCCCAATTCTGAGGACACTATCACCAGTCCAGTGCCGCAGTGATGGAACTGCAAGATTGGTCTCCACTTCAGTTTGTCACCATGATGATGAACAGGGGCGGAACTGTTTGGTGCCCTGGGCGAGCACCCCATGTGACCCCTCCCCATTTAAAAGTTATTAAAGTTATTTAATAGATTATAACAAAATCAGTAAAGATTACAGTAAGATAACTTTCCCAACTACTGTAGCCTAATTGTGTAAGGCATTTTTTGTGCTAAGTCAGCTTTTAGACTTAATACAGAATTCTCGTACTTGTAGTATAGTAGTAGTATGTAGTACTTGTAGTAGTATGCACTTGTAGTACTTGTAGTAGTATGCAAACATCTAACAAACAACCATTATACCCAATTTGCCATACACTGAGAAGAATAGGAGATCAATCAGCAATACACATCTTCCAGTTAATGGCTAATTAATGTTATGCTTAACACAGTCTAAAATATAACATCAGTGTATAATATCTACTATACATCTGGAGGAAGTGTGGGCTGACGCGCAAGATCAGTGGAGAGCAGTGAGGGCCAGCAAGGCCTTCATTTATGTTCAACAATCTATTCTCTTCATAGCCACTGCTTTGGCTGCTGTGTATTAGCATCCGTGTGTTACCAGAGTAGAACTAATATGTCCAGCGATTTTAGAGTCAGCATATAATAGGCTACAACGTTGTAGCCTATTAAAGTTTGCTGGTGGATAAGATAGTGTGCGGGCTGTTCTTTTCTACAAATTGACAGCCTTACTTGGATGTTATCCTACGCACCTGTCAGAATTACAGAGGTGTGCAAAAGCGCTTTTATGAACAGAGTCAGCACATATAGCATATACATACAGCATATGGCAAACCACTTGAAGTTCGGCTCTCAGTGCCTGTATAATGGGTTGGGATGAAGCCGCTATGCCTTTAAGGCAAGCTTGGTTGTGAGACTGAGCAATTAGTGAGGAGGCCTTAGTTTTGTTTTTAAAGTTTGGCATCCATGACAGCCAGGTTAAGAGCAGGGTTGAGTCCAGTTTGTTCCTTTGCTTCTCCTTCATTCCTTCTCCCCATGCTCTGAGCTCCTGTGTGTAGCAGCCTTTTAATACCCTGATTTGTACCAGAGGGACTGATGTAGTGTTGCTCAAGGACTGTGTGCTTGGAGAGCGCAAGGGTGTGAGATGCAAGGGTGGGGTGAGGGTAAGGGTTGAACGTCTCATAGTCCTGATTTGTGGCATAGATTTGTGTAGTCTACTGTTCCAACTGGTGGTTGTGTGTGTTGTGTTGTGCATTGTTTTTGTTGTAGGAGCTGGGGTTTCTTGCAAGGAAGCTGTGCCACCTAGTGGTAGGTGTCTTTATGGCATGAGTGTTCCACTGTGTGTATTTTCAGTGCAATGTTTTCAGAGCTTAAAGTAGAAATTCGGTGTAAATTGGGTACTTTACATTTTACACAGAATTCCTCCTTTAAGTGCATTAATTGGGATCAAGCCTTGAGAATAAAATGTGTTTGTTCAAATAGCAATAGCACGGTAGTTCAAACTTGTTGGTCAAGAACTTGTTTACTGTTGTTGCACCAATATTCTTCTTAGCTGAGTTCAGTACTGTCAGTCCACGACATCTTCTTTCATTCTAACTGCAGTTTAGTTTTATTACTTTTATTTTATTATGGTATGATGTATATTGCTTTTATTTTATTGCAGTTTAATACTTAATGTTTTACTAGCTCCCCACAATTTGTTTACAACACAAATACAGATCAAGTAAAAGAAGGATCCCACAATTATTATTCCTGCATCTGGATTAAATTTAATAGAATTGCTGTTTATAGATATAACCACACAAAAATGACAGTGTATGACACTGATCAACACATAGTCATACAGAGAGAAAAAGGAGAGGGTGACAAACCCTTAACCCAAACCCTTATAACATAGAGCAAAACAGGAATAAAGGAAAATGTAAGAATTTCAAACCAATTGATCTTAACACAAAATCAGAACAAGCACACTAAATTGTTAAAATTCCCATTTTATCAGCACACATGAGCTGTCAGATATGACATCTGCCCTATTTTATCTGTGGACTGTCAGAGATTCAGCGGTAGAAGATCAGCACTGCAGCCTCAGCCATCTCTCTGGATGCACTCACCTGATTGTGAGTTCCATAACCATTCCAGTCAAAGCTTGTGAAGTCACCACACTGGCGAGGACTTCCCTCAGGGAAGTGTCCCCCACCACCAATGCAGAACTGTCAGAAGAAAGTAAGGACACATAATGCATAATGTTGTATTTCCTTTTAAGTACATAAGGCATAGAACTGTATAACTACTCTTGTGAGGCATTTTTTATTATAGATTATTTGGATCATAAAACCTGCAAAAGCTTTAGCTGTCAGTTCCAGTAGCCTACCCAGTTTAACCCAGAGGATAAGGTAAATTCATTCATATAGTACATTTCATATATCATAATTCAATGTGCTTTAGATAGGAAATGCAAGAAAAAATAAAGATATACATATGGACTCATATAGTGGTGTTAAGGACAAAGAATAGCATACTCAGAACAGAAGATCAGGAGGAGTGTGATGAAATCTGGCACTTTCTGCTCTCCATTCAAACATTTAAATTTACTGTTCACCTGTCAGTGCTTCAGCTCTACCTCTCTAGCTCATTATGAACCAGAGGCTAGTTTATCTGGGCAAGATTCTGGTTGTGAATCAAATACACCTTTTATGTCAGGGTAGATTTGGCAAACCATTTTTTTTACTAAAACACAACCAATAATGTTTTAAACTGTTAAACTATTAAACTACTACTACCTGGTCATTAAACTGTTAGCAGAAAACTGAAAGGTTTAAATCAGGGAAAACTGTCTATGGTTAAAATTAGTGGCACAGGATCTGCACGCTAATTCCAACCACAACGCAGCACGCTCATTCGACCACACCACTGACGGCCAGTGCTCATAATGGCCTGGACCTTAAAGCAAACTGCGTATGTAGTCGAAGTATACCTCACCAGCCAAAGATGTGTGTGTGAAAATGTGTGAAAAATTATCCAGAGTTACATTTAACAGTTATAAAACCAATATGCAATGTTGACAATGCAGTGAATAGAATTACTACATATTGCATTCGACAGAGGATGACAATGTTCAACTGTGTTTTATCTTTTTTGAGACTCACTACTTCCTTCTTCTATCTTTCAAATCTTACATGTTTAGTGTCACAGTGTCCAGCAGGTTTTACTCCAGAGCACATGGCCATTGCTGCCTTCTCATTGTTCAACACTCTAAAGGTGATGAAGCCAGGAATTAAATGGGCTGTAAAAGAAAGACACATTTTTTACATTCAAATGATTCAATCTGACCTTCAATGTGTCCACACATTTGTTTTTTTAATTAATTTTACTGCACAATAAAAGTTACTTTGGAGGATTTTTTAAAAGGAATGTCAGAAGGTGGTCATTAGTTGGTTAATCTGTATTTCAATTGTGTGCTCATACAAAATGTTTTAGATTAAGATACCTGTAACAATTGGGCAGTACAAGTTTTTTTATGGTCTCTGCATCTCCTTCATCATACACAACAAGAATAGATGGTCCATTGTCCCTTGGACATGCTCCAGCATTGTATCTTATTGGCGCTAAAAAACAAACATGACATAACATTGGTTGAGGGAGGTCACAGAGTCATGCTCACTATCCTATCCAGGTTCAACATGGTGTTTCCTGCTTGGCCTTCTGCCTGTCACGTCTTCTCCAGCCCAGCCTTCCTGGACTCCTCCCACAATCTGCCCGTGCTGCAGTCTTCTGACAGACTACTCTGCCTCTGCCTGGGCTCTGCACTTGCACCTTGTCCAGACAAATACTACTGCAGAGTGCCAATTGCTCCACTGACTACCTAGCTGATATCCAGGATGATCATCGACTGCTTATGCATTGGGGGAGATCGCCCCCAGCACATCTAACCTGTGTTTGTATGCTTACTCCTGCCACTTTCTGCACAAGGCTTTTGCAATCCATCTCCCGTCTCCTTTTTGTGTCTTCGTACATCTGACTTGTAGATGTCTTGTCAGTAATGTCTGCTCTGTTCAGTGCCATTTGGGGAATTTCTCTTTGCTGCTCTCAGTTTGCCTTTCCAGATAAGGCAGCAGTGATAACAGAGTCACACCACCAAATGTAAGTTTCCCAATAAAGTAAAAAAAAGTATATTTCTCTGGCAAAGTGGCACTGATTGAAAAGTGAATTACATTTTGTTTTCCATTTACCTTGAAGAGTTGCTAGAGGTTTTCTCCTTGGGCTGTAAGAAATTTGGTTGCTGTGTGGTATTGCATGATGGACTTACAGTTCCACTGTTTTACTGCAGTGTCATTAGGTACATGCCAAACAGAAACATCCTCACCCACAATATCATAGTAACCAGGATTCTGTAGAAGAAGAAGTTAGGAACAACTATTCAGTTTCCATTCCATGCATATACTGCTTGTGGTGACCCACCACATTGTAAATAGAGCTACTCAAAGTGGTTTTTAGTGGAAGGACCCCTTTAAGTTGTTATTCTGCCCCCTTTCATAATCTTGATCTACTCGAGGCAATTACAATTTTACCTTGTAGTTGTCAGAGGTTGCACCTTCTGGAGTGCCAAAGGTTCTTATGTTGGCCCACGTCCCCTCTCCATCAGGGCGGGAAGGATTGCTTCCCTGCTCGCTTGACCACCGGTCTCCTACAGTGCATTTCCCATACACGTTGTTTTCATGCACACTGGCTACCAGCGTCCATCCACCACCTGCTGTGGTCATGTCACAGTAGGTCTGGTACACCACCCCATTTGTCGTGGTGAGGTAGTACAGACCATCTAAAATATTTCAAGCATGATATGTTGGAGAAATGGAGTAAATGCACTATTTCTTTTAAATGACCGAGCACAGTGGTCAATGGATTAAGTGTAAAATCAGCCTTATTTAAACTGCACTTAAACTAAAGGAACTCACCTTCACGAACACCATATTTCTGATGAATATCTTTGCAGCTAGATCCAATAACATGAAGCCTTCCTACAGTCTTCTCCAGTTCATAATTGCCATTGCTGTCAGATGCAGTTACATCACCCTCTGTATGTGAAGAAATTAAAATCAGTGGCTATAAATAACTTATCAAGATGACTAGCATCATATTACTTAATAGGTGTCTAAAGCAAAAAATGTAAATAAAGCTCAAAATGTAAAAAATGTAAAAAGCCCTTTTTATGTTCAGGCATTGGGGGCACTGCACACAATACATTTTCCACGTTTCATGGTTCAATTTTGGTATCAATTGTTTGCTTTCCGAAAATAGCAATGGCTGCAGTTTACCTTACAAATCCAAATGTAAACTAGAAGCAATATGCATCATTACCAAAATGGCAATGACCATTGTCTTGATCTGTGACTTACAACTCTGTAAATGTCATAGCAATGTTGCTATGCTTATTTTTCAGCAGACAGGATCGTTGGTGATCCCAGCTGCACCAAAGGACAACATCTCACCTCTGAAATGTTTTGGATGCTCCACTGGTGGAAGGTGCCATGCCAGTTCTCGCAAAGGAGAAGCGTGGGGTTTTGGGAGGGGCATCCATGTTAGCAGCTACCGCTGCATTACCTTCCCCAAACACCTCATAATGCCCACCATGGTTTAGGTCACTCATACTGAACCACCTATCAGGCCTTGGAAAAATGGCTGTGTTTTTGTGGTCGGAAATATACACTGTACTGGAATTGACCTGCAAAAACAATAATCTCACAGTAAAAAGACACATTTTCGCACACTCAGACATTTTCTGCTGGGAGCCTCTTTTGGGTCCAACAATATTTTTGTGACCCTTCAGCTCCCTGCCCCCAAAACTGAAAGCTGTAACCAATGAACTGAATGGTTATATCATGATATGAAAGCATATATTCAAACCATTAACACAAAAAGTCCCTTCCCTCTGCGACCTCCCTGCAGTACCTCCACGGCCCCTAGGGGTCCTAAGACCCAGTTTGGGAACCACTGCAATTTGGCATCTCTAACAACCCTTCATCACGCCAAGAGCTGACAGTTCCCCACAACAAACATTGCAATTACCAGTTAGTTATCTGTATTCTCAGTAAGACCATTCTCTATACATCACCCTATAGCCTGCAGTACAGAAGGCATCACTTGTTGTGCCACCCCCGCCCCCTTGCATGCACATCACATGGCGGAACAAAGACGCACAGCACACTGCCAACAATTGAATAATAACGATGATGAATCAAAACGTAACATATCTAGACGTAAATAAGTGCATAAGCTAATTTTGAGCTGCCCCATACTGATATTTAGGCAAAACGTCCTCATGCCCACCTATGATTTCTGCATTGCAATGCTGTGCATCTCACTGACCCAACATATAATATCAATTTCAAATTACATTCTCCACAGTAAGCTCATAAATGATATTATTAATTGTGCATAACACATCTTACTTATTTGTTGTTGATTATCAGTCAAAACTAACAAAAAGCAGATATCCTCCTTGCCACGTTGTAGGATTATCTGATTCTTTTTATTTTCTTGAGTCTTTCATGTGTTTTTGGGTGTGAGACAGTCTGTGTGTTAACATGATGATCCTATGGTGACAGATATGCAACTGGCTCTACCCACTGTACCCTGACCTGCCTGTCCTGCTGAGCAACACAGGTGTGTTCACGTTCCCTGACACCACAGCCAGTGCACCGGGCACCTATGTCGGTGTGGTGCTCTCCTCCAGACTGCCTGCCTCAGAGCGCACTTGTTTTTACAAACACTTGTCACAGCTGACCTTGCTAAGAGTTCAGGTAGGAGAAGTGATGATATTTCAGCACATTCTATGTTGTTTTACTAAAAGGAATGTAGCATTAACTAATGTGCTCTAATAGATGTTAGTAGTGCCGAGTGAACTCTTATGCTGCTTATGATTGCCTCAATAAGCTGCTTGCTATTATTGTTTTTTTTTTAATTATTATTCATTATTTTTGCTTTTGTCTTGTCTTTTGGACTGACCTTATCAATTGCATTATGTAATTAATTAAACCGAGGAACTCTCTGGCCCATTTCCTTGACCTTTCTAATGTCCATTTCAACCCCCGTAGACGGCTGAAGAGGGCACTGCTGTGGAGGCCATTAATCTGGGTGAGAAGATCCCCATAGGCCCTGCTGAGGGGGCAGCTGGAGCAGAGGGTAGGGCCGTACCTGAGTGGAGTGACCGGTTGGCCCAGAACATTCTTGCAGGTTTATTCCTTATGAGTTGCTTGTGAGCCACTGCAGTACATCCTTATGGTAGTTGGTATTGCCACTGCAGTACTTCTTTATGGTAGGGACTGATTTATAGAACTGTTGTGAGTCAATCAAATCAGAAATTTTCCCCTTTAATCGTCAAAATCCACAGCTGTGCTAACACTGAACATTTTCAATATTAATTACTATTAGCTGTGACTTTGGCTTGTGTGAACACTTCTAAAAATGATAGAAATTAATTTGAAATGACCTTAAAGCATTACATATGCTTTTGTCATTTACATACCTCGTGAAATATGTCAGGGACTTTTTGTGTTTACATATGTGCTTCAAGTACTACATTTGTCCACTAGGAGGCAGACTTGTCTTTTTAAAGTGTAAAGTGGGGGGAAAACACAGCTGAAATTGTGTACTGTGTCCCTGCAGGGGCATCTTGTCTGGGCCGAGGGCTGCTTAAGGGTGGAAGCTATGCCGGAAGGGCAATCCACAAGGGAGCCTCGTCGCTGCGAGGCCACATCACCCCGCAGGAGGTGCCTGCCGAGGTCAGCCCCAGAGTCAGCAGGGGCCTGAACGTAGCCAGGGAGGCCACTGGCGGGGCTGTCAAAGTCAGCCAATTTATCGGTGAGGCTCTTACTCCCTCATGTGTCACATGCTGGACAGAAAATTGACTATTTGTCATCCACTGAGAGACAGAAAAATAATGAAGAATAATTGTATGGGATGAAGTCTCTGCTGTTCTTGTAGCAGGGCTTGGTTTTGTTTCACTGATGAATGTAAAAATAAATTCTTAATATTAAATTGTTGTTTATGAATTGCTAACAGCACTGAGTAAGCAAGGTCATGTTGTTCTGTCACAGTGGATGGTATAGCCACAGTGGCTGATCGGGTTGGGAAGGAGCTGGCACCGCATATAAAGAAACACGGCAGTAAGCTTATCCAAGAATCCCTGAAGAGGAACAAAGATGGCCAGTCAAACGTGGATGGAGCATTAATAGTTGCTTCAAGTAGCATACAAGGTAGTATGGAGATATATATATATATATATCAGTGCCCCTGTTTTGGCTCCTGTATTGTCTAAGTAGGGCAGGACCATTACGATTGTTTATTGTTTGAAGCTGTTTTATAGAGACGGGAATTGTTTTTCATTTACATTATGCATGGGGTATTTTTGTCCCACCCTTTTCAAGAAATGTTCTGTTTTTTTTTGTTTTTTTTAAGGCATATCAACTGTGTGGACGAGTATGGAGACAGCTGCTAAAAGCATAGGCAAAAGCCTAGCTACAGAGACTGTCCAAACAGTAAGGTGCAAGTAAGTGTTTTTATTATTTTATTTGGTCTTAACATATCAAAAGCATTTCACTAGCTACATTCTTGGACTCCTTGGCTTTGAAAGGCTGTTTTTCATGGGGTCTTACAAATCCTTTACACTGCTTTACATTTGTGTTTCTTGCTGTACTTTGTTGCTTGGTGCTATGGGGGACTATTTCTCTCTTTACTATATTCCTTTTTCTTTGTCTGCTCTGCTCTGTTTTCAGATATAGGGGTCTAGACCACATCTGGGATCGGCCTAGGAACATGTAACAAGTGACCCAACTGTATCACAATTGAGTAGAATAGTAAAGACATTTTGACTGAATATTGATATGCAGTTCTACTAATTCTGACTTTCTCTACATATCTTCAGTGCCTTAAAGGGGGAATAAGGGGATAATAAGTCGGCTTTCACCTGCAATAAGTATGTTTTGGCTTTACATTTACTAATAAAACTGCAAAACTCTGCAAATGGACTTCGACCTTTGTGTGCACTGTTTTTGTTCACATGAATCTGTCCCTGTGTAACCAACAATAAGCTAAGCTTTGAGGTAGACATCATTATAACTGACCTCTTTGATGCTTACTCTAAGGTGCCACCTTGACCCTTTGGTGCTTCTGTATGCTTGGATATCCTTTAAGGTTTCCCTGTCACTGGAAAAAATGTAGAGGGGAAATATTCCTTTAAAAGGTACAGTAAGCGATGCTGGAGGGAGATTGATATTTGAACTCCACAACCATTCCAATACACCCCTCCTTTCCTCTGGTCATTTGCAAGACCTTGATCCTATGTTGTTTCCATTTTACAGTGCCAAGGCTGTGTGTAGAGATCTGTTTTATTTCAGTGTGCACACAAAATGCACAGCTAGTGCATTCCAATGAATAATTTGCTGATTGTAATAAAGTGTGTATTGGATTAGTATCGCTTACTATACCTTTTTAAAAGAAGATACATTTTAGGGCTGTGTAGTTAAGTACCCTCCTGTACCAGTTAATGGTTCCCTGCTCAACACTTGACTTTTGCAAAATATCTGAATGTGCAAACAGCCCTCTAACTTCCACTGTTTATAAAAGGTATGGAGATGAGGCAGGGCAAGCTGCAGACACAACTGTCAAGTCTGTTGTCAATGTCGGCATGGCTGCCTACAACATTGACAAAATGGGGATCAAGGCTGCGCTGAAAACTACTGGGAAGCAGACCGCAAAGGCCATGGTTAAGAAAGAGGAAGGTGCTGATAAAGCAAAAGAAGAATAAGGCGAAGCAATGTCTGAATATTATGCACTTACTCAGCATTCATGGATTCTCTGTGGACATTTGGGAATTAGGTTATGTATTTATGTATATATAGTAACTCTGTGACATTGTATGTTTGACACTCCAGGCAATTAGTGTCAATTCCCATACAGAAAGAGGAGTACTGGGCCTACATTTAAGTTTATTTTTATAATAGTGTAATATTTGCCTTTCCCTTTATCTGCTAAACTAAATGACATACGTTACCACTGACTTGTTTGCTGCTGTTTGCTGTTGTTGAACCAAAATAAAGTGTTTATGAGACCAAACATTTTTCAGACCGACAGTGTTTTTTTGTCATGCCATCTCATTTCAAAACCACAAGTTGGTAGTAGCTTATGCGTGCCGCGCTACAAATGTACCCTTCTGTGGCCACACGTCAAGCGTGTGATCCCTGAATCAAAGCTAGACGTCGTTACTCAGGAAGAGGACTACCGGATATGAATGTTGCCAGTGGAGACGGACGCAAAAACAAGCCCCCCGAAGGATCTTTTGAAATGGAAGACACAGATTTAGGAAAGTTTGGCCTAGCGCGTTTGCAAGCAGAACTTGATCAGGAGAGGGAAATTAAGTAAGTAAACTCCGCAGAACATCTTTTTAACACTCATGGCATTACAGATTGGGGGGTGTACACAATGTGCTGCGGCAGGTCTGCCGATGAACAGCCTTTATTGTTGCATGTGTTCGGTAAATTAGCCTGCTGTGTTTTTATTTCTTTTGGAGAGAGCTGTTGGAGGAATCTGTGTCGGACCTTAGGAACACCATGGCTGATTTGGAGGACAGGCTTCATAGTGTAGAAGGTGAAGGTGCGTCTTTGCATTGGCAAGTGTTCTCCATTTTTGCTCAAGTTCTAAGTCTATGGAAGTTTTGGATGTTGTTTTTTTATATGAATTGTTGGTTGCAGTCAGAAATTGTGAAACCGAATTTTGAAAATAAAAGTAGCCTAGGCCCAGAGTACAAACAATTGTAAAACCACGTCAGAGGAACATCGTCTGATCTACAATGTTTACTTAGGGAACGAATGGAGGACCAGATATGAGACGCAGCTGGACCTCAACGGGCAGCTGGAGCGGCAAATTGCATTTGTGCATGGGAGACTAGAGGACCTCCGAGGCAACCCCATGGGTATGAAACCACGGGAAAAACACGAGCTTCAAGGCTGTAGTAGGCTAGGCCAGCTTGTAAACATCGGACGAGAGGATGCACTTTAACTTCAACTCAAGTTCAAGGAACTGAGTTGATTTAACACTGTTGAGGGTTTATAGCTCCATACTCTCCAGAATTAAATTAACACTTTCACACTGTGAAATAACCCAGACTCTGCACTCCATTTAACTTTGAAAATGTTGAAATTACACTTTGGGAGTTACAGTTAACTCCCAAATATTTAACCCTGAAATTTGAACACTCAAAAAGCACACAGTCAATAGTGAGTGAACCAAAATGTAAAATACAAAATGAAATGTATGCAGCTTCATTAGTTCCATTTGGTTTTCAGCCTACAATGTTTCATTGTTATGGTGAATTTTGTCTTTCTTTTATAGATAGACTTGCTTCAATTAGGTCTTACGATGGCATGTCAGAGGTATGTTTCAAATATATGAGCACAATACTCACAGAAAACAATTAAGCTATTCCTTTGACAAAGTATATTTTGGCCTGCCATCACCCCTACACACACACACATACACACACACATACACACACACACACACACACACACACACACACACACACACATACACACACACACACACACACACACACACACATGTGCATGCTTATTTGTTAAGATTGGTTGGTCATCTTTCACAGGATGCTTTGAAACACCACCTCAAACTCCTCACCACTGAGAAGTCCAACCTTCACAGTCAGCTTCTGGATCTCCATACAAGGATCCAGCAAGAGGGAAAGGTCTTTGTCTGCATTAATCTCTTTTAGTTTTTAATCACTATAAGCAGAACATATTGCCTCCTCTAAATGCAATACTCCTCCAAAACACATGTTTGCAATTATTTAAAACACCAATGTTGAATGCTGCATTTTTGGAAGATGTTTTTTTATTTAATGACAGCCATTAGCATACAAATAACTGCCATTTTTTTGCATTCAGACTCTTTACTTTACTGCAGGAAAGTAGCTAAGCAGAGCTGCCAGAGATTAGCTCAGAGGCACTGGCTAATAACTCTAGAGTAGATTTGCATTCTTTGAATTCTGTCCAAGCCAATCTGCCTTGAAATGAAAATCTTTGGCAAGTGGTTATGCTTCATTGTCAATGCTACTATTACACATGACATGAAGCTTTTACGTGTTTCAAACAGGCTTACCAGAAAACAAATGAAGAGAGGCGTGCATATATAGCCGAGATTGCAAAGGTTAGTCAAGGTTAATAAGTTCAATAACTACCCCATGAAACTGTTCTTTAAAGCAGTATGTTATCTTTTGTTGAGATCCCTGGGTGCCACTTAAATTGGTCACGAAATCAATATGGCTGATATCCCAAGTTTGTTTTGTAGCTTTTGCTTGGGCTGGGGATTTAGACTTATTTACTCCCTATGTTATGTTTGGGATTTAATCAAACACAAACTTTTAGAAGTAGTAATGCAGAGACTTATCAGAATAAAGGTCCACCTCTGTACCTTTTCAATGTTAACTTATGAATGGTAATATGTACCAAATGCTAATGTTATTTATGTCCTTATTAATATGTAGTAAACAGTAAAGATACTACTATAATCGTCAGATGCCCTCCAGGTATGCTTTACCAAGATTCAATACTTTATTGCCATGCAACTTGTGCAAGTTGCTATAGAGATTTGATTCAGTGTGGTCATTGACAGAAGACAAGAAAACACATAACAAACATAAAAACATCAACACAAACATTAGCATGAACATGAGAAATAAAACTGGCACCACACACAGGATTACATACTACATGTAAATAAAAGAAAGCATGTGACAAACATTCTTAAGCTGCATGTTAGACCATGAGAAATAGATGCCAGGTTAGAGTGACGGGTGCGGACATGAACTACACAGTATACAGTACTATAATGTAAAGGAGTGACCTGGATGACAGACCCGGAGGCAGAAATGTGAGGTTAAAGTGACAAGTGCAATGATGCAAACTGGGCAGTATGCATTAAATATGATAAAAGGAGTAACCCTTAAAAAGAAGAAAAAGAAAAGAATAAATGTTGCACAAATTATACATGGGATAGATACATACATAGGAGCCTACTTTCATAAGGTGTTGGTACAGTCTTATATAACCATGTACTTCTAGATGTCATCAACTCTGGATTTGGGCAGCAGAAAGACACAGCAGCATCATTCACAAGGAAATGGCAAAACTCCAGTGAAAAGGTGCAGTATTTTTATTCAAACACTGATTCCCAGTTGTTTTGCACACAGAGGCTTCATGGGTATTTTTTTGTTTGTTTGTGTTTACAGCATTGGCCAGGAAAATGTGCCCAAGCGGAAATGTAACCCAAAAGGAAAGCCAGGGGGTGCCAGGGAAGCATCTAATGGCAGCCGATTACCCAGACTGAAACGCTGACTCATTAGTGACATTGAAAGTCTCAAATGGATTGTTGTTATGAATCAATAATGTTTGCCCTATATTCCCCTCTGATGGCAAGCCTTGTCAACCCACAGCCAGTTAAAGACCCAGTATTAATATGAGAAGAAATAGTCACTGCTCAAAAGTATATTGTGTAAATAATAATAATAATAATAACAATAATAATTTTGTACCAAAATTTGCATTTGTCTAATTGACCTACCCCATTGTATTTCGTATAGACTTTGCATTGATTGGAAAATGTTACGCAACACTCACACTTTGTTTTGTCATTCTCAATAGGCTAGTGTTCATAAGTGTACAACTGTGCCCATAGACATAGGCTACCCACAAAATATATGATATTAGTAACATTAATTTAATGTTAAAATGCAGGCTGTTTTGGTATAATGCAATTGTAACAGGTCAAGAGTACAGCTATGACATGGTAATACAATTGTAAAAATAAAGTAAAATCATCTTCAGTTGTAGTAGGCTATAATTTACAGAAATGTGTGCCTTCTAAACTAAAAATACCCAGAAGCTGTATGAATTGTTGGATGAATTACTTAATTAAAACATCAGTCAATCAATAAACCATAACAATGAATTCATCAGTCTGCGTCATTGACGCTAAAGGGCAAGAGTAGACCTCTTTTATTTCCTCCCCTTTCCATACCTACCAACCAACAGCAGTACAAAACCGAGGAGCTGCTCAACTTTAACAAACAATGCGGGTTCACCGTCCTATGTGTATAAACGCCGAATAAAAAAATATATAAAGCCTAGTTACCTGATGCCTTTGTAAAAATACATTTCCTGTCCTTAAATGCATTCGGTAGGCCAAGTGGATGAAAATAGCTTACAGTGCATTTCTAGATATGAACAAAATTAGATGGTTGTGACGTCAAGACCATCTTGCCAGTCGCCGAGTAGACTGGGAGGCGTGAAAGGATAGTGGCAGGTTTGCGGTGGGACGCTGCATTACAATGAGGGACTAGCTAGCCACTGTAAATCACGACACGACAGCAAGAGGAAAGAATAGCAACTGCAGCGCAGCCGCTGCGCACTCTTGTGCTATTGCTCAGCTTATTCCTAACGCTGACTTTTGAGGCAAAGCGGGTAGCATACATTTGCGCCTTCCTCATTTATACAGCAAGAAGGCGGAATATTCGCAGCCCAAAGCCAGGCAAACCAAACTATACGGCGAAGTGATTTTCACATTTAAAAGGTAAGTACCAACAATTTAAATTTACATGATTACTTTGGGTAGCAAGAGTGGCATCTGTAAGTAAAACATGTAAAGTCGTTTTGAACTCGGCGTTCTCAAAGGTGCCACTGTAAACTTGGATGTTTGGCTCAATATCCAATGACCCGCTCCCTCTCTGGCAAAATATCAGCCGAGTGTTGTTTTTTTGGTCTCTCTCTTTCTCTTTTGTATTCATTTTTGGAGATCAAACATTACAACATTCTGTTATAGTTGTGATTTTAATGTAAGTTGGCTACTTTGTTCATTCACTTAATTGACTTAGTGATCTGACTTCAGATGCAAATTTGTTAACAAGCACCTCCGTCACGTTGTAAAGGGGAGCAGAACACCCATGAATTCTATACAAAATAGTTGAATAGATGTGAGAAGTCTCGGAAAGCTCACTTAATCACAGGAACCGCCTGCGCAACCACCAGCCCAACAAGTGCAAGTCGTCTACTCCGGTCAGAGGCTTAGACAAAACGTTGAAGACCGTTTAAGCCGTCATTAAGTTATTTTCGGATCAAGGTACACTGTTTGGAATAGCCTACCTACTTTACCATCAGTTTGGGTTAGTGCGGGTGACAGTATGGTCTGTTGAAACGTTTCGTTTTTCTGTGCTACGGTTTTTTTTTTAATAAGTAGTCACGTTTACTGTACTGTGTGTTGTTTTACAGAGATGGAGAGAGAGCATTTCGAACAGAGGGACCCGGGTCACAGGCACAGCTCTGGTGGCGCCCGAGCTAATGGGTTGCCAAGTCCCCCACACAGCGCACATAGCAGCTTGTTCCGAACACGTACGTTGAGGGCTCTAAGCTTGGAGAAGAGGGCAAAGAAGGTTCGGTTCTACCGGAATGGCGATCGGTACTTCGACGGCATTGTCTGCGCAGTGTCTGTTGACAAATTTGGATCGTTTGGCGCACTGCTGGCCGACCTGACCCGCTCCCTCTCTGATAACGTGAACTTGCCACTCGGTGTCCGCACCATCTATTCAATTGATGGGTCGAGAAAGATAACGTCTTTGGAACACATTGTGGAAGGTAAGTGGATGATAAGTTGATTTTTATGTATGACGTTGTCTATGAGTTGTGCCTTTGACTGTGAGTCTTGTGACACTGTAGGAAATGTCCACCTCTGTCACAAAGACCACTTCAATTTTGGGGTAGGGGTGGACTGCACTATACTTTAGTGCCACTGAAACAAAACTGTCCAGCCACACAAGTCTAAGGTATCTTTTCAAAGAAGAACATATAAGGTCTGTTAAATACAAATCTAAGAACCCATCAATGTTCATATGTTAATCCATCACAGTTCATCAAAGTTAACCTGTCTTGTTTGGCCAGTGGACAGTACTGAAGTATTGAAAATGTTGCAGGTGCATTGAAGTTCAGTGATAAACAATTTCTAGACATGATTTTCATTTCTCCTTCCCCAATTGCAGGAGAGAGTTACGTATGTGCATCCATTGAAACCTACAAAAAGATAGACTACCTGAAGAATGTCAATCCTAACTGGTCTGTGAACATAAAGTCCTTGACCAACAGCAAACCACCACCGTCCCTGGCAAGTACAAAACTAGGCTCCACCGAGGCGAAGATGCACAAGGACTTCATCCGGCCCAAGTTAGTCACCATTGTCCGCAACGGCTTGAAACCTCGCAAGGCTGTGCGCATCCTCCTCAACAAGAAGACGGCCCATTCATTTGAGCAGGTCCTCACCGACATAACAGATGCCATCAAGCTGGACTCCGGCATAGTCAAGAGGATCTACACTCTGGATGGCCATCAGGTATGGGTTTGGTTGTTACATTTAAAAGACATTTTTCAAAGTTCTGGGTCTTGGTTGTCAAACTTTTGTGTTCAGTTGGTCACTGAAATATTAAGATGACATTTCTGATAACATTTTCTGGTCACACACTGTTATAAAGATTATTTCAATCTTCATTAAGACTGTAGACTGTAGATATGCTGAACTCATAGTGACGATGAAAGGGCATTGCTTAGTCTAACAAACAGAACTCAGAGTAAGGACTGGAATAGAGGTGAATGCAGAACAATACATAAATGTGTGAAATGGATCTAGCTGCAATTTGGTGTAGGTCTATGCCACTTCAGGCCCAGTCTGAGTGGAGGCACGTAGGATTGGATCTGTAAATCTGTAATGCGACAACCAAAAGAATAGTCCAGAACACCACCAGCCTCATAAAGGGGTATTCTTGGTTTGCATTGTGAATGTGTGCACTTGTGAGTAGTTAGACTAGTCTAGTCATTTTGTCATAGCACATAAAGGTCTTCTGTGTCTGAACTTGTGGTGAGGGAGACAAAGAAGGGGGGTGTGTGTGGGGGTGGGGGGTGATATGAATGGGGCCTGAGTTCGCCCACATCATTTGGAGATCTGCTGGTAATTCACAGTGCTGCTGCTGGAAATAGAATCCCCTTCTTTATATTCCACCCACATTTCTGCAGTCTTCTCTCACATGGCACACACACACACATACACACACACACACACACACACACACACACACACACACACACACACACACACACACACACACACACACACACACACACACACACACCACGCTCTGTAGGCTCTGCAGAGACAGGTAACAGGGAGGAAAGATACCATCTGTCTCGATCTGTCTCTGTCTCATCAAAGACTAATTGAACTTCCAAGAGATCTTGTTTCCGCTATTCTGATGTCTGGACCCATTGATCTCACCAGATGTCTTTGACAGCGCCTTCAACTCTCAGTGTCGTTCTTTGTGTTACTTCAGAATCGTCCAGAGCTGTTTCTTTTTAAAAGGAGGTTCTATATTGAAACAGGCATAGAGGAAGCCTGAATATTACGGCCAGGGATACTTTAAAACCTTATTAAATTATACAATCCTTCCCTTCACTAACCTTAGATAACTTTGTGTAATGAAAATGTTTTGGGCCCAAGGACATTTACTGCTTTTCCTCGTGTCACTGTGCCAGTGTAATGAAACAAAACATGCATAATCATTTTGTTGGTTTTTGTTCTATGGGCCTTAAAAGAGATGAGCTGTTCTGCCCAATGTTGTCATCACTGATCGCCTTCAGCCTTAAGTGTACTAATAGTGTTCGTTGCAATGAACAGAAAAAATATAATAATTTCTGTAGCTTGTGTGTGTGTGTGTGTGTGTGTGTATGTGTGTGTGTGTGTGTGTGTGTGTGTGTGTGTGTGTGTGTGTGTGTGTGTGTGTGTATGTGTGTGTAATTCTTACAAACAGTACTTCATGACTGCCTCAGGTAAGATGATGTCTCTTTAAAAAAAACATTTATCCACATCCCTAACTTCTAAGTAGAAACGAATTCATATTTTCGCAGATGTGTCATTCTCTCTGCTGTTTTCCCCCTTTCCACACTGCACACAATGACAAAATGGGGCAAGCACAGCCACACTCACCCCTCAAAAGAGCTAAGAGCATTATGGGTAGCTCTATTTATAGCACAGGTGATTGATCAGGCCTGCGAGCAGCGTGAACCATGACAGATGGGCTCGGCTTAGGACCTTCTTGGTGCAGTGCATGCTGTATGATTATGCAATTATGGTCATGAGAGCGATAGAGAGCGATAGAGAGAGAGAGATAGAGAGCGATAGAGAGAAAGAGAGAATTGGAAGAGAGATAGAAAGAGAGAACAGGAAGACAGACAGAGATATTGAGAGGGAGAGAGAAGGAGGAATTAGAGCGAGAAAGAGAATGAAGCATATGGTTGGAAAATAAGAAGGATGTCTGTATAAGAATGTATAAAGTGAAAAGTGCAAGCGAGAAGAAAGACAGGGATTAAGAGGAAGAGAGAGAGATTGAGAGGGGGAGGGAGATAAAGAGAGAAGCATATGGTTAGAAAATGAGGAGGATGTCTGCGTGAGACTGTATAGAGTGGGTGAGTGGAAAGCAGAAGAAGAGTGTCTGAAAGACTGTCATGACACCGCATGTCACTTATCATTGAGGGGTGGGGGAGGATGGACAGACAGTTGGACAGAAACAGAGATAAAAGAGACTAGATGCGTGTCATACTCTGAAGCCTCCGCATTAATTTCTCTCCATTGGGTCTCACAGTTAAATGTTTGCAGGCTCACATCTTCATACCATTTCCACCAACTCCACAGGGCTATTTATTTTTTCAGCAAGATGTTCAAAAATAAGAAAAAAAAAATCTCTTAGTCAAGTCACATTGCATGTCATGCACAGTCTTATCTTGAGAGGAGGGCCAGAGAGAGAGCGAGAGAGAGAGAGAGAGAGAGAGAGAAAGCTTTCTGAAAGAACAAGGGACCGTTACTAGCATATTCTCTTTTATCTGGATATATGAGATTTCCTAGCTTAGTTGCTCTAATGAACTGGAACCAGGCTACAAATGAACTCCAATTTACCCCACCTCCCCCCTGTATTAGCTTGTCATATTAAGGCGTCCAAAGGTTGACAGAAGTAAAGGAGAGCTGTAATTTACTTGACTGATATATGCTCTTTACTGTGCCTGGCTGCCCAGCTGATGACTGGCAGAGTGTTGCATTCATAGACTGATAGCTTGTGCTGAACAGAGGCAATGTTGAAGATGCCTCCAGCAGAGCAGAAATTGTCAATCAGAGAGAATGAGGTTTCTGGGCCTTTCTGAGAACCTTCTTGTCTCGCGGTATCTATGCTGTCAACCCTTGTAATCAGGACAGAGACTGAAGATTAAGGTCAACTTCACATTCTCCCCTCTTGTCGTTCACATACTCACTCTAGAGTCACCTGATGGAAAAAAAGGAAAAAAATACACCTTATTCACCTTATAAGACTGGTGCTGTGTCAGCCTAACAGAGATTTGGCTTCGTACAGTGCAGCGGAAAATACATAAATGAGATACCCGACAGAGCAGGCCTTGTATATACACCCCATTTTGTGTCAACAAGGAGAGCGGTCATGCTACATAAAGCAAGTCCAAGCAATTATGAACACCGTGTTAGATGCTGCTTGGAAGGCCAGTGTCCAGTTTCACTGCGTTCATATTTTACAGCAAGCAAAACAATCATATTGCACCACATAGCATAACAGAGAGAACTAGGATCACATCAATAGGCTGTGAAACTAATATAAAGCCACATGCCATAAACTAAAGCACCAAGGAATAACATCACTTAGGAAGGTATTAGGAAGGTATTGGGAACATAGGTTGACCTAAAGCCACCTTTTACACTGCACTTTGGACCTTTTTAATATGTAACTATACTGCTGCGTACAAGTGGGACACAAATGAGTACTGTGAATGTAAACATAAAAGTCCCCATTTTGTATGAAATCAAATCAGAGGCGATGAGGTCATATCACCTCGGACAAATGTTTCTGGACAAGTATTTCTACAGCTGCGACATTTCTTTGCACCAGCACAGTTTATTTTTCATAGCTTCTCCAAAACTTTATGACCCATGTAAACAACATCTTACAAGTGCAAAAAATACTATTGGCGATGATTTTCATTCCACAATATATCCCCTGGACTCCTTTATGCCTAAGCATGGCAGATGTAGATTTACAAAATTGTGCACTGGAGGCCGTTCAGCATGCATGTCTTCACGTGCTAGGAAATTAGACCGCGAACCGAAAGTATTCAGCCGGCCTGGGCCATCTGCACTGTGCTGCTCTGGCCGTCTGGTGGTTCTTATGTCTCTCCCCAAGTCACGTTTTGAGGTGGACACGGGTCTCTTAGTCATCTCGTGTTGTGCAGACATTGCTTGTCAGGCTTGATTTTTTTATGTTGGTCCTAATTAGTTTTGCTTAAAATGTGACATATTTGTGAGTCTTGACTTTGCAGTGAAGTGTGAGTTTTTTTCTATTTTACTTCACCAAATAATATTTTTGGTTTTCTTGCTGATTTTGTCTAATTGATCCTATTTGTCATATAATCTGTGTAGCATTCCAGCTTGGAAAAGCATTTTGTTTTCCTAAAGTAAATGGCAAGTTTGGGTTTCACAGAGGTGTAACTGTCCTGTGTATCAACCACCTGTCAGGTCTGAAAACATGATGGCATCAGCAGGAGTCTCTGTCAGGGTGCAGGCATGTTTGAAATGTCAAGCCTGAGACAGTCTGGACTCCCTGTGACTCTTGCTGAATCATGCTCAGGCTCCCTGCCTCAGATAGCAGGCAGACTTGTACTGTGTCTGAAACGAAGAAGCCAAAGTCAGCTGCAGTGGAATTTCTCTCCCCTTATTTGTAGCTGCTTACCTGCAGACAGGCAAGGACACGGTGTCTGACACTGTCTTCTTGTCCCACTATACTATACAGGCAGACCTGTGCTGGGTTTCACAGTGTTATTATACCTTTGAAGGTATTCGGTAATTCTTACTTGGGTTTTACAGTGCTGGGCTGTCTTGGTAAACCACATTTTGTGATGCTACAGTCTGGAAATAAGAAGGGACAGTTAGCTGCAGTGGCATGTTTGTACCTCTTTACCTGCTGTCAGGCAAGGAGAGACACACTGTTGTTGTGTCCCACTACTTTCATTCATCACAGCCTCAGTTGGGTCTTAGCTGGAGTGCTATAGGGTGCCTGAGCATGTCTAGTTTCCCTCTGTCCTCTGATAGGACGATGGTTATGATGACACGTTAAACATATCTGTGTTACACTTACCTCAGCCACCCACAGCTCTCATAGTGTACCACAGCATGTGCTAGATTATGCAAAACAGCAACACGTTCAGTGACAGCTAGTGGTGTGATGTTGGAGCCCTTGCAGCTGTTGGCAGCTCACCTCCTGTAATGAACAGTTAGGAGCTGAGGCTTATGCAGCATTTCTGCTGCCATTCTCTCTGGCAGGCTGAGCTGATGTCTGAAACGGGTTAAATAATGGAAATGGAACATTGCTGTAAGCGTATCAAGTCCAATTAAACCACCCTGCTGGAAAAGCCATGCTGGGACTGCTACACATGGTTGTTGTAGGCACTCTTTCTCTTTCTCTCTCTCTCTCTCTCTCTTTCTCTCTCTCTATTTTCTTTTACTGTCTGTCTGTCTGCTTTTTTTCAATGTTAGTCAGTCGTGAGCATTTCACATCTAAGAAGGGCATATTTCACTTGGATAGAGAAAGAACAATCTGCTAGAGATCAGCAGGCTTTGCTGCCACATAACTTGCGACACTCTTCCTTTTTTAAATATTTTCTGGATTTGTCCAGGTTCCATTTTTAGTAACAACCTGCCTCCTCTTCACCATCCCTGTCTCCAGAGAAACTGATCTTACCCTTCACATACAGTATCTTATCACGCTGCAATCTTGTTGCCTAGGAACGACCGACTGTGCCGCTCTGACGTCATAATGGGGGGCGGGGTGGGGGGTGGTGAGGGCATGAGGAGATACTCCAGTCTGATCGTTGATATAGACGGCCCATAAGTGGCTTAGGCCACGGACACGACTTGCCTATTATTACCCACTAAGCCTCTGTTTACCCACAGGTACAGTAAGAAGAACTACTTGCACTGCTGCTCGATCAGACACTCTCTACACACACACGCACAGGGGCACAGGCACACAGGCACGCACACACACAAACACGCACAAACACACACACACACACAAACACACACACACACAATCACAGACTCAGGGCTACATGCACACAAGCACCTGGACCTCAGTGGGCTATTTTTACTGATTCCATGAAACAAGGACTTTCAAGGTAGCACTGAGGGCACGCACAAAGTGAGGCTTACAGCAGAGAGAGGGATGTAGACTTAAATGACAATGACTTGTCATGAACTCATGCTCTGTCTCTCTTTCTATCTCTCTCTCTCTCGTTCACTCTCTTTCTCTCTAGCTCTCTCTCTCTTTCTCTCACTCTCTGTCTCTTTCTTTCATTCTCTGTGTCTTTCTCTTTGTCTGTCTCTGTTGCTCATTCACTAACCTACTCACTAACACACCCACTTTCTCTGTCTCTCTCTCCCTTTCTCATTTTCTCTTTCACTCACTCACTTACTCACTCTTTCTCTGCCTCTGCTCTGTCAAATTGGCATGGTTTTTATGACAAAGCACCAAATTAATTAGAGCTCAGTGTTCTCCATGGTCTCCCCGGGCTCTGGAGTAACCAGACCTGCTGGCCCAAGCATATGGTCTATTTTTCCCCCTCCTCAAATCTTTTAGCTCAGCACTTTTCCCCTCTTACCATGCGGGTGCCAAATCCCCACAGTGTGGCTTGTCCGTACTAACTGTTACACAGTGGCACGGTCGTCCCTCATCGATCATGGAGGGGCGAGGTCCTAAAACTCTCAAGATGCTTTAAGAGTATTCAGTAATTCTTATGGAGGTTTTTTACAGTGCTGGGCTGTCTGGGTAAACTACATTTTGTACTTTGAAGAATGGGGGGGGGGAAATGGGGGGAAACTCTCCATTCTATCCATTACTTTTATAACCCTTTTTATCACTTCGACATTCAGCAGACTTTTATCCTGAGACGTTTTGTTTTTCTAACGAAGCATCTCTTCTGGATGTGCCTAACTCCTTGCTCTGTTTTGTGTAATTGTGAGGTGAAAGAAAGAGTTTCATATATTCACTACCTCCACGTCACTAAACTCCCCTGTGGCCATGGCTGTCTGCTTTTGGTGTCAGGCTGTTCTGGCACAGTTGCTGGGTGAGTGTGCAGGTAGCAGATGACTGTCTGCACTGGTCCAGCCTGTACTGTGCCTCTCCCTGCAGGCTTTTTTTTTTTGTTGAGTCACAGTGGCCAGTGAAGCTTGGCTCAACAGCATGTGCACTTTCTTAACTCCTTATAAGAGAGACACCAGCAGATCGAGCGATCATGGCACTGGGCGATCTGGGCGATGTATTGGTGTTAGGAGTAATGCTGATATATTCTTGAAAGAGACATGTAGTTGAGGCAGTATTGTATCTGTATATTTCTGATACTGCGGTACTACTAGTCTATGTCACTTGCTGTATTTTCGATACTGCAGTACTACTAATCTAACTCACTTGCTTTTCTGCATTCAGACCACTCAAGCAGCCCCGGCTGTCTTGCATTGCTCAAATGTGCACCCGTGCCTGTTATTGCTAGCATTTTTTATTTGCACAGCTCTGTTACAGCAGCCTGTGTTTGACTGAGCACAGACCACTTTGCTCATTTTATTTTAAAGCACATCTCCAATAAGACCAAAAATATCAGGATATCAGTTTTAGTCCCTATTGCCCAGCTCCATATGGCACCAAAGCTGTCTGTGGCATTTGAGCAGCTCTTGGCCACTCATTTGACTCTGAATCTTTCAGCATCCTGAGATGACAATTAAGAACTAACTGCTGTCACAGACTACTTTCACAGCCCCGAAGGACTGTTTTTGCTGGCTGCCACACATCTGTTCATGCCCAAGTCCCAGGGTACCCTCAACACAAACAGTGGACAGGTGTGGGCTTTCCTGGTTTCCAGATAATTATCATGCTAAGTGTCATGCAAGGCTTCCTTGTCTAATTATGTTGACATATTGTACGTGATCATCCTTTACCTCAAAACAAGCTGTGAGACTGCTTTGTTTACAATGTGTTTTCAAGGAGGAAGTCATGATGTATGTCACATGATCGATGTCATGTGACTGCTAAGGGGAATGTAGCCCAGGGCCTGGTTGGGTCAAAGATGGTAGATATTCCCAAGATTCGTCATGATGAGCCACTTCCTGCACGGGGGCAGGGCACACAAATCCTCCTTTATGCAGTTTGCAGTCAAATCCCCGCACCCCATGTGAGGACCAACCACAAAGCCACAAGGCGTAGAAATGTCAGTCATACGTTAACGACACGCCCCTGCATGCACCCCTAAACTGATCCCCCAGTTGCTCCTACAGACAATGACTACTGCGAAGTATCTTGCTCAGCCTATCTACCATCTTTGATTGGACCACCACTGTGAACCCTGTCCCTTTGAGCTCTGTAATCAAGCTTGTGTCGGTGTGAAAGCAATGAGAAAGGCACTGTAGTCTGTGCTGCAGACCATGCTCAGTCCAACTGTATGGAGAACG
>CM059272.1:16871425-16881425 GCA_030347295.1 Setipinna tenuifilis
ACAAACAGATACACACACACACACACACACACACACACACACACGCAGTGTGTCTGTGTTAGTTTTAGCCAAGAGTAGCTTTATACTGCCTCCTTGTGGAGTGCTTTTTGCCACTGTAATGAACATGCTGTTGAGAGATCCCATGTTGCTGCAGGGGGTGCAGATGTCCTTAAAGGCATATGTGTTTTTAATGCTATGTCCTTGTAGCCTAGCTGTCCTTAAAGACATATGTGTTTTTAATGCTATGTCCTTGTAGCCTAGCTGTCCTTAAAGACATATGTGTTTTTAATGCTATGTCCTTGTAGCCTGGCTATCCTGAAAGACATATGTGTTTTTAATGGTATATCCTTGTAGCCTGGCTGTCGCACCAAGCTCATAGACAGAGCTTGGTCTGACAAACCTCCCACAGACAGGAAGTTGTCAGAGGTGGGATCAACGGGCGTCTTTCAAATGCCTCTGTGTACCACTGAAGAGAGCTACAACCAATCAGACCAATGATTTCAATGACGTATGCATAGCGTTGGTTTTTCATTGCTTACAGATTTTTCCAGACCAGGCAGAACTAAGAATAAGCAGGTTGGCCAGACTGACTTGAACGCGAAATTCAGTGTAGTGTCACAGCCACTATGGGTAGGGCCAGGCCAATGTCCTTGTCATTTACACGTAAGCTGTTTTGCATTGTCACTGTAAAAATTAAACTAGGTAAATGGCAAAAAAGAGCGAGTGAGAATTTAAGCACTGTTTTTTGCAGACAATCATTATGTGTGCATAAGTTCTTGTTATGCAACTTGTGCTGCATGTTTCCAGCTGCCACTAGGGGGCCACCATGCATCATGGGAGACAGACAGCATGTGAGGATCTGGCCATAGATCCTCACGGTTTTCCCCAGAAAGTTCCATACAACTCAGCTGGACACAAAGGAAAAATGCTGTTCTTCGTTTATTACAAGAAGGACACTATGACAAGGCATAGCGTGGACATGGTCTGCATTATCTTAACAAATAAAACACCTACTGTCCTTTTCTAGATAGACAGCATTTACACGCACGCGCTGCAAGCGGTATCAGAAGCACAACAACCTAGGTAACAAACCCGTGACGTCATCAGGGGGTGATCATTACAAGCAGCAGTCAAAGTGCCCTGAAAGACAAGAAAATAGAAGAGGTATGGTCACTACCATTGCTTCCTCTAGGTGGCACTAGCTCTGCATGTACGGAGTCCAAGCACTAGTTTGTCTTCCTGTGTCATCAGGGGGTATCATTATATCAACTGTGGTGGGTTGAATATGTCAGTGCTATAGGATATTATGTCGTGGGACTCCTGTTAGGACCTTAATTATGCTCTTTTGCATCCCTAATGATATACTGACTATACCTTCCTGTGATTGTGCTGAGTATATGTTGAACAGATATTTGTACCCATGTCCATTTGTTGCCTCTGAAAAGGAAATTAGAGAGCTCAGAAGCTTGCTATAGAAACTCAGAGTCACAGCTTGTTAATTCACAGTGCATTTCAGATGATGTGCACTACAGTATGTGTCATATTTACATGCGTTAGTTTATGTCTATTCTTGGGCATCTGAATCCTCATTCATATTCAGATCCTTGCATGGGCAACACAAGTCATTTGCATCAGGACGGAACATTTACATTTATTATTAAACCTCTAATGCAATTTACACTCCCCCATAGGAAAAATGTTTAAATATAGGCAAGCACTTCTTAGTGATTGTGTCCTAAAACACTTGTGTGGTATGAAACCCTATCCCACCAAGACAGTAGCAGTGCTTTGACTAAACATTAAGAGGCCGTGCACCAGAATCCCAAATAATGTGAAATCCTGTGTTCCCAGTGTTGGAGTCATTTGTCTGCATTTTCGCTCCGACGCGCATAGCACTTGGGTTCAGTGTTCAGGGCATTATTTATGAATCAAGCCAGTAACAACTCACTTGAACACGCAGGTGGCTTCATCAGTGATAGGGGGGTGGGGGGAGAGAGAGCGCTGGGAGGTGGGAGGAGAGGGGGAGGCTCTTATGTTATATTTGCCCATCCTTTTGAACTCGCCCCAGCTGATGAGGCTTTTCCTCTTTTTTTCCCCCTTTTTTTCTTTCCCTGTGCTGCTCTTTGACTGACAACAGACTTCTAAACACTGCTCTTGCATAACAGTATTCATTTCTAACTCATGGCATCAAAGACACATTTTTTTGTCTCTAGAGAAAAAAAGTCTCTAGTTGTCAGGACAGTTGGACTGTTGTCTAGTTTACATCTTCGTTATCTTAATCACTCCCTCGTTCTCTCTCTCTTGCTCTTTGTTTCTCACTGTCTTGTCTATTTGAGGATGTAGTTATTATGCTGCACTGCGCTGAGCTGTACTGTGTCATGCTTTACTAGGCATTTCTGCAACAGTACAACAACAGGCAGGTTCACCTATAAAGGTGATGTGGGTACTGGCTTAAATGGGTTAGATGTGTTGAAGTGCCATTATGTTGCGCAGGTCTTTGCTTCCTGTTGCTTTGTTGTGTAATTGACCTCTTCTGCAGGTCAAGACCTCACACACCTAGAGACAGCTCTCTCCATCATACTCAAGAGACCGGTATACTTAAAATGGTTAAGCTCCTATTTACATGCTGATTTTACACATTCCTGTATCCCATCAGCACCTGGACTGGAGACTGTGCATATATTTGAACTCACCTGTAAATAGTTAAAATGGCATCTTTCCCTTGTATCCTTCACTTAAATTACCCTTTTCAAGTTTCTCTAGTCTTCCTCCACCTCCACCCACGACATTTGAAGTCTGTCTCCCCAGGAAAAAATGGGGCGTTTCAGCAACAGAATTTCATTTCAAAACCCCATATGTTACAAAATCACACGGGCGACTCCTGTGCGCAGACCTACAGGCTGGGCTATTGGATTGTTCTGGAGAATCTTATGAGTGAGAGCCCCTGAAGTCACCGGCATCTGTTTTGTTGCACATGGAACACCCGTCACAGAGCTTCTGGGAGGAGGGAGAAATATGCTCTCCCTCAAAACTAATTAAGCAATTCATTCCTTGGGGTTTTCCCAATTACATTACATTATGGAAGTGAAATAGTGTCTGCCTGCAAAAAGAATGAAAAGAAACTCTCTTTTTTTCCCCCACTTTTTAAAAGCTGGCTTACATAAGTGGCACGGTTGTATCTCATTTCATATTCCTGTGAAGAACTTGTTTACTTGCGAACTCATTGTTACTAATGAGACGGAAGCAAATTTGAGTGCGCCCAGCAGTGCTTTGCACAGTTCTTCTGTAAGTGATAGATCGGAGTGAGATGCTGTCTTGCCAGCCAATTAGCCTTGTCCTTTTATTGAGCTCGAGCTTGGTCATGTAGGATTTCCTGGAAAAAGAATATTTAAAACAGTCCTGTGTGTTACTATATTAGTCTCAGTCATTTGGGCAGGTAAGTATTACCTGAAAAGCATGCAGTCATGCAAATAGTTAACCTTACTGTATTGTCTCCAATGAGAGAAAATAGTAATCAAAAGAACTGTTGCATCTGACATTGCAAGACATTACAATACATATGTTCAAATTATATGGAATCAAAATTGCACTAGCACACGTTTAAGTCCTGCGCTTACAGGCACAAAAACAGTTAGGCAAACCGGTCCCCAGTTTTCAGACTTCCTGCTGTTCAGCTGTCTCTACTCTATTGTATGTGGCTTAGGATGAAGGCATTTATATGTAATCAAATCTAAAGGTAAAAGACATTACAAACTGGCTTGGGTGGCAGATCTAACAGAGCACCTTCCTCAGTCTTTTTGTCGCCGAAGCCGTGCAGGGATAGAATGCCGCGACAGATCACTGTCAAGCCTCTTTGAAATCCTCCCTTCACCCCCTCATTAATCTCAAGGACTTCTCTAATGAGCCGAACCAAATGTTGCCGACCACACAGGCAGGAGGATTTGACAGTCGTCAGATAAGTCGTCGCAGAGAGGATGCAATGTCAGGACACACACACACACACACACACACACACACACACACACACACACACTCACTCACTCACTCACTCACTCACTCACTCACTCACTCACTCACTCACTCACTCACTCTTTCTCCCTCTCTTTCTCCCACACTCATTCACTCACGCATTCACACATGGAGAGAGAGAGAATGAGAGAGAGTGAGCGGTCAGGACAAGGTATGAGAAAAGAGAAAGAGGGGGAAGGGGCTCGGGCAGAGAAGTCACGGCACTCATTTTGTCACTTAGATCTCGTGGGTTTCCTGAAGACCTCCATAGGGAGTCTCCTCCAGTGTCCTTGCTTTTGTGGCATATAATGAAGCAGATTGCTGCATTCTTTCTCTTCTGGGAAATGACCCCTGAATTAAATACAACATTCTCGACCCCAGGAAAACACAGTGAATGACCCTTTTGAGTAATTACTTGAATTACATGTTCCTGTTCAGTAACGTATAATTTTGTGTAATTAACAGCTCCAAGGGTAAATACAAGAAAATTAAGGGAGTCTTTCCCTTAATGAAGGACCCTTTAATAGCCAGAAATGGGTCAGTGGGCATGATGTCAGGGACAAATTAAAATGAATGGGACTATATTTCAAGGACTTTCAAGCATGTGATTAGTTATAGTGGGTAAGGAAAATGCATTAAGAGTAAGGCTGGGCGATATGGACCAAAACTGATATCCCAATAATTTTGGTCCCATTGGTGATATACGATATATATTTAAAACAAAATGAGCAAAGTATTTTGTGTTCAGTTAATGCCACATATATGAAAACAGAACCTATTTTGTGTAGTCAGATTTAAGACTGTAAACAATATAAATTTAAACAATAACAAGCGCTGGGGTGCAGTTGAGCAATGCAAAAAAGCTGTTAATGCAGAAGAACAAGTGGCTTTGATAAAGTAGTATTGCAGTATAAAAAATATATCAATATGGTGATATATATCAACTACTGGCAATACCAATATATTGCCCAGCCCTAATTGGGAGAGCAAACAGGTAGCAGATGGCTGTGGCCTGCAGGGTGGATCCTGTCTTCATCATATTTAAATCACATCCACCCCAGAGACCACATCCACCTCAGTGTCAGTCATGATGCTGAGGCACACATGGGTCTATATGGTGTCTATATACAGACCCATGTCCGTAAATTAGAATATTGTGGAAAAGTCATTCCATTCATTTAATTCAAAAAGTGAAACTCATGCACTGTATTGATTCATAACACACAAAGTTAAATGTTTCAACACATAGATTTTGATGATTACAGCTGACAGCTAATTTATTACACACAGTAACATTATACACAATATTGTGATTTATTTAGATGAATATGAAATAGGTACTCACAGGAAAACCGGAGAGCAGATGTACAATCAAAAACCTTGCATGTAGCATTGCCTTGCATAATGGTTGCAAGTTGCATAATATCACATAAATTATAAAAGATTTTCATACTCTTTAGTATTTTTAACATTCTCTATTCTGTGCTGTTGTGTTATAATGAGAAAGCTAATTAATCAGTGTCACTGTGTACACAACGCATCTCAGTTGGGTCCATAGACTGTATATGATATATAACAGAATGGGACAAACCCTCTGTGATGTCTCACACAGACTTTCTTACAGACCAGATGAAGCCTAAATTGAAGGTTCTGGGCGCCGCCATCTTTGCCAATTCATTCTATGAATGTTAATGAAAATGATCTGGGGATTAAACTAATGGATTCTAAAAAAAAAATCACCCCCCTGAGAGTTATTATGAACCCGAAAACTGCCAAAACAGACCAAAACTGATTTTTTTTCAACCAGGTTGTAAATATGTTTATTTTTGTTGTGAAAATGTACTTTTTTTTAACATGGTAGTCTGTGGGAAGTTGCTCACTTCTGCAGCCAGCCCCCAATGGACATATCAGGTATTGCAACTTCAGAACGTTCAGGGTTGGCTTCGTTGTTTAGCCTGGAACGTTTCTGCTCGATTGGGACACACTGGACTTGGGCCACTTCACTTCAGTGGCTTTTTCGTATCAAGAGGAGGAGCCAACCATGATCGCACGTTCCTGCTGTCTCGCCCCTGGCCATGGGCATGTGTGCTGCCCCAGGCTCCCCACTTCAAAGCCTGCTACCAGCCTACTAGACTGACTGTCAGAGGCTTCCTTCCAGCTCATCCTCCTCCATATCTGTGGGAGGTGGCCATCGCATTAGTGTTTGCAACTAATTTATGGCTGACACTGTAGTGGGTTATTTTCTTGGAAGCTTCTGGTTGGATGCCGGTAATGGTGTCCTGAGAGCCCATGCAAATGTGTTTTTGCCCAAGCTACACTCAAACAGATTTGGCACGCCAGTAATTAGCACTAAACAACAGATTTACCCCAAATGTGTCTCTGCTGAAGTTGGTTGTCGTGTTCATATTGCTTTGATGTTGTTTATAATGGATCGCCGATGTCAAGAATCAAACCAAATGAAATTCTCTTGCTCATTAACTGTCAACACAGTATTTCTGTCAGCTCTGTAATATACTTCAGTTCAGTTGTTTGGGGGAACATGATGTCAATAAAGCAGTTGTCATGGTCTGTGCCTGTTGGTTAGGCTAGGATAAGTAAATGTGTGTTTGTGCTGAGGGTCTAGCCCCCATTGCAAAGAACAGATACAAAGTCCACGACATCAGTGTGCGCCCACAAAACATTTTTAATTAAAAACATTTTGGCCATGCGCCTTTCATTAAATGTAACTGATGATTACAGTTAGGTCTGATGAAGGGCACATGCCTGAAACATTACAATGAAAAACTTTTTGTGAGAGCACACCGGTGTCACACACTTGGTTTCTGTTACTTTTTCTTTTTGAGCAACCAGCACCCTGACTATTTGAGGCGGATGTGTGTGCTTTAGGCTGATACAGTCTAGCCCCTCACTCTCCACTGTGCTCTATGCCCCTCTGTGTCTTAGGTCACGTGCCTTCAGGATTTCTTTGGGGACGATGATGTCTTCCTCGCATGTGGCTCTGAGAGGTTTCGCCACCAGGATGACCTTCTGCTGGACCAACATGGTGAGATGGGCACTTCCTCTAATGATGTGTTTTTTCCTGGCCTTATTTGTACCCTGCTTTCATCATCTTGATAAAAGTCATCTGGCATTTCCATCCAGCTGAGTCTTCTTTTTTTCATGTAGTCTGTTAGTTGTCACTAATGTTGAGTTTTGTGCATATAGAGCATAAAAGTTTAAGGTTTTTTGGTTGTTTACTTGCAGGTACATTGCAGATGGTTTATTGAAATCCAGTTTTATTGTTGTTTGTTTGTTGTTTACTGACTTATCACCTTAATCAAACCCAGTCACTAACCTTAACAAGACACAGAGTTTCATCAAAAAGCTAATTATTAACCTCTGTGTCTGCAGACAGTCTACATAAGACCATCTATAAGACTACCCTAAAAAACACTGACCAAATGCACTTGATTCATCCATTCTTTTTTTCCTTTTTAAATACTAACGGAAGTCCATAGGGTCTCACAATGACTCTGCCCTGCACACTTGCCCAAAGATGATCCATTTGTGCCCTGCACAAAGATGATCCACATCTGCCCAGAAAATACGTGTAGTGCAGACAAAAAGAACACGCTGCTCATTTAGCGACTGCAGCTTGTCCCCCGTGATGGCAGCGGGGTGGGAGCCGAACTGTCAGTCTCTGACATCTTGTCATAATCTTCCTGCCGCCACGTGTGGGCGATGACACAAAAGCCACACGGCGCCGAAACAAAGCTGTCATATTTGTTTATCGCCCAAGTGTCTGTCTGTCTGTCTGTCTGTCTGTCTGTATTGTCTGGTGTACCACCTCCTGCTGCTTTTGCATGGTCAAGCTCCCTTTTGCATGTATAGCGAACATCTTTATAGTATGGTATGAAAACAGAAAGCCAGTGTGCACTTTATTCTTCTGGTTGTCACAGTCTGGACTGCTAGAGCCCTGCAGGGTTCCGCCTTGCTGTCCCTTTTCAAATGCCAAGTGCTGGGCTGGGTCTTACACGGTGCCACCTCAATTTTCTGTCTGTCTCTCTAAGGCTGGAGTTGTGTACAGATGTGTGGGTGTCTGTACCGCTCCATTGCTGCCTTGGCTCTCTTTCTATCTATCTCTCTCTCTCTCTCTGCCTCTGTCTCTCTCTCTACCTATACCTCACCCATGTGAAAGCTGGATATCTTTGAACTGGCTCCAAGAAGTTAATGAAACATCAGGTAAATTGCTTCCTGTCAAAAGAAACCATAAAACATTTTTAGATCTGCCTGAATTGGCATCTGAAAGTTACTCTACCTTGCCAACGGTTATACTTTGCATACGAGACTGATGTGAGAGCATTAGTCTATTATCCACATCCTTACTCAAAGTTGGCAGAGGTTTCTATTCAGTTCAAAAGCATTTCCTCATGATCTCTATTACTATCTACAATACATCCATAAAGATTTTCACACCCTACACTCAATTAACTTCCATTTTTAACAAGATACATTATACACAGGCACTGTATGGGTACTGCATGGTCTAGACTTGTCTATACAAGACTGTCTATGCAATTGCCCACTTAGCCTTTGTGGTTCTTAATCTTGCAAGTTCATTTTCTTAGAGATGTAAATAAGTTAGTGTAATGGAATTAAGTAAGATACTACCAGTAAATCATTACAGATAAATGTTTCTACTGTGTAAATAATGCAAAATCCAAGATGTGTTTCACATTTGTAATACAGTGCACGGACCTTTCAACTATGCTTAAGTTGCAACTACTGCTAATATTCACTTGACTGTACAGTACAATACATTGACATGCATAAATGCTAAGAGTTCCCAACAGATAATGCCTTCATACATCGTCATGTAAGCAATAAACCACGAGAGGATGGGGCTAATGCTGGTTTCACCACGGCTAAGGGGTGGTGTTAGGCATGATGCAGAGCAGAGTATCTATTTATTTACTTAACCTATTTATGGAATAGACTTCTTGACTATGTTTACATTGCATGTGCTGCTAACATTCATTCAGCTGTACAGTACGATACAGTGTAGTGCAACAATGCTGGATGGTCGCCCTCAACAGATGATGCCTTCATATGTGGTCACATCATTCGTCATATCACACATAAAGTTTGTGTATAGTGATTGTTTATCTGTCAGAGAGCAGTGGGAGAGAGACTAGCAGGAGCTAATCAGCCCATAAGATCCCTAATGAGGAGAGGGTATCATGCGTGCTGATGTGGGGCCTAATTGCAGCAGCGCAGCAGTCAGTAATGAAAGCAGCTTTACCCCCACGGGGAATCATAACTGAGGTGGGAGGGGGGCAGAGAGCCATTTCAGTGACTCGCTGCTGTTTCTTTCCAAGTCAGCATCCTGACATGGCACTAAATAATATTGCTTTACTTTTAATTGAGGTTCTTGTTTCAGTGACAGTGGCTATATTTGTACCAAATTTACATTTTTATTAAATGCATTCACGACTGTTTAAAAATATATATTCATACAATTTCGCAATGCTCTTTGTAGTTGTAAAATGGGTAATGTTGTACAGCAATAATTAGGCTAACAATGTTAAATCTAAAAAATATCATTTAAAAATGTGTATTACAATCAACATCTGATCCACCTAATGTAATGAGATATCGAAATGTATTTCCATGTTTTTTGCACATACATGCAAATGCTATCGAATGCCCATGAGGGTCAACGCTGTAACTAAAAGAATCGCCTTCATATGTCATTTTCGGTACAGCTCTCTGTAGAACTTAGATAAGTAAATGTTGGTGTTCCTCCTCGGGGGCAAGCTGCTCTCGGCCCATCAAGATGACACTCCTAATTGTCTGTGACAGCACTGTCTTGCATGGTGTCTGTGCTTTAATGCGCATTAATCGAAATTAATTTCCTTCGCTTGCCGACAGTTTGGAGCGCAAACAAGAGTAATAGGCTGAGAAGCGGCTCTCTCAGTCGGCCTCGCAGACCCAAAGAGACACAACTGTCATT
>CM059272.1:16886425-16933925 GCA_030347295.1 Setipinna tenuifilis
TCATCTGTTTCATTTAGGACGGACTCTAGAGGATTTGTCAGAGAGAAGTGCCAGTTGCTTTGCTTCTCACGTTGCTTAGCAGCAGATGCGGTGTAATGTTCTGCGGCAAATCTCTCCCCGATGATGGATGTCACAAACTTTTAATGTCTTCCTAAATTAATGCAAAATCAAGAAAACGGTGGTGAAATTCATCACATTGTAAGTACTTTACAAAGCAACTTGTTCCACCCAGCACGTACACTGTCTGACAATGATTGCTTAAGGTTATATTTTTGTTTTATATGATGAGCTTTCACCTAGTCCTCCTAGCTCCATGACCTAGAAAAATGTAAAAACACAAGTATAACAGTGCTTGTCAGGACGGCAGTTATGAAACAGAATTATGACTGTATTTCCTGTCTCTTGTGTAGCAGGCACAAGAGGATGCATCACACAGAAGTGTCAGTTTTCTAGTTTCTTAAGTTTTAGACTGAGAAGCATACCAGAAAAATGCTCTCTTGCAAATCTCTGCACTTATAATGACAGATTTAAGGAACTGCGCTTGACATGCTGAAATTCCTCCAACCCGAAGCCCTTCTCTGCTATAGACTTACTGTTACAGATTTAGCAAGTTAGCTGACTGTAATGGCATAACATTGCTATCAATTAAACATGAGTGTCCATATCTACAGTGACTGAAGGGCAAATCTCTAAAATATTTAGTCAGTGATTGAGATACTAAGATGAATGTATAATAGACATGTATATAATGTGTATAAATTAAGTTGAATTGGATTATACAAAACAGGAAGCACTCCAGATGGCTTTGTGAAGGTCCTGGTCAAAGTCATATTGTAAATCTAAGTTACTGCCGTCCAGGACACCATGCCTTAAATGTGGATGTTCTACATAAATTCCACCAAAAAAAACAAATATAAAACAATATTTAAAGATATACAACAATATTCTTACTCTAGAAACTTATGGCTGTTATTGAAATGGTAGACGTTCTCCATCAAGTAGGCCGGGGGTCGAACACATAAATAACTTCAATTTTTAGTTCAATTAATTTAATAGAAAAATAATTCAGCCAGAAATGCACAATGTACTACCGAATAAGTGTTCACAGTAATGGCATTTATTGAGGAAATGTGTGTGTATCCTCTCCAAAACAAGAAAAGGTGATGACATTTTGAAGATTGTCTGGGACACCATAGGGCTATAACTAAGCGTGGCAATTAGGGGTTGAACTTTGATATGATGTCTGATAGCTTTTGCACTCTTATGCTCAGTGGACACAGACAGAGGGCTTGTGGTGGTGGCTGTGTTAAAAAATAGGACATTTAGTACTTTGGCACAGTACAGTAGACTACATCATCAGCTGCTCCCGTGTGATGGAGCTGTAGAACAGGGGATGGGCCATTGGCACTCGTGATAGGCCAAGGAGATGGTAGATCCTCTTTTTTTTTTCCGACAGTCAACTGATGAATTCCTGATTATTCCTGATGAAGGTCTAGGACCGAAAGCTTGAAGAGATCCTGTCTTTTGCACAGATTGGAGTGTGCAGTGTTTGTACCCTATTTCTGAATCTTTGACCTAAAACTCCAGCACCTCTACTACCATTCTCGACAGTCAACTCTACCAGTGGTCATTACTCAAGGCATCCTTACTGCACCCCAGATGGGCAAATAACATACATTCATTCATTTATTCATTTTATTTAGTTAATACGGGCAGTGCTTATTGATCAACAGACAAATACTTTAGAAAGGCTAGCAGCATGCAAATTCCTCCTTTTGTCTTTTCTATCCCATCTGATATGCCTATGATAATAACAACAGATTTTTTTTTTTTGCAAACCATCATTTGCATGACATGTGAAACTCTGTCAAACTGACATAACATGTTTTAGTTAACACAAGATTGCCTTTTCCCTTTGGATTTTTTTGTGCATTTCAGAAAGGATTTTGGTCATAATGACATGAACATTAAGTGTATAAAATGAGATGCTGTCCAGGCATTGGTTTGATATACTGTACATGGTGAATAAAGTGCAGTGAAGTTTTAGTTGGCGAGTTGCCAAGCAGAGGTATGAGGACAGCTACAAGGCACAAGGGCCCTTCATGTGTGTGTTGTGCCTTGAAAGCCTGTCTAGCCCGCTATCTGAGTGAGTGCACCACTGTGAGCGCTATTTAAGAATGCTGTTTATGTAATGGCCCTCTCAGCGGTATCCATGCCAATCAGGCTAACTTCAGCAGATTGATTTTTATGACTTTGTTTGTTTAATATAATTTGGTGTGGCAGAGCTCCCACACAAGCCTACAGATGAGTGGTGTTGTGAGGTGAGGTGGCTGATGGAGTATCACCACGCATCAGCATCCCCACTATCTGAGTGACTGATTGCCCATGTTTTTGTTTTTATTATTCGTTGGAATGCTCCTGGCTGTTTTTTTGGGTTAGTAAAAAAAAAGTATCCCCCAATGCGCAAACCAATAACAAGCCCTCTGTCAGCCTGTTTTCATTTTGAAAAAGAGGCATTTTTTTAGTGCCACTAAAGCAGCAGGCAGTACTTGCAGTCATCTCAAGACACTGGAGATCTCAAGGAGCTGTTCAGCCTATAGTGCTGTGGTGCCCAATATTGGCAGGCAGGCAGGCTGCCTAGACTGGAGATAAGCATGAATGAGAATAGCCTCAAAGTCCAATTACCAGGAACTCAAATGAACTCTCTTCCTGACCCAGACGAATGTATAGCAGAGACAGAGGCTGTAATGAGAATCTGCGCTGACCTCTTGTCAAACCTGGACTGCCATTACACATGAGTCACCCATCAGCCTCTCCACAGACTCTCTTCTTCGCTTCCTTCCCCTTCTCTCCTTTTCATTCTATCCCTCTCTCCTCTTCTTTCCCTCCTTTCCTCTCCCCTCCTCTCTTCATCCCATCCTCTCTTTTACTCTCATCTTCTCTTTTCTTTTTCTCTCCTCTTCTTTCCTACTCTCCTCTCCCTCTTTTGCCTACTCCTCCCTCCCTCTCTTCCTCTCCTCTCCTCTCCTCTCTTCTCATCCCCTCTCCTCTCTTCTCTTCTCCCCTCCCCTCCCCTTTCCTATCTCGTCTCGTCTCATCTCCTCACCTCACCTCACCTTTTCTCTCCCGTCTTCCACCTGGCTTCATCAGCACCACTGCAGATTCTCTGGTGTGTTGGATGTTGAGGAGCAGCCCAGAGTCTTTGGCCATCAGCGTAATTGTGCTCACCCACAGGTGCTGAAACTGGTTATGGCTATGCTGAAGAGACATCTTCCCCTTTTGAGTATTATTCAATGCAATGCTTATATAAGAATAGTACTTAGTAGAGATAATCTGTAGGCTCCTTATGGAAAGTGTGTTTTATTTTCCTTGAAGGGGTGTGCACACACATCTGTCACACAGCCTCATTTGGAGAGAGATATAGTGCATTGGGATGTGTTGCTTATGCAGAGTATGCATATGTGAGCGGAAGTTGCTGCTGCTGCTGCTGCTGCTGCTGTGGCCACAGACTGTAAGCCTTAAGGGGATTAGAGTCCCTCCATAAGGAGTTTCATTAAAATGCGTGGATCACAACTGGCAGAGAAATTCTCTGAATCAAAAAGAAATGGCTATCCACCATAAATAACTTTGCCTAAATCAGCTCAAGGATTCATTTCCTCCTCTAAAACCCTGACTGGAATGCAATCCTGTCCATTTCCTGCAGTCCATCTCTCCGTCATTCTCTCTCTCCTCCCCTCTCTCTCTCTCTCTTTCTCTCTGTCTCTCTCGCTCCCTCTCTCTGCCCCTCTCTCTGTCCCTCTCTCTGTCCTCCACAAGCTCTCTACTGCCTTCTAATCTTTATAAAACATGCCAGGCAGCCTCTCCTTAAATAGAAATTTAGAAAATTTCATAAAATGTAAGCCCCTTTATGACACCAGCCCTTCCGATCAGAACAACCTCTCACTGAGTGCGGAGTGCTGTTGTATAAGCTGCTGTCTTGTTGACCGACTCAAGCATAAGACTTCTAGACCTTTATTGTCATTGAACAGTTGCCTGCCTGTGCAACGAAATGAGATAGCAAGGCCACAAAGGTGCAAAGTTAAAAGTATTGACACATGGCGCCACTCTAGCAGGAGTGGGGAGATGCTAGTGTCACATAAGGCCATGCTGAATCCCCCTGTGGACTGCTGGGTCTCAGCAGTCTGGTGGTCTGGACAGAGGCCAGTGTGTCTTCGGTGCTTCCTCTGTGGCCCATCCCCTTACCCCACAACTAGCCCTACCACCAACGCTAAAGCCCCATTTTCCCTCTTTTCCTCTTTTGGCTGCGATCACTGTTGAATGGTGGAGTGCACCTGCCTGTATGGCAAGACCCTTTGGGCAAACTATACTCCACCACCCCCTCAGACACTATCCTGCCTCTGTGGATATCACAGCAGAAACCGCTTTTATTTGGATGGTTCTACAGATGCTCCTTTAGATGGTTCTATAGACGGTGCTATAGATGGTTCTGTAGATGGTTCCATAGACTGCGCACAGATGCTGGGACTATTAATAAACCATCTGCTGAACCTTTGTGTCTTCTAAAGGTTAGGGGCGGGCATTGGGTTTAGGTCAGTAAACAATACACAAAATGAAATTGAATTTCAACAAACCATCTGTAACATCTCTGTGGATGGATTATTCAAATAAAGTGCTACTAAAAAAAACGCAAAAACTACTGCTACAGTGACTGAAGATCCATGTATGCGTGTGTGTGTGTGTGTGTTTATGTGTGAGGTGTGTGCACATACATGTGTGCCTCAGCATAGTTATATATGTGTGTGGGGGTCAGCATAGTCTTCCACGCTACCTCAAACAGCGTGGGCTGTTTCCTTCACCGCTCCGCTAGTCTCCCCACACCCTCCGCTATCTCCCGCTATCTCCTGCACGCTCCCTTGGGAGCCTCCTGACACGGTTAGTGCCGTTTAATTACATGCCAGTGATCCAGGGGAATGGGTGTGCTTCACAGTGCTATCATCACCACCGACTCCACCGGCCACTTCGTTGCCTTCAGCCACCCTGCCATGCGGTGTGGTGTGGTGCGGTGCAGGAGAGAGGGGCATGGAGGGGACAGAGAGGAGGCGGGAGGGAGGAGAGAGGGTCGTCTCTACGGTTGTGCGACCCCATCGATGGCTGCGATGTCAGGAATTGGGTGAGCAAGCAGGCTGCGGCAGCTCGAGCGAAAAAGTCTGAGATTGGCCACCGCTCCTCTGGGAGATGAGAGATGGGGAGATGGACATTCAATCATGGGGTCATATCACAGGAGCAAAGTGGCATTACAGTGTGTTGCTTCGCACCACTGAAGCACCTGCTCTCAGCAATGCTGGCGCGCCTGAAATTATTAGTGTTGGTTTGGAAACTTCAAGAAAAAAAAACTGCTTAACGCAATGCAATCTCTATTGGTTGGGATTGTAAAATGAACATTTAGCAGATCTTTTTCAGATTACTTTGATGTGAAGTAACGTACAGTATGGTACAAGTTTACTTCATTATGAGCAAATGACCCTTGAGCTCTTTATTCTGAAAAGGAAATATATTAGACATTGAAAACTGGTACAGTCAAGATATTTAAGGTATTACTCTTTATCATGACATTAAGAAAGCCCATAAGACCCCCTGAAATAAGTATATAGTCTTAGCTTAATAGTTGGTGAATAACAACCAGTGATGTCTGAACTGTACAAAGTTGAAGTACATGATTGTGAACTAGACCAAAAAAGGCATATTAGCTTCAGTCATATAAATAACTATAAACCAGGGAAGCAGTATTGGCATAACTACCAGCTCCCATTTTCCCATGTTCCTCCTGTATTTCACATCCATCTCATGCCCCCCTCCTTTTTTCAGTAATTTCCTGTAATAAACAAGGTCTAAACTTTTAAAAATAATCATAAAAACCAATTTGTTTGACCACCACTGCTAAAAATCTCCCAGATTTTTGCTACTGAAATCTTGGCAGGTATGACTGTTGGGTGCGTCAGTGTAGTCAAGATGACTGGTTTGATCACTGCTGTCACTAAGCGTAACTGACTGTCGAGCCTTTCGTCGCCATGGTGTGGGGCCAGGTTCCCACGCTGTTCTCAGATCTGTGGGGGATGAATGGGAGCATGTGTGTGCCTGACTGTGGCCCTAAAAACGGCAGGAGGAACCCGAGGTGTAAAGAATTGGGGTGTGTATTAAAACTTACACACACAAAAAGTACCACAGCAACACTCCTCACTCCCTGTGAATGCATCACACAGACTAAATATACCAGGGAGCTACAGCTGGTGTGAAATAGTGGTATTCATCACTCTATTTCTCGGTCTTGGCTCCTCTCTCTCTGTCTCTGTCTCTGTCTCTCTCTCTCTCTCTCCCTCTCTCTTTCTCTCTCTCTCTCTCTCTCTCTCCCTCTCTCTCTCTCTCTCTCTCTATCTCTCGCTCTCTCTCTCTCCCTCTCTCTTTCTCTCTCTCTCTCTCTCTCTCTTTCCCCTCTCTTACTGACTCTCTCTCTCGCCCTCTCTTCTCCTTTTCTGTCATTTTCCTCCCTCATAGTCACACTCACACACTTACATGACACACCATGACTTCTGCTCCAAATTTTACTTCATGCTAGACACTACACCCCAAGTGCCATGTTATAGGCATGACTCTCATGACACCTTTTTTTACGTCAGTGTCCTTGCCTTGCCCTGCATTGCCTGTCATGTACTGAACACCAGCACCATCCACAGCCTTTCACACCACCAAATGTGAATAGTGTTGAATGTATTGATTCCTCACACACATTTTTTCATGACTGATTAACATAGCTTTTTTAATCTGTATGCTAGTGTGCCCACTGTGAATCCATTACATCCAGCCCTTTGCTGTTTGAATATTTTATGTTTTCTGTTAGTTACCTCTGTTTTATGTGAGCCATTATATAGGGATTGATACAGTAAATGCTATCCTGCTGTACAGTACATCAAAACTGTTATGATTCATTCTGATAATCATTAATTCAGTCCAGGAGCAAATACTGATTAGACATATAAAATATCATCTGTCGCTAGTATGTGTTCCTCTCTGGATCTCTGTTTACCCCAATCCACACCCGTACTCACAAACGAAATGTTGTCATTGCCCCACTCGGAAAACGCTTTTGTTTTATATGTCTCACATGAAAAAGTGTTCTCGGCTCTGTTATCGCAGCTGCGCCTCCCACCACTGTATCTCACAGGCTCTGGCGTACGTCAGTGGCTACGCAAAAAGACAGTCTGCCTATGATTGCGCGTAGTACTTACTGCCTGCCCGCTCTCCGCTGTCATTCATTACAAGCACTATTGCATCCAGTGCTTCCTAACGAGAGGGTACCATCACTGTTTCCAACCGATTTGGATTAGCACTGTGTCTTCACCATGCTGCAATACGAAGGTAGGATATATCGGCAATGTATCAGTCATCAACTCAGTCATCAACTTTGCACTTCAAGCGAACATTCAGATGTATGGCGAATAGCAGGCTGTCGGGTAAAAGCGTCTGTTTGTCCATTATTTTTAACCTGCCGGTGCTGGGAGTCAATATTAAGTTCACCAAACGAATGCAACTATACGGGCGACTGTAAATGTTGTGGCATCGGGGAAATAGCGCAAGATTATTGTGACAGGAATATTAATAATTAATATTAAGGACGAGTAACAGATTTTCCGTGTCATAACTTCATCATGGTTGTTAACAATGGTGTGCTGGTTATGATTCCTCCTTTAGACCGGGTTTTAATTCAGGTGCATATACTGAATTATGGAATCATTGTACATTTTTGTATTGAAATCGAAACTGTGTCAGTGTGTGACCTGTGTGTTGCTTGTTTGAGGATTAATATGGAATCATTTAAACCTTAACGGCAGATAGTGATACTGTTTTTTTTTTTTAAAGTGTCAAGCTTGTCAGCTGTTAGTCTTTCATAGAATGTAATACTATTATTGTGGACAGGAAAGTATCAGAGCAGCAAAATGAGCTGTGTTTTATTGTGTATGAAGATTCAGCTATACAGCATAAGTGTGCATTTGGATTCATGTGCTGTAGCTCACTGTGGTAAAATCATCACTGTCCTATTTATGACCACTCTCTAGCTTGTGAAAAAGACTATTTTTTTCCTTTCTGAAGAGATGGAATAGAGTAGCTTTGTGGGCTATTTTATCCATTCCCTCCTCCTCATCCTTCTCCTCTTAGTCCTCCTCCTCCTCCTCCTCTTCCATGTCCTCTTCATCCCTCTCCTCCTCAGTTTCAGTGAATTGCTCTCTGTGTGAGGGTGGCTCTTGCTGGCTTTAATCTCTCCCATTCAGTCTGTGTTTCGGTAACCAATGCCAGTATCCCTGTGTTCTTCTCAGTGAATGGAACCGCAGCAAGTCCGGTGTCGACAACGCCTCATTCTGTGAAATCACCCAGCCCCTCACCAATCAGCCAAGCCAACCTGAAGAAAAGCAAGGTAAGATTGAGATCTAGGGTCATAACTCTCTCTGTCTGTCTCTGTCTTTCTCTCTCTTTCTCTCTCTCTTTTTCTTGCTGTCACTTTCTCTTCACCCCTTTTTCAATCTGTTTCTCTCTGTCACTTTCCTTTCATCTTTTTCTCTCTCTTTTCTCTTTTATTTCCTCTTTCTTGTGTCTCCCTCTCTTCACACATTCACAGATTCACACAACCCACGTGAGTGTTGTTCTCCTCTGCGAGTCCCCAGTGCCCGCTAGCTAACACCCCACCTCTCCCCATGACCCTCTGTCAAGGCCCTGCCACTTTGTAACACCTCCCCCTCCCCACTTCTATCTTCTCAGGACAAGGACAAGGTCACCAATGAAAGCACAGCTTAAACTCCTTCGAGTTCTGCTAGCGGAATTAGCGTGTTGGAAGAGCAACTCGGTAATCCCCAGAAAACCTTAGAGTCTGAGAATGGGGCTGATTGACCATTGACTGGGCCGGGGCAGCTGATGGTGCCTGCAAGGCTGTCTCCTGTCTCTCTCTTTCTCTCTCCTGATGCTGCAATTGTGGTGGAGAGCCCAGAACACCAGCGATTGCTAGTGGAGAGTGCCCACTGCCTTTTGCTAGTTTTGTTGTTATGTTACAAGCAGAGTGTAATGTGCTTTCCTTGCTAGAGATGTGCTAGTGTGCTAGCGTTTGTGTGAATTAAAACCACAAAATAAGAGGAAAAACAAAAGAAATGAGCATGCAACTCGCCAGGAATGATGGGATTGCTCTGCAGCCGCTCCGGTTCTCTTTTCATTCGCGAGACAGCGCGTTAGGAGCGTGTTTATGTATGCAGGCCTATGGTTGTGTGTGACAACATCAAAGCCCTCCCGCTAATCCCGCCTTCGAGACCTAATGATGGAGGGAAGAGGTTTAGTTCTGGAAGCGTTGGCATGTAAACCACCAAAGTCCGGCCTCAATCACGGTCCCCGTATGTGGCTGTGCATAATTTGCACTTGCTGTAAGTCTATCTGTTGTTTTCCTTTGGCTCGTGCTCCCTGTCACTGTTTGTCCACTGTTTGACCTCATCCTCAGAGCTTAAGACCTCCAGCTTTAGTAGTACAGTAGACTCAACACTTGTACTCACGCCAAGGCCAATGGATTTAATGTTTGGCAGTGGCCAAAGTTAGAGCTGCGGGGCAAAAAAAACCCACTGTAAAATGTGTGGTTTTCATTTAATGCTTGGCGCTTCTGTGAAGAGTGCCATGACTGACCTCGGGTGAGAATTAATTGGATGATGCAAGCCTCAGAGCAACATGGAGAATTAGACTGCCATGGAATCTTTCATAGGATTCCAGATCAGGCAGGAAGTGCCCTGTGTGCTGCTGTTGCCAGATTCACACACTATTCCCCCAAGAAACTTCATCAGTATTCATAGTTCAGTATCCCTTTCTTTTTTGTAAACTTATCTTTACATTAAAAAAATATATATGCCCTGGGGAAACAGGAAGGAAGGCTGAGAGTTTATACTTGGGTTCTTTAGAGGAGGCTTTGCTATTTTTAGATACTGCTAAGTGCTAAATAATGTAAAACACTGTTTTCTGTGTTTGAATAGCTGTATCTCCTCTGGTTGCATCCTCATATCATGCCATGTTGGAATATGAGAGAGGCTTAATTTTTTAAAGGTTTTCTTGATATATCTAGAGCCCTGTTCTCTGTGGAAGAAAAAAAACCTCCAATGACATTTTGGAAAAAGAGTTTTGACTTTTTTCTCAAGGAGAATGAACGCAGTTCTACCAAGGATGTCCCCCAATTACCACACCATTCCAGGATATGAATACAATTACAAATCATATGTAAATATAATGAGCAGTGATCTTCGAAGGAGACAGAAGGCAGATCCCGTCCTGATTTTAGTTCGGATTAAATAACGATATGTTCCCCCTCCTCCCGATCTCTCTCTTGTCAGATCCCGCCGTGGGTCTGAATTTGGGACAGCCGTATCAGTCTAAAGCAGAGGCATCATCATAGCTTTTCAACCATCTGCAACATAAGTGGGTCGCACTTTGAAGATGAGGCGGAGGAGGAGGAGGAAAGTGGGGGGATGGGGTGGGGATGGGCAGAAAACCCTACTTACAATCTGTGAATGGGAGTTGGGGGGGAGGGTGGGGGTCTTCTGTATGAGCGAGATGTATTTGCATCCACTTGCTGTAAATTCCTGATTTCCAGATGGTGGTCAGCTCTGGGGTGCTTTGGTAAATGCTAAACAACTTTAACTGTATCCTCATTATAAAGTGACCCATGGGGAGCCATAAAGTGCAGGATTTAGGCAACTATCATCAATGGTCTTGATTAGCTCTACACAAGGGTTTGTGTTCTTTTGAAGGAGAGGAATCATGATGGCTTCAGTGTATATGCTGTGCTTGCGCATGCATAGCAATGATTAGGTAGTTTAGATGTATTTATAGTATAGAGAGTTACCAAGTGTGCATGGCATAGCTTACTACAGCTGGATGCATTTTTTTTTTACTTTTAGCCAGATATTTTGGAGGACTAAAAACTAGCTAATAAACAGCTAAAAAACTAAATCTACACCCTTATTTAAATTCAGAATTTCTAACACCGATTTCCCACTGCTGACTTACCCAACATCTGTCCTCTAAGGGCTTTCATAGACATGAAGGGAGACCACGGATCTGTGGGTCAAGCCCCTGAAGCGAGCTTCTCCAGGCAGGGGAAACTAGGACAAGCACCTATTACTTTCCACTTCTTGCCGGCATAACTCAATATAATAGATATGTTCAGAAGCCTCCTGCAGAGAAAAAGGCATATTCATTTCATCGCAGCCTCATCTAAATGTATGTTTATGGACCGTGGAACGTTTTGCGCTTTAAGTGAATTAGCTTTGTCGTTATTTAGCCAGGATTTGAATGATTTAACATCGCCATATCTGGTTCATTATTCATGGGTCATTATTCTCTTCCTGAAGCTCCAGCACAGATCCAGGCATGCTTGCAAGAGGCTCTCATACATGCTTATAGTGTGACCCACTTAAACACGTTAACAAGGCAAGAAAAGAAGCGTTAGCGTTCCTTAGTATATATATATATATATATATATATATATATATATATATATATATATATATATATATGCTGCCCATGTAGCCTAAGGCTTTTTCCCTGCTGCCTCTCTCGTTCACACACACACACACACACACACACGCACAAACCCTTCATCATGCGCCATGAGAAATAGGGTTAACTCCAATAAAAGCCAAGTCAGTGATCATGAACATAGTCATATGCTGCTGGTTATTTTTTAATTATTATTGCTTTTCATCTCAACTCAACTCAACTCTTTGTCATCTCATCATTTTTCAGACCATCCACATTCAGCCACACTCAACCACAGGCACTGCCACTGCCACGTCAGTGGGGTGTGTGTGCTCACCTCTTCAACCTCTCTCTCCTAATCACTAACATTGTGCCCATGTTGGCCATCCCATCACTCAGGCGCTGGGGGGTTGCATGCTCTTTTCATGCTCTTTCATTCCAGTTTCCATCTGTTTGGGTTGCATGTGTGCAAGTGTGTCCAGATGAGGACAATTGATTTGTAAGCCTGTTCTCTTCTGTTTGTATATAGTTTGTTTGTTTGTTTGTTTGCTTTTGTAAAGGTTTGTGTGGTGGCGGGAGGTGGGGATATTATTTTTTTCATGCATGTATTGTGGGGTATTTGTGAGCTTTCTCTGTCAAGACATGGTGTTTATTGCATGCATCTCACACTCATTCAGTAATAACTCCCACTGTTGTAAGAGGCATTGCCCTGTGCAACCGGTTTCCCAGTGCTGGCATACATAGGACATTGTGAGAAACGCAACCTTTTCTCATTAGGTACTTCAAAATGGAATTGGCTGCTTTAAAACTGTTATCTTCTGGCCCAATACTATTCCCGGGTTTAACAGTGTGATGCTGTTGTCAGTCTCAGGTTTGGTGGTCATTAATGTCATCTGGTGTAACATGTGTATGTGTGTGTACAACATTCCTCACATTTTATTCTGAATGTGCTGTAGTGTTTTGTTCTCATTTTTCTTTCATTCATGTTGTGATGTCTGTCTCTTCCATGTTAATTAATATCTGCTGTGTAGTGGGGCATTTTTGGTTCACATAATCTCATAACGTGACTTGTTACAGTACGTACAATGTTAATTTGTATTTTTCTTTTCTTTTGCTTTCATGTCATTTAATTTTTTTCTCTCTCATTCCATCCACATGTCATCCTGTGAATGTTTCATGTGTTTCTTGTGTTGACAGTGAACAGCAGTATTGTGTGTGTGCATTGTGTTTCATATTAATGTGGAAACCTTTCCTGAGACATTAAACAAAAACAAAAGATCCAAAGTCTGGATTGATGTCATTAGTAGTCAGAAACATTTCCACCATTTCACCCTTATTCAGGTCATGTTTGAGAGAAAACTCAACTCAAAACTCATACAGCCTTCCACACTGTATTGTGAGTTTTTAATCATGTTAGAATCTCAGGTAGTCTGCAGTACAAGCTTCATATCCAAGACTAGCCTTCACATTTTCAGTTGGCAGATAGTTAAAGAGAGGAGGAGATTTAAAACTGTTATTTTTAAGTCAGATGGCTGTCACATACACAGGGGCTAGTAGGGCGGGGAAGATAACACCTACCTGTCAACACTTTCGGATCCTTAGCAGAGGAGACATCCTCTCCCTTGCTGCATCTGGCTAGTTGTTTGGTCCTAGAAAGAGGGGTTTTTTTCTCTCCACACCTTGTCCCCATCTGTCTTGCCAGGACACAAGGATTTTGTTTTGTCTTCACCAATCAGACAGCCAGTGGTACCAGGGGCCAGTGTTTCATCCTTAATCCAGACAGGGATGAGAGTGTCCCTCCTTCTCCCTCCCTTTGCCCTCTGTCGTGTCTGGCCCACGGAGTGAGGAGGTTGGCAGTGGCAGCTGGGCAGTGGACACTTGGAGCAGGAATGCACAGTTGGGGGGGGGGGGGGAGGCAGTTGGGGGGTGGCAGGAGCGATGGTAGGGTTACCGACATGAAAGAGACGCTGCACAGAAAGATATTTTCATTTAGGCAAGCAGCAAATTAACCCTCTTAGAAGTGAGTTCACAACACATGGACGATCAGCACATGAAGCACTCTTGCTTTGAATATAAGCAGTCAGAGTAATAAAAATGCATAGATTCATCTGTAGCATTTCTGTACCTGCGGTGAATGCACATCAGACAATTCTGGCGGAGCCCTTGTGTGAAGTGGGAGTGTTAGTGATTGTGCGTGCACAGGATTGAAAAACAGTTCCAAGCACAGATTCAGTGGTTAGTTAGAGATTAGTGTGCTGATTCATTTTAATCAGGGATCAGACATGACTTCTTCCCTCAGACAGCCGTAACCCACGGTGACCCTCAAATCTTAACAGGCAACCTTATACAACCTGCTAACATGTAAGACGTCAACCCACATCAAGCTACATGTCCATAAAAAGAAGGCAAATATTTACAGGCAGCAATTATTAGATTTAGACCATTAATTACAATGAGTTGTTTTTCTCATGTTCTTTTCAGTTAATTCTGATTCAGTTCTCGTATACATTTTCTGTTGTAGACTTGGTCAGACACAGGAAATGACTTATTTGGACTGGTGTCTGAGCTAAGCTTCCTGTCTGGGAGGAAGGAGTGCCTTTATATGGGCATCGGCTTGCCTCAGTCAGTGCAAATGCTGTTGCTCCCTTTGCCAGTTTCCATGGAAACAGCAGTTTGTTACTGTGCTAGCAGTGAACACAAATGCGAGAGGGACAGGACAGGCGATGGGAGAGAGCAGCAGCAGAGCTAAAATAGGCTCAACGACCCGCTCGGATCCGAACACGGTGTCTCTTCAGTCTGCTGTCTTTCAAGAAAAACATCAAACAGAAGTTTCTCCCCCCCCCCCATGTGAACAGTCCCTGTGTTAGGCTTGTGACATTTGCCAAGGTAATTGCAGCCATTAGTGGCATTTTGCGCCAATACATGTTACTGTGACGGGGTGAGTGGGTGAGGGGTGCTAAGGCTGACCTGTATGCCCACGTGCCCAATTACAGCCATGCGCTTTTACCAGGCAGCCCTAGGTGTGGCACACTAAAAAGCTATGGGATGCATTCCAATGACTTTATCACTGAAACCCTCGGTGAGAGTGGGGGGGTGGAGGGGATGATTGCCTCACCATGACTGACAGTGGATAGAGAGAAAACCAATTTATAGCACTGCTGGTAACCTCTTGACTCTTGCTGCTGCTGCCTGGCAACCAGTTATGGGAGTTGGTGTCTGTGTGTTTGTGGGAGGGGGGTAAGGTGGAGGTGGGGAGGGAGGGAGGGGGTGGTTTGCTGGTCACAGCGCACCGCTGGTTTGTCTTTTACCTGCTGTGGTTGTCCAGGGGAGACCAAAAGATCCACTAGCAGGAACTATAGTTGGAGGGAGAGGTGGCGATGGAGAGGGAGGGTGGGTGGGTGGATGTTGTCAGATATGTTTCCACTCTCATTGTGGTTAAAATATCTTGTGTTGGTGAGCTATCTTTTTCTCTTCCTTTCTTTCTCTCCCTTTCTTTCTTTCTTTCTTTCTTTCTTTCTTTCTTTCTTTCCTTCAGGCCTCTACTGGCTCATCGATTTCTCTCGATTCTGCAAAGGTCTCCCTAGAGGAGGGAGATGGACAGGTCATTGATGGACAGATAAGTGATGGTACGATGCTTGCAGGGTGTTTATGCCTCCCCTTTTTCTCTCGTTACTAATATAATATGAATAAGGGCAATTCTATGGGTCTAGATTATCCAGAAGAAAAAATTGCATCCTGTGTGCTGTAACCATGAAATGATTACCAGCACCTTGCCCCATTCACCATTTTAAAAAGGAATAAATAATTATAAAACTGTTAAAGCCACATTGTACAATTTTAAAGTCTGCTTATTTGTAAGTTTTCCAGTCTTAAGTATGAGCTTATTAATGAGTAATTACCTCAATCAGCAAACTGAAGTGTTCTTGTTAACTTTGAATTTGTCATTTATATATATATAACTTGAGCTGGTAAGCTACAATGTTGTGCCACCATTTTGAGACTACAGGCACTATTAGGACACAACACTAGAAAAATACAGGTTTTGTCGTTCTCAGTGTGATATACAACTTTACCAGTAGATGACAGAAAATCTTACACAGGATATCTTCAATATTATGATAAGAATGATGATTATAATGGCAGTGATGACAGGGATAATGATGATGATGATTATATATTACTATTGTTCTTGTTGTTGTTGATATATCTCCTTTCTCTCTTTATTTCAGCTGAAGTTAAACCTGAATTGACTCCTGAAGTCATACCTGCAGTGACTCCTGAGGTTGTGCCTGAGGTAGCTCCTGAGGTCGCTCCTGAGGTCGCTCCTGAGGTCTCACCTGAGGTCTCACCTGTGGTATCACCTGTGGTATCACCTGAGTCAGATGAGTGCCCTGTGGTGCCAGCCTCCATCTCCGACAGGTACAAGGTTGGGCGCATGATTGGCGATGGGAACTTTGCCGTGGTGCGAGAGTGTGTGGAGCATTCTACTGGTCGGGCGTATGCTCTGAAGATCATCAACAAGGGCAAATGTCGAGGAAAGGTAAGCAAGACCCGGGAGCTGTTTTTGAGCCATTTTGAGATGTTTTCTTTTGAGAGTATGTAATGATTTGTTTGATGGTGTCTTTTTGGCTGGTCAAATAGTTAGCTTGAATGAGTGTCTGCCATGTTTTATTAATGAGGTTTTAGTTGACCCAGAACATTCTGTCCAGTAAGTCCATCATGTCACTCCCCCAGGAGCACATGGTCCAGAACGAGGTAGCCATCTTGAGGAGGGTGAAACACCCAAACATTGTGCTGCTGATCGAAGAGATGGACACATACAACGAACTCTACCTGGTCATGGAACTGGTCAAGGTGCCTAATAATATTTTTACTATGCTGGTCAAAGCATACACATGCACACAGACACACACATACAAACAGACACACACACACACACAAAGACACACACACACACACACACGAATACACACACACACACCATGATTTAGAGTTGTTTATGTTTAGGTCCTGTCAAGATTATGGGTTTATATCAGCCAGAGTCCCCCCATGGCTTTCCAGGAGAAGCGGGTAATGGATAGTGAGCTCCTTCAAGGGCTGCTAGCTCAGTGGAAAGGCACACTATTTTAGGCAGCTGCTGCTCCACTTACTTTAGCGTGAAAGGGGATTTCCAAGCGATGCCACCATAGCGGAGATCGAGGTCATCATGAAGGATTTCTGCCCAACAGTAAAGCCTAACATGTGCGGCAAGAAGGAATAGACTAAAGGAATGAATGACTTACAAAATAAATTAGGAAAGGAATGAATTAGGAAAGGAATGAATGAATGAATGAATGAATGAGCAAAAGAACAGATGGAAGAATGGATGAATGAATCAATCAATCAATCAATCAATGAATAAATGAATCAATCAATGAATCAATAAAAGAGTGCAAGAATGATCAGGCATTATTGTAACTAGCAATGATAGCAAATATATGATATTGCAACAATGCCCATAATACTGAAGTGTGTGTACTTGACCCAATTACTTGTTTTATCTATATAGCATTTTCCCACAGTAGTTGGCATTTATGATCTATCATTATTAGTGCTACATGTAGCGGCACAAGCATAAAACCCCCATCTGTCTGTTCCTTTGCAGGGAGGAGACCTTTTTGACGCCATCACCTCAGCAAACAGATACACAGAGCGTGACGCCGGCCGTATGCTGTTTCACCTGGCCAACGCCATCAAATACCTCCACAGCCTCAACATCGTGCACCGCGACATCAAACCAGAGAACTTGCTGGTGAGATGACTATGTGTGTGTGTGTGTGTGTGTTTATGTGTGTGTGTGTGTGTGTGTGTTTGTGTGAGTGTGAAAGACCGCAGTGCAGCATAGGGGTCCAATTAATCATTATCACTGATGGAGGGTTATGTAATGGAGCGCGACTGGAGGTAAACCCAGACAGGAGAGGGGCTGTGCGGATGACAACGCATCACTTCCTGTCTAGATGGGCTGACATTTCTCGAGAAAAAAAAAAAAAAACCTTACAGGAACTAGTCGCCGACCATGCCTCCACGCATGTGTCACATCCTCTGTGCATATATGTCTGTGGGTGTGTGTGTGTGTGTGTGTGTGTGTTTCTGAGAGCTAACGACGTTAGGCCAATACCATGGATCACCTCATCCCTGAGACAGCATCAGTGTGACTGTGGCATGGAGCTGTTGACTCACTGAAGCCCCCTCTGTGAGTGTGGGGGTGCGCAGTGCCTCAGCAGTGGCTCAGTCTACCCAGAATCCTTAGCGAGATGGAGGGTTGAGGGGGAGGAGGCACTTGGCCCATCTGTAGCTCTCGCTCTCAAGGATTCAAGGATTTTTATTTATCAACTTTCCTATACGTGCAGGACATCAGGCAGACAAATTGAAATGTTGTTTCTCTTCTCTCTGACAGTAATCACAGGTATACATAAACCTAAGGGCTATACTACACTACACTCCTATCTCCTAGACGACACCAGGGTACCAAAGCAGGGGACTCCTCCATAACCCACCATGGGCAAATCTTCCTCCAGTCTACAATTAAGCAACACTAAAATAAAGCCATCAAGCTGGATAAAGATAGTCAAAATTACACTTTTGTTGGCGTGACTGCACAACAGTGTTGCTGGAAATCACATTAAAAACAAACAAAAAAATCAGGCTGTCGACACACCCATTAGTTTACTGACCGATCCAGAAGACTGAGTGGATAAATGGAGGATGAAATTGGGAAAAATTGTTGAAAAAAATTTGCATTAAGACACAAGGACTTGCAGTCTTTACACTCAAAGTGACTTTTGTCTGTGGTTAAACGCTAGTGTTTCATAATCACAGCTGCATAGGGCACAGGCTTACTGCTTTCCCCCAATCACTATAGAATTTCTATAGTCACAGTGTTTTTTTTTCTGCCCTACAATCCATTGCCACCCTCCCTTCCCAGACAACCCACCCTACCCTACCCTACCCTATCCCACCCTCGGGGTGTCAGTGCAGTATCGCTTCTCCTGCCTGCTGCCTGCTGCCTGCTGCCTCCTGCTCTTCTCCTGGTCAAATTTAATCAACATTTCCCTCCCTCCCATGTGTGGGCAGAGGGCCATATTGCCTCCGCCGCCGTTGGCCATCTCACTCGCTCGCTTTCTCTCTCTCTCTCTCTCGCGCACTTGCTCGCTCACTCGTGTGCACTTAAGGTAATTGCTTGTGGCTGAAAGCATGCCTTTCTCAAAACGCCACACTGATACCTTGAGGATCCTCTGGCTTATTCTTTTGTAGTTGCGTTGCGTTAACGCATTGCTACATGCCTTATGTAACAGCAGGCAAAGCTGGTCTGTGTCTAATCCTGGAGCGGCCGTGCTTGCTGCCTGCGCAACAAACACACACACACATGCACACACACTAACACACACACACACACATGCACACACACACACACATAAACAGGCATACACATACACACACACAAACAAAAAACAGCAGCTCTGTTGTGTGGTGAGAGCATTTGGCTGCCAATATTTCAATGCAGTGGGTTTATGTGCCATTGTCCCAGTTTCTGCTTTTTGTCAGATATTTTTAATATGGTTGAAGTGGTTTATTTACATCAGTGGGGATTACATAATGAACTACTTAACCTGGAATACTCAATCTTGTGGGTTTTTTTTTTTTCGTGTGCGGCAAGGCTTAAAAACAGCATTGACCTGAATTCCCATCAGCTGCGTTTTGTTAATGCCTAGAATTCTTACTAATCTCATCGTCCAGTGTAGAGCAGCCTGCCTTCAGAAGCTACAACCCACTACCACATATTTCTTCCAGCGATTCACTAAATCAGCTAATTAACTACCACAACTCCTCCGCCTCTTCAAATGGAGGAGTTAATTAATGAATCCCCCCGTCAAATTGCACAGGTACAACCAGGCGATTTGAAATTTGAGGTCACAGACAGCAGCTTCTCAATCCAGGTTGCCGTTCACTGGTCTAGAGAAACAGGATGCAATAGGTTCTTTCCTCATGTGCCTTTGTGCCTTGACCGCAGGTGTACGAGCGACAGGACGGAACCAAGTCTCTGAAGCTGGGCGACTTCGGCCTGGCCACGGTGGTAGATGGACCTCTGTACACTGTGTGTGGGACGCCCACTTATGTAGCACCGGAGATCATTGCAGAGACCGGGTCAGTCTTAGCAACTTACTCAAATGTCTACCCATCCTATCCATGTTCATGTTGAACGAATGTCACGACCATATGTTGTGTGACACCCTTGTGGTTTTCCTGACATTCTCTCCCATCGCTTTCTCATTTCTGTAGGTATGGCCTTAAGGTGGACATCTGGGCAGCAGGAGTCATTACATACATTTTATTGTGTGGGTTCCCTCCTTTCCGTGGGTAAGTGAGTGGTCTTTCTCTTCATCTCACACCTCATTAAAATGTGTAAAACTGTGAGGGCTGCCCACAGTGCCACATCTATTACCACTCTGTGTGTAACTTTCTTCAATAATTTAGATTTTAATTACATTGCAGCATGGCAAACTGTTACGAAACACCTCCCCCTGTCTTGCCATTCTGCCTGTGATGCTGTGCAGTAGTGCCCTCTAGTGGTTGTTGTTTTAGCAGCACTTCCATTTACAGCCAGATTCAGTCAATGTCACCCCTGCCTTACAGAAGCAATGACGACCAGGAGACGCTGTTTGACCATATCCTCATGGGACAGCTAGAATTCCCCCTTCCGTACTGGGACAACGTGTCAGACTCCGCAAAGGTCTGTTTCTATACAGCGCACAGAACAGTAGACCGAGTGTGATGGCATGAAAATTAAGAGAAAATTGTGTTGTCAGCATACACAGTTCTTTCCAAAAAGACTGTATCATCAATTCCATATATGTACATAGACCCATACTGGTCATTGACTGAAGGCTACTGTAGTTATTAATAGGATTCTGTCTCTCTCTCTGTCTCTGTCTCTGTCTCTGTCTCTCTCTCTCTCTCTCCCTTTTCCCCCTCTCTCTATCAAATGACCTCAAATGACATACTTTTATTAGATATTTAAGACCCATACCGTATCTGTTTAAAATGTAACATAACAACAACAATAACAACAACAATAATAATAATAATAATAGTAATAATAATAATAATAATAACATTTCTTTCTTTCAGGAGCTGATCATCTCGATGCTGAAGGTAGAGGTAGATCAGAGATACACAGCCCTGCAAGTGCTGGAGCATCCGTGGGTCAATGTGAGTGTTAGCACCACTAAACCAGTTTTACTTCCTTGTGCTTTTTTTACTATCTGGTTACTATCTTGAAGTGTGAATGTTACTAATAAAATAGAATATCTTCATTGTTACTGTATAACCAGTATACAACAGAATTGTGAGAGTCACTCAAATCAGTGCGTCATAGGAAAAAAACAGAATTAAATAAGGCCATAAATGGCACCATAAAACACCATTAAAAACACATATTAACCACCGGATTGCACGTAGTTTAGGAGTTCAGTGTCCTGATGGCATAAGGACAAAGACTGGGGCATAGTCTATTTAACATGCTTGGTAGTGTTAAATAATGTATAAACTAAAAGTTGATGTGAATAGGGTTTATCTTTCCATGGATTTAAACTTAGACCAGTGGGATAAAAACAGTCGGCACTGATGACAACTTAAGTGAACACATGTTTGTTTGTCCTTAGGATGATGGCCTGTCTGAGAACGAGCACCAGCTATCTGTAGCGGGAAAGATCAAGAAGCACTTTAACACCAGCCCCAAACCCAACAACATGGTAAGAGCATCACATCCCACATACACATATTGACAACAGGGCTGCACAGCATAGGTGTCCCATCTGGCCCACCCAATTAGAAGGCTCTATACGTTTGATTGACTGTTTTAGTAATACAAATAATCTATGTGTTTTGGGATAGGCCCACCTGATTTTTTTTCTGGGCTCACCCATTCTGCTCCACAATATATTGAAAACATTGCAATATACATATAGGATACATTTATCATAGTATACAGAACATTCAGCCATGTTAATGCATATCACACATTTTCCTAACATCATGCAGCCCCTTAATACACACACGCACACACACACACAAAATAATCTAGCTATACAGAACATTTGAGAACTACAGTGACCTCCCAGTGAGCCTGTTGTGAGCAAGTCTGTTTTTTAGGAACAGTAGAACATCTGTGAACCACATTGTTTATCTGTCCACTATAAGAACTGCTCATGACCTTTTCAGTCATCGTAGTAAATGAGTCTTTTGTCTGTGAATATAATACAGTAAAATGTAATATAATATAATACAGTTGCTGTTGCAGTACTGAGTCTCGTTATTAGTTGTCAGAAGTGCTGGCCTTACAGTTTTTTTCCCCAAAATAACCCCATAACCTTTTCCCTTCAAAACTCCAAATGTTGTTCACTGTCAGAACAGACTGTGCCCGGTTACTGGGCAGGAACGGTGCTCTTTTGCCTCTCAAACAAAAGCATCGCCTTGTGTTCTCTAGGCTTCCGTGATTCCCTTTGGCCACCTTTTGTTTCTCTGTCTGAACTCCATCAATTACACTGGACTTATTGAGGCCAGCTCTTGTTGGGGTGTCAGCCCTCTTGTCCAGAACCTCCACAGGCTGTAAATAGCCACTGAAAGGACATCAGCACTCTGTGATGGACTACGCAAGTGCTGGCATGCTGCATTTGCAGCGGAACAGTGTGGGCTTTGTTTGGATGGCTGACTTGGTTTAGTTTTAAAGGTAACACGGGCACTTTGGGTTTGGTTTGTGTTTGTGTTTGTACAGCTTGACCAGGAGTTTGCCATCCAGAGGTCAGGCTCTTTGGACTTCTACCAGCACCCAGGCATGTACTGGATAAGGTAAGGCATGTTGCTATAGCAACTCTTTGGCAGTCTGTCCTGTGTGTGTGTGTGTGTGTGTGTGTGTGTGTGTGTGTGTGTGTATGTGTGTGTGTGTGTGTGTGTGTGTTTTGGAGTTTCTGTGTTTTGTCCTTTCTTCAACCCTCACAATCCCCACTCCCGAAGTGCACAATACATATGCATGTCACACACACATGTCACAAACACACACGCACATTCCACACACGCATACACCTCTTCCTTCTTTTTCCTCTCTCTAGCTGTAGCTCTATCTCTATCTCTATCTGTTTCTCTCTCTCTCTCTCTCTCTCTCTCTCTCTCTCTCTCTCTCTCTCTCTCTCTCTCTCTGTAAGCCACTGCCACTGCACACACACACACACACACACACACACACACACACACACACACACACACACACACACACATCCATCCAGTTGGTTATATCATTATGCCTATGCACAGTGACTACAGTTCAGATGATTGAACCTGTCCATCTCTCCTCCCCCTCTCTCAGACCCCCACTGCTGATCAGGAGGGGCAGGTTCTCTGACGAAGATGCCACCAGGATGTGAGGAGGCCCAGACCAGACCAGACCAGACCTGACCTGACCTGCCACACCACCAGACCACAGAGCCGCCCAGTAGCCACCACCGCTCCCACCTCCTCCCCAGCCCCAGCCCCACCCTACCGCAGCCCAGCCCAGCCCAGCCCGGCCCAGCCCAGCACAGCCCACGGCCCTGCCCTTACCTGCCATCATACCAGAGTCTGGAGACTATGCCCCCCAGCCAATGCCCCACAGGAGTCTTCTCAGCCAGCTCTCTCTACAATGGGAGCCGGGTGGGAGAACCAGTGGGGAAAAAGGGAAGAAGGGGGGTGTACGAGGATTCGGATGATGAAGGGGAAATTGAACTGGAGAGAATTGGAGACATGGTGACTTTGAGAGTTTGTGAGAAACTTACATTCCATTAATCACACTCCCAGAAATGGATATGTAGTGATCGGAAAAAACAAATGTCCGTGTGTGTGGGTCTAAGGGAGTCTTTGCCCTTTTTTTATATTCGTATTCCCCAACTTTGTTTTCTTACTCGATTCACCAGACTTTCCATAACTCCATGGAGTCATCTGAACACAGTACTGAGCATGATCATGTGTGGTCATGGTAAATGAAGGCTAGTTCCAAGGACTACTTTAACGCAGACTGTACAACTACCTGATTCTTCATCAAGAAACTGTTGCTTCCCTTTGAACATTTTTCGGGTCAACTGTCATTTTACCAAAAATACATGTGAAGATCCAAGTCATGCCAACAAAGTGCTCAGTATTAGATATTAGGTAACATTAGGCTATAGAAGCTTGAGAATCAGTTCAGTGCTTCGTGGGCATCTATTTCCTCTGCTGTCTTCAAACATAAACGGGGTGACTTTTGAAAGTTTAAGAGACTTGCCATACGCAATATTTAACCTACCTATGTGTACCATTGGGGTGGGAGCATTTTTTATGCTATGTACATAGTATTATTCTTATTATTTTAGTATTCACAGTCTATTTCTTTATCCTAACTGGAGCACATAAACGAAGCAAACTGTTTTAAATGTTTTATCAGTGTATACATGTAGGTGTCATAAGCCCAAGCAAGCACAATATAACATCAACGTTTGCCCCAGTCCCAGTGTGGTAAAGCAGTGCTCAGTTCTGACAGACCTACAGGGAGACTGCGTCTGCTGGCTGGGGAGTGAGTGTGCCTGTCACATCCTCCATGGCTGCAGTGCAGAGAGGTCAGCTTTGCAGAGAGCAGATGAGGGGAGAGACTGGTCCAAACTGGACAGACAGCAGCACAGGAAGGACTGGCCCAAACATTAGACAGAGAGTGAGAAAGCTGTGCGAGGTTCAAATGCTGCAGTTGTACAGACAAAGAACTTGCTCGACGTTGTTTATTCGACGTTGTTCATTCTTCCACAGGTCTGCAACCGTGTCGAGCTGATGTAGTCTCACTATAGTGTCTCTATCGGTGTTTATGACAGAGTGGGTGCACTACCAACCTAAAGGCCTCCATGGGACTGTACTGTTGTTCAGTAGGTGCATGGTGTAGAGGGGACTATTTGACTTAACACCGCTGTTCAAAAGAGGTTTATTAAAATAACAAATGAAAGAAAAAACACACACCGCCTTTCCTTATGTGCATTTATTACATGTAATGTGCATAATGAACTGTGAGATTTTTACAGTTTTTCAGATTTTTTTTTACAGATTTTTCAATAGTTGTGTTTGATTTAATGACAGATTATTATGTTTACTATTCTGTCAACGTTTCATTACACTTCAGCCTAAACATGTTTAAGAAACAACTAGTTATGCATACCAAATGCCATGCACATATCAGTGTTTTTATGACATCAGTGGTCTGATAAAAAGGAGAACGATATGCTCAATATAATATCAGGTACAGTTCTCACTGCTCATAGCTTTAGATATATTATGAATAAACATGCATAGACATACACATGCACACACACACACACACACACACACACACACACACACACACACACACACACACACACACTCACATTTCTTGGTAGATGTTAAGATCCACTTGGCATCCAGAGCCACTAATGTACCAGCAACAGTGTTTTTGTTTTTACTCTGTCAACTCCATGGATGTCCTTTATCTGCTTCCAGGTGGTCTCTTCTTAAAAGGGGCAAAGGCCTGCAGATGAAAATCAGAATGCTAGAAGGCCTCAAAGCACAACTTCATTTATAGACGATGATTATAATGGTTTAGAAAAGACACCAACCTGATGTTTCATAAGTGAAGACCTTCGGTTCAAGATCCAGACATTCCGCTTGCTTCTTCAGAGTCTCAGTTTCGGAGTCTGTCAGATTGCCGTCCCTCTCTGAGAGAACAGAGAGAGATTGTGAAGTGTCAGCATTCAGAAATGCCACCGGTAAGTGCAGGGACTGAAAGGCAGTAGGATGGGGATCTTACTGGATAGAAACAAGTATTTGGATGAAACGTCGTCCTTTTTTGAGGTGTCCAAGAACAGGAGGCAGTCGGCGCAACTGTGCAGGTACTCTCCCTCATGCAGCACTCCCTCAACTGTTCATCAAACGATTAAAATGATTTGTTTACACTTCATGGCATATCTTTCAAACATATTCACAGTCATTACAGTTTACCTGTCCTGTGTTATGATGATATGTTATAGCGGTAAATTATGCTAATATCAAAATCAAGTTTTGACCCCCTCAGAGCTTAAAGCATTGTGGCGACTAGTCATGCCATGGCACAGTAGTCATGATTAACTGTCATTAGGCTATTAACATTTTTAGATGTATTAGTTTGATTGTTTAGAGGCAAGGTTAAATTATTTTTGCTGACATTAAAAACCCAAAGTCGTCACAAAATCATGCACTTAACACTTACACATCATGCTGGCTTTACTGCCTGAAACTGTTGCCTCTGTATTCCCAGGTAAACATTTCCCATTTCTGTTAAGACAAACAAATGGTTATCATCACTCAACTTAAAAGTGTTAAAACAGTCTTCAACTCAATGAATTCACAGCCAAGATATTCCATCAGGTCATTTGTTTACATTGCTTGAAATGAATATTTAGTTAAAACCTACACTGTGTCACCCCATCGTAGATTTAGTTTCCCCTCTTCACTTGTAGGTGTCAGGTCAATCCAGGAGCTGGTCATGTCTTCAAGGTACTTCTCCATGGACCCTTGTCCAACAGCAGCAACTACAATCCACTTACCATGAAGCTTTTATGCCACACACACATACACATAAAACAGATGGGTAGAGAGGGAGAGAAGGAATGAGACAGCAAAAAAATAACAACAAACAAAAAACAAGCAGTTAATATTGTAGAGGAATACAGGACACTAACATGCTTTCCTACTTTAGTAACTTACCACAGTTGGATCCGTCAGCTCCAGAGGTTTGATCAGCTGCTCACATTCTGGAGTAGCAGAGAGTACCAGAGAGAAGAGCCCACAGACGGAGATGGCCCACAGGAGAGCCATGGCGCTGGTGGGAGGGGATACTGGGAAAATAACACTCGCTCTCACACACTCTCTTTATATTGTCCAGATTAGTGTTGTGTAACCGGGATTTGAATACGTAACTCGTAACTCGGGGGGAGCAAGGCAGTCTTCAGTGCGGCCTATTATGTAATACAATCTGACATATTATATGTACCCAGCACGGATACCCGAGAAGAAAAGTGCGCTCAAAGCCTCAGATGACCTTTTTGTATTTAATGCGCTATCATCTTGGTCATTTATTGTGATTAAATACTTTTGGCTATAAACTAATAAAAATACTTCACTTTTATATTGTGCCTTTTTCTGATGTGACTTGCGGAGTTAACATTTTAGTCAGCATAAATAAAATATATATGAGACATAGGTCAAAAAACTGTATGTTTAGTAAGTGTAGTATGCTCTTCTACATACAATGTACCAGCAATGAAGGTTGTGTGGTTTTAAAGGGAGTTGTTGGGTTGCCATTATTCTAGATTCCATTTGTTTGTTGATCTACTTAGAAGTGCCTGTAGGTGCCTTAATGGGGACTACTTAAACTTGCATTAAGAAGCAATGTTTTAACACTTGAGAGTTTCGTAACACTGCACTTTAATGTGGGCAAGTGTTTTCAGAGGCTTTTACGAACCAGATTCACTAAGTAGTTTGGACTTAAGTGGGGTCAACCTTATGTTCCAAAAGCCCAATGGTCCCACAGTCCTATGTTCTCACATTCCTACAGTTAGATAGTTAGTGTGAGGCCTCTGTACCACATAGTTTAATTTGTTTATATAAAAGGAGAATGTGTACTTACATTAAATGTTTGCAATAAACAAGGGATGGGCACACCAGATTTAGCTAAAAGCCACATTGCATCTGTGGTCTACTAGTACTGGATAATAAGTTGGGTGTAACTGGCTATCAAATTGTGAGAAAAAAATGGATAAAATGTGATACAATCTGATACATTTCTGGAAAAGGAAATGTGAGAACATAGCCCTAACCCAAACCCTAACCTAACCCTAACCATAATCTTGAAAAATGGCGGTGGCCATCTTGATGTTTGTCATCTTGATTTTGTGAGGGAGAAGGACCATTCTCCATAAAAACATTTTTAACAGAGTATTTTTACAAAATGTTATGCCTACAGTTTCACAGTTTTAACAATCGATGAGCATTTGACAGAAATAGTGTCCATCTTGAAAAAATGGCCGCATCTCCTTTGCATCTCCTTTGCATCTCCTTCCTCCCGGAAATCAATTGATAATGTCAACTACACAGCTTTAAGATGTATTACTGAAGAAAAGTGTGAGGTGCTCCTCTCTCTATGATTAATAAGTAATTGTAAGGTCGGTGTGTATGAGGAGTGTGAGGTGGTCCTCTCTCTATGATAGGGGGGTGAAATAGCCCTGAAAAGTAGACATACCCAAGCAGTAGCAGTTAAAAATTCTATCCTGGGTACAACCAAATGAAGCGTAGTACGTTTTCTCCCAAATCTGGTCAGACCAATCACATCAGTCTATCCTTGCAGTGAGTCAGTGGGCGGGCTTAAGACAATGACAACAGGGCTGTGATGGTGCACTGGTGTGGCGCTATTGCAAACAAGTTTTTTGCTTTAATCGGTCACAACACTATCCTGTTGCGTGCAGAGGCAGGTTGAAAAGACAACTGTTGACAAGACAACTGCTCCTTTGATTGTGCGTTGCCTATTCATCGTGGCCAGACCACACAATTTGATATGGGCTGTCATGTCAGGCTAGGAGGGAAAGACGATGCCTCCTCTTTATTTATAAGTCATTATAAGTTAAATTACTTCCTTTATTTACTTCATGTTTAAAATTTTAATACAGTTCTCATGACACATTATCAAATGGTTTCATACCCACTGAAGCATGGTTTACCTGATGCATCAAGGAAGGTGAAATAAGTAGAAATGATGCTCTTTTTCCTCCTTTACCAAAGCATTGCCTGTAACCCCCAAGATTCCACGATTCTCTTTTGCCACCACATCTACATATATATCTTTGTCGGGTATTTCCACTGACTTATAATATACCTAAAACACTGAACAGTGCCAAGACCAAACCCATACCTACTGTGACAACAAAATAACCAAAAACAAAACTGTTAGATTAGTAGGGAACACAATTTGCTTTGACACACACACACAAAACAAACACACACACACACGCACACACACACACACACACACACACACACACACACACACACACACACACACACACACACACACACACACACACACACACACACACAAACAAAGCAATACCAGGATGTGAAGAAGCCCAGACCTGCTGCCAACAGCTGCTTGCCGATTTGCTGGGTGTCCACTGGCTCATCCGATCTCGTTTGACATCATGTTAGGCCAGCCAGCCAAAGCTGAATGAGCCCACTCTCATTAGTAGCTCGTGTGACTGTAGGATTATATTCCATAAATCTAATGTTTAACAGTGTGTCTGTGTTAAGACCCAGCAAGCACAATAAAGCATTAATATTTACTAACAGTAAATATTTACTACACTGGTAGAGCAGTGCTCAGTTCTGACAGACCTACAGAGAGACTGTGTCTGCTGGCTGGGGAGTGAGTGTGCCTGTGCAGTCTCACAATACTGTTTCTGTGTTTCCCACAGATGCACTACCAATGTAAAGGCCTCCATGGAACTGGGGACTGTTTGACTTAACACCACTGTCCTAAACTGGTTTATAAAAAGCATTATCTATAAATGAATGTATTGAAATGTATTAAAATAAAAATGAAAAAAAAAAAATCACACAAACATTTTTTCAATATGCATTTATTACATGTAATGTGCATAATGTTTTACATCACACATTACTGTACTGTTTCATTATTACACACTTGTTCACCAATAGCTGTGTATGATTTAATGGCAGATTATTATGTTTACAATTCTGTCAAAATTGCATGTGTAAGAAACAACTAGTTATTCACACCAAGTGCCATGTACATAACAGTGTTTTTATGACATCAGTGGTCTCATAAAATGAAGAAAGAGATGCTCAGTACACACACAACAACCATGGGTATAGATATGAGGACCCACCCATATACCAATAACAGTGTATAGTGTATTTAAATCTTGTAATCTTGTACATTTACTTCCGGGTGGCTTCTTTTCAATAGGCGCAAAGGTCTGCAGAAGAAAGAGAATATGTAAACAAGATCTCAAAGCAGAAGTTTTTTTTTCTAAAGCAGTGATTTAGGAAAGCACCAACCTGCTGCTCCATAAGTGTAGACTGTCGGAGATACATTCAGACATTCTGCTTGCTTCTTCATGGTCTCCAGTTCGCTTTCGGTCATGTCGCTCTGCCTCTCTGAGAGAAGATGAGAGAATGTGCAATGTCAACATTTAGAAGAAATAGCACCGGTTAGTGCCGGATTGAATTGGAGTGAAAGGGCAGTAGCATGGGGATCTTACTGGACAGCAGCAGGTATGTGGTTAAGACGTCATCCTCCATTGAGGTATCCGTGAAAAGGAGGCAGTCGGAGCAGCTCTGCAGGTACTCACTATCGTGGAGCACTCCTTCAACTGTTGAGCAAATAAAACATTTAAAATGATTCATTCACACTTTATAGTACATCTTCCAAACATTTATTTTACAGTTATTGTCATTTTTTATTCCTGGGTTACATAAGAATGCTTTTACATGGTAGTAAAATCTGCCCACAAGTTCTGCCCCACCTTAGAGGTTAGAAAACTGGACATGCCATGCACAGTTATCATGATTCAAAAGTCATTAAGCATTAAGATATTATTGTTTTTTTAATCAATATTACTTTAATATTATAAATGTGTCAATATTAAGGCATAAATATGAAAAAAAAAAACCTCACCACAAGTGAATTTGTTTGACACTTACACATAGCGCTGGCCTTATTGCCTGAAAATGCTATATCTAAGCGTCCAGGTAAACATTTCCCATCCCTGAAAAGACAAACATTTTTTTTCACTGTATCTTTAAAGCATCATTACTGTGTTACACATTGTGTAAGTCTGCATTTGATAGTGTAATGTGGAGTTTAACCAAAAGTGTAAAGTGTAACCAAATATTCTACCTGTCTTGTAACATGTGCTAACTTATTCCATTAGAAAATCTATTTACATTGCTTTGCACTGAATTAAATTAAATTAAATTAAATGTTAAATTAAACGTTAATTAAAACGTACACTCTGTCAGCCCATTGTACTTGAACTTTGCCCTCTTCACTTGGGGACATCTCAAACGACGAGCTGGTCATGCCTTCCAAATACTTCTGCCATTTCCCTTGTCCAATAGCAGCAACCACAACCCACTTCCCATAAAACTTTTCAGTCAGATGCATGCACGCACACACACACACACACACACACACACACAAACACAGGGACAGACAGAGAGAGAGAGACAGACAGACAGACAGAGAGAGAGAGTGCGAGAGAGAGACAGAGAGAGAGAGAGAAATCATGTAAAAAACAGTAATATCAAAATAATCAAAAAAGCACATTACATAATGTATAAATCTCTGCTAAAATGTTTTGTCATGTTCTTCTCTCTTTGTCACGTCTGCCCCATGTTCATTCATATAGTTCACTGCCCTATGTAAAGCTGCTCATTTCCATCTGTTGTTCATCTGATGCATTTAAATAATATAACTACAGACACTAACATGCTTTTAAACTTCAGTAACTTACCACAGTTGGGTCCGTCAGGTCCAGAGGCTTGATCAGCTGCTCACATTCTGGAGTAGCAGAGAGTACCAGAGAGAAGAGTCCACAAACGGAGATGGTCCACAGGAGAGCCATGGCGCTGGTAGGAAGGGATACTGGCACTCGCTCTCACACACTCTCTTTATATTGTGCAGATTGCTGTTGTGTAACCAGGAGTCGGGTTGAAATGCGTAACACTGGAGGAGCAAGGCTATTATGTAACAGCAGGCCAGCCCAGAAACTGAAAAGATCCAATTATTGGGCTCCCTCCCCACAAAATACCCTATGGTTTTCAATTGACTACACCCCCCACCCCACCCCACCCCAACACCCTCCCACGCCCCACGTTATTCCCTGCGTAACACAATCTTGCAAATCTGACATATGATATGTACCCGGCACAGTTACCCGAGAAGCAAAGTGTCCTGGAGTTTTCAGCTAACCTTTGAATGTTTTATGTGCTATTAACTTTGCTTTGTGATCAAATATTTCAGGGTAGCAAACTATGAAAATAAAACACATTTTATTGTGATTTCTTCTAAAATGCCTTGCTAGACGAACCTTTAAATCATCACAGTTGAAATGCAAGTAAAGGTATGATAAATATTTGCAAGAAAATGGCATGTTAAGAATGTGTCATGTTCTTGATGTGTGATACAGCACTGCACGGCATGTACCAAGCAAGGTAGATAGCACAAACCGGTTTTAAACTTTTGTGACCCTGTTTGTCATTGTCATTGTTTGTCTTATTGAGCTATATTTCAGTGGTATCCTAATTGAGAAACTCAATTTAAATCTGCATTAGGTAGCAGTGTTAAGACACTAGGACAGTAGGATGGACAGGGCAGGATAGAATGAACCTCACTGTCACAGAAGGTAGGGGTATCTGCAGTTCTGTTTACTCAGCATATAATGGTGCATCTTACCATGCACACACACACACACACACACACACACACACACACACACACACACACACACACACACACACACACACACACACACACACACACAAACACACACACACACACACACACAGGCTCTCTATCCCATTCCTATCCACCCTTATGCCATCCACTGTGTAAGTTTTCACATTAATCAATCTGATGATCAATGTTCTAACACCAGCACATACATGATGCCTACTTTCGTAACAAGCAGACTGCAAACAAAGCCAAGTGTGCTGTTGCTTTACCTTGGGTACGGATAATCCTAGTAGGGATAAAGAGCACTGTGAAGGCTACCCCAATGCAGGCCATTTCCCAAAAGTGACTCAAGGGACAGTCGACTATTGTCGTGGAGACATGGGATTAGCCGTCTTTCTCCAGAGTTCCTGCAGAAGACACACCTCTAGGTTTGGGAAAATATTGAGCTCAAAAGCAAATGTGTTGACATGGCCGAGGACCTATCAGAAAGGTGAATTTTAATTATTTTGGCCCTGTCTGTAGCATCGCAAACAAAGGTAGCTTCCTCCCCCTGCAGAGTCTACACTTTCTTGTTGGCATTGCAAAAACAAATGTCCGCAAAGGAAATACAAAGGGATTTCAGCTTTTTATTTCCTGTGCATTTGTGACGGTTGGTCATTGAATTACATTGGTGGATTAAGCTTGCAGATGGTAGCCAATGAAATTAGATGAATCATAGTATCCAGGAAGTAACTGCAAACCCGGCAATTAGGTGTTTCAAAGGCGGCTTTGTTAGCATTTGAGGTCACTTTGTCAGAATGTGGGACATTCTGTAGTGTTAATTATTGGGATCATGAATACAGTAAAATCCAATCCTCTTTGTTAATCAGGATGTGTGTTTATGTATTTTCATACATGGATCAGCAGAGGTGCCTTTGACATTTGTCTAATATTTCAGCTGTGCCAATCAGATTTTGTCTGTGCCAGTAATTTCAACATTTTTGCTTACACCACTGGCCCCAGGCAGATATGTTTAACATATAAAAAGCAGACAAGAATTCATACAAAATGGACATGAGAATCTGGTGCACGCTTCTTACTTTTATTGATGTTTTTTTAAGATTGACAATGTGTTCATCACAATGAGTGCAAATGTTTTTTTCTCTTTCAGTTATGTACTATATGTACTATAAATGTACTATACATGTACCATAACTTTGATAAAGAATAAGTGTAGAATTTCACACCCTGTATCTTGAAGCATGGAATAAAACTATGTTATTATGTCCATGTTGCCACCTTTGACATTCCCATCGGCAGCTTCTTGTTCAGGGCAAAGTTCTAGAAAAGAAACATTTTTTTTTTATCACACACTATACACAGTGCCAAACATCAGTATAGATTTAAGAGGGAGTTGAAGGTTGGGTTAGGAGTCTTCATTGTTTTTTTTTTTTCATTGACTTCAAGCTTGGCTGACACTGAGGCAGCCCTTACCTGAGGCATTAGGGAAGGTGAAGTAGACAGGGGGGAGGTTAAGGCATTCTGCTTGTCTTTCAAAAGTCTGGCGCTCCAGCTCTGTTAAATTGCCCCCTTGCTCTACAAGAAAGCAGAAGCAGGTCATCCCACTCTGCGGTCATTTCCAGTGTTAAGACAGCATTAAACAATTTTGTGACTGTAACGCTTTCTATGAAGCTTGTATTCATAAGACTTTATAAACACATTCATAAAGGTAAATATGCATACATAAAGTATGTAAAGTATACATAACTGTACATACTCATGACTGTACTCCTAATAATGCTATGTCATAAGCCCTATTTCAACTTCATGTCACACAGTGCATTCTCAGTAATTCTAGTGTTACCTGCCTATGAGTGCAGTCAGGAGTATTTATAAATAGTTATAAATACTAATTTCAACCATTATTAACCTTTATGAAGGCATAATACCCCTTCATGAATGTGGTTATAGAGTCTTATGAACACAAGATTCATAGAAAGTGTTACCTTTGTGACCACTGAAATCAACAAATATTCCAAAAACACTTGTGAATTCTTACGAAGCCATCACAGCGCACCATAACAACTAAGTTATTACTGTTCATGACTGGCAGTCATCACACAAATTTTGTGAGAGCTTGTATGCATTTAGGTACATCAAACCAGCAGGGTGGCGTATTAGAACAAATAAGAAATTGTCATCATTATAAGGTATTATGAATACTTGATAACCTTAAGTTTTTAGGAATGCTGCATTTATGAGAAGATAATCACAAGAAGATAACCAAGATAATCACATGCCCACACACACACACGGTTGCGTCATACACAGGTCCACTGAATTGCCAACTGAAAAAACAAGCAGTCATAGTACAACTAGACATGACGTTATTGCCAACCATGACAGATGAACATATCGATAAAGCTTTGAAAATGCTGACTGGCATTGAAAACATCCTGCTCTCCGAAATCTATTATCATTAGTACAAACAATTTGTTCACTATGGTTTATGAGGATCACAAAGCCACAGAATAAAAAAGTGCCTGTCCAAACAAACTAGGGAAATAAATGCAAATATTTGGTTAATATAAAACTTACTCGCCAAGTAGAAGTAACGGCCCGACAAGCCATTGACCTCCGCCCTGGTGACTCCCTGCAGACAACCCTGGCATGTGTGCAGGTACTGACCCTTATACAGCTCTGACTCAACTGTGTAGCAAAACAAAATCCCAGCATGTCAAACCCCATGCTGATATGGCATACTTAGAAATCATCTTAAAAAGTGCAACTGAAGTCAGAATAAGGGTTTTCTCACCTGAAAGAACTGCATTCTCTCCATGTGCAGTTGAATTTTCAGACCCGTATGTGCACACACCTGCTCTGAAAGTGATTTAAGAGGCAGCTTTCAAAACCACTGATGAATAAATACAACTTTAAATCAAGCTTGTGTAACACTATTTTATGCTTCCTTTTTAAAAGTATCTACATTAAACATGTAATATTATGCTTAACCCTAACCCTAACCATAAGTAAAGTACATAATGTTACCTAATTGATGTAACAGGGACAGTAAAATAAAGTGTAATGGAAACTTGTTTTAATGCTTGTCTCTCATCCATGGCTCCCTTTTGCAATTATGACAAATATTGTTTACATAAGCAAACCACTACATGAAACATGTCATGTTCATTTGGAAAGTTATAATGTCTTATCTGACATTAATATTAATTTTGTGAGGTATTAGGGTCATCCACAGTAAACTGTCACATCCTCTCACTCACATTCTCTCTCTTATTTGAAAATTGACCACTCTGTTGCTGGCTGAGGTTGGTTTAAGTTCAAACCATGAGCTTGAACGTTGCTGTAGAGTTCTATGAAGAGGCTCATCTGCTGCAGCAATCAAAACAGTCCAGTTACCAAATATCTAAAACAAACAAACAAACAAAAAACAACAAATAAAACAAACGAAAAAAGATTTACACTTTGCTACGGGCAGTCATACATGGAAATGGCATAGTAAAGGTTTAACCAAGTCCATAATTAGTATTAAAACAATACATTTACATGTCATCCATAATGTGAAGAACCTTTTCGTTTTGAACATTGTATTTTGCGAAATGATACATTTTAAAAACATGCTGCACATGTTTTAAAAAGATGTTTTGCTCACCAAATTGGTATCCTCTGGCTTTAAGTATCTCACCAGGTTGTTGCAGTCTGTGGAAGCCCCTGCTACCCACAAGCCCAGTGCGAGCACTGTGAAGATTTCTGCAAAACTGTGCATGATTACAAAAGGCATCCGGTATTGGTCAGAAATCGTGCACTGCACTATCTTCGTACACTGCTAGCGTAGTAGTGCACACACTGCTACCATCAAATGGTAAGGCAAACTGCTCTAGAATCCAGGCGAAAGCAAGGTCTTTGACTGTTATATAATTATATAATTAGACAATGCCACTGACCCAGTTGTCTCTACTCCTGTTACCCTGGTAACTCGGCGCTCCCTGTCGGCAATGTGATTTAACCATAAGGGTTTGTTGTGCAACAGAACTCTTCTGGGCAGCGAGGGAGCAGGAGACGTCATGCGCAACTCGTGTTTTTGAAAAGGGAACCGATGTGTTTATCTCGTAAGTGCACACGGCATGCAGTGACAGCTGCTGCCAGATCTTTGTTGACTTACAGCTAGTTATAGTATTTGGCAGACTCTTTTCTCCAAAGCCATGTACAACACTATAAAAAACACCAAATCATAAACAGAACACAAATACACGTCTAAGTTATACAATAATGATAATAATAATAATAATAATAATAATAATAATGATAATGATAATGATGATGATGATGATGTAGTGTTTACTATACTAGGCTACACTATAATGTGTAGTGTTTACTACAGTATATTTCTCATATAGAATTTTCACCCCTTACACACAGTATATGCATGCTGTTAACACGGGTGCCAAAATAAAAATGAATGGCTGGAGCAACCAATACACACACACTAGAGGCAACAAGTAGTGAGAGGGCCACCCTGATATGTTCCTGACAGAAATGAATATAATGCTCTTGTGCATTGCTGGACCATGCAGCATAAAGCCCCTGATATGAAAATCATGTAAATGTCATTCATATACTGCCTGCATCATGAAAAAGCACCAAAGAACAGTCAGTTTTTTCTGAGGTGTTTGTCTAATGCACACACCTCTCCAAGAAAAGCCACACCAGAGACAGCAACTGCAGTTCAAGCTATTTTCATGTTTTATGCAAACTCTGCCAATACATGTGGACACTGAATAAAATGGACAGTCATTAACAGATGTCAGATCAAAGAGAGATTCTTTGGTACCAAAGGAGCCTTGCTCTCATCCTTGTTGCCTCAAATCCTCCAGCAAGTAACAAAAAGTGGAAAATTAAGTGACCAGGGTTGAGTTATTCTTCTATAAAGTATTTCCATATAGTCCGGCGGATAGCGGCGGATAGCGGCGGATAGCGGCGATCACTTTGCGATAAAAGCATGAAAATTGGTATGAAGACTCTCAAATGAGGTCTGATCAGATTTGGAATCGTAGGCACTCAAGATCTGGCCCTTGGGGGCCATGGCGGCCATTTTCCAAAATGGCCACCATGGAAATGGGGAAATGGATTAAAAGCACCCAGAAACATCACATATTTGTACCAAATTTGGTGGGAAGGTTCCTAAAGGGAGACTGATTAGATTTAGAACCATAGACATTCAATATGGCGGCCATTTTGGAAAATGCCCGCCAAATATGGATTCCGTAATGATAAAATGATATGAAAACAGCCAGAAACACAACATATTTGTATCAAAGTTGGTAGGATGAGTCACAAAGGGGGTCTGAATAGATTTAGAACTATAGACATCCAATATGGCGGCCATTTTCAAAAATGGCCACCATAAATGGAGTTCCTAATTGGAAAACAGATTAAAAACAGTGCAATAATACAGCAGAAATACATGTCAATATAAACATACTTCACAAAAAAGGCTATTGATATGTCTTTAAATTATTTAAGTGATCCAAATCATGGAAAATGTGATCACCATGAAAACTGATTAAGAGCTTATCTTTGTCTGGTCTCAGCCAAAGAAATTCACAAATGGTGAAACAGAAAGTTCAACTGGCATGATAAGAGACAGGCAAGCTAATCCACCACTGCAAGGTGCCAGCTCATTAGGATTATGTTGTTTTTTTGTTTGTTTTTGTTTTTACTTTTTTTTGGCTTTTAGATATTGATGTAGGACTGCATAACAACAACCAGAACAAAGAACAAGTGGCTCAACCCTTCAGCAGTTGAGTTTTGAACATTCATACAAGATTTAACTCACAACATGTCATATAACATACGTATATAAAGATGTCACATTTAATTCAACCACTATACCAAGCCAACGACCAACCTCAGCCAAGAAGCACAAAAACCTTACACTGTGTGACAATCTCCCTCACATAAACATAAAGCAGTGCACTGCAGTGATGCAGCTCTGCATTTGCACCGCCTAATACAGCCTAAAGTAGGCAGTGTACAGCTTATATAACAGTGCAAATTTGCTGTTCCCTCAAAATAACTCAACACACAACCATTAAAGTCTAAACCACTGCCAACAAAAGTGAGTACACCCCTAAGTGAAAATGTCCAAATTGTGCCCAAAGTGTCAATATTTTGTGTGGCCACCATTATTTTCCAGCACTGCCTTAACTCTATTGGGCATGGAGTTCACTAGAGCATCACAAGTTGTCACTGGAATCCTCTTCCCCTCCTACATGACGACATCACGGAGCTGACCTTGAGCTTGAGACCTTGAGCTCCTCCACCTTCCATTTAAGGATGCCCCACAGATGCTGAATTGGGTTCAGGTCTGGGGACATGCTAGGCCAGTGCATCACCTTCACCCTCACCCAAGGCGTGGTCATTTTGGAGGTGTGCTTGGGGTCGTTACCATGTTGAAATACCGCCCTATGGCCGGTTTCAAAGGTGGGGCATCATGCTCTGCTTCAGTATGTCACAGTACATATTGGCATTCATGGTTCCCTTAGTGAAGTGTAGGTCCCCAGTGCCGGTAGCACTCACACAGCCCCAAACCATGACCCTCTACCACCTTTATAAACCCAGAGCAACAATTTTAACCATATCTAGCCCCACATAGTAACATATACCTTTAAATCTGATCAGTCCCAGTTTGTGAACATACTTAAAGGGGAACTTCCATCGTTATTTTTATTCATATTTCTGTCGCCACTATGGTTGAATGCATTGTGCGTCATTTCTGTGAAAAAATTATGTCCTAGATCTCTTGTTTGACGCTGTTTTCTGTAAGCTATAACAGGTCTAGTAGTTGAATGACTGGTTTTTCCGGTGTCCCTCGTGAATATCCATGACGTGTCAATAAGGCACCTCTGATTGGGCAAATTCGCTGTCTTTCGCTCACCTAGCTTCTGTCCACCAATCCTTTGGGATGTGGGCTTGCCATACATGGCTCTGGGCGGGGCTTACGACCTAGTGACGTAGATAGGTTTAGCATGCTCTGATCTGCTCATTTTGGTTAGCTCGACCCTTCAATGACCAGTAAAACCATGAGGGTCGAATTTCACGTCTTGGAATGCTGCGTGCATATACTGCTTGTTGTGACCCACCACATTGTAAATAGAGCTACTAAAAGTGGTTTTTGACGGAAGGACCCCTTTAACAAATTTGATAGTAATATGTTATTGCATGCTATGTTTCTGGCATACATTTTCCCATTATGGAATCCATGTTTCGTGGCCATTTTGGAAAATTGCTGCCAGATTGAAAAACTATGGTTCCTAATATAATTGGATGCCCTTTGTGAACCTTCCTACCAAATTTGATACAAATATGTTGTGTTTTTGGCTGTTTCCATCTATTTTCATCCATAATTTTACCATACAAAATAAATATTTGGTGGCCATTTTGGAAAATGGCCGCCATATTTAACGCCTATGGTTCTAGATCTAATCAGATCCCTTTTGGGAACCTTCCTACCAAAATTGATACAAATATATGATGTTTCTGGGTGCTTTTAATCCATTTTCCCATGCCTATGGTTCTAGATCTAATCAGACCCTCTTTGTGACTCATTCTACCAACTTTGATACAAATATGTTGTGTTTCTGGCTGTTTTCATATCATTTTATCATTGAATGTCTATGGTTCTAAATCTAATCAGTCTCCCTTTTGGAACCTTCCCACCAAATTTGGTACAAATATGTGATGTTTCTGGGTGCTTTTAATCCATTTCCCCATTTCCATGGTGGCCATTTTGGAAAATGGCCGGCATGGCCCCCAGGGCCCAGATCTTGAGCGCCTACGGTCCCAAATTTGATCAGAACTCCTTTGGGAGTCATCATACAAAATTTGACGCTTTTATCGCAAAGTGATCGATTCGCATAAAAATCTGCATCCATCGACCGGACTAATATGAATAAAACTAGTTTTACATTATTTCATAGTGAGAATCCAGACCTAAAGAAAGAAGTGTCCGTTTAAGGTCACCATGTAACTGATTCTACAATCAGCTCATTATCAGGTTCCATTAATCCTCTAGGTTATGTGACTTCACCTACACAGAACATTTCATCTATTGCCATACTATAACAAGAAGTTGAGAGTAGGGCTGTCCTGTGGTGTGTGATGTCAAAAGCTGTAGCAAGCTTGTCATTTCCCTTCCCCTGATCTCTCACACACATATTTAAGCAGCACCACGCAGAGGTGAGTGTGACATTACTGTATGTTCTTGATAGAGTCAAATTGTAAATTAGTCATAGGTTATATCAAACAAATAATGATGATGTATATATTATGTATAAATCTCTCTCTCTCTCTCTCTCTTTCTCTCTCTCTCTGTGTCTGTCTGTCCGTCTGTCTGTCTGTCTCTCTGTTTCTCTGTGTGTGTGAGGCACACAAATGTCATTCTCTTGTATTCTCTATTGAGCCTGTGTATCTGTGTATTTAATTGTAATTTTGTAAACCCCATCCAAGCGCAGTTTTTAAGTAAACAGAACAGATTCATAGAAATTTTTAGCCTGTTACTGCCTGGTACTGACTACTGTAAAGTAATTGGGTACAATTACCCAAACGCAGCTGGTTGGAAAAACACACACACAAAAGTAAAACTGAAAAGGTGTTTTCTCTGATGTGTTGTTTTTTATAGCATTTCTTGTAGGTAATACATATTTTAGTCTGTGTAGCGTGTCTACCGAGCAGAGCAGAGCAGATGTGTATAGGAACAATGGGGTTATCACTGGCCCCACATCTAGCGGCAGTCAGAGCGGCTGCGGTTTAGTGCTGTCTCGCATGACTAGCACCAACTTCCTCTCCGTTTTTCAGTGGAAAAAAACGAAAAAAAAAAACACACTTTTAGTTATGTTTCATTGTAAAAGAGCAAATGCTTAGTGATTTTTGTTAAAATGTAAGGTTTTTTTAAGAGATAAGTTTGTGTGCCTTATAATATGATATGTAGATACAGTTCAGGAACTAAGTTCAATAAGCTCGATAATGAACACCACAGTATATTTTCAGTGCTTAGAGACATGATTACATTTTAGAGGTTAATCGCATCGTAGTCTAACCATTACTGGGTCAAACAGGTTGCATTTAAGATGTAGTAGCTTTAAAAACTTATAATTGATGTTTGGAATAGGAAAAATATATGTATATATATTTATGTTCACTAATTTACATATATAAAAATAGATGTAAATTAGTGAACATAAATAAAAAATAAATGCCATATATTTGTGTAGCCTAACTATATGGTTTCAAGGAAAAATAGGTGCTTTCCTTGAGATATGCTTACCTCACCAACAGCAAAATGAGTCATTTTAGGGGCATTGTTGCCCCATCACGAAAGAGATTTATCGGTATACAAGGACATCGGTTTCATCTCCAGGCTTGTGAATGAGGGCAGTAAAAAGCCGACATAAACATAATACTGTGGATCAGGGGTGCTGTTAGAAAATGTGGGGCCCCTGAAAGAAAGTAATTTTGGGCCCCCTTTCCAACCATATCATAGTCCTCTGTGGGCCCCTGTGAAGCTCTGAGCCCCCTGAATTGTCCTGATCTACCCCCCCTTAGTGGTACCCCTGCTGTGGATGAAACCATAGAGGCGAGAAGTTGTTGCAAGTTGTAGTTGTTCAGCTGCTGGTGTGGAAGGTATTTGTGGTGGATATATGCAAACCTGGTGTGACTGCACATTAGCCACATGTTCAAGCTGAATGCATCTATATAAGGAAGTGTGGGCCTTGTAAAGGTTTCAGCACTCCTAAATATAAAGGAAGTTCAATGTAAAGAAAGCCCAACATTCACAATTATGTCTTATGCAAGAGTAACTGATGATGGCTAGCAGACTATATCTCGAGCACAGGGCTTTATGAAACACAGTTTGACTTTTGAGATATTATCTTTTTGTCAGATGTTTTCAGTCACCACTGTTCTAAAACGCCTACACTGGAGAGTACTCTACTTTGACACTTGTTCTACACTACCGAAGGTCTATGAGGAACTGTACCCTCGCCTCCCTATAGATCACTTTGAGGCTGGGCTCAGGCACTGGCGTAATGTGTAGTACAGTACAGTATTACTAATGGGAAATCTGGAACCACAGCCATTTTTTACTGTGCCGGTGTTACAGTGTAGCTACCTAATTTGGTATAGTGGTACAACCTCTGTAACAATGTGTAATATCATGTACTACTGTTGTACTTACACAATGTATTATAGATTATGTAAATACAACACTAGTACATGATATTACATATTGTTACACAGGTTGTACCACTATAATTAGGTAGAAACACTGTAAGACTGACATGTTAACATAAAGTGTTACCTTATATCTTGATCACATTCCCTAACAGTTAAAAAGGCCTGTATTTAAAAACAATAAAAAAACATACTGTGGAGACAATCATGTTGAGCTAGAAACAAATTGTGTACAGGGCACAGTTATATTGGGGATTACTGTTTCTCTAACATGCCTTCAGATGACCAAGATGACATTTTATTTTTTTCTGACTACCAAAATGACCAGCCTTACTTTTAATCCGTTCACCCCTCCCTTTTTACCTTTTTTTCTCTCTTTTCTCTCTCCAGCTTTCACACAACCCTTGTCTTTATCTCCAAGGGGCAATGCAGCACACGTGGCTTGTGGTGATGGCCTTCCTTTGTCGGTTGGGACAGAATGATGCCCTGGGTAGGTTTATTGCACAGTATGAATATGAATATACTTGGAATAAAGTACATTTTACTTTAGTATCTGTCAGAGACTCAGAGGAATGAGAACGTAAAACAAGAAAAAGGAACAACTAATCATTGTAAAACATCAGCATCATATGGGTTCTTTTGTGTGTGTGTGTGTGTGTGTGTGTGTGCCTCAAGTGTGCCAACCGAAGCCTACGTGTAGCAAGTGTTTGACAAGTCCTGGCTGTGCGTGGTGTACACAAGAGGTGAGCTTTCACAAAATAGCTATGCTGTACAACACTCAAACACTTAACAAATCAAATGTGTTATTCAGTCCAGGGTAGACATGGCTAATACTAGTGTCCATTGACAAAAAATGCAGTGCTTGTACTTCAGGGTTTTTCTCCTATTAACAACCAAAAATGTATGTATATATATATGCGCGCACGCACACACACACACACACACACACACACACACACACACACACACACACACACACACACACACACACACACACACACACACACATACAGTCTTGCTCTCTCCCTCTCTCACATTGACTCTCTGTGCCTCTCAGAACTTCCTCAAACCAGGAGAGTCAAATGAACGGCGATGTGACTCAGCTCAGGCTCTGAAGACTAGGTCGTGTGGTGCGATGGTCAACCCCGAGCCTTCAATGATCAAGAAGAAGAACCGTGCCCTAAGCAGCCAACAACACAATGTGATCCAGCTAAAGCCACAGTCCATTCGCATTGAGCTGCCCATAGGTAAAAAAAAAACTACAATACTGTCAGACTTTTACTTATCCCAAAGCTGGACTTTCTGGTCTGGTTACATGTTGTTGGGTTTTATATATCATAACAGCTTCATGTTAGTGGCATGAAAGAGCAACTGCCCATGGGGACATGGCTCAAATCAGGGTCAAATTATGGTCATCTCCCAACCCTACCACAACTCTCTCTCCCCCACTTACTTCCTGTCTACATCTTCACTGTCCTATCAAATAAAGGCATGAAAATGCCAAAAATATACTTAAAAACAAAGAGTCTGATAACCATGGATTTTATTTATATATGACTGTGAGCTAGTACTGATGCATCACTTTCTCTCCCCTCCTTCCTTCTTACTGCATTTTCCTCTGTGTTTTGGACTTTGGATACTAGGTCAGCCCTATGAGTTTGATGTGGAATTCAAGCGTGCTGAAGGCTACCCCATAGACCTGTATTACCTGATGGACCTCAGCTTCTCCATGAAGGATGACCTGGATAAAATCAAGAACTTGGGACAGGACATCCTCAGCACTTTAGAGAAGTTCACCAAGGACAAGCGCATAGGTGAAATAAAGCACTGGCACCAAAGGCTGCTCTTTGTAGTGCACTTTAAGGCGTGCAACCTTTGCCATGGATAAAATCAGTAAGCAAAAAGCTTTGCTTACTGTTTTGGACATGAAGATGGAAATAATAACTGAAGCTCCGTTGCATTCTGTCACACATTTAAAAAGCTGTCAGTGAAATAGGCTGATTTAGCTTTTGTCTTTGGTCATATAATACCAGAGAAGTGGTATTTGAACCTGTCATACCTTATATTTTAAACTATCAGCAATTCCTTCATCAGCAATTCCCTGTTCCTGTCCCCCCCCCCCCACCTCCCACAGGCTTTGGGTCGTTTGTGGACAAGGTGGCACTGCCATATGTAAGCCAGCTGAGGCCCAGACTCCTGAACCCGTGTCCCAACCGCCTGGAAAGGTGCCAACCAGCATTCAGCTTCCGGAACATTCTCCCTCTGACAGACAGGGCAGATGACTTCAAAAACAAGGTGAGCCAGCAGAAGATCTCGGGTAACTTGGACGCGCCCGAAGCTGGCCTGGACGCCATCATGCAGTCAGCTGTCTGCCAGGTAATGGAGTAACCCCTCTCGACAATCACAACAACTACTCTGATCAAACATGGCAGTTGAGGACACTCTTAACTGACAGCCATTTTTCCTGTCTCACCTCTGTCCTGTCTCTGAAGAATAAGATCGGCTGGAGGGACGTCACCAGAATTCTGGTCTACACATCGGATGATACCTTCCATATGGCAGGAGACGGTCGACTGGCGGGGATCTACAAGCCCCATGATGGACGGTGCCACCTCGATGCCAACTCCACCTATGACAGCATGCTTCAGGTAAAGCGGCAGCTCTTCAGTGTCTCATAGACAAATGTAAAATTCTCTCGTAGATAGAAGTAAAAGTCACTCATACTGTAGATAGCTGTAAAAGCTTAGCAAGGCTCTAAAGGTTCTTATAGTTTATGTTTGATTGTTCTTTTATATAGGTCTGATGCTCACACAGACAATGTGATTTTTAGATATTTGCTGAAATATGGCTTAGTGAGTAAGTGTGTGTGTAGGTGTGAATGTGTGTGTTTTTGTGCATTTTTCTGTGCGTGCACGCACACCTATGCTTCTCGAATGCTTCAGTAAGTCCGATCCAGTCCAGAAATTAACCTGTTCTTCACTGGCCAATAGTACACCTTTCCATCAGCTTTCATTACATTGGGCCAGTGCCAATATCCATATGTGCTGTTGTGTGTTTATCTCTGGACCTTTGTCAGTATGTATCTATAGATACAGATATTTGTAATTCTAATATTATATCATCTTTTTATATCCTTTTCATTGTAGGATTATCCTTCTGTAGGCCATCTCTCTAAGGTTCTACAGGAGAATAATATTCAGCTCATCTTTGCTGTAACTGACACAGCCTCTTTTGCCTATAAGGTCAGCAAACACACACACACACACACACACACACACACACACACACACACACACACACACACACACACACGGATTATGGATTTTATCATGTAGGTAAAATACACTGTTATATAAAGAAGTACACGGTAAAACTGTTAATGCAGTGAAAGATTGCACCCTTAGAAGATGCTGTGCGTGTGTAGGGTGGGGGACTGTATTTTTCTGCACAGCTTATTACAGTAGCATGACCTTATACAACATTCATTAAGATGTTACTATTAGTTGCTGTGTTGCTCACAACATGATGTGTGAAGTTTCCTGCTTCAGCCTCATGCTGTTTAACCCCTTTCCTGTGACCTGTCACTCACCCCACCATTCACACTTCTCTCTCTCTGTGCTGTCCTCTCTTTAACCCTCTCACATCTCTCCTCTATCATCCTCTCATCTCAGGAACTCAGCAAGCTAATCCCCCGCTCTGTGGTGGGGGTTCTGAAGGACGACTCCAGTAATGTTGTGCAGCTCATCTCAGATGCATACGGAGTGAGTGCGAGTGTGTGTTTGTGTGTGTGTGTGTGTGTGTGTGTGTGTGTGTGTGACTGTGTACAGATCATTACATTTCACTATAATTCTAGCAGAAAGACTCGATAGGCAACATAAAGTTAAATACATTTCATGAAGTGCGTAATGATAACGAGTCTATCAATGACACGAACAGTGCAGACAGGAACAAGTTATTAATTATCTTCGGCGCAGGCCCCTGTCTTCATATAGCAGTTAAAGTCCGATGATGGTACACACATCCTGCCATTGGAGATGGCAGGGGGCGAGAGCCTGCTTCCATTGATGAGACAGGGACTAATTGGTGATGGTGCTCTAGGTAGCGGAGAGTAGAGTTAGACGGAACAAATTTAAAGAAACGTGCAAACATCCCATTGGCTGCGGGAAGTGAATGAATATATGACGTAGAAGGAAATCCCTGACACCAAAAGTCGTGATAACATAGAATTAGAATGTAACTAACAAAGTGGGGAAACCCTTAAAGGACTACGGGAAAGATTTGATTGGTTTAGTGGGAAATATATGTGATAGAGCTTAGAGACAAAATTGAGTTTCCCTGGCGGAACTTTTGCCTTAGCTCCCATTGCAGTGAGCAGACACTTTTCCCCCCAAAGCAACTGGCAAGACTTCATCACTGGGTGTGGACAGGTAGTAGAACATCTACAAGTGAGGGCCTTGGATACCTCGCTCCCAGAGAATGGAGTGAATGTAGAGAGAGCCATGACTTTGACAGGGGGAAACAGAGGAAGCTATACAGCAGGATTGATAGATACTAAATGTGCATGGGCCATTGGCCTTGGCCATTGAGTTATGTGCCTGTCAATTGTGAATCAAAATGAATAGTGTTTGATTTGCCAAGAGGCAGCCTCTTTTGTCCCATAAAGCAGAGGGCAAAAATATCAGTGGAGTAGTTTGTGTCTGGTGATGGTAGAAGAGGCGCGATATGACTTGAGTGCAAAGTGAAAAGTAATTTCCCTTTTTTGCAACAGTGTTAGTAGATGAGGATAGGAGAAACCGCAAACTATTTAGATGAACTGAATCCCTAGATATATGGACAGACACTATGAAGCTTTAAGCTCTTTAATTTTATGGGTAACAGTACAACATTGTTCCTCTGAATAAAATTAAGATTAGTTTAGAAATGTATAATCTAAAAACGGTGACACACTGTGTGTGTGTGTGTGTGTGTGTGTGTGTGTAGAATCTGTCCTCCTCCATAGTGCTTCAACACGAGGAAGCTCCTCCAGGCCTGGACATCTCCTACCGTTCAGTATGTGAAGGGGAACAGGAGATCGACTGGAGCAATAAAGGGGAATGCAGTGGAGTTAAACTCAACCAAACGGTATCTATCTATCTCTCTATCTCTCTC
>CM059272.1:16938925-16953925 GCA_030347295.1 Setipinna tenuifilis
CGTAGGCTTGTTAACACAATAAAGTTTTCATTGGTTATCCATACAAAGCCCAAGTTATTAGTACATACAACCACTTAGATGCTTGAATGGTAGCATTGCTACCACCAAACATACAAATGTGTAGACTGAAATTGACCGGCACAAGATGCAGGCTACTAAAGTTTTGACCCTTGTTCTTAATTTAAAATACACATTATAGAGAGATTATAATCTGTACCTATAGGTGGGGTCAGTGGTGTAGTGGAGGGTTAACACGAATGAATGCAATATACCCACCTTATAAATGTACAAAACAGCACTCAGTGTTTTCATTGTGACTTTTTCTTTTTTAGTACTATGGCAGAGTGTAGCGAAGGGGAAGAGAAGTCACCCCACCAGGCTTCGAACCCGGGGTGCCAAACATGGGTTTTGACCGCAATGCCAAAAAGCCAGGCTCATTGGTATGGCAGTCAGAGCACACCCACAACCCTAGTGATGGTCACTCCATCACACAATGTATCGGAAATCCTAGGTTAAAATATAGAGGATTTAACTAATGATATATGCACAACTGAAGTATGTTGCAGATGGTGTGTCCCACGAAAGATACTATATTACATATGGTTAGATTACAAGCCAGACTCAAAACCCCATATACACACTGCATACCCAAATCAACATTTATTACTAGAGAAAATGTGTCAAACCAACAGAAAACACCACAAGTCCTATGCATTGACCAATGTGGAGTAGCTGGCTTTCAAGAATAACGTTTTTTACTGTCCTTTACATTGGATAGATACAGGTATAACAAGAGTAATAACAGTGCAAAAGGTTTGGAAAATCAGCTTAGTTTTCTGTCGATAATGATTCGTATTAAGAAGAGTATGGAGTATTGAGGTTGTGTTCATGTCTGGAAGTTCAAGTGAAACTGAAAAAGCAAGCATAACTTTGAGTGTAAAGGCATAAAAGGAAAACTCACTTTACAGATTTTGTTTTTTGTCTGTTTTATTATAAATACGACAAAAAGGAAACCATTTTAATTTACAGTTTTTGATCTTTATATATTGGCATGAATCAGCGGTTCAACAAGAGCGGTCTGTATAGAGACTCCTTCCAAGCATGACTGGCTTTTTCAAGTTGCACCATTATGCAACAGTGTGGACCTTTCTCATCAGAACTCAAATTTAAAAGGAACAAACAGAAGGAAATGAATGTACTTAGAGAATTAAAACTCTTAACAAATGAAATAAAAGCAGTATATAAACCAAACAAATCATAAAGATGGGACTCGTTTCATTTTGTCCATCTCAGAATAGAAACTGAATGAACAAATGAATAAAAAGATCATTTTAAAAACATAAAAATGAAATCAAACATACAGTGCTGACAGAATCACTTGTCTAGCATGCAACTCTGCTGCTCTGTTTAAGTCATATGCAAACTTATGGCCAATGAAAAGGCAAGTTCTCACACGTTCTTTGCATAATTTATTTCTTTTCTTTCCTCTTTTTTTTTTAAACTTGTCATAATTTACATTTCTGCAATAAAACATGGATACAATAGCATTAGTTTTCATACTGACAAAAATATTTTCTTTTCCTTGTTTTTGGATGACAAACTGTTCTATATGTATGTGAGTGTGTGTTTGTATGTGTGTGGGTTACCCATACGCCTACATAACGGCATTTATCCGCCTCATCTCATGTAAGACCCATCCTTCCACAGACGTTTTGCGGCTATCCCCCCACGATACATCTTCAAAAGCTACAAAGTCATGATATTGCTTACAGTAGTGTTGCTGTTGAAATCAATCGATACACGGTTTTCAATATCATTTTTAAATACAAACATTGATGCATGAACCCCCGTCCTTGAGAGCACTGTCTCAGAGAGAAAGCACAGAAGCAGAAAACCAGGACACTAATAAATAATACAGGTGTCATTGGTGTGAAGTGCCAATACAAAAAAAACAAAACAAAAACAAAACAAACAAACAAAAAAAAGGAAAAAAAATCTTATATTGATTAGTTTCTCTTAAATAATGAACAAATATCCTTGTGTAGTGTGTGGACGCGTGTGTGTGTGCATGTGTGCGTGTGTGTGCGCGCGTGTGTGAGAGAGAGAGGGGATCCTTTCCTCCTGTCTCTCCTAAAGCCCACCTTGCATGCCTTGCTGCCCTAACCAACACAATATATACATATATGACAATACAGTTACCAAATATACAAAGAGGAAAAGTGAGTCTAGACTTCAGGTAATGCATTTCCCCCTCCTTTTCTCTTTTTTTTTGGCAGCTCTCATATTACATCATGGTCATTTATTATTGTCATTATTACACATTATTGTACATACAGCAAAGTTAATAATAAATTAAAGGAGATGTGTCATGTGTCATCCGTCTTAGGGGCGAGTGGCGGGGGCAGATTTAACGTTTCCGTAGTTGCCCCTCCCACCCTCATATGCAACTACAGACCGCGATTGGATAAACGGTGTGGGTCAGTCAACGCTTTTTTTTTTTTTCTCCTCTTTTGTTCATCTGCGCTTGCTTCACATTCCTCCCAACAATCCAACCTGCCGCACCAAAAATAACTGATAACACAGCAACTGATACAGACATTATTTTTTCTTTTTTTTTTCTTCTTGTGGGTTAAAAGCATCCCTTTTACTTCGAGGATGGTGAGCCAGAAAGAGAGAGAGAGAGAGAGAGACAGACAGAGAGTGGCCCTCGACCTCAGCTTGCTGTAATGCAGTGATCTCTGCCTGTCTGTGAACTTTGTCGTGGTTGTTTTCACAGTTTGTAGAGTAGTGGAACCTCACATATGGGGGTTTATCCTGACAATGAATGAGGCCTTCCTCACCTGGTAGGTGCAGATGTTGTTGTTTGTTTGTTTTCTTTTTTAAACGTTGAAAAATTTGTGGGTTTTTTAATTGCCCCGGCCGGCTCGATGTTTTTTGAGCAAGGGGGCGGGGCGCGGCTTACAGATGTCACTCGCGGTCCATCCTAGTAGCTGATTGGCTGCTGGGCTGCTGAGATGGGGCCCAGCGTGTGCCATTTGCTCACCTCCTCCATTTCGCTCTGCTTGCCTTCTGCTCCTCCTTCTCCTCCTCCTCCTTCTCCTTCTCCTTCTCCTCCGTTCTGATGTCAGTACCTGTTCTGGTGCTCGTAATGCCACCGGTTGAAGTCAATGTTAAATGCTACGATGCTCCCTGACGCCATACCAGTGATCAGAGTCCTGTGGGAAAGACAAAAGACATGAGAGGGCAACAGCAAAACAGACCCCCTTAATACCCACAGGTGGGGCAACACAAGTCTTGATTAGTCTTGAGGACTATGGTGTAGTGTTCACAAATCATGCACACATCCGGGGATGGACTTCTTTTCACTGGAGGAAGTTGTAGGACTTTGAAGTGGCTTAAATGTTCACAATTACGGGCCACTGTCTGTTTCCTGCTGATCTTTCATCACAACATCAACCCCAACCGTAAAAACATTACAGCACCTTACTCCAGCAGCAGCATCAACGTCAGACAAATACACCAGACAGTTTCTGCCCTTTCAAACACTCTAGTTATAAATTTGGAAACTTCTGCTCTCACGGCAAAATTACTTTATTACAGCAACATCAAGTCGTTTTTTTTTATCTTAAGTAATGGAAAATCATTTCAGTGGTTCATCAACTTGTAACAGGGTGAAAGGCACATATGAATTCTCTTTTTCCACCCTCCACGTGCTATAACCGCACTAAGTCAGTGTGGAGGAGTAGGCCATTTGTCTGTAGTTGTCTATAAGAGACAATTCTGCTCCCAACCTGTAGACCAACCGAAGACGAAAACTACTTAGTGTGGCTGTGTTGCTTCAGCCCTAATGGAGGCTCCAAAGGTGTAGGCCACCCTGTTATGTCCTGCTAGTTTCTGCACAGTGGAAAAGCACCAAATAACCACTGCTGTCAGACATTTTGAGAATGAGTGTTATTTTTAGTGCACTCAAGCAGACAAGCCTGAATGTCACAATCTCCAGACGCTGTTGCAGCACACATCTGATTCCCCAGCTGATAGCCTGCTGTAATGACTACACCAAGGCCATGTGGTCAGTTCTCTTGTTCGCTTTGCACACTGATGTAATAAATATGTGTGATACAGTCAATGCATTTCTGAGCTGTAATACTAGATGTATACAGTGAAATGAAAGGCATGTGTGTGTGTAAGTGTGCCTGTGTGTGTGTGTGTTAGTGTGTGTGTGTGTGTGTTTGAATATATTCCTAAATGGAAAGGCACTCAGAGACTGTGGCAACAGAAATCGCCATACTCTGTCCACAATAGCGAACACTAAACTCATGCTCCTCAAGTAATGCAGTGAGTCAGATCCAAGTGTGTGTGTGTGTGTGTGTGTGTGTGTGTGTGTGTGTGTGTGTGTGTGCGTGTGTGTGTGTACCTCTGGTCATGGGACAGGTCCATAGCCCTGATACCGGCATCACAGCCGGGATAGATGTAGAGCTGTTTAAAGTCACAGGCCTGCCACACCTCCACCACGCCGTTGTCCCCTCCTGTCACCAGGTTCTGCCCGTCACTGCTCAGGAGAATGGCCTAGGACACAGGAAGAGAGAGAGAGAGAAAGCTGCTTAGAGACGGTAGTCAACAGGCAAACAAACACAGCGCGCTCGCACACATACTGTATTTTTCTGGCTTCCTCACACACACACAGACACACACTTCCACTTCTCTTTTGTACATGCTCATAGACTGAATTGTTCACACAGTTGCACAATAGCACTGATGCCCATATCCTTTTCTCATACACTGAAATCCAGAACACCTCATGAGTTCCATTAACACAGACACACAGACACCCACACACACACAGGCGCTTACACAATCTCTGAAACCAAGAACACACAGCATAACTTCCATTACGACACACACACAGACACCCCCCCACACACAGGCACTTACACGATCTCTGAAACCAAGAACACACATCATAACTTCCATTAAGACACACACACAGACACGCGCGCGCACACACACACGCACGCACGCACACACACACACGCACACACACTAACACACATGCAATCCCTGTGTGTAGCCCTCTGTCTCCTCACCCGTGTGGAGTCGTTGACGTCCATCTGTGCCAGCAGCTTGCCGTTGATGCTGAAGTTGCAGAACTGTCCCCTCTCGTAGTAGATGATGCAGTGGCCCTCGCTGGACACGGAGATCAGGCGCGGCCGCAGGCAGTTCTCGGGGCCCTCCAGGGCCCTCAGCAGATCCCCAGTGATGGTGTGCACCAGGCAAGGGCCCTCTGTTCATTACATACACACACACACACACACACAGACCAACCGACAACATACACAGTCATACGCACACACACACACACAAAGATAGACAGAAAGACACACACACACACACACACAAACACACACACACACACACACACACAGCATTAGAAATGAAGACTGATCCTAATCCCTTCCCTTGAATTGACTTTTATTTTAAGCTCACAGCATCTCTGTGAGGCCTGGTTCCATCCACCATTATGTTTCATTACGAGTCAAGACTATTGTACACAGTCTGATCACTTAGCCATACCATATACTGTATGTCACATTAATGTTGCCAACCTGTAAAATTACCACTGTCCACACTGAACCACCATAACGTTGTACAATGTGCAAACATAACCATCTGGCATTATGATCCCACATGACATGATTTGTATGATAGTAATTGTCAGTAACTGTATATTTATTTCTCTAACTCATGTCATGTTGTCATGTGACCTGGAGTTAACTGACGGCATGTAGGCCTGTGGGGAGTTTATGTGTAGATTGCGGTGGAACAGACCTTTTGCTCCACTGATTACCAGGCCCAGCTCAGCGCAGACGGACACACACACCACCTCGTGATCGTGACCCGTCAGAACAGCACGGGGGGCCGGGTAGTCACCTGGAAGAACGTCAGCGTCAGAGAAGAGGAGGTATTATTAACATCACAAATACATCATGTACTCGCTTATTACATATTATTTTTGGCAGTTTTTATAGCATTTCACCACCTATCTCACTTGGCTGATGGGGTGGGCATTAACTGTCTAGGAAGTGGCTACCTTTGAAGTAGCGGTCAAAAGATAAGTTGGATTGCCATTTCATATCAATATCCACTTATGCATGGTAAGCATATCAACTGTAGTAGCCAAATTAATGGTTAGATGATCTAATTCATGCTCTACTTTTTCATAACGGATGCTATTAAGTAGCAAATCAACCTCTGCCTGGGACACATACAATTGGTCCACATGACTGTCCACCTGCACCAGCAATCAGGCAATGGAGGGACTCACTGTTGTTTGGGTTGTCTCCGATGATGTGGTGTCGGCCACTCCAGTACCAGAGCAGCAGGGTGGCGTCCCTGGAGCCGGACACGATGTAACAGTCCCCGCCGATGTAGGACTCTGAGCGGGCCAGACACGTCACCACGTCCCAGTGGCCGAACACGATCTGGGTGAGCTTGCCTGGTACACGAGAGAGGAAGAGGGGGAATGTGTCTTAAACTGGCCAGGTAACTAAGGGTTTGTTCTTAGTCTGTTTATGTTTATTAAAGAGTCATTTATAAAAGGTTATAAATATCAGATTATTGTGCATTACAGAAAAAAACAGTACCCTAACAGGTTTTAAAAGTTTTCAAGCTAGACTTAGGAAGTATGTTTAAATTGTCACTTGATGTAGTTAACTCTAAATGGCGATCATAAATCCTAGTTACACACTAAAACAAATGCAATAGTATCATTTCTGTCCATACCGGTCTCTGTGGAGTACACGCGAAAGCTCTTGTCCCAGAATCCACACACCAGGATGTAGCGGTTATCCGCCGTCACCACGAAGCAGTGTGTGTTGATCTGGATGCTCTGGTCCACAAGGTCTGTGATCTGCCTCTTGTTGATCCCAGAGTTGTTGGCTATGAAAAGACACACACACCAAAGCAAGCCTGTGTCAACTGCGTGCAAAGAAACATGTTAACTGTAGGCTACAGATGTTGCTTTCATTGTTTGTTTCTCTCTTTCATTTTGTAGACTTCTTGTTTTATTCTCCCTTTCATGTTGGTTTTCTTTCCCCCAATTTTCTTTCTCTTTTTCGTTCTGTTTTGGTGTGATTTCCGGATACTTACCAATCAGTGGGTCCATCTCAATGGGAAGATGATGAGCCTGCTCTAAAGAGTATCCTGGAGCTCCTCTCAATCCTTCATATGCACAGAGACAAGGACAAAGACTCAAAGTTACAAAGGCCATGAACACCAGTCACCGATCACCAGTCAGACACACAAGAGATCATTCATCTAATCATTCATAAATTGCAGACAACTCTTAATGTCCCAGCTTTGATGCTGGCTATAAATGGCATCGCTGCCAACTTAGCAAGGGCCTCCCTGACTTGAGTGTGTCAACAGACACACACCTGTGCTTTGCCCTGTGGCGCGATATGTGTGTATGTGTGTGTGTGTGTGTGTCTGTGTGTGTGGCCCTCGGCTCACCAACGGTGTTGTGCCAGCGGTTGACGGCGAAGAGGCGGCTGCAGGTGACAGTGACGGCGGCGGGGATGCTGAGGTGGGGCAGCGTGTTGGCCGCCACGTGGGTCACCGGGGAGTTGGACGGGAACTTGAGCACCATGATGACGTCCTGCTGCATCTGGTCCTTAAACATCAGCGGACTCTGGGGAAGGAAACACTGATGAGCAGAAGAGAGAAAAGACAGAGAGACGGAGAGAGAGAGAGGAAGAGAGAGAGAGACAGAAAGAAAAAGAGAAAGAGAAAGAGAGAGAGACAGAGACAGAGAGTAGGAGAAAGAGATAAAGATAAAGAGGGAAAGTAAAAGAGCAAGAGAGAGCAAAAAAGAGAGAGCAAGACAGAAATAGAGAAAGAAAGAGAGACAGAAAGAGAGAGAGAGAGAGACAGAAAGAAAGAGCAACAAGAGGAAAAGAGGGCAGGGAAAGGGTTTAGGGAAAAATGGGGAGAAGAGAGGAAGAGGAAAGGAAAGGGATGAGACACAGGGATAGCGAGAGAACAAGGAAAGAGAAGAGAGGAGAGGAGAGGAGAGAGGGATGAGGATGTAGAGACAGGGAAAGAGGGGGACAGGATGGAAAGAGGTATATTAGTGTGGAGCTACAAGGTAAACACACAGAGGAAGGCTGCAGGCATGGGGACGTCTGTAGGAGGGAGGGTCTGAGGGTGGTGGGTGTGGGGATAGGGGTGGGCTTGATGGGGGAGGGGAGGAAGGTGACCCTGCCCCAGAGAGACAGATCGAACCACCAGAAGAAAGACATCCAACAACAAGCCTGTCTGTCTCCACCTTGCGGGAGAGACAGCTAAATAACTCGGACATAGACTGAGACACTAAGCCAAAGCGCTAGTCTTTACTTCTTTTTGCTTTTCTTTCTTTTATTCAACTCAACCTGTAACATTGTATATGTCATAAATCATCGATCTTGATCCAAAGCAACGAATTATCAAGTCTTTTATTCATATAAGATCTGTTTTTAGCTTATTTAGAAAACACAATGCAGCCCATGGTGAGCAGAGACTTCAGGTGTAAAGTCAATCTGAAATGCACCAAAATCTAACAATGGACACAACTGTTAGAACAAAGTGAAGGGCCTGTGACCTGGGCTGCAGTCATTTAAGCCATTTAGGCACGCGCCCAACTACACAGCAAGGCACCACTTAGTTCTAGTGTAGCGATGCCACGGTTCCTCTTTTGGCTGTGAGTCAGAGAGTCCATTAGGATGCTGTGTGTCAGGCTCAAGCTCACTTAATATGGGATGACAAATGTGCCTCTTGGCAAGACCAGTGTGTGTGTGTGTGTGTGTGTGTGTGTGTGTGTGCTCCTCATTTAGAGTGTCCTTGCCAAAGCTACTTTAAACACATCTGCATAATCACAGTGTACATAGTGTAAGGGAACAATGTGCCCCTCGTACACTTTACATCCTGTGTGTGTCTGTGTATGTGTGCGTGTGTGCGTGTGCATGTATGTATGTATGTATGTGTGTGTGTGTGTGTGTGTGTGTGTGTGTGTGTGTGCGTGCGTGTGTGCGTGTGTGTCATGCGGAAGATGTGAGGGTGTGGAAAGGCCTGCGGAGGATCTCACCAGGTGCATGGCGGAGCTTCGGGGTGGGTGGGGCTCGATGAGCAACTGAGACGGGACCTGTCCGAAGGCCTGGATCTGAACCTCCATGGTCTGGGGAAAAAGGAGAGTAGCAGAGACAGAGAGTGGGAGAGAAAGGAGGGAAGAGGGAGGAAGGGATGAAGAGAGGGAGGTAGTGATGGGGAGACAGAAAGAGAGAGAGAGAGAAAGAAAGGGAGAAAGAGGAAGAGAGAGATAGAGAGAGAAAAGAGAAATGAGAGAGGTGGAGGGAAGAGACAGAGTAAGAAAGAGAGGGGTGGGGGACACAGATGGTAAATATAATTAATGCATAATTATATGAGGGGTATTAACAAACGAAATGCATTTCTTATACCTTGGGAACTTGATTGCGATCATTACAACCATTTGTTAACATTCAAACTTTTAACACGACTGTTAGTAAGGAGTCCATGGAAAAAACGGACATAGTCACAAAATCACGTTTGTCAAGTTACTCCCCCTATCTGTAGTTACATTGAAACCCCAGCTTTTTCAAAGGTAATCCTATGACTAAATAAGCATAGTCTTAAGCTAGAAGCGTTTTAAAATAGCATTTACTTATAAAATTAAATTAAAAAAGCAAAATATAAATAACATTTTTTTTAGTTTCAGCATTTTGTGACCATGCCCGTTTTCTTCTCAGCAGGGTCCCTAAGTGTGACAGTGGCCTTGTGCCACTCCCTACTACTGTACGTTCTGCCCTGCAGCCCAGTGCGGTGACGCTACTGTACGTACATCTCGGAGGAGTGGGTCGGTGATGGTGTCCGGGTTGACCGAGCCCTCGTAGGACAGGTAGTGGAACACGTTGAGCGCCCGCACTGCCTCGGGGCCTCGCTGCTTGTAGCCGAAGATGAGGTCAATCCACTGGTGCAGCTGACATGACACAAACTCACTCTCCAGAGCCTGGACAAGGACGAACACACACAACATGACTGTGACCGCAGAGTGGGATACAGGGATAGGAATTTGCACACAGAAGTTGCAAAACTGTGTTGTGTTCATATCTATACTACTGTATGCAATCAGACACACAAATGTACAATGTCATTGTAAACTACAAATGACTTGATCAATCAGACATTCAAGTGGACAAATGTACAATAACATTGTTAACTACAAATTACTGGAGTATCTTTGAGGGCAGAGATACTGTATAACATTTTACAAATGTTGTTTGGATGATTTTTTTACTCAAAGAGTAATGAATATATTTGTATAGGGAATAGATTTGTAAAGGGAAAACCTATGTCATCAGCAGGCAACTTTTCGTGATCATCCAATCAGAACATTAGAAGTCTATCATGTTGTTGCCTTGCAACATTACTCAAAAGGTTGCAACATATCATCACCACCATTATTAATTAATCATTACAATCAGGCTGATGGTGTAATTATATCAAACAGTAAGCAAATTCGGCCCTCACCATCCTGTTGATGCGGACAAAGTCCTCTGGTTTCTTGGCCCAGGCTGGCAGGTCCACATCACACACCATCGCCCTGTCGTCCCTCACGCCCAGGGTGTAGCCGTTACTGTTGACAAACATCTCCGGGAGGTAGTAGAACTCTGGGATCAGCTCCTGTAAGAGGCCATAGAGAGGACTGTTTTACTGGAGGCAGCAGGGTAGGTCATTTCAACTATGGCGACACTTAATTGTAAAACTACTTTTGAAGGTAACGGCCTTTAATGCATTTATATCAGCTTGCATTGGATGGTTTATCATCTTGTTGGCACTTTTGGAACCACTAGACTAGGGTTGGGTGCGTGGGTGGGTGTGGGGTGTGTGTGGTGTGTGTGTGGTGTGGGTGGCTGTACTCTGAGCAATAATGGCCCCCACACCACTGCCTCCTGTGGAGATGAATCTTATGCAGTTTTGGCAGATGATAGTTCGCCTTGGGTTGAGTGCAGTCATCAGAACTGAAACTGTTCTCTCACTGGGCGCTTGAGGGGCTACCGGCTAAAAAAATGAGCTTCATTCAGCGTTTCAGTGATCCAACACAAACTGAATGACAGCGCAGTGAGCCAGGGCTGCCGTGGGCAGTGACTGCCCCTGTGCAGAGGCTCTTAAAGAGGCCAGTGGGTCAGGGAGTCCATTAACTCCATTACATGCAACCACTCCACACTCGTCTGATAGAAGCCCCTCAAGCATGTACTGCTCTCTTAAAGAAGGGCCTTTCTTAGATGGCTGAAGAAACAAAATGTTTTGGTGCTTGACTGGCTTCAGACCAAGGATATGACTGCAGTACCCTTATAGTAAATACACTGATGAAAGTGTATATATGCACTTTGCTGATGGGATAAAAACATCAGCTTATTTATTAAATATTTGTTGGTGACACCCCCTTTATGCATGACGCATATGAGTTGCAGTAAACTCCCTGTTGACTGGGACCATAACAAACACTAAATGAAATACTATATTTTTTCTCACCTTCACATCAGAGGTGTCTCTCTGACAGTTCCTCCAAGAGCGTGCGATGCCAGAAAAGGTGCGGTCAGGGTGATCAAACTTCTTGTCGTTGCCACCGAGGAAGAAGGTGGTGAAGGGTTCCTGCAGCACAGACAGACAGACAAGTGTCATTTGGTGACCCCTGCTGGTGGCTACAAGTATTGTCTGCTCATGAGTGAGTTTGTTGATTCAAATTCAAATTCTTTATTGGGAGGATTACCCCTTGAGATGCAACGTTTTGTTTTCGTGTGGTGTGTCCACTAAGGACACAATGACATGTTGTTCACAACAAGCGTTACTCACTATCCTGACGAGCCAGGACAGGGTGGCGGCGGAGGTGGAGTAGAGCATGCTGTAGTGGTGAGGGGGAGTCCCGTCCTCTTCCCAGCCCTCGTAGTGCTCCACGTAGAATGCCGCACGCTTTGGGTTCAGGGCTCCGATTGGCTGACAGGGTACAGAGGGGAAGCGTTACAAGTCAGAACAACGACAGCATATAATCGCATAACTGAGGTCATTTATGTAGCTCTGTGTCTTTGTATCGCTACTGTTATCTTGCACAATCTATCCAGGGCTTAAACCTGTAACCTTATAGTAATTCTGGTTTTGGAGGAGGACGTGATATCAACTGAGCTATAATCGAGACTATTGGCTAAATCAGTAGCGCATCCACCTGAGGTGGTGTTGGTTTATCAATGTTTTAACATTGAACTACGGTAGCTGGAATCTGTCACAATCACACACATCATTACATCACACACATCGTCATTACACTGATCTTTAATTTTCTTGACACGATTTGCCTGTATGCACCCATATGTCTTACTGACAGCCATTTCCTGTGCCCATGAGGTCAGAATCAGAGGCTGAAAAAGTGCCCTTTACCTTTGAGAGATCTCTGAAGTTCCCTGGGAGAGTCAGATCCAGCTCCTCCGACTCATAGTTGGTGAGGACCCATGGGAACACAGGGTACTGGTTCAAGTCATTGTACGTTCTCCCTGAACACAGGAACAAAAGAAGACCATTGAGACCCAACCCAACAAATTAAATGTTGACAAAAAGGCAAAAAAGAGAGAAGAACCGTTTCAGAAGATAGCAGTGGCCATCAATGGCTGACAACACTTTTGGCACTGTGCACGGTTGTCAGATTCTTTCACATCTCTTATCAACATATACCACTCTGCAGTGATATCACTTCTGAAAGGCACGCTGTGGTAGCCCACCTGCAATGGTGTTGAGGAACATGAGGTACTCAAAGTTGGAGATCTCCCTCCTCTGCCACCGCTGTGTCATGTTGGAAGACTTGAAGAGCTGCCGTGGAGTGGCCAGGGAGATTCGCCTGAGGGGGATGATAGTGATTGTTGGAGTGGAGGACCTCTTTGTATTCACAGTACAGTATTTACCTCAGTCAAACCACAGGTGGACATCTCCACTTCAGAGAGTAAAAGTCTTGCCAATCATTCCTTCTGACCAAGCACTGCACACAGGTGATTTCACTTGTTAACTGATCTACTCGGCTGCTGAGTTGGGCTGATTAGAATCATCTGATTTAGTGAATGGTTGGAAGAAATATGTGGCAGGATTTTATTTTACTTTCTAAAGCCGGGATGTCCACCTCTGACTCAAACACACCAGCTACACCCACCAAGGGGTCCGTCGGAAAGAAGACGGGCACTTCTCTTCGGCAAGTAGACCTCGTTTAATTTGGCATACTCACACTTAGCATGCGACATGCCATAAACATGGTGTACAGTTGACCACAAGTTGCTTCACTCACTTACACAGCATAGTAATCCATCCCACAGTCATTAATGCATGACTAGTCACTGAGTCTTACCTGGCCTGAGGCAGGCCGTAACTGGTGCCGACTCCCACGCGTGGTAAACTGTACACCACCTTCTTCACTGTGGCCTGATCGGGGAAGTTGAACATGACGGAGGCTACAAGACAGCAAAACAATAAAGGTCACAACCAGCAGCAAGGAATCATCTCTCTCCTGTAGATTCTTAAGTGAATACTGTGTATATATATGACTTTATTTGAAGTTTAATTTGTTCAACAATGTCTGAGCAGCAATCTTACTTCTATTGGCCATGAAGACCTCCAGGCCGGTGTTCTGAAGCAGGTAGCGTCTGGAGAAGACAGCTCGGATCTCACTGAACATCCATTTCCCATGAAGGCCCTCAGAGTAGGCCAGGACCTGACAAACACACCAGAGGCGTCTACTTAATCCTCAAGCTTCTCAAGAACGTCTGGTTCTCAAACGTCAGAAACAAATTGATAAGTTTAGGGAAAACATGTGGTGCTAATGTACAAGCTTATTACCAGTGACTCAAAGAATTCAAAGATGCAGGCATAAATCACTCTCTAATTTTAAAAGCAACTTCTAAAATATAACTGTTTATCACAGAGACTGAGAAGGTGTATCCATGTTAAACTTTATCACACATACTGGACCTACTCAGCTCTGTCTCTGTGGTATTAAACTGACATCTTTATTATTTTAACAATACACAAACGTCCTGGTCTTTCACATCAATCTAGCTTCCATCTTCTGGCTAGAAATAAATCTGCATGTATTTGTGAATATGCATTTTTGTGTTGCTACCTCCCTATAACAGACCCTTATACACATGAGGAGCCTGTGTGTGTGTGTGTGTGTGTGTGTGTGTGTGTGTGTGTGTGTGTGTGTGTGTGTGTGTGTGTGTGTGTGTGTGCGCATGTGTGTGTGTGTGTGTGTGTGTGTGTGTGTGTGTGTGTGTGTGTGTGTGTGTGTGTGTGTGTGCGCATGTGTGTGTGTGTGTGTGTGTGTAATACAGTCTGAGGTCTTAGCTCTTTACTCTTTGTTAGTGGCCCTGCCTCTTAAAGACTGCAGGGCAAACAACAGTAGTAAGTGGGGTGTTATGACGGGCTGTGTTCACCCCAGTGCACCCGTCAGCTGATCACTGGGGCATTTGTGGGATGGGACGCACGCTTAGAGACACACAGTGCTCAGTGGGACTGGGAAAGACTCTGGGAGATATGGGTGGACGACATTCATGGAGTTGGTTTTTGTTCATTTGTTCATCTGCCATCATAATTCAGAAGGACCAAGGATTTTCCTTTATTTACAAAAAATATATTGTGGAAAAAAAGGGCTTGAAGAAGTCTGGATGAGGACCGACTGTAGAATGCTGATCACACTTGTACAATCTGTTTTGCGTCTCTGGCAAACGATCTAACCACGCTATTTTTTATTTGCCAATGGTGGACATTTCTTAAGGGAGAGAGCAGCTGCAAATCTTGGAAAATAATAGGAAACCTGACGAATGGTAAACACACTGCAAACTACACCCCGCCCTAGAGCCTGGAAGAGCTATGAGGTAACGCCTTCATCTATTTCATTTACAGAGTAGAAGGAAA
>CM059272.1:16958925-16983925 GCA_030347295.1 Setipinna tenuifilis
GTAGTCTTTGCTACCACCTCCTTCTGCTGAGCTCAGAGGAGTAGCAGTGTGTCCTCTGTGCCCAGTGCAGATGGATGGGTGGATTATCCAGCCAGAAATGGTGTGTGCACTGCCCAAACAGCAGAGGGTCAATAGACACAGTATAGTTACAAATAAACACCAGGCTTTACAAACGATGCCCACACACAGACTAAAAATGTTAAGGTCTTTGAGATTACACAGGGATGTGCTTTTCTGGTATGAAATGGAGAAGTAGAGATACAGAAGGACAGGCCATAGAGGCGCCTGCTTGTGTTGATGATGTTTCACTTCCTGCTGAGTTATAGGGAAGCAGACTACGGTGCTAAAAGCCAATTGTCTATTTTGATCTGCAACAATCCTACTGATCTGATGACTCTTTTATTAGGACCTTCAGTATGTGCTTGTTGTGATGTGATGATACACGTTTAAAACCCTGCATATTGGGCTGTCTTGGTTGTCGTTCTTCTAAAAAGCTGTTATACTGACTTCATTTGGTATTCAGGACGGGCGTCTCCTGTTAAAAGTCATTTGGTGATAGATCCACCCCCCCCCCCAGTGCTCGGGGGCCTTTTAATTTAATTTTGCACTAAATCAGCCAAAAAGTAAATGTTATAATGAAGGTTCTTCAAAGCAAGTTATCTCTCTCACTTTTCTTTAGATGATCATATTCAGTACAAGCCTTTCAGTAAATAATTCCATGGCGTGACGGGTCAAAATTTAATAAGCTGTTAAGCCTGGCTTTACAGTAGAGGAGAATCAGGGCCAATTTTTACACAAAATCAACCCTCCTGAGAAAAAAAGGACGCCATCTTGACCTTGGATCTTAATCCGCACTGATGTTCAGCAAAGATTTTCTGGTTGTCTGGGCCAGTTAGTCACAAATCCATTATAATGAATCCCATCTACTCCCCCATTTTGTCAAGAGATGACCTGATCATTTTTCAAACATAATTTGATATTTGCAATGGAAATTGGGAGCACTGCATCACTAAGCACGTAGTCCAGTGCCCCAGTAGAAAACATTGTTACATTGTAACATTGTAGTGTCCTGTATGATATACTACCACTACAATGTCACTGCTACAATGTGCTGCATTTTGTCATCAATACCTTTTTGTGTAATGATGATGCGAGGCTTTGTGCAACCTCTGGCACCGTAATCTCACGCAAATCATGTACAGTATGACATCCTATTGTTTTTGAATCCTGTAGTGTGTACATGTTGACAACCCTGTAATGTGTACATGTTGACATCTTGTTATGTGTTTGATGCCCCTTGATTTCAAAATCTGTGATAATTTGTACAGTCATGTCATGTGATCCCACTTCTACATTGCACACTGTTCTTATTCTTAAATGTGCAGTCAGCAACCACTGGCAAATTCACTTTTGTTGTTATTTCTTATCAAACCTCAAACAAAACAGAGAACTAATGCACTCCTTCACCTTCCCCTGGATGTTTGTTATGGTTTGGGGGTGCAGGCTGCCCCCCTGCTGTGTTTATTTGGGTGTGTTTAAAGCTTGAAGTCTGGGCTGCCTACAGAGACCAAAGTTATGGTGCAGGCAGCAAGTGCTTCATGAGGAGATATTTGCTGAATGCGTCTTAGATGTGAATCTGCCGACTGCACCTTCAAGGAAGTATGTGTGTGTGTGTTTTTTTTTCTTTCAAAACGCCATGAAAGAATATGACTTACGATAACGTGAGATTCTAAAATTCCACTATATACAGTATTTTACAGGGTAAACCCTGATACTGTTAAGACCATTACTCTCCCTACACAACCATTACACCAGAAAGACAGCAGCAATTTGTGGACTGTGGGCCTGGTAGATTACAATACAATCATGAACTCACTGAAGCTAACCACTAGCTGTGTTGAAGAGTAAGAGAAAGAGGAATATGTCAAGACAGGACAGAGAGAGGTGGGGGTGGAGGTGAATGGAGGATGGTGCTGTGTTGACTAGTTAACTAGTTGTCTTAAAGAGTAAGAGAAAGAGGAATATGTCAAGACAGGACAGAGAGATGTGGGGGTGGGGGTGGGTGTGGAGGTGAATTAATGATGGTGCTGTGTTAACATGGGCTTACCTGTGAGCACAGCAGCATGACCAGCTCCACCACGGATGTGCTGGACTTCATACACACCAGCCCTGCACATGGCACCACACACACAGGAGAGACAGTGAGCACAGACAGCAGTACACACACTTTCTTGCCACCTTTCTCTCTCTTTCTCGCTCTCTCTCTCGCTTTCTCTCTCTCTCGCTCTGTCTCTCGCTCTCTCTCTCTCTCACACACACTCACACAAACTCCTGCACTCACCTCATATTCACTCACACACACACACACACACACACACACACACACACACACATTAGGGTAAGACAAGACGCCAAAACGCAGGACTGACATTACAAGAGCACAAAAGACAAGAGCACAGCCACTGCAGCCCTCTGACAGGCTGGCAACAGGAGGAGGGAGAGACAGACAGACTGAGAGAGAGAGAGAGAGAGAGAGAGAGAGAGAGAGAGAGAGAGAGAGAGAGAGACAGAGAGAGACAGAGAGAGAGAGAGAGAGAGACCGAGAGAAAGAGAGAGAGACAGAGGGAGAGAGAGAGAGAGACAGAGAGAGACAGAGCGAGAAAGCTAGAGAGAGAGAGAGAAAGCTAGAGAAAAAGAGAGAAAGAAAACTAGAAAGAGAGAGAAAAAGAAAAAGAAAATTAGAGAGAGAAAGAGTGACAGGGAGAAGAGAGAGAGAGAGAGTGGAGTGGTAAAGAAGGAAAAGAGGAAGGAGATGATAGGAAAGGGGAAATTGAGATAGCACAGTCAGAGGCCTCCAGAGTCCGAGACAGAGACACATAGAGGCACACAGAAGCAGTGGAGGTGATTATACATGTGGTGTACAGAGACACTACAGCATAAACTGGCTCACAACATAACACAACACAACTCCCTCACCATCTTAGTGGTAAAACAGCTTACGGCCGATATATCTAACGCTTACAATGTGCCCCTCAAGAGATTCCCTGACACTTCAGAATAACTGGGGGTTTGGCCAAGTGGTGCAGTTGGCCAAGGTGCCCACACAATAACTCAGGACCCAAGGTCTATTCTGGCCTGAGGTCATTTCCTGATCCCTTTCCTCTTTCTTTCTTTCTTTCTTTCTTTCTTTCTTTCTTTCTTTCTTTCTTTCTTTCTTTCTGTCTTTCTTTCTTTCCAACTTATTTCCTGTCATCTCTCTACTGTCCTATCTGATTAAAGGCCAGAAAATAAATAGAATTTCTTCTGAATGGCTAAGAGAACCTATCCCAGCATGCACTGCACCTGGTGACCTCTCACCTCCCCGCCCTCCCTGACCCATAATTACAGTGGTACGGTACCTGTGCGTGGTCCATGCGGGCATGAGGCAGCCAGAGGCAGACACACACGCACACACACACACACACACACACACACAGACACACAGACACACGGCGAGACAGGAGACGGAGAGGAGAGGGAGGGGGGCGGGCGGTCGAGGTGAAGACTCCACCACACAGACATCGGTGAGGAGGAAGACGAGGAGGAAGGACGAGGAGGGTGGTCGGGGGGGGAGAAGAAAAAGGAAGCACAATACAGCACCTGTACCTTCTATGAGCAACTCCTGCCCATGGCTGCCCAGAAGGGTGCGGGACAGGAAGGGGGCGAAGTCCACGAAGATCTCACGCAGCAGAGGAGCCACCTTCTCCAGCGCCCGCTCCAGCTTAGTGGTGATGCTGTAGACAAGATGGAGGAGATAAGGAGAGGACAGGAGAGAAGGGCAATGAGGAGAGGAGAAGAGAAGAGGAGAGGAGAGAAGAGAAGAGAAGAGAAGAGAAGAGAAGAGAAGAGGAGAGGGCAATGAAGAGAGGAGAAGAAGAGAGGAGAGGAGAGAAGACAAGAGAAAACAAGCAGCAGGAAAAGAGAACAGGAGAGCAGAGCAGAGAAGAGAAGAATAGAAGAGAAAAAATAAGAATGAAAGAGAGGGAAGAATGGAACAGGGGAGTGGAAAAGAGAAGACAGCAGAGGAATAGAGAGGAAAAGACAAAAAAAGAAGTGACAAAGTGGAGAGACAGTAAAAAAGAGAGCGATAGAAAGACCGAGAGAGAGAGAGAAAGAGAGAGAGGTACAGAAGGCAAGACAAAAAAGGGAAACTGTGTTAGCATTGGTAAGTGATGACAGTCAGTGATGATGTATATAACAAAAACACAGTGAAGCTCCATCACCCTAGCCTAGTAAACCAGCCCCTTGTACTTCATTTTGTACTGTGATTTTACTGACATGGTTGTCTCAGGTGGCATCTAGCCTGACCAGTCAGTGAACAACTTCTACCCGGTGGTGTAGACTCTGTTTTTAAATGATTGGATCTGCCTTCACCCAATCGTGTAGTCATGACTCCCTCTGTACGCTGATTGGTCAGGCAAGATGCTGCTTGAGACAACCATGTCAATGAAACCACAGCCGGGCTCGCTATACGAAATAAAGTGAAGTACGAGGGGCTGATTTACCAGGCTACCATCATCCAGCAGTCTAGAAGCGTGGCAGTCAGTGTTAGTACGTGAGAGGCAGAGAGTTGGGATGCTGTGGAAGGTGTTATAGTGCACTACATTTCAACCTACTCCCCAATAGCAGCACTGACTCCAAGACACAGCCAAGACAGGCCCTCCTACCTCAGCACTACACTTGACCTCAGGGGTCCCTGCTAAATTACATCTCTCTGTCTGTCTGTCTCCCCCTTTCTCTCTCTCAACACCTTTTAACAACTTTTGTACCATTTGTCAGAATGTGTTTGTTGTTGTTCAATGCCACATTTCCACAAGCTGAGTTTGTGAGTTCTTGCAGAGAAAGCACAAATGGCAGCGAGGGTTGCCACTGGGGCGGTGGCAGAGAGCAGAATGGATGGCAGGAGAAATGATTCACTCTGGCACTAAGTCAGACTCTTCAGTGGTACGGTGTCACCATTCAGGAGAGTAATTGCTGTACGTTTTTGGGGTGGAGAGTAATTGGTGTACGTTTTAGGGTGGAAAGCAGCAGAAAGGCAGGGGCCTGCCACAATAAAAGAACCAACAATGGGGGTGTTTTTGGCCCTCGGTGCGCTTTATTTATTTCAGGGGAGAGTGAATCACATCCCATTCATCCATCCATCAGCGGTGACAGACAGTATGCAATCAGAGAGGTAGTCCCAGGCCAGCCACACCATCAGCCTTTAGTGCATTATTTCTGTGTGTGTGTGTGTGTGTGTGTGTGTGTGTGTGTGTGTGTGTGTGTGTGTGTGTGTGTGTGTGTGTATTTAGCACAAAAGAAAGTACAGACACAATGGACAGGGGAGGTAGGGAGAGTGAAGATGGGAAATGTAGATAAAAGTTAAGGGGGAAGCGAGGGCAGAGTAAAGAAAACAGATCAAAAAGAGAAAGAGAGGAAGAGAGGAAGAGAGTGAGCAAAGACAGTGACTAAAGCGGTAAGAGTGCGTGACTAAAAATAAAAATAAAAAAGACAGAGAGAGAGAGACAGACAGAGAAAGAGCATTTAAGAGCTGCACAATCTAGCTGGCGGGGGTAGGGGGTGTGTAGGAAAGAAATGTCTGTGGGGGTGGGGGTGGGGGTGGGAGTGGGGCAATCAATAGAAGCTTCCTTGCCTAAGGAACTGTCCTGCATCTCTGGGGGCTGCCTGGAATCCTGCCAGGGAGCTAAGGGATTTGAGTTCTGGTTGGGTCAGCCCGGTTCGGAGTGGACACTGGTCCACCTCGCAAAAGGCACTGCAATACAAACGGGACAGGACAGTAATTACAGTCTCCTCACAGATTTACAAGTAGTAAATGGACGCCATGTAGCACGTTTGGTGTTAGTAGTAGTCATGATGGACGGTGCCCTCTATCTTAAGGTGGAGAAAGCTGCATTTTAAGGTGGAGAAAGCTGCATTGGACAGACAGACAGACCCGTGGGAAGGTTTGTCTGAGTCTTGACGACTTTACCAATACGTGAACTTTCAGCACTGCATGACTAACAACAGAGCAGCATCATGCAATTAGAACACAAGCCAGCTTTTGTGCATACTAGTTTATACTTGTCAAAGTAATCTTAGGTAGATTTTGTACAGATATTTCAAATTACAATGGTGGGGAGAGGGGTCAGTATGTTGAGTATGGTTAAGATTGCTGTCAGAGACGTAGCTGGAGCAGAGGAGGGGGGGGGGCAGAGCAGAGGGAGTTTTAGGGTGATGGCGCAAGATGGAGAATGCAAGATGGAGGAGGATGGGAATGAAAACCTGATGAGGAAGACAATGAGGCGAGGAATAAGGGGAGGATGACGGATAAACAGTGGACAGCATACACAATCCAGAGTGAAAAAAGGGTGGAGTGGATGAAGGCAGGAACAAGTGGAGTGATGGAGAATGGACGGATAAATGGAGAAGAGGGCACAGTGAGGATCCTGAGAGGGAGAGAGGGGGTGGGGGGGAGGGAAGGAGGCGATGTGGCACCATACGTTGCTGGGGGCCCTTACCTCATGTTCTCCACTGTGTCCTCGGGCATGGGGGCCACGGTCTGGACGGCAGGGAGGTTTTTACTGGTGGCCCCATTCACAAAGCTGGAGGAGGAAGAGGAGGAGGAAGAGGCAGAATCTGTGGCACCTGTAAAGTTAAAGAAAAAAACAGAGAAACAGAGGGGAGCATTAGAAATTAAAGAAGAACCTTGGATATTTGAACCTACATTGGAAAACATCTTCTGTTAACACAGTATTTATAAGGCTTTATTAACACATTTATGAAGTTTCATAATGATTCCCATTTGAAGTAGTTAAGGCTCATAAGATAAAATTATAATGCCTATAATGGAGTGCAGTCCTGAGTATGTATAAATGGTTATGAATACTAATGTTAATCATTATTAAGCTTTACGACTGCATCATAACCCTTCACAATTGTGTACACTCTTATGAATATGTCTTATGAACACTGGCTTGATGGACAACATTACCCAATAGTGTACTGTCAGTAGCCAAGAGTTGAGAGAAAAAAATCTGAGTTATGTCACATTAGCAGAGCTTTCAAGGGAGAGGCAAGACCAGTCAGACAACTCTAAAACACAGCTACCGGTGCAGATTTTAAATGTCAGAGGTTGTACACGTCTTTGTAAGCCCTTTGCAACACAAACAGGAGCCCTGTGAGGAGAACACTATTAACTGTTTAACTCAGTAGTGGTGAAAAAACTGTATAAAACAAGTTAATCAGAACACTTTTCCATTCCATAATCTGTGCAGTGTAGTCCATGGTGATTTGGCAATAGTGTCTACTACTTTAATATATATATATAATGTGTTTTATGCATGCAATATGTGCCTATGCAAAGATATTGAGGTTTTTATGGGGTGATGCTGTAAGTGTTGCACCAAACATAGAAAAAAAAGTCTGCAGTGAAATGGTGCAGGAGACATCCCAATAATTAGTGTAGCCTCGCAATTAAAGACTTGGGAGAGTATTTCTGCTAAAGCAGCTCTTTAACATGAAATGGGAAGTTCAGGAAGGTTAATTAAGGATGCGGTCTTACTCAGCAGCAGCAGCAAACTCAACTTCCCACCCATCTTTTGGCCCAGTTTAGTCAGAACGGGCCGGATGTGGTTACAGCAGCTGCTGCGCTGGATAGCAATTTAGCACAATATCGCTAGGTGACAAGACGGATTCTGCGCATTGAGAGTGAATGCAAATGTGTGCAGGTGTGTACTGGCTGATAATGAGCAGCGGTGAGGTATGGAGGGAGCTGTGCTGGTGCTGGTGCTACCACTGCGGTACTGTCAGTGCTTCAGACTGAATTATTCATTGGGGATGAGAGAGGGGTGGAGAGGGTAGGGTGGGGGTGGATGAGAGAAGGGTGGAGAGAGTGGGGGATGGATGAGAGAGGGGTGGATGAGAGAGGGGTGGGGAGGGTGGGGGTGGATGAGAGAGGGGTGGAGAGGGGTGGATGCGAGAGGGGTGAGAGGGTGGGGGTGGATGAGAGAGAGGTGAGAGGGTGGGCGACTTCCTGTCAGGGTGAATCTGCTGTGTCATGAGCGGCATCCAGGAAGGCATGACGTTCTAGCTTAAGGGAGCCTCCTAGAGGTCATGTGTGTGTGTGTGTGTGTTTGTCTTAGTGTGTATGTGTGTGTGTATGTGTGTGTGTGTGTGTGTGTTTGTTTTGTGTGTGTCTCTGAGTCTATTTCTGTGTTTCTCCTCTATACCACAAGAACACTGCTTTTAGTGGTATGGGAAACAAAAATGCAAAACACATTATATGAGAATAAGAATCAAACTGACAAAGCTGAAGTCAAAAAACTGTCTTACAACTGAAACATTATGATAAAACAAAAAAAAACAAACAAAAAAAACAAACAAAACAAAAAGTGACAGTAACATGTACGTATGTGGCCCATGGCACCCAGCTCACCTGTGGTGTTGATCATGCTCTTAGGCGTGGCCGTGGCGGCGGCAAAGATGTTGGGCGTGCTGCCAGGGGTGGCGGCTCCGCTGGTGGTTGGGGTGCCGACCGTGTTCACGGCCAGACTGCCTGGAGGAGGCTTCTTCACCGGCACCACCACACTCCTGCAGACGAGACGAGACAGGAAGAGGAGGGGGAAATGAGGTCACCGTCACACATCAAGGCCACTGCACTGGGTGAGCCCTTCCAGGGGATTAATTAAGTAGTGCAAGATAGACACCAGTGTAACAATCATCTGCTGTTTATAAATAACATAATCATATACATAACATACAAGACAGGCTGGAAGTGTTTGAGTAGAAAGAAACATATATTATGTTGAATACAAAAAATAGTGATACAAATGTTTAAAAATAGTTTTTCTGATATTGTTCAACTCATTAGGTATTTGTGATGGGCTATGTGTGACTGAGAGGGATGAGGCAGAATTAAGAAGGGCCCTTTACGATCCACCAGCCAAGGTAGGTGACAAGCTACGACTATGTGCAGTGAGTGATGAGATTGCCCTGCAAGTGGCGCCCTCACCTGTCGAAGGAGTGGAACTGCATGGGCAGCATGGGGACCTCGCGCTTCAGTGCGGGGTCAGGGTGGTAGGCCTGGGGCTCGGGGCCTGCCTCGGCCCCCTCCACGGGCGCGGCCACCAGGCTCTTGAGGATCTCCTTGACGTTGATGCCCTTGTTGGACTGGCTGATGCTGGAGATGGACGAGGCCGGCTTCAGCACCTCCACGCCCCCTGCGGTCAGGCCGGAGGAGGCCACAGAGGGAGGCGACTCCAGGAGGCTCTCGCGAGACTTGTGCACCTCCGAGGAGAGGGTGCCCAGCAGCTCGCTCATGGCGTCCGGCCCGCCCCCCGTGATGCCCCCGCCGCTGCCCATGCCCCCGCCACCCATGCCCCCCTCGCTGCCCAGGTCGGTGCCGTTGAGCGCGGAGACGTGGTCCTCGCCGATGCCCGAGTCGGTGTGGGGCAGAGACGCCTCCATGGGCAGCTCCTCCAGAGGGGTGTGGCGCTCACGCAGACCACCGTCTGTGGAGCAGGAGGGAATTTCAGTAAGGTTACACACCACACACACACACACACACCACACACACACACACACACACGCACACACACACGCACACACGCACACACGCACACACGCACACACGCACACACACGCACACCACACACACACACGCACACGCACACACACACAATTTTATTTTATTTCATCTTATTCTATTTTGACCCAGGTGAAGGCCCACTGGCAGATTAAACCTCCTTTAGAAGCGAGCCTTGGAATTACAAATACACAATACAGATAATCATAAAAACAAATATGAAAATAAATATCAATGTCAAGATAGGACACACACACACGCACGCACGCACGCACGCACGCACGCACGCACGCACGCACGCACGCACGCACGCGCGCGCGCGCGTGCGTTTGGCATAAACTGAGGTTCATTATATACCCACCTCCCTCACTCTCACAAACACACACACACCCCCACTTTCACACATCTGCACTCACACAAACACACATACTCCACATACACCCTCAGCTTATCCTCCCACCCTATGAAACACACAAATACTGCACACATACATACGTCTTTCTGCAGTCTTTTTGGTTAAATGATATTTGAAATGATAATTGAATTTATGTGACACATAGTTACAATGCACTTAAACATTCAGCCCTGGATGTAATGGTTGATGGTTGTATATCATATCTGTTTTTCTAACCATCTTCCTGGTCTTTTTAAAACCGTCTTTGCCAGAAGACTCATTTTCTTCTAGTGCTTCGTCGGCACAGGTACTGTAGTGTGTACCCAGCACTGAGCAGCACCCAAGCCAAGCCAAGACAGCCAGGCATTCTCCTCATTCCAGAACCTTCCGGCTCTTCCTCCGTCTGTCATCTCTGCTGACACGCTCTGCTCTTTCTACATTATTCATCCGCGCTCCTGTGCCAGGCCACCCGCTACGGGCTCACCTGCGTTGCCAAATCCAAGGGTAAATTAGACACAGCATTCGTGCATCTCCTCCTCCTGCTTCTTTGTTTCTCTCTCTTTTTCTTTCTGTAGGGCCTAGCTTCCTTCGCTACGCTTGTCACTGTCTATGCAGTATGTACACACACTGTGAATCCATCTTCTCTTAGCATGCTTTGTTTTCTTTCTCTCCCTCCTTCTCCCCTTCTGTTGTTGTGTGTGTGTGTGTAAAAGAAACACATGAACACACACAGTCCCCTTCACAGTTCATAAACTGGATGGCATGCTTTGTTCTCTCTCTCTGTCCCCCCTCTCTCCTTCTTTCTTTCTCTCTCTCTCTCTCTGCATCCCCTCTCTCCTTCTCTCTCTCTTTCTGCCCCCTCTCCTTCTCTCTCTTTCTCTCTTCCTTCCCACCCCCACCCCATTCTGCAGTGGTGGCAAGAGGCACTGCAGTGCTGCATTATGTTGAAAGCTTTTTAGCATTAGCATTAGCGTTAGCATGGCGCTGCTAACCCATGCAGCACCAGGCTTTGTGCCTGATCCTGGCCACAGCCGATCTGAGAGTTAGCTCACTGCTGTAAGGAACACTCCTCTCCCACTGCGCCGCTCCACTGCGATAAGCTCATCGCTCATTGCAGATCCAGAGCAAATCCAGTTTATGAACTGTGAAGGGGACTCTGTGTGTGCGCATGTGCATGTGTGTGGTTGTGTGTGTGCGCGTGTGTGAGTAAGTGAGGTGAGTGCAGGAGTTGGTGTGAGTGTGATTGTGAGTGTGATTGTAAGTGAGAGAGAGAGGTGGCAAGAAAGAGAGAGAGAGAGAGACAGAGACAGAGAGTGTGTGTGGGTGTGTTTGAGACAACCCCTCAGTCAAGGGCACTGAGGTGGGGCTTTAGCAGCTACACTTGTGTAAAGAAATGGTGGAGTGATAATGTCCTTGTGACAGCGATGTGTCAATGATCGAGACTAGAATCATAATCAAATTACTAGCTTGTGTTCTAGTCCCATGTGAGGACAGAGAGGCAGCAGTTTCTCTTCTTCAGGGCTGGTGAAACAGCTGGCGTCTCACCTGTGCTGGTGGGGGAATTGATCTCCTGGCGGATGCTCCTCCCTGATAAGCTGCTGGACCTGCCAATCTCCCGCTGTGGCTCCAGGATGTCCCGGTACTTGGATACCATCAACACCGAGATAAAGTAGACCACAGCCAGGGCTAGGAACTGAGCCTGTTTACTGTCGTCCTACACATGAAAACACACACACACACACACAGCAGACATATAATCAGAGAAAAACTATGGTTTCTGTCTCTTGATGTCGGTTTATTTCTTTCTCACGGTCTCTCTCTCAAACACAAACAAAGTACATACATAAATACACGGTTACACTTTATTTTACTGTCCCTGTTACATCAGTTAGGTACAGTGTAATAAAGTGTGTAACAATATGTAACATTATGTACTTACACTGTACCATAAGGGTAAGGGCTAAAATTAGTGTAGGTATGTACAGTGTAAGTACATAACATTACATGTTGTTACATGAAGAGAAAAAAAAAAAGGAACACGTGAACTAAAGTGTTGCCAAATACACAAACATGTGTATATACAAGGATACAAGGATACTGGGTAGAGTAGGACATGCAGTGAAATTAGTGATTGTTTATATATATGATATTGTTTATATAGGAATAGGTGTAGAAGTCACCCACCACATCTCTGAAGACGACGGCCCTCAGGCGGTTGATGTCCACGTCCTGCAGCAGCCGGTCGGGGTCCTTGATGGGAGAGAGGTTATGGGGCACGTTTGGTATGGTACTCTGAAGCAGAGACACACAGCATAAGAACCCCCAATCAGCACTACTAAACACACTCACTCCAGTAGGATCCGTCATAATAAGAGTAGAACAGTCCAACGAATTGAATCTTTCCAGGTTTTATACTCATATACTATAGTATATAAGAGCAGTAGTTTACAGTACTATTCTAGAATTTTCTATTATAGCAGTGGTGCTGTCAGTCATGTGTTGGATGTGTGAGGGTGTTCCAGGGGTATGCTTCTGAGTTAAGAAATTGACAGATTGACACTCAAAAATAAGCAGGTGCTAATAAGTAGGTGCTTAAACAGTTAATTAAGGTGATTCCTTTTATTGTGATTTTACTGACAATGTGACGATTTTGTCACAGTGCTCATCTTTTACCAACAGCGGTGCTCTGCAGCTGAATGCATTTAGGGGGGAAAAACTGCTACAGGAAAAAAAAAACACAAACAAAGAGCTTCAGACAAAGGAAGGATTGGGCGAGGTATGAATGTCTGCAGTTTGTCTATTGTGAATTCTGATGGAGTCTCTGGGTCTTTTGGTCGGTATTTGTGTGTGTCCGTCTGTCTGACCTTGCTGGCTGAGGCTGCACTCTGCACGTTCTCCTGAGTCTTGCTGATGGGCAGTGAAGACTTGCTGCCTCGATCCCTTTGCCTCTGTCTGCAGTCGAGGCAGTTTCGCACAGCAACACAACACACTGGCAATAGAGAGAAGGGCGGGGTTATAGGGGCAGCCTCGTGCTCTTGGCAACACAACACACATCAATGACATGCTGGGTATGTAACTTAATAGCTATAATATACTGACACCCTGACAAGAACATGTATGACAGACAGACAGACAGACAGACAGAGACAGAAAGATCGAGACAGACAGACAGACAGACAGACAGACAGAGACAGAAAGATCGAGACAGACAGACAGACAGACAGACACAGACCTGTTCATAATACAACACCATGAAAAAGTACATGTTGAGAAAACTGAAGTTTATTATATTCCCACCTTTACCATCCCAGACACACTCTCACAGACATGTACACACACACACACACACACACACATACACACACACACACACACAGCACCCAGACACACACAGCACCCAGACACACACAGCACCCACACGGATGGTGCACACACCCAGCCTGAGGCACTGTCTCATTAGGCCGCCAGAGGACATGTTCTTCTCGGCCTCGATCTCGCTGAAGTTGAGGGAGCTGGCGAACACCAGCACGTCCACCATGGCCATCAGACGGGTCAGGAAGGTGACGGCCGTCTCGGACGACATGCCCTGCGTAGCCTCCACGTTCTCAAGCTCCGTCTGTGCCAACACACAACAAATAAACATTAGCACAGCCACTAAGCCACTAGATACACAAACAAACATGCTTTGTTTCCCTGTCACACACACACTCACACAGACTCTCTCTCTTTTTCTTTTTCTCTCTCTCTCTCTCTCTCTCTCTCCTTCTACACACACACACACACACACACAGTGCAATGTCTTACCCACAGCAGAGGTGCCAAACCATAATTGTTTCACCACTAGTTTCAAACAGGTGCTCAACCTAAAAAAGAGATAGTATGCTCCACACTGTGAAACCTAGACATCCATCTTGCCTTTAAGCCCATCACCTAATTGCCTCAGTGGACTGATCGGTAATTAGCATACGTGAGCTTAGAAAACTACAACTCCCAGCTTCTAACTCAACAGTGTCTGTCCTAAACACAAGTGTGTGCTCTCAGACTGTGCATGTACATGTATGCAGCCAGCACCATGCAGGACTGTGGAGAGTGGCAGGGGAGTGGTACATCAAAGTTCCCCTCTCAGGTAAGTAGGGAAATGACTGTAAAACTAATATCTTTTACATAAACTACAGTCAACAGCATGGATTCAAAGCATTGGGGGTTCTTAGGGGATACATAATGTAACCCACACCAAATCTGGGAGCTTGGAAAGTATGAAGGTAAATAAGAGAAACTGAATGAGTGAAGCAGTGGGCGGGGTGGGGTGCTGGACAACACACACACACACACACACACATACACACAATAGTGTGAGCGGTGATCTGTGATTGGTCGGCTGCAGCAGTGCGGCCCCTCGCATAGACGACTCACTACCCACCTCCACCTTTGACCCCGTGTCTCCACTGGCCACTGGGGTGACCTCGCCCCCCTTAGCCACTTTTGGGGCGCCTGAGTCCTTCTGCCACGACAGTGCAGGGTAGAGTATGCACATTAGGGCAGGAGACACAGACAAACACAGAGCACCGCTGGGCTTGCCTCAGTAAGGAGCCGACCTACACAAACATGCTACAGCAGCTTTTCAATGAGCCTTTGACTGGAACTGTGTCACTCTGGGGCTGATGAAAGACTACAAAAAGGTCCTCAAGATCTGAGTAGCTCCTTACTGATACCATAGACAGCACAGACACCCTGAATGTGGGCCAGTCTGTGGGGTTTGTGGCTTTTTTAATGCCCGTCCCTGGCCAGTATTTGTATTACTGTTCACATTATGATCTAAGAGGGATTAACTTCATTAGCAGAGAGAACATGGAAATGTTCCAGAGGCCTAGATTAAAATCCACTGCCATTCAACTGGCTTCATAAAATCTGTTTGAGGTTGATTGTCCAAATTAAAATGACACTATAACCCTGCTTCACTGCAGCAGTTATGAACAGGATATGAGCAAGGGGTAAATGTTAGTAATATTACTACTTTCAAAATGGGAAACAATAGTGGTGGAGTAAAAACACAGGCAATCAGGATATTAAAAAGAAAATGTAAAGATTAAGGAGGTAAAGAAATTGGAACTTACAGCGTTCGCACTAACCTTAGAACTCTGCACATGCACAAGACAAAAACAGACAAAAAGGACGAGAGAAGACGGCAAACAGAAGAATACACACAAGGAAAAAAGAAAAAAAAGAAAAAAAGGGGTGTTAAAATCAGACTGGTACATGTTATAGGCTAACTGTCTCCCCATACAGGTATAGAGGTTTAGTTGTGAGTAAAGTACAGTTTAACTGAAGAGTTAGAGAGAATGCCAGTTAAATGCATTCCAATCATGGATAATGCAATGCCACTGTGTGCGCTGGACTTCATGCTGAGCTCTTTACATTATTCATTATGTTTTAACGATTCATTCATCCTCACTCATGAACATTGCTAATTCTGGAAGTCTGCTACATGCTGTGGCATTCATTAACTCAGAGTGGAAAACTTGGGTTAAACCAATTTAGTTACACACGGCAAACAAAAACAAAGATATAAAGGCAAATTAGTTAAAAGAGAGTCAAAAAGAAACCTGCAGCAAACCTTCTCCATGTGCATCTCACGATAAGCCATATTCTACTCATTAAACACTTAATTTTCTATTTTCTATTGTACTATTTATTAAAACAACAGAGATTAAATAAACATAATTTATTAGTTAACAGGAAAAAAACATGGACAAAACCATATTTGGTTGTATGCAGATTCGTGCCTATTCGAGCAGCAAGCATAGGCTCTTATTCCTGTATCGTCAAGAAGGCACCAACATTTCCTTGCTCATCCCACAGCCTTTGCCTAAACTTGCTTTCTGGGCCAGCAGAGGGCGATGGTGAGCCACTTACTGAAGGCGACGTGGCTGCAGAGAGCAGAGGCAGGATGCCCCCACAGGCGATGATGATGTTATCCACCATCTGGGAGATCAGGTGGATGGTGTTGTGCACAAAAATGATGTTCTCATTGCTGTTCACAAAGTCCATGACCGACTTGGTTGAATGGCTGCAGGGAAGAAGGGGGTCAGAAAGAGCAAAAACATGTTCAACTGGTAGATTTTAAAAGACTTCATGGATTACAAATTGTAGGTTACCTACTGTAACTGTGCACACACAAGGTATTTTTAAATGTTAAGCTACTGTGGCTATACATTACCTGAATGACTATAAATTAAAGCAAAACATATGTTTCTATTATACACTAATTAGACAGATGTTTTCCTAAGTGTCTAAGCCAAGTAACAAGTTACTTCAAATTAAATTTGATTAGCATCCACTCCCTCAGGGCGCTAACCACTGACACAGCTTCAGCGGTAGAATGGTGTCTTAAACCCAGTCGATAAGCCTTCGATTTTCACTTCTCCTTTTGCCTGAGTTTTAGTGGCAGAGGAATTGAGCATTTTATGTCTTTCCTGAGTTTTATAGGCAGTAGCAGCAGTCAGGGTAATTATATTACTACATGTTGTGTTTTAAAAACCTCATTATTATAAAAAACCTAAAGTTTAGTTTTAGGTCATGGGTAGAATTTACACAGAGCATCTGTGTAGCCATGCAACATACCCTTTCCAAATGAACTCTAACTCCGCATCAAAGTGATGTAGAGCACTATGACTGTGATTGATCTATTGTTATAGGCCTTCCTGGGCCTCACGATCCCTTGCAGTTGGCAGTGAACTACACAGTCATGCAGAGAAATAGATTGAACCCTGATGCAACTGCAGTGTGGCCTTGCTGTCAATTTTACAACTGACCATAAATAACACTTTATACACATTGCACGTTTGCAGTTAGAGATATTAACAATTGACCCCTGGTAAGAAAAAATAATGAAATCTCACATTTTATGTCCAAGAGTGCCTCAAACATTCACTACCACTAGCTGCTCATATATGTAACTAACTGCAACAGCACCCCCTATTGGCCCCTCACCTCCTCCAAGCGTGCACATCCGTCTCCAGGGCGAACAGCAGGTCGGTGAGCAGCCTCTGGTGCATGGGCGACCACTTGAACTCTGGGATGCGGAACATGGTGGTGCGGGGGCCGGGGCTGAACTGCCTCCGCTGCTCCTCGGTCATGGGCATTCCGCGGAAGCCCAGGTCCACACGCAGGTCACGCTCCATCTGGCTAGCCGAGCGTCCGTGCATGGCCTAAAGAGTGGGTGGGAAACATGCATATCAGCTGGCATCATAGAGGCCGCCACAATGCAAACAATGCATTACCCATTCTTTATTATACGGCTCTGTAGAATGTCAACGAATGTCCCATTGCTTTAGAGAATAGGCCACAATAATGTTCGGAGGTTCAATATTTTTTGTATAATGATCACTGAAAAAGTATAATGACTGTTGTTAGTGGCAACAAGTTGTGCCTCTTTTATATGACCCCACAAGTAGTCCATTCACTTATCGTAGCTGAATTTTAACAGCTACAAAAACATAAGTGGACACAAGTTATTTAGCAGCTAGATGCAGCAGGGTTCTGCATCAGAACCAATTTGTGTCAGGATTCGGCATCATTCTGTTGGGCCTTATTAAATGATGATGACCACCTTACTGGACATTATCCCTTACTTAATCTTTATTCTGTATTGGGATCCATAAAGGCATCCACAAAGTCGGGTTGCTAGTCTACCTGGGGTCCACCATTAAAATACACTGAAGTTAAAAATTCCAGTCATGCAAAATGGTAACATTACAGACAGTGAGCAAAAACGCAAAGACTAAGGTGTAAATACAGTAGGTCCAAGACTAAGGTCTTAAGTTTAGACTAACTAAATTAGGAAGAACAACTTCAATGTTATGTTTAATAAACTGCATGATATAAAGTTAATGCCAGATCCCTATGCAAACCATACAACTTGATATACTTGCAAAGCACTCAATGACTACTACATATACAAGACATGTGATTTGTCGACTTGAAGCATTTATGTTTCAGGACCCAAGTTTAACTGAGATTTGTTCTAAGAGGTCTTGCCTGTGTTGTGGCGGTGGTCTGGATCTTCTTCATCTCCTTGTCCTTGCCGTCGTCAGATCTCTCCGTGTCTGAGGTGGTGCTGGTGGCGTCACCGGCTGCTGTCTTTACCGTCGCGTCGCCATCCAGGCCGGTCGAGGTACCCTCCGCCCCCTCGCCGCATTCCAGGGCCCTCACTGAAGCATTGGCCTCCGCCTCCGCCAGGGTGCTGATGTCCACCAGCGAGTTCTGGAGCTTGAACTGCCCGTCTTCCGGCAGCCCTGCTCCTGCCCCTGGTGTCGTCGCTGCTGCAGGTGTCGTGGCCTGGGCCAGGTCAGAACCGCAGGTGGTCATGTGTGCCAGCAGGCTGAGGTCCTCACTGGCACTGGTGGTCTGCAGCACGGTGGAGGGCTGTTCGGCCCCCACGGGCAGCACCAGGGGCTCGGGGGTGGGGGTCGTGGGGCTGGGCGATGCGAGCGATGGCAGCAGCTTCTCGTCGCCCTTGGGGAAGAGGAAGCCGTTGTTGCTGGGTACGCTGGGCATGTCCTTCTCATCGGCCAGCGTGATCAGGGGGCCCAGGTTGGAGCCGTCGTCAAGGGCGATGCTGTTGCCATTGTTGGCGGCGTGGATGCCTCCCAGCTCGTGCTCCTTGGGCGCCAGGGTGCCGTTGAGCTTGTGCATGCTGGCACAGTAGGTGGAGTCCAGCAGGGAGTCAACCTCAACCAGAGGCCCGTTCTCCATGCTGCCGACCACCACACCGCCTCCGCCTGTTATGCCTCCACCTGTTATGCCCCCTCCGACTCCGACTCCGACTCCCAGCACCTCTGGAGAGAGGTCCAGGTCGTCCAGCTTCACCTCTGTGGCCTCCACCTTCTCAGCCTTGATGTCCACCAGCAGGTCGTGCACCTCCACCCGCACCCCGGCGGGGACCGGTCCAGCCCCCACCACTGCCACCACCGAGGCCACCGCGTCCCCTGCCACCGTCCCCTCAGGGCCCTTGCACTCGGCGAGCAGGTTGCGCGAGTCGGCGCTCTCGCTGTAGTCGGCCTCGCTCTCGGGCGTCTGCGTCTGCGACGTGTCGTCCAGCTCGCGGATCTCTATCGTTCCGTTGACGGCGGTGGCGGGCTGCGCCGACAGGCCCGAGATGGTGCTGACCGAGCCCTTCTTGCCCTTCTTGATGTTCTCCTCTTCCTGCCGCTGGTACTCCTCGTACATCTTGGCCAGGTACTCCTTATGGGCTTCATAGGTCACCTGACATGAACAAGTGAAGCAGACTTAGCAAGTTTGGACTCTGATTGTCTATGTAAATCCGTTGGCTTTCTAGATGCTTCAAAAAATACAGGCATACATCAAACAGACCATGGCATTTCCATCTACATTTAATCTTTTTATCCTATCCAGAAAATGCATTGGACATCTGTCTGTGTGTCTGTGTGCAAGGTCTGACCTTTAGCAGGTGTCTTGAGGAAAAGCAAAATATATTGGTGCTTATGCTCTATAGCACTGCACTAGTTATATTTAGGTGCTCAAAAAGATGGGACACGAGAATATGTGTGTATAATATCTTATGGTTCCTATATACTATACGCACACACATAATCCCGCAGTGTTTAATGGGGGTGTCTAGTGACATGCAATTTGGCTACAGTGGGCAGGGAAAGTTCGAGCTTCATTTTTATCTCTTTAGGGAGTCTAGGTTTAACAGGTGTTTTGTCACTGAAAAAGCCTAATGGCATGTTCTCCACCAAGCAAATGTCTGCAATCCTAATTGGTGAAAAAGTGAGAACACTTGCTCCACACATGTCAGGGAGCCTATCCTGACAACAGTAAAGTTGTGAAAAATAATGGCTAAAGGGGTGCTGGTGGAATGCATGGACTTACGATGAGAGTAGGCAATGCAGGTTTTAAGTATAATACACACACAAAAGAAATAAGACAGAGTATGATGAAAAGAAAGCGCCGGCCTACCTTGGAGTGGGCGATGGAGAGGGTGTCCACCCAAACGCGCCAACCGCCCCACTCGTACTTGATGGCGTGGTAGAGGAGGATGCGGAAGATGTTGTAGACCATCTCCGTGATCTTCTGCTCCTCGGGGTTCTTGGGGTTGATGTAGCCCAGTGAGAACATCCAGTCCTGCCACACAGAACACTGCAGCAGACACCTGTAGGGTAATCAAATCAAATCACAAACACACAATTACAGGACAAGTCAAGCAAAGAAAAGAAAAGAAAAGTCAAGCAAAGAAAAGCCAGCAAAGCAAAGCAAAGTTTCAACTATAACCACCATTTGTCTGTTCTTTTCTATTCTGTGTTGGCTACTTCTACCTGCTGACCTGAAGCCTGTCCTGTGTGGTTCAGCCTATATATGAGCAGTTTTGGCAGGATGGAATAGAGAGAAGAAAGGTAGCAGCTGTCCATTCTCACCCTTCTTTACTGGTGGGTCTTTGTTGGTTCATTTTACAGGACATATCGACCTACTATTCCTCCTACTCCCCCACCACACACTTTTATTACATTTCTGATCACTGACCATTCATATGACCATATTGTGTTTTGTTTTTCAGTCTCTCTTTAGTTTTTGTTCATGTTTACTGGAATAAATCCTTGAGGTTTCTAATTTAAAGGCACATCCTCTTGTCTTTTGTTGTAGTCTTGAGTCAAGTCGTAACATCCACACCAGGTTACACACTGCTCCACTGGGGAAAACCACTTGTACACTATGTCTTCAGGAGATGGACATATTAATATCCACTTGGCTCTGCTCTCCCATTCCCCATCCTTTGAGCCACCGCCAACCACCACAGCAGCAGCAGAGAGCAGTGAGCAGTCAGCCAACCAGCCAGCCAGGCAGCAACCCACCCAACCAACCAGCCAGGCAGGCAGCAACCCACCCAACCAGCCAGGCAGCAACCCACCCAACCAGCCAGGCAGCAACCCACCCAACCAGCCAGGCAGCAACCCACCCAACCAGCCAGGCAGCAACCCACCCAACCAGCCAGGCAGCAACCCACCCAACCAGCCAGGCAGCCACCCACCCAACCAGCCAGGCAGCAACCCACCCAACCAGCCAGGCAGCAACCCACCCAACCAGCCAGGCAGCAACCCACCCAACCAGGCAGCCAGGCAGCAACCCACCCAACCAGGCAGCCAGGCAGCAACCCACCCAACCAGGCAGCCAGGCAGGCAGCAACCCACCCAACCAGGCAGCCAGGCAGCAACCCACCCAACCAGGCGGCCGGCAAAAGCCCTTATGCGCCTGACTCTGCCATTGGCAATGTAAAATATGCCCGCTTTCGGGGGCCTGGCGCATCAGAGAGCTGCCCGACAGAGAGCCGCGAGTGGAGGTGAAAGGCAGCAGGAGCAGTGGCGAAGCGTGTGTGTGGCAGGGGTGAAGCGTGTGTGTGTGGCGGGGGATGAAGCGTGTGTGTGGCGGGGGATGAAGCGTGTGTGTGTGGCGGGGGTGAAGCGTGTGTGTGGCGGGGGATGAAGCGTGTGTGTGGCGGGGGATGAAGCGTGTGTGTGTGGCGGGGGTGAAGCGTGTGTGTGTGGCGGGGGATGAAGCGTGTGTGTGGCGGGGGTGAAGCGTGTGTGTGGCGGGGGATGAAGCGTGTGTGTGGCGGGGGATGAAGCTTGTGTGTGGAGGGGCAAAGTGTGTGTGTGTGTGGGGAGGAATGCAGTGAGGCAGTGAGTGGCTGCTACAGTGCAGCGCTAATGAGCTCACATGAACCACTCAGGGCCAGTGCGCCACACTTTGCATGTCTTTCAAAGACACTACAGGGAGCATCACAAGGGGCTGGTGTGTGTGTGTGTGTGTGTGTGTGTGTGTGTGTGTGTGTGTGTGTGTGTGTGCAGGTGTGTGTATGTGTGTATGTGTGCGTGTGTGTGTGTGTGGGGGGGGGTTGACTCAGTGGCTTACAGTCAACTAACAATGATGAAAAAAATAGCTTTTCTCCTGACACAGGTACCATTCAGGTCCCATCCTGAATCATTTACCAACATGTACAGCAGTGTTGCTGAGAGAATTATAGTGCCTCATTGCCAGTTTGCAATGCAGATTTTCAAACTTTACATGTGTACCTGTGTAGTCTAACAAATGTGAGTGTACATTTTTGAATTTGTGTCTGTGTGTGTGTATTTTCTGAAAAACATCTGAACACAGCATAGATTTTTGGCATGAGCTTGAGTGACTGTGTGCGAGTGTCTTTGTATGTGTGCTTGTGTGCACATGTGTGTGTGTATGTGCTTGTATGTGTGTGTGTGTGTGTGTGTGTGTGTGTGTGTGTGTGTGTGTGTGTGTGTGTGTACGCGGGTGCGGATGTGTGTGTGCGTGCATGTGCGTGCATATGTGTGTGTGTGTATGTGTGTGTGTGTGTGTATGTGTGCGCATGTGTGTTTGTGTGTCTGTGAGAGAGTGTGTGTCAAGAAAAGAGCTCACCGTCTGTTCTCTCTGCTGTTGCTGAACAGCTTGATCATGTCGGAGAGGAAGAGACGACGCACTTCCATCAGGTCAGCGCTGGGGGTGGAGTTCTTCAGCAGAGTGGCAACAACCTTCAAAATCACTACAGGCACAAACAAATTAAAATGTATTACTCTAATTGGCAGATATTAATTATCAATGTTATTTATCATAACAATAACAGAATCTGAGCTGAACCCTTTGAGCCGTAGGCTATTTTTGCCACATTGAGGCGAGCATGCATTTGGGAGTCATTTGTATTAGAGTAATGTGTTCATATATAACTGGATACAGACAGTAACTAAAACAAATGTCAGCTAATATCATCATTGTCTTTCTTGTGAACACTAAGGTGCACAGACGATTGCTATATCCCATTTAAAACCTCAGGCTGTGCTGTTTCCAATGATTTGTTATCTTCCTGCTTTGTGCAGGAAGTAACTTAACACAAAAAAATGGGTGTGAATTTGGACACACTTTGCATCCATTGGGCTCAAATATCTAGCATCTATTTATTAGCCACACACAGGCACAAACACATGTTGGAGCTCATCAGACACAGACAGGCCCGTGTCTAATATCACAATGAATAACAGTCACTCCTACAACACAAAGACAGTTTCTATGAGAGCTTGTGAGAGTATTCAGACACATACACCTCCCTGTATGTATAAAGGTTGTCTGCTTACTCTGTGTCCCTTTACACCTCTGTTAGCTTATGTCCTCCTTTTTGTAAGTCGTTTTGGATAAAAGCATCAGCCAAATGTAATGTAATGTAATGTAATGTAATGAGTGTGAGGCAGCTCTGTGGGCTGAGCATTCAGTCTTACTGGGGTTCTGGATCTTGACGCTGGAGTCGGGCTCCGGGTGGGGCTTGTGGACCACCTGCGTGCAGACCTGCTCCGTAAGAATCTGCAAAGCCAAAAACATCTCAGTCATCTCAGACGTGTCGGCATTTGGAGGACATTTCAGCCATTGATTCTCAGTCAGAGCTCAGTGAAGGCTGGAATTTCATCAATTTCATCGTATCTGAAAAGTGACAAGGTGTGAAAAGACTTGGTATGCATATGGCCTCCCTTTGATAAGGACAACCAGGGCTGGATGTGTTTATTTCAAAATAACCTGTAAAAAAGTTTAAAAAAAAGTTTTGTTCTGATACAAACCAGCAGACATTTCCAGCTATTACAATCAAGTTTCCGTTGCGATTTCAACCATGTATTTTTGATGTCCCTCAGTCATTGGAGAGTGCATATACTCATGTATTGCCATTCATTTAAGGTAGAGCCTAGTCTTATTAGCCAAAATAGATGCCCGAAGGTGTTGCCAATATGGCTGCTAAGTACAGGGACTTATCTAGAAGGACTCTGATGTGAAGGACTCGGATGATTCCCCACCTAGAAGGACTCTGATGTTAGTCACTTCTCATCATTAAGTCACCCACCTGCCCAACCCCCTTCATTGCTTTCAATTTTGGGGTCTACTGTACTGTACGTGAACTGTGTTTCTGCGGACTGACCTCGTAGAGTGTGTTGTAGGTGGTGACCGTGACGGTGTTGGTGTGCATCATCAGCCTCTCGCCCAGCAGTGTGAAGAGACTGTGTGTGTGCATGATCTCCACCTTCCGCCTGGGAAAGGGACAGACAGGAAAGTAGTGTATTTAGCATTACAATTCTAGATGAGTCTCTTAACCTACAGCATGCTGAAGAGAGCAACAAGAAGAGACTAACATATTGACCACAGAGAGAGAGAGAGACAAACGGCCGGACAAAAAGACAGACAAACATGATGAGGGACTCTACCAACACCTCTTTTCTCCATCAAGACTAATCCACATAGTGAAAAATGGTGAAAGACAGACAGATACACAGACTGAGAGAGGTGGCAAGATGTACAGCCTGAAACATCCAATGCAGTAGACACACAAACAACAAAAAAAAAAAAAAAATTAAACAGACTGAGGTAAACAGAGACAGAGTTATAGAGACATAGAACAAGAGAACAACAGATACACAGCAGCAGATTGGAAGAGAGACAGAAGGAGAGGGATAGACACACACACACACACACAGTTGAAAGAGAGGGACTAATAATGCTGATGGGCCAATAGTTGTTCACTCTGTGTCTGTGCTGGGGCTGGCTCACACTCCATCACAGCTATGGGTAGCCTCACCCAATAAGATGGAGCACAATAAACAAATACATGAAGTGCTGGCAGTTTGACATGATCTCAGCTGACACTCCGATCCTCAAGGGGTGACCCGCACACACATTAAGGTTAACATTCTGCAACACTCTCACACACACACACACACACACACACACACACACAGACACACACACACACACCCACACACACACACACAGCAGATAAATGCACACGTATACACACAACAAAAGGATCTCACAGAGAGGACTGTCACCCATCCAGTCACAGCCAAGCGGTGACAAGGCAATCCCAGCCGTCCTGTCTGGGAGGACAGGCCCCACAGGGGAGGGAAAAAGACGCCGTGACAACAATCGCCGTGGCAACAAAGTGG
>CM059272.1:16988925-16996425 GCA_030347295.1 Setipinna tenuifilis
ACACTATAATGAAGTGATATTAACGGCAAGCAAGTTTCCTTCATCACCAACTTTCCTTGATACGCGTCTTACATTCATGCCACACACACACAAAACTCACACAAAACACACACTTTTCCCCACACCTCAATTTCCAGGAGCTGATGTGTGAATGATGTGCTGCAGTACATGCCCATGCTCGTCATGGAGAATTAGGGCGGGTGCAGGCGCCTCCTCTGCCCCAGAATGCTAACGGCGCTAACCACCCCCCCCCCCCCACACACAGCAGCACTTAGCACCCGGCCAGGGGAATACAGGCCCACCTAGTGACGCACTGACCCCGATTCCTCCCGCCACCATGACTCCACACACGGCTGTCATGGATACACACAGACACAGACACGGACACACACACACACGAACCCCCACAAAGATACGCACACAAGCACAGACAAACGTCATTTACGTTTTACATACACGTACACACACACACACACACACACACACACAAACACACACACACGCACACAGACACGCACACAGACACGCACACAGACACGCACACACACACAGACACGCACACAAGCGCAGACAAACGTCATTTACACTCACACACACACACAAACATCATTTACGCTCGCACACACACACACACTTCCCTCATCTTAATCGAATCAACTGTACAGGAGGTTTCTTTTGATGCGATGTGAAATTGCCAATTGTCCACCCCTCTCTTCCTATCTGTGTGTGCAGCAGTGTGGCTAGGCCTGGATGGCTGTAGTGATGCGGGTTGTCTGAGGTTGTTCACAAGTCTTTTTTTTTTCCCCAGTCCAAATCAGGTCTCAGGTCTTTGAGGGCAATGCCAGGTCAGGTCTCAAACCTTCTGTCCCAAGTCCAAGTCAAGTCTCAAATCTAAACATGTAAATTCATTTATTTGTTTGCTACAAAACAATGAATAAAGTGTGGTTTGATTAGTTTGCTAGTGGTTATTTGTCCACATGGGCCATTTCCCTTTAACCTAACCAAATGATAGACTGACCTATAGACTGACCGATAGACTGACCGAAATAATTAAATAAATAATTCCATGAAATGAGAGAGAGAGAAAGAGAGAGAGAGAGAGAGAGGGAGAGAGAGAAGGAGAGAGCATCTTGATGAGCAACTCTGTAACATGCCTCCAGTGTGTGTGTGTGTGTGTGTGTGTGTGTGTGTGTGTATGTTTGTGTGTGTGTGTCTGTATGTGGTGGCTGGAGATGTCTCCCTCCATTTTAGCAACAGTGATCTGATGTGACTGGACCGTGTGTATCCACACAGGCTGAGGCTCTGTGTCGTGTGATTGGAACTACAGGGGGATGTCTAGAGCACTGCTCCCACGAATTACTCACCAGTCAAGCCAAGCGCATCCAGGGCACCCTTGGCCCTCTGGATGGAGACGTGGACTAAATGAGGCCAGTCTGAAGAATGTGTTCCATCTGGTCAACTCCTTTAATTTCAAACTTGGCCGACACCTCAACACGACTTCAAGGTAAATGCAATTTAGACTCACATCTATGTGGATCTGCTGATAAACCAATGGGTAGCAATGGCATTGTCTCGATGAGTTTTCCCTGGTTCTTTGTTTTCCATCCGATTCTAGTCTAGTGTGTGCGTGTCTGTGTGTGTGTGTGTGTGTATGTGTATGTGTATGTGTATGTATGTGTGTGTGTGTGTGTGTGTGTGCGTGTGCGCGCGTCTGTGTTCTTGGAGTAAAAGACACTTTGTTTATCCAGAAGATTTGCAGTGCTGCTATTGAAATTGTGACTTTTGGAATTGCATATTCAGATCGTATCTGAGTGGATAGTGCATCTATTTGTGCCCTAATATTTATTATGAATTGCAGATTGAAGTAAAGCAGTATTTGTGTGTGTGTGTGTGTGTGTGTGTGTGTGTGTGTGTGTGTGTGTGTGTGTGTGTGTGTGTGTGTGTGTGTGTGAGAGAGTGTGTGAGTGTGTGTGTGTGTGTGTGTGAGTGAGTGTGTGAGTGTGTGAGTATGTGTGTCTGACCACAGACGGTGGATTAGTTAACCCCAGTGGACACACTGATTGACTACATCCCCTCTGCCGGGCTGAGCGATGGCCTTTGGTGGAACCATGGGTAAATAATCGCCACAGAGACCCAACACCTGCACAGCACCACACCCCACCACACACACACACACACACACACACACACACACACCACCTCCACCACCACCACCACCAGCAACCCACTGAGAGGGCACACACAGTTACCATGGCAACTGCACTCCTGTCTCCATTCGCAAGAAGGAAGAGGAGAAGGAAGTGGAGAAGAAAGAGACAAAGAAGAAAGAGGAGGAAAGAAGGGGGGTCAGGATGATCGAGAGAGAAGGGGCAACCATAACTCAGTGTTATCTTGGGCCCCAGAATGCTCCAACAGGCCAGCCATCAGCCACCCCCTTGTCCCGATAACATCAGCTCAGGTACGGCCCTTACACACCCAGTTGTGTTCATCCACCAAGCCCAGCTTTTCCATTTGCCATGAGCGAAGTCCTGTCTAGCAATAATGGTGTGTCAACGTTTTCCATAAGATCTTATCTTAACGTTGTGAAAAGTGTTTTAGACTTCCAGCTGAAGTATTCCTCTTCATCCAGCAGGTCTCAACACTTGCCCTACATCTTTCTGTGACAGCCATAAAGGTTGACTTGATGAGGAACATAGAAAGGGGGTTCTGTTCTCTGTAGAATTCTTATCAACGAACAGTAGTCTCTATACACTATGCATAAAACACAGGTGGATATGTAAAAAGCTATTTCTTTGTAGAGGTTTAAAGACACCATCGCAACATCGAAATGTTCTCTGCAGAGTTCTTATCAAAGAACAGTAGTCTCTATACACTATGGATAAAACACAGGTGGATATGTGAAAAGCTATGTCTTTGTAGAGGTTTAAAGACACCATTGTGACGTCGACCACTGTGCTTAAAGGGTTCAGTGCTGAATGTGGTTTTGGCTTTATGGAAGAGACAGCAATCACATGACACCCTTCCCATTCTGCACTTCTGAAGCTACGTGCTGATTGGCTGATGTCTGGTTTCTATTTGCAAAGCCAAGACTACAGCAAGAGGAACCTCAAGGAACACTTCATTAAATTAAGCAAAAACAAATGTAAATAGAAAAAAAAGTAAAATTGAAAACCCAGACAGCAGCTTTTAAGTGTCTGTCAGTTGTTTACACGTTTGTTTACATGGTATAAGCATGTGTGTTTGTGCAGGATACGTTGACTGTGTTCATGTGTGAGTGACACATTAAAAAAAACTGGAAGGACGGAAAGGAAATGAAAGAAAAATATACACAAAGAGCAAGGAGCATCAAGAGGACACCATTTTGTAGACATAAATCTGCTGATGCTAAAACTGGCAGATGCAACATGAGAGAGAAACTCAGAGTACATCACAGTGTATTTACAAAGTGCTTTAGTTAAAAGCTCCTGAATTTCCACAATACTTTAAACGACGCTATCTACTGCACTTTCCTTCCTCAAAAAAGAAAAAAAAAGACAAAAAGATGTAGCTTCTCTGGTGGGCCGAGTGTGACAGCAGGACAGGAGATAATGATCCAGCAGCACACTGATTTGAAGCTCTTAACATGAGAGTGATTAACACACCCAAGGATTCCTCCTCATTTCAGCACATCTACCCCACCACACCACACCACACCACATGACAGTCCCACTGGACCAGCCTGCTCCTGTGTTGTGTATGGCTGTGCATCAATGGATGAATACATTTACTCTCATACAAGTAAAGAACACTATATGGGGATGAACACACACAATTTGCATTAAAGAAAGGGATGGACACACAGACACTCATTCATACTGGGACTGTGTGTAAAAGGACACATATGAATAATCACAGTGACGTGATGATCTTCAAATCAGTCAATTCAGTTTAAACCAATAACAGTTTTGTTGTTTATTGCTATCCTTTTATTTGTAAAGGACATTAGGTCAACCCTGTTGTGTTATATATGCTATAATATAAATACATTTACTTGCCATATTCAGGATTGTCTGTGTGTATGCTTCAATATATGACTATGATACGAGTACTTATTTAGAAGGTGGACATTTTCAGGTGTTAACTCGAATCCTCAACATGACTTATACCCACAGCTTCTCCTTTTTGGGTGGAAATATGCTGCTGCTGAGTCACTCAAGCATATACACACACACACACACACACACACACACACACACAAACACACACACAAACACACACACAAACACACATACACACACACACAACTAGGATCAGATGGAAAACAGAGAACCAGAGACCGTCACGCCACACAAGTTGTACAACACTCCAGATGGCTCAGCAGTCAGGCTGTGTGTGTATATGCGTGAGAGAGTGTGTGTGTCTGAGAGTGTGTCTGACTGTGTATGTGTGTGTGTGTGAGAGAGAGAGACAGTGTGTGCGAGAGTGTGAGAGTGTGCATGAGTGTGAGAGTGTGCATGTGTGTGTGTGTGTGTGTGTGTGTGTGTGTGTGAGGGGTGGTGGTGGTGGAATAGACAAACAATGGGTGTGCAAGCTGTGATCCTTAAGTAAGCATTAGTGCTGACTCTGCTGTTTGGGCTATGTGGGTTATTGATACCAGACTGCAAGATATGGTGATGAGGCTAAGGGGGAAAAGTCAAAACAACCTTACGGAAACCATCAGCACACATGCCAACACATGAGAATAAAAGTAAAAGAAGAGGCAAAGAAAGGAAGGCAAGACAGAATAAAGGAGACAATGAAGGATGGAAAGAAAGACAAGGAAAGTGTGTGTGTGTGTGTGTGTGTGTGTGTATGTATGTGTATGTATGTGTGTGTGTGTGTGTGTGTGTGTGTGTGTGTGTGTGTGTGTGTGTGTGTGTGTGTGTGTGTGTGTCTGTATGTGTGTGTGTACGCCTATCGAGCTCACCCAGGCCTTTGGGGGTGATGCCGCTGCTCTCCTGCAGGTTGCTGGCCCAGTAGTAGTCCTTGTTTGTATGTGTGTGTGTGTGTGTGTGTGTGTGTGTGTGTGTGTGTAGGTGTGTGTGTGCTCACCCAGGCCTTTTGGGGTGATGGCGCTGCTCTCCTGCGGGTTGCTGGCCCAGTAGTAGTACTTGAGTGTGTGCATGAGCTGCAGCACCGTGCCCACCCGCCGGATGGTGGAGTAGATGGTGGCCGTGCCGATGAACTCTGCCGACAGGTACGTGTACAGGGACAGCTGCACCTGCAGGACCAGACCAGGACAAGGAGGAAGAGGAGGGGGAACATGTCAGTGGTGATGAAGATTTCAGGGCTCTGTGCATATCTGTCTACATCAAAATGTGTGAGAGGGCAGCTGCCCTTCCAGACACTGTGGACTAAATACAGATTTAATATAAATTAAAAGAGGGAGATCGTAAGTTTGACGGCCTTCCTAGCGAGAGTTAACACGCATTACGTACACACGCACATGCACACACACACGCACACCCACACACAGATACACACACACACACAGTTGAGTGTATGTGGACTAACATGGCCGGTAAGGTAATTAGGAGGTGTTCTAATGAGGTCATACAGAGCCCTTGGTTCCATCTTTGGAACTAATCTAGTGCATGATCACATACACACACATGTTCACACACACGTTCACACACGTTCACACACACACGCACACACACATGTTCACACACACGTTCACACACACGGTCACACACACACGTACACACACACACGGTCACACACACGTACACACACACGTACACACACACACATACACACACAGGCCAGCTCTGAGGGGAAGGGTTTCTTTAGACCTTCATTCTATTTCCTCCCTCCCTCTCTCCCTCTTTCTATCTCTCCAGCAGTTAGAGACTGAGGGGAGAAAATAGAATAGAATAGGACAGAAAGCAGAGCGCAGTGGAAACAACAAAAGCAGGCCCATGTTGATGAAGCAGAAAATGCCCTGCCTACAGTGAGGTCTTCATTATGCAGGCCTTAGGCTGGGCGCCATCACAACCCTGGCGAGACTGCTTGCCTTTGGCACCCTATTTCTTTGTGTGTGTGCATGTGTGTGTATGTGTATGTGTATGTGTGTATGTATGTATGTATGTGTGTGTGTGTGTGTGTGTGTGTGTGTGTGTGTGTGTAAGACTTTGAATGAATGTGTGTGTGTGTGTGTGTGTGTGTGTGTGTGTGTGTGTGTGTACTGTATGTGTGTGTGTGTGTGTGTGTGTGTGTGTGTGTGTGTGTGTGTGTGTGTGTGTGTGTGTCGCAGCTTGTCCAGAGGCTTTCTCCAGCCAGAAAGCCATTCAAGCTGTCAGGGGTGATGGAGTAGAGACGTGAGGTGAGGAGAGCAGATGGAAGAGATGGGAGGAAGGAAAGAGGAGGAGGAGGAGGAGGAGGAGGAGGAGGAGGAGGTGGGCAGGAAGAGAGGGAGGGAGGGAGGGAGAATGAAAGAGGTGGTGGTGCAAAGGGAAAGAAGAGGAGAGGAGGTGGTGGAGGGAGGAGGAGGTGGTACAGAGATGGTGGAAAAGCAGGTAGGTGGGGAAGAGGGAAAGAGGAAGGTGGAGGGAAGAGGAGATGAGGTGGACGAGAGAGAAAGGGTGAGGTGGAGGAAAGGGAGAGATGAAGGTGAAGGAGGGAGGAGAGAAGAGGTGGAAAAAGAAGGTGAAAGGAGGTGATGGAGGGAGGTGGTAGTGGAGAGATGATGGGGGAGTAGGTAGTGCAGAAGAAAAGAAGGAGAGGGAGGATAGAGGAGAGAAGATAAGACAGAAGGTGGGCCATACAAAGGAGATGGAGGGGAAGAGAGATAAAAGAGGAGGGGAGGGAGGGAAGAGAGAGAAGGTGGGGAAAATGAGGTGCAAGAGAGAGGAGGTGGTGTTGTAGAGGCAATGAGAGAGGATGTAGCAGAAGTGCTTTTATTATCAGCATAGTGCCCGTTATCAGCCATTTTGTTGCAGTTCCACTTTAAAATCAGACCTTCCCTGGTGAAAAAGAAGTTATTCCTGTGAAAATAGACAAATTCAGCTCCTGGTTGGTTTGATTGAGGGAGCTTATCAAGTTTACTTTGAACTGATTTTGCATCGAAATGTCTCTCACCACCCAGCTAATAATGAGATTTGCTTATGGTAGTGGAGAAAAAAAGAAGAAGGGAGAAGGTTGAGGGAGGAGGTGGTAAATACGGAGGAAAGACAGAATAGAGAAAACAATGAGAGGGAAGGCGTAGAAGAGAGAAAGAGGAGGAGGTGGAGAGAAGGAGAGGAGGAGTATAGTATAGTATAGTATAGTATAGTATAGTATAGTATAGTATAGTACAGTACAGTACAGTACAGTACAGTATAAGACAGTATATCGAATTTTTTATTGTGACCCTGGGGAGACATTTTTCTCAGCAAGTTTCCCAGTAAAGAGGTGGAGGAGGGAGGAGAGAGGAGGTAGAAAAATGCAGTGGAAGAGGGAGGAGATGCTGGTGTTGATCTGACCTGAGCTAGCTACTGCTTT
>CM059272.1:17001425-17006425 GCA_030347295.1 Setipinna tenuifilis
AGTGAGATGTCTTTGGGGATATTACAATTTACTCAACAAGATGCAGGCCTTGTTAAGGTAAAAAAATCCCACCTCTAATGACTTACACTCTATCCCACAAGGAAAGAAAAAAAACAACAACAAAAACACACAAACAAAAATAGCTGAGAATAGCTGAATGAACGCAGTTGCAGTTGAAATAAACAGTGGTGTATATTTTTAAGTTTAATTCTAATGACATGATTTCTGTCTACACAGCTTATTCTAAATGTGCAATGCTGCCCTACAAAGGCAAAGTACAGTAACTATGTGAACACATAAACGGAAAAATGGCTTTAAAGTGGTCATACTGCCTAGTCAAACATGCTGTACATATAATAGTTGGGATACTTTTATCTACTTTCTTAATAGCAAGAAGCAAGAGATTTAGTCACGAAACAAAAGAGGTGTTATGAAGTCAATTTCCAGTCTAAACTCTATTTGACAAAAATATGTAGTTACTGCCTTTTGGGTTTGTAGGACAGAATGGCATCCTTAAAGAGCCAACCACCACATCAAATGCTACTCATACTAAGGTGGGCTGGATCACTGGTGAGGGTTTGGGGGGGTGGGGGGGTAGGTGAGCGGGGGCAGGGACACCCACCTGCAGCATGAGGGCGTGGGGGGAGTGCACGAAGATGGAGGGGTTCTCGCGGGGCGAGGACTCCAGGCACAGCTGGGCGTCGGTGGCCTTGGCGTTGTACGTGAAGGAGATGCTGCTGGCCAGCTTCCCGTCGTACAGCACCTGCTTGTGATGCTCCGCCAAGTGGATGTCACTCTCTGATTTAAACTTGAACGTGCCCTGTGTGCAGAAAAGAGAGGTGGAAAGACGAAAAGAGATGGAGACAGAGAAAAAGAATTCAAACACTTTTTCATGGTTTAACAGAAGTTTGAATCAGAATTTTTTTTTTACAGACAGTATTTTTTCATGTAGTGTTATCTGAACTCAGTAAATCTCTACTATAATATTCATACCAAATCACCCTTTTATAACTTATAGGTACAAGTAGATGCATTAGCAGTTTTGTCAGTGGGGTTGAGGCACTGTCTTTGCGATGGGCTTACGTTACCACCCTTGTTCACTCGCCCCAGTCCAAAACAAAATTGATTTATTTTCCATTAATTAATACATCTGATAACCATTCACAAGCTTTAAGTACACAACAGAGATCCAAAGTCAACCTTAATGAATAACAGCCTTTTCTTGATGGAACATGTCAAACATAATGAAATATAAAACACATGATTGATTTGATTTCATTCAAATTTCATCACTTTTTACAAAACTTTCAAAAGAATTCAGATTTGTATAACCTTGGGAAGTCTTGAAACAGGGAGAAGAGAGACATAAAAAGAGTAGAGAATGAACTTTCAAATAACTTGAATAAAGAACAAAGTTGAAAACAAACTTTGAAGCATTTTTAAATAAAAACTTTGAAATGTGGCATAACCATGAAAAAGAGCCATGTGGGCGCCGGCACTGGAGGACTCCTCAGGGCAAACAGCACCACTGAAACAGCTGGAGCTGGAGCTGGAGCAGGCACCAAACCCCCCACCTCACACACAGCTCCTCTGACTGCAGTGGGCCACTCTGGGTCATGTGTAGTGTGTGTGTGTGTGTGTGTGTGTCATGTGTAATGTGGTTTGGCCTTAGCCACTGAGTGCTGATAACGGGCAGCTGCTGCCACAATGTGCCAAGGCTTCAGAGAGGGCAGAAAGTGGGTTGAGTTTGGAGACTGGGTTTGGACTAAATACCTCCCTGCCCTGTTTCTCATGTAGCCCCCCACCCCCACTTCCCCCTCCTAACATCACCCAATTCCCATGCCCCCTGTCAGTTCATCTTAAGGGCTTTGCTCATGCGGAGTCAAGTCTACACGTTTCACATCCTGACTTTGTGCCACACGAAACACTGACTTTGTGCCACCTGACACAAAGGGTGCAACCCTTGTTGTTTTGACAAGTCCAAGAGGAGTTTAAAATCAAGAGGACTCCACTGAATAGGAAACGACACTTAGCGAAATCTAAAAAAAAAACACAACACGATAACAAAACAGCCGGTACTCATGATTAAGCCGGGCCCCTCCTCATTGCCTTTCAAAGGGGCCCGTTCAAAGGCCCCACGCATCCTCCTTAATTGCCAGCACCCTTCACAAAGGGGCCCACGAGTGCTACCTGTCAGATGGGAGGACATAACGAGCCTCTTCTCTCCTCTACTCTCCTCTCCTCTCCTCCTCTCCACTCCACTCCTCTCCTCTCCTGCACACAAAGAGGCGCGCCCACGTCAGGCGTGCTGAGAGCGCACTGGCCTCTTGCCAACGCCGCCGCTGCTGCACTTAGCAACAAAAGACAACGAGGAGACGGAGCCCGAGCAGCGCTGACACACACGGCCCCCACACTGCCACATAATACACAGCAGGGAGAGAGAGAGAGAGAGACAGACAGACAGACAGAGAGAGAGACAGAGAGAGAGACAGATGTATAGAGGTAAGAAGAGAGAAAGAGATCTGTGGGTGAAGAAGAAAGGAGGAAAAAGAGCAAAGTGAGAGACAGGTAAAAAGAGAGAGAGAAAGAAAGAAAGAGAGAGAGAGAGAGCGAGAGAGAGACAGACAGAGAATGTGTGTGTGTGTGTGTGTGTGTGTGTGTGTGCATGTGAGTCCAAATGACTACTCGTGCCTGTATTTTGTGTACCTGCTCACAATACCCAGGTCTACTTTTTTATCTTCAATACAAGAGTACAAATACAATATCCTCACGTCATGCTGCTGACAAACCAGCACAGAGACAGAGAACAGAGCCCGCTGTGATCCAGGGGTATAGGAACACTGGATACATGTGCAGACAACTTCACCAGCAGCGTCACATCACATCACAACTACTGCCACAAGGCAGAGAGAAAGCATGCACTACATACATATTATAGGACAGGAGCTTAGAGAGTTAGAGAGTCACACACAGACAGACAGACAAAAAAGACAGAGATAAGCAGAGAAAAGACTGGCAAAGTGTGTGTGTGGGGGAAGGGGGGCAGAGACAGAGAGAAAGATGTAGGGAGAGAGACAAAGAGAGGGAGATAGAGAGAGGGAGATAGAGAAAGAGACAGACAGACAGAGAAACAGGGAGCCAGACAGGCATTAAAAGAGAACCAAGTAATGAATGAACTTTGAATAAAATTCAGACAAACAGACAGATAGATAAAAAGACAAGAAAGATATGGGTGTGGTATAGAAAGAGAGAGAGAGACAGAGAGAGAGAGAGAGAGAGAGAGAGAGGAGGAGAGAGAAGGAGAGGAAGAGAGATGATGAACCACTGATTTCCAAATGATTGGACATAGTGTTCTCTCTGCATTGTCAACTCTCCTCCCCAACCAACTCTGCACACTGCTCACGCCTCGAGTTGTTTCGCCAGTCCTGCATCTTTCACCAGCAGGGGGGGAGGATGGGGAGGTTGTTACAGGACACCCAGCCAAGGGCCCCAAAGACTGACACGGCATTGCTGTCTCGCTGCTGGTCGCTGAACATTAGTCTGGACTGACCGGAAGGGGGGTAAGTGGATCAGAGAGCAGAGGGGCAGGGGCAGGGGCAGGGGCAGGGGCAGGGAGAAAGCCAGCCCAGCCGAACGGGGCAAGGTGTCTGTGAAGCGGGTCACTGCTCCTGCTAGCACGGCCTGTTCCTTATGCTGGCGCCAAGTGGGCGCGCTGGAGCCGGGCACACGCGTACGTTTACTGGGGAGCGTACTGCAGCGGCTCGCTTCCTTGCCCACTTCTCTGGTGCGCTCGTTCCCTCTGCCTTTTTTAACAGGCCTGCCTCCCCAGAGAGGGCGGGATGGGAGCGAGAACCAGCTGCTGCAGAATTCACTGACAGAGATAAACGGCAGAGGAACCAGAGTGCACACTCCAGAGTGTGTGTGTGTGTGTGTGAGTGTGTGTGAGTGTGAGTGTGTGTGTGTGTGTGTGTGTGTGTGTGTGTGTGTGTGTGTGTGTGTGTGTGTGTGTATGCGTGTGTGTGTGTGTATGCGTGTGTGTCCTTTTTTGCACGACACCCCCCGCCCCACACACATACACACACACACACACTTTCTCTCTCATTCAGACACACAAGCTCTTAATCTTCCTCTCCCTCAGTCTTTGTTACACACACATTCACAGACACACTACACACACACACACACACACACACACACACACAGATACACACTTTCCTGCCCTCTCTCCCACTCCTGTCCCTCCCGCTATATATGTATATATGGTGCACTCAATACCCATCCCTTGGCCCCAGCTCCACACAAACAGGCCGTCTACAGCAGTGGGCTGCACAAGGCTGGCGTTTGGTGGGCTGGTGCCATGCAGATAAGCCAGCAGTCGACAGCTTGTCTGGCTATGACACCCTGTCTGGCTTCTGGTAGAGAACGTGATTTGTATTACAGCCACATCAACAGAACTGACACAGACACAGACACACACACACAGACAGACAGACACAGACAACACACATGCACGCAGACGCACACATGCAAGTACTAAGCCGCAGGAGATCCTAAAGGATCTTTTTTGTCAGTGCCAAAGGCTAGTGTGGGACAGCAGGTCACCAAAGTAGAGTGAGCAGTGCCTCCACAGGTAAGCTGAGCATCTACACCAACACCTGAAGCCATAAATACGTATGCTACTGCCCATGTACAGCTGTGAGCTCCTGGGATGAGATAATCAGCGTGCAGCCCAAAAGTACTAGAGAACATGTTATACCTTATACACCTTGTTACATTTTATGTATACCATTTAAGTAAACGATGAGAACGGAATCACTAATTATTAATTAGATGTCCTCTTGTAATGTTTAGTGGTGACATTAACTATAATTACACCCAAAAATGGCTAAGAATCCACGTGCTGTTACTGTTTGTCGATATATTCTACAATTTGTATACAATACATTCTGAACAACAGCACAGACGCACTGTAAAACGTGTGGTGAGACACAGTCATATCT
>CM059272.1:17008925-17023925 GCA_030347295.1 Setipinna tenuifilis
AGATGGGAAGGAAAAGGAGAAGAGACACCTTATATTCTATGCCTCTGCTTTTAAAATTCTTATCATATCCACCTCACCATGTAAATGTGCAAAAGCCATGTTAGTGTTTGATGTCTGATATAATAGAATGGTTGGGATGGGAAATTTGATGAATGCTGCCGTTTTTAGAGTTTGAGGTTGTTTCTGGAACTTACAGATGCAATGGCTGTGAAGGTGCACTGGAACAATCCTTCCTAAAATGCTTTAAACCTTTTTAAATGAGTTGATAGTGGTGTGTGTTGATATGGCACAGAAACTACAGGAAATGATGGTTTCCATCGGGTCATGTACTGTATGTAATGTACATAGTTTTGTCCATTGACTTGTACAGAACACCCAATGAGTTGTTGGTAATACTATGCTGCTTAGAAAGGTCAATAAAAGATTTTTACACTGCTTTAAAACGACTTACAAATTTGAATAGAAAACCGGCAATATTTTCGTTATCATAACTTACAATATAAAAAAAATATTTTTGTATGACCACTCTGACATTTGTTTGCTACTGCCTTAACTACTCAGGTACAGACGTTGTGGAGTTTAATTTGTGTTAAGGTCTCTTTGTAAATCGTTTTTAAAAAGATACAAACAAACAACACACAAGTATTCACTGCACAAACTAAAGCATCTTTATTTCAAGGCCCCATTGCAGAGGTTCCATAAACATCAAGAAAGAAATCAACAGGTTTTTCTGCAGGTCAGATACTTCCAGCGTCTATCCCTGAAAACACACAGACACAAAAAAGATTTTACAGGATACTTTACTAATACTATATTTTTTGCATCTATGGACATTCAGCCTATTAAAAATCAGCTGGAACGCTTGTTATAACGTATTACAAGTTATTGGTACATGACCAATGGATGAAATACTCACTCATGATGGTTCTCATGGTAGCTGTGGGCTCCTGCTAGGTACTGATCAGAAGGAACAGCCCAGCTGATGATGCCGTCAAAATTGTTAACATAGCCACTCCAATTGCAATTACCAGTGCAGAAGCTACTTTGTGTGCAGCACACAAATTTCCATCTGTCAGAAAAAACACAGAAAACGTCAATTTAGAAATCAAGCACCAATAACATCAACTGTTGCCAACTGTCGCTACATGCGGTTCTAAGTTGCATGCTGCTGCACATCCCTGTAGAGTTAGCACAAAGTAGTTAATGCCAATTAATGACCAACACTAGATTTGTATACATGTCATTGGCAATGAGGAGTCCACAGGAAAAATGGGCATAGTCACAAAATCAATACCTATCAGTAGTTGCACTGAAACTCCAGCTTTTTAAAAATGTAATTTTGTGAATAAATGAGCATATTGTATTTTAAAATAGTGTTTACTTATAAAATCAAAAGAAAAATCAAACTTATAAATTTTTTCTGTGGACTTAAATATCAATGACTGATGCTCACTTTCTTAAACCATTTGGAACATTTTTGGACCTTGGTGATAACTGAAAATTTTCAGTCACATTACCTTCTGTCCTCATGATGGTTGTCATGGTAACTGTACATGCCAGAAATCACATGGTAGGAAGGACACTGGAAGTGTAGGACCCCATCAAAGTCATTCACCCAGTTAGTTGTGAAACAGCTTGGTGTCTGCGAAAAAGTCCGCTGGCAATCAAAATCCCACAACCGGTCTTCATAGTGATTGTTATGCTCACTAAAAACAGATAAGAGGAACTGAACATACTGACACATTCATTGGTGGTTACATACAGAACATGCTAGCATATGATGTACGAATGAAAGTATACAGAGTAGCAACATCTAAAATGTACCTGATATCGATTTTTAGTGCTGTCATGCTGCATTTGGACTGTCAACTAAAGCAATTTTGCTAAGCTAGGCTGGACAGAACATTGGGATGGCTAGCTTGACAACCAAAGGTATGGAACCAACAATTGTGTTTTGGCCATGGCGCCGGGCTAGCCTCACGGCCTGGAAGGCAGGACAGGGAGTCGATGTTTTCAAGCCAGAAACTGTGTTTTTATTTTCTGTCTCAAAACAGGAAAATTGTCGTCCAGAGAAAAACAAAAGAAAAACTCCAAACGAAATAATCAATCAAAATTAAGTGAAAGTGAAAGCCCACCTGGACCACACCCAACTCCCAGTTGTCATTGTGACACAGCACACACAACGAAATTACCTTTATGCCTCACCCGTGCAAGGGGGCAGCCCCCAACGGCGCCCCTGGGGAGCAGTGCGGCAGGATGGTACCATGCTCAGGGTACCTCAGTCATGGAGGAGGATGGGTAGAGCACTGGTTAATTACTCTCCCCACCAACCTGGCGGGCCAGGAGTCGAACCGGCAACCTTTGGGCTACAAGTCCGACGCCCTAACCGCTTACCCATGACTGTTCAAACTAAACAAAAAACTTTTCAAAAGATAACAAATGAAATTCAATAATAGAAATAATTGCAAAACTTGTGCTCATACTCTCTGGTTATTAACAAGTGTTCTGTAGCTCACCTCAACCAAGACTGACTGCTTTGTGCTTCCCCCTGGGTTTTCTAGCCCATGGGCCAAACCATGTCATGTGCAAAATCAATCAAGGTTAAAAGGCTAAAAACCAATACAAAAATATATATAAATACTATAAAGATAATAAATAGTCCGGTTTAAAAATGCATACACCACATACATCACAAACAGTTATAAAATACACAGACACACAAACACCCCTCTTTCCCCACACACTGGTGCAACACGCAAAGTATAATTGTCCCTCGGGAGTTACCGTCGGGTCTTTTGGTCAGCGTCAGGAAGTCCACGAACACCTCCAAGGTAAGCCATGCTTAGCTCACTTGTTTGTCCGGTAATGTTTGCTATTGTTTGCCAAAGGAAAATATTTGCCATGTTCAAAGTTCTTATCTCAGTTGGCAACTCCTGACGATATGAACAGTTTTATTGACTGTGTGTATTTGTTGTGTTGCAGATGCGTCCTCCCGTGCCTGCCAGCTGCATGCTCACGTTCGGGGTTTTAAAAGAAATAAAAGGCTGTGTTTTAAAACGTGTGTCGTGTCGTGTTTTAACAAGTGGTGTAAAAATGGTAACGGGCTACCGCACCGTTACAGGCCATAGCAATGGTCGGTTTAAAATTAGTTAAATTAGTTTGTCCAAGTAGTTAAAAAAAGCAAAGAAAAGACTCATCTTGTGACAGAAAGAAGTAGTTCTAAAAACAAGTTTGTTTTAGTGATTAAAACATGGAAATTATTTCCTCAAATTAACATCAGGGAAGTGTGGTAACCATGGTATAAGCAGGATAATGGGCTCACTGCGTTTGTGTATGAGAGGGTTAATTCACTTCGAGGTGTAACATTACCACCTCAAACATGCATTAACTTTTTGATACGAACACCCATTATCCCTTACATTTTTTAACATTCCTCATCCAGACAAGGACCAACATAATTAGTGTAATGGAAAACTAGGAAAATGATCAAACCTTTTTATTACCTCATGATATAAGAAATAGAGTCAGAGCTGGGACAATTAAAGGTCAAAGCCTCGTCAAAGCCATTCTGCCAGCGCACACCTGCATTGCAAAAAATATAAAAGTAAATAAATGATGAAATGTTCAATATCACAAAAATGTTGTCAAAAACATTTATTTAAAAATATCACTGCACTGTGCTTACCTTGTGCTTCAACCAGTAGAGATGCGATGGACAGGAAAAGGACATGAATGATCTTCATGGCTGTGTAGAGATCTCAATGTTGCGATGTTGTGGTGGACGGAGAATTGCGGTGAACCAGCCCTCTTAACCTCTCTCTGGGTTATTTCAGGTTATCATCTTGAAACTTGGCACGTGTTTGTCTGACTCATTATGTACTTATGATGGCGAACTGTGACATCAACCTCGCACTGTACTCTGTAACAGGGGCGTTCCTAGAGGTATTTTACCGGGGCCCCGGTATGGAAATATGAATTAATTAATTTTTTTAGGCAATATGTGTCGCATGTCTTTGGTCATTTATTCCCGCGGCCGCGACTGTAACTGAACTGGTACCAGCTTGCTCGCTCGCGCACTCAAGTGTTTAGTAAACAGGTAGGCATGTTACATGGCATGTCACACATGACATGCCGCATGTGTGGTTACTGTAGGCTGGCTGTGTTTGTGAACCCTCCATACAGCGACTATTCACTCTGGCGTTACAATGAACAGTAAGTGGTTATATTTTTTATCCTCTGGGTATTGCTGTATATCGCCCACGCATCGCCTGTCACAAAAAACACTTTATTAAAAAAGTTAGGGGGCGCACGTGAAGGTCAATTTTGGTCACGTCTGCCTTTTCAATGTTCGCCAGTTAGCTGATGAGCGTATTAGGCCTAAACTTCTGTAACTGTTCAGCAGCTCATTTATAAATAGGCTATTACAAATGGCAAATCACCGACGACAGTATGCAATCTTCTGAATGGTTTCGTTTTAACGTTTTAGCGTTTTAGAGGGTGATTGTGACTCCTCTAAGCTAGTTAGCCAGGTCATATTGAGTGCGTTCACATGGACAAGTCGAAACCACTTGGAACTGGTTTGGGATCGTACCAGCTTCATGTGAACGGAGATTGGTTTGGATTGGAATTGGTTTTCCTTATCCCCCTGCGACTCCAGGCCGGGGCTGTTTCGAAACCACTTCGACTGCCATGTGAACGGGATCGGATTGATTTTCATGTATTGCGCATGTATCAACGAAATAAAAAACGCAGTTTGTTCCTTCATACAGACTTTCTAACACAGCAGAATGCACAACACGTACGCGAATGCGTCAAACTCCTGGAACACCATGTTCGTATGCCGCCAGAAAGTTTGTTTATTGTCTTTATTTAGTAGGAACAGTGCAGAGCCCATAGAAGATGTGCCAGAGTATTACGTTTTTGTTTAGACCACCTTATTGTTTAAGTGGGTAATAATATCCGGTGAAAGGAGAAGGCTATGTAAATACATTTGCACTGACTGACTTGTAAGATTTTCTTTAGCCACTGTTTTGCTATGTGGAATAACCGGAATGAGAGGTGAAAAGTTCAGTCTCCTCTACGCGTCGTCTGTATGCACTGTAGGCATATGTGTGCAGTGCTGTAGTCTGCTGTTGCGTATACGATAAGATACATCTTACCTACGTAGCAGCTTTGTTGTGGGCAAATGTTTACTCGTGTTATGTCCATTATTTTAGTTATGTGTCGTTAGTCGCGTTATGTCCAACATTGTAGCAGCTAGCATTGTAAATGTTATCAGCCTGGGTCGTCATGGCTGGGTCGGCACGTTTTTGCCCAAACAACACGAAACTCGGTACTGCACACACTGGTAATATTATGATGACGCCGTCCAAATTTGAGATCAAGCGGATGAGTGGTTCAAGAGTTATGCGTGGAAGAGACGTTCCTTGTATTAAAAGATAATAATAGAAAGATAGAAGTTGACTACAGCGCCCCCGCCTAGCGTAGCGGAAAGGGCCGGAACTCTCGCCGAATCCGCTTAGACGAACTGCATGTGAACAGGGACTTGGGGGACAGACCACCCGTTGTGAACCAATCCCAAACCAAACCAATCTCACCATGTGAACGCAGTGACTGATTGTAATGAGCCAAGCCATACATTGCCATATATAGCTCTGTCAATCTAGCGAGCTTATTTTGATCTTTTGTATCTAAAATTTTACTCGATGTTATTTGTCTGTGTGTACTATTTATTATGTTTTTTTATGATGAAAAAGTGTTAAAAATTTTTTGCTCACGCGCTTCGCGTGAGCAAACGGGCCTCTGCTGTGCCCCAAACGGGCCTCTGCTGTACCCCAGTACTCTATTCAGTCTAGTGACGCCTCTGCTCTGTAATGCTGTCAGGCTACTCTTAAAATCACACAGAAAACCATACTTCTGCTAACAAGATGTAAATCTACAAGAAGCGCATGATCCGACCTTTTTGGATTAAAATAATAAGCCTAATTGCACTATGTACTTTGACAATTTTAGTTTACAAAAAAAAAATCTAATTACGATTTTCATGTAAAATCCTTGACATTTAATACATTTATTACAATAGCCATCAGTCAACTTACTGCGTTGTCAACTTACTGCATTTGAGCTTATGATTACATAGTGAACTATTTGAATTGTAAAATAAATAAATAAATATGATAAATGAATACAATAGATATAATAAATAACTCTCAGCAGAGTGCTAAATTGGTTTATGTTTTTTGTGCCCAACTATTGACACAACATAAGTGCTGAAATTTTCAGTGATGTTTGGATGTCATTAAAAATGCATCATAATGTGGTTAAACTTTTGGTAGAGGGGGTAGTGTTAAAACCTGGATATTTAATGAAGAACTGTATTATTAATGTATTATTTTTTCTAACATAATACAGACATCAAAAGTTATAACCTTTTGAATTTTAAAGTGTTAAACATTAACATCTATGCTGGAATTGATAATGTGTGGGAATACTCTCAGCTGTAAGTCCTTGGAGACAGCAGCACTAAAAAGATCATTTAAAAGGCATGATTGCAAAAATTAAAGTGTGGTGAGGGGAGGTCTCTAAGGTTAGATTGGGGTGAAGTGAAGAAGTGCAGAAATACCCAAAGCTGCAGAATCTTTCATAGCACTGATAGCACTCATTCCGACTTTTAGTTCAACTACAAACATTCTTTTCCTCTCAATCCTCTTCTAAATCTTATTCTAAATATTACCATCACACTATGTTAAATTGATTAAGTTTAACTATCAAAATGATCATATTCTAGGTGTTGCTGACAGCTTACCGTGACCATTCAAACCAAAATGAGAAACGGCAGGGAAGAGTTGTGGTCCTTTGTGTACTTTAAGGCTGCTTTCACACCTACTTTGTTTCATTCCAAACCCTAAACTCATACAAATATTTGCCATTGTTCCTGGGTACCGTTCCATGGTCACATGGCAAACTTTTAGAATGGAACAAATAATGTAAACAAACCCCTGTTGGTGTGATGAGAACTCCGTGAGAAATGTAACCGAGATGAATAAATGTGAATGTCCATGCAATTTTATTTGAACATGGAGGGTTGAGAAAAAAAATCATACTGGTTTCAGTGAGAAAATCATAACATGTCATGTAATGTTACAATAAGTGTGAAAGCACGCTCACCCTAAGATTCATACCTGTTTGGAGACCATCTGTTCAAGAAGCACAAATTCAAGCTTTATATGTTCAAGCTTTATATGTTTTTTTGAATCCATTCTAATACAGACTTTGCCCTACTTGTGTTTTTTTATCTCAGTTTTATTTAGTTTCTATTTACCTTATCCTCAGTTTCTCCTTCACTTGGTCCCCCTTTGCAGGCTATTACTGAGATAAATACTTCTTCTGCCATAAATGATTCCATCCTTGCCGAAGCCACGGAATAGTATTCCGTACCCCAGTGCACCCTAGTCCTTATCTTTGCACACTGTTTATCCATTTATTTAAAAAAAAACATTTTTTTTTCATGCACAAAGTGGGAAAAAAACAACAAATGACAGCAGGCAATGCTGAGGAAAAGTGCGTGATGACACTTTCTAAGAAATTATTACAGACTCATTTTCCTCCCTCTGAGTCACAAGGCACAACGAGAGGATAGAAAAGTGAGTGACAGAGACTATTTTTTTTTTTTTTTATCTTTCCTTCTTGAGTGTATTTTAGTGGAAGACCATGGGGAGAAAGAGGATGAATATGGACACACAGATATGAGGCATCAAAAAAAATCCGTTGGAGGTGACAAGATTGCTCATACTCACGTCGTTAGTGTTGACGTGCCAGGCCATGTCGCCGTAGGAGACGAGCTGGCCGTTGACATAGCAACGGATCTCGCTGTTCCTCCAGCGGTTGTAGATGTGGACGATGCTGATCATGTACCACTGTGGGGATGACAAGTACACAGAAAGGGGAAACACCACTGAGTCAGATCGCCTCGGCTTCCAGGAATCTCCGCAAACAAACCCAAATGATTCACAACAACCCATTCTGGGAATCTTTAATCTTTAATGGTTTAGAGATAAATCCTAATTTAATTAAGCAATGCCAGAACTAAATAAAAAAAAAACAACTCTAAACAGATACTCCCAATAGCCTTACTATACAGTGAAAAGCAAATAACAATAACAACAAATGATGCAGTGTTTAAACTGTGACAAAAAAAATCTGCATTGATTTATACTGCTTTTAACAGGACCAGCAGATTTACTTTCCAGTAACAGCAAACCTTTTTCTTAAAAAAAAAAAAAAAGAATCGGGATCATGAGGCACGGGCTAATTCATTCCGAAAGGGCCATTGTGACTCAGCTGAGAGCAGCGACAGCCCCGCGGATTACATTAAGAATAAATGATAAGCCCTGTCACAGGAAGTGGTTAATATTGCATGTGCTCCATCACACAGGCTAGCCTCGTCGTCGCTAAATCTTGGCTCAGGGACGCAGGACATCTCGTCTCGTCTGGACTCGTCTTGTGAGGCTAATGCAGCGCAGCAAAGGTGGGCTTACACGCCTCACCAGTTTAGCCACTCCATCCAATCTCCAGCATATGAGCTATGTGCAACGGACCATATTACATCAAGTAAAAGATTGGTTCAAAATGGTTGTGTTGTGCTGGTCATCCAGAACTAAGAGTGATTCATGCTGAAGATAGCAGTGACCTAGGTTTTGTCATTGTACTCTATAGCGAAGGGGAGGAGAAGTCACTCCACCCTGCTTCGAACCCGGGTCTACGGGATACCAAACATGCGCTTTGACCGCAGTTCGAAGCCGGGTGGGGGAATGACTTCTCCTCACCCTTCGTTACACCTCCCTGAAATCTTATGCGAAATAATACTACGAAATCTAGTCGTGAAACAAACTAGTTTTCAGAAGAACGTTTCCACACATAGAAAATCAATAAATAACTTATTTATATAGTTATAAATGACTATTCATAACCACATATAAAATCTAATTAAAGGCTTTATTTATCAATATTTAGTGTTAATACATTTGGTTGATGTTTTTAATTAAAAAATATGCAGTTAGCCTCAGGGCCTGTAGTTTTCAACAAACTTAGTGTTATTTGAACATACAGGAATGGCAGACATACTTCTGTGCTCATTTGTGCCCAAAATGTCAAATGAGACACTCTTGAGGTATGGGCATGTTCCCAGTACACGTCCCCCAGTACACCCCCCACACCCACACCAGAGCAGCAGACTGGTGCCTGATCACGCGCTAAATATGCTCTTAGGTATCAATTATACATCACAGTGGTGGGCCTAGGAGGCGGACAGTGATGGCAATCTACCTCAAATATCAGGCAGATAGACAGTGAGCAAGTGTGTGTGTGTGTGTGTGTGTGTGTGTGTGTGTGTCAGTAAGTGAGTGTGTGTGTGTCGGTAAGTGAGTGAGTGAGAAAAAGAAGGTGAGAGAGAGAGAGGCAGGGAGAGAGAGAGATTAATATATATGAGAAAGGGCAGTGAAAAAAACAACATTTTTAGATTACTGGCCATGACATGTTAAGGTCACTAACATATAAAAAACTGATAGGCCCTCTCCACTCACTATATATATATCTGTGTTTGCATTCGCGCTATTGAGTGTGCATGCTGACCAAAGAGTGTAGGTAGTAACACTGCATAGGTTTGCATAACCTTTCTAGAACATTTCGCAAGTATTCTCTCGGGTGTGAGGGCATGTGAGGCCGCGTACAAGAAATGAATTTCCATTTCCATACAGGAGAGCGCTGAGTAATTTAAGAAGTGGTCATGGCTCTACCTCCCAAGGGATAGATTTAATAGATAGACTTCCTACTCCAAAAAATTCTAAATTGATAAATCATATTGAAAATATAATTTAAAACGTAATCTCACTAAACCGGAATAGATCACATTATCGATGTCTGTCTCTGTGTCTCTTTCTATGTCTCTCTCTCTCTTGGGGTCGGTCTCTGTCCGTCTCTGTCTGTCTCCTATTGTTTTTGCTTATCTCAATCCATGACCAGTCCTCCTCCTCTTTGCAAATGCTCGCTTTAGCACATCTGCCATCCACAGTCTACAGTACTGAGGACGTGTGCCAGCACCATGCTGTATCACCCACTGCTCCCTCCTAGACTAGGGAGCGGAGAAGCGGAGAGAAAGAGAAAGGCAAAGAGAGACAGGGCGGGAGAGAGAGAGAGAGAGAGAGAGAGAGAGAGAGAGAGAGAGAGAGAGAGAGAGAGAGAGAGAGAAAGAGAGAGGGAGGGAGGGAAGGAAAGGGAAACAAGGAGAGAGAAAAAGAGGGAGAGAGAGGAAAGGTTGAGAGTGAGGGAAAGGAAAAAAGTGATATAGTAGGAGGGAAAGACAGAGGAGGAGGAAAGGGAGGGAGAGATGTAGGGAAGGAAAAAGAAGGAGAGAGAGAGAGAGAGAGAGAGAGAGAGCTTGAAAGGCAGAGAGAGAATGTGAAAGACTTTTGACTTTTAAAAACCCTGTCTTGAAGCATTACAGGGCTAAAGGATACTTTAAAAAGCTGTTACACAGCACAACCCCAATTACAGCCTCACCATGAGAGCAAGAAAAAGATGGAGAGAGGGAGAGAAAAAGAGAGAGAAAAAGGAGAGGGGAGGATAGAGAGAGAAAGAGAGAAAGAGAGAAAGAGAGAGCAAGCGAAACTGAAGCTGTGTCTGTTCAACAATAATTACTGAAGCACTGGAGTTCACTCCAAGCCAGTGCATACACATTCCAGCTTTTGCCTGGCAGGGGGCAGCAAGGGTAGAGAGAGTGTGTGTGCATGTGTGTGTGTATGTGTGTATGTGTGCGTGTATATGTGCGTGTGTGCGCTATGTGTGTGTGCATGCGTGCGTGTGTGTGTGTGTGTGTGTGCATGTGTGCGCGTGTAGAGTTTGCATGTGTGTGTGCGTGCATTTATGGACGCATGTGTGTGTGTGTGTGTGTATGTGAGTGAGCGTGTGTGTGTGTGCGTGCGTGTGTGTGTGTGTGTCGGTGGAGGAGGGTAGCAAGGGAGGGGTAGAGCACGGGAGGTAGGGGTGGAGGGAGGGGGCAGAAGGAAGGATAAGAGATGGAGGAAACAGCAGGAGGTTCTGCAGGAGGGCTCCAGGCACAGGGGCACAGTGGGCATTTTAATTGGCACATTGAGAATCCAGAATATCCAACCCTCAACCTCTCCTCCTCTCGACCCCATAACCTCCCACAACACATGTGCTCGCGCGCACACACACACACACACACGCCCACACAAACATACAAACCCGCATGCGCACACAAACATACACACACGCGTGTGCACACGCAGTCGCGCACACACACACACACGGACACACACACACACACATATATACACACAAACACACACACACACACGCATGCACGCATACACACACACACACAAACACAGCCGAGCTGAAAGACACTTTTCATTCTCATAAGTGTGGCTTAATTATAAATGTAGCAAATCTTCTTTCGCTTTGTCGCTTCCATTCATTTACAGGTGGGTCAAGGGAGGGGGGGACACCTACTGTGAATGCAGGTTTTTGTGAGTAGGTGTGCATGTGTGTGTGCATGTGTGTGTGAGTGCATGCGTGCGTGCATATGTTGTGTGTGTGTGTGTGTGTGTGTGTGTACGTGTGTGTGTGTGTGTGTGTGTGTGTGTGTGTGTGCGTGTGTGCGTGTGTGTGTCGGGGGTAAAGGAATAAAGCCATGACCGGAACGATGACTAAGCACAGCACCTGTGTGTTTGTGTTTGTGTGTGTGTGTGTGTGTGTGTGTGTGTGTGTGTGTGTGTGTGTGTGTGTGTGTGTGTGTGTGTGTATGTATGTTTATGTGTGTTTGTGTGTTTATGTGTGTGTGTGTGTATATGTGTGTATGTATGTGTGTGGGGGGGGTATGCAGTGGGCGCAGACGCGAGCGGGCAGGGGCCATTCAGATGAGGCCTGTCACCATCGCTCTCCGTCTCTCCCTTTACTGCTTAATCCCGCACCACAGCCTTCACCTCTTCTCTCTTCTTTCTGCTTCAAGGGCTAACAAGACAGGTGGATGGCCATGTGATGGATAATGCCTCTGATGGGAGGGGAAAGCAGAGGAGACAGCGGCGACAGGGGGAGGGGGGACGGAGGGAGGAGGAAAGAAAGACATTGACGGAGAAGAGGAGGAGGAGGAGGAGGAGGGGGATGTGATAAAAGCAAAGATATATAGCTGGAAAAATGAAATAAAGAAAGAAGTAAAAAGAAAGTGACATGAAGGGAAAAACAGTAAGGGTAAACAGTAACAGTGAGGAAAATACAGCGGATTGTTAGGTAAAGGGAGCCAGAAGAGCAGGTGTCTCTGGGACAGGAAGAGGGGGATGGTGGTGGAGAATGGAGGAGGGGTGAGACAGTGGGTGGATGGGTGGTGTTGGGGAGGGTATGTGTGTCCAGCTGCTGCCCTCCACAGGCCACATGGAGAGGTGCTGGAGCATGATGCATGAGTGGGGGGGAGGGGGGGGGGGGGGGCAGACACACACACACACACACACACACACACACAGTCTGCCCTACCCGCCTGCCAGGCTAGAGCCCCACCCGGCCAAGCTCAGTAGGCTATCTCTCTCTCTCACACACACACACACACACACACACACACACACACACACACACACACACTATCTATAGCTACGCTTCCAAACCACAGCACTGCATACCTGGGCATGTTACTTTTATCCTTGTTCCAACTGTCTTGTTAAACCAAGGACACAACACACATTCATTCATTCTCTGTCTTGCTCTCTCTGTCTCGCTCTCTCTGTCTCGTTCTCTCTGTCTCGTTCTCTCATCCTCTCTTGCACACACATACACAAAGGAGCTGAAGGACTTCCAAGGACAACACAAATGTTTTGCCTTCTAGCAAACATAACAGCATTCACAGCAGGTTACCCTCTGCACAAAAATGCAGCTTTAATATACATTACTCATAGATAGTTTATGCGTGTTTGGACTAAAGATCGGTGGTTAAGACGTGGAAGAATGGCCTGCTGGGTAGAGCTTGATGGTCCACTCACCTTCCTGGGTTGGAAGTCGTACTTGACACAGTGCTGAAAGCCTTTGCCCTTAGACTTCAGTGATGTCACTATCAAGCAGTTGCCCACAAAATGTGCTGAGTAGCCGATCCCTTTGCTGGTCCGGAAACTGCAAAGACATGAGATGGAAAAATACACCGGAGCATGAGTTAGGATGTGACAGGAGTCGTTGTTTGTTTGTTGTTTTCACAGAGAAAAAAAAAAGACAATTCTAATTCAACAGAGGTTGCTTGTTGACGCAGCAAAGTGGTAGCTAAGCACACTCATCCCTATGACAACTAGCTGCCGTGACTAACATTCCACTACACCAAATGTCCACGTTTAATTTAATCTTTATTTATTAAATTGCTTAAAAAAGCCACGTGAATTGCCCTTTTAGACATGGCCGGCTTTCTGAAGTGTGAGTCGCTCACATGGATTGGGAGCCCCTGACTGCTTTGTGTCAGGGTTTGGTCAGCTGGCACAAGAACAAACGTGGAGGGTTAGTGCTGACCAAGGCAGTGGAGCGGGCACGAAGGGAGGCAAGAAGGGAAGGGAAGTTGATAATGCAGGTTATTGGGGCCAAGTCCCAATGAAGCGAGGCAACACCACTCTCCTTTTCACCTTTCTCTACTTCCCTCTCTTCCATAACGATGCCAGACAAGCTCAGCTCAGCAGTGGTGGTGCAGGAAAAAAACAGGATTAAGAGGATGGCATGTCTTTTTTCCTTTACTTTCCTTTACGTTTTCTCATGGCCAGTGTTTCTGGGCTGGGTAAACGTGGAAGTGGTAGATGTGCAGGCTTTTTGTTTGATGGTGGGAATGGTTAGTACCCTTGTGTGGACCTTACATGGATCTCAGTCTGTAACCCCTTCATGATTCCCCCCAGAGGAATGGGCTAGAAAGTATTCCTTTTAGACCCCCTTAAAGCAACACTAAGTTAGTTAGTTAGTTTTTCAACCTTAAAATAATGTTTACAAAATCGTTTCAGTGGTTCATCAACTTTTAACAGGGTAAAAGGCACGTCTGAATTCGCTTAGCTGCCCTCCATGGACTACCACTCCACTAAGCAAGGGCTATAATCGCACTAAGCAAGTTTGGAGGAGCGGAGCGTCTCTCTGTAGTTCTCCATCAGAGACAATTCTGCTTCCAACCTGTAGGGTGACCGAAGACAAAAACTACTTAGTATTGCTTTAAGTGTGCGAGTTTGCAGCAATAGCATAAAGGGGAAGGTGACAGGCTTTAAGTGGAGCTTAAACATAAGAGATGTTATTTCTTGATGCGACTCCTGCAAACTGTGGAAATGAGACAAGTAAGGTACAGTACGTGGCTCTCAAGCACACACTCAAAGCTCGTCATCAACCGTTGTTTCAGGTTTGTGCAGTGACATTAATCTGTGGACATGCCTCATAACTAAACCATTTGTCGACCATGAAAATCTCACCATTACGTTCCTCTTCAGGAAACTATCTATCGAAAAAAAGCGCGGGGGTCCTGAGCGAGAAGCACGATTATGGAAAAGGTCAGACCTAATGAGGCTTCACTCTGGAGTGCCTGGATGGAGGGATGTGTGTGTGTGTGTGTGTGTGTGTGTGTGTGTGTGTGTGTGTGTGTGTGTGTGGGCATCGCTGCCGTGCCAGAACGGTCTGGTTTCCGAGAGCATCTGCTTGCCCATTAATGATTTTGATGACATTTAAGTATTTACATGTTTATCTGGTAAAGAGATCTGCGCTGGCTCCCGCGGGATCTCAAGTGGTTTTTTTGAAGATTAGTGACGGTGAAATGAAATTACGCGGCAGGAGTCTCGGGGTCTGGAGGGCTTTCAACCCTTCACAACATCATAGATGTCCTGCTGTGCAAGTTTCTCGAGTAACCAAAAACACAAACACAAAATGAGCAGATCCAGAGCTTGAATCTTGACAGGATTAAGTAATGCATCGTCCCCGTAAAAGAAAATA
>CM059272.1:17031425-17033925 GCA_030347295.1 Setipinna tenuifilis
AACCGTCAATGTGGAGATTGTTGGATGTTAGCGGGCGTAAAAATTGGCCACCTGTGATGCAAACGATGCCCCGGGCTACACACACACTGCTTCAGAGGGGCTTTGACTCTACAGCACATCATATCATATCACCTGAGATGAATTTCACAAGGCAAGCATGACAGGCGTACACGGCGTACACGGCGTACACGGCGAACACACCTCGGTCCCTGACACCTTCTTAAGACACCTGTCAATCTCACCGCCTCACCTTGAAGACTGACGCTTCTTATTTTTGGCCCCCCTCATGACTTGGCACTCACACTGAACCCACACACACGCAAACGCACGCGCACACACACACACACAAACACAAACGCACATCCCAAAGATCATTGAACTTCTGTGGTGTTTCCTCGGTTGGGGTGAACAGGTGTTTAATGAAAACACACACACACACGCACACGCACACACACGCACACGCATGCACACGCACACGCATGCACACGCACACGCATGCACACGCACGCACACAAACACACACACAAGCACACACTCACACACACAGAACCGTGATAAGCCCCTAGGGTGGCGCTGTTCTCAAGAGATGAGCTGATCTGTGACGGTACCCTGTTATTTTCTGCCCCTACCTAATGCAGAATCTTTATCTGTGCAATACCATGGTAGTGGGTGGGGTTAGGGGGGGTGCGGGGAATACAGCTCAATAGATTCCACATGCAACACTGCCCGCAGTGGTCATTAGTAAGCAGAAGATTAATTGTTTGTGCTTGAGCCATCAATAGCCTGAGAGATTGCCAACGCACTTTAGAATAGTTCTGTAAACTCTAAAAAAAACACTGATCAACACTGAGCTCTGTGGGCGGTGTTGAAACAGAGACGCATGAAAAGTACTTAGCAAAACTTTTTAGGCAGCAAGGGAAGTAGGATTGCACTGTATTTAAGAGTACATTTTTTTGTATATGGCCGTATGTGTATGTGTATGTGTGTGTGTGTGTGTGTGTGTGTGTGTGTGTGTGTGTGTATGTCTATATGTGTGTGTGTGTGTGTATGTCTATATGTGTGTCTGTATGTGTGTGTGTGTGTGTGTGTGTGTGTGTGTGTGTGTGTGTGTGCGTGCGTGTGTGTGTGTGAAGCACCTAAGCATTAAGGCAGTGCCTTGGTCATTTATTCTGCTGAAGCATTCTGCCTCCTGATCATCAGTCCTCTCTTTCGGCCTGCGCATTAATGAATTACAAATGAGACGGCCAGACAAAACACACACACACATGCACACACACAGACACACACACACAGACACACGCACACAGACGCAAGCACACGCACGCACACACACACACACGCACACGCGCACACACACACAGACCAGCCATAAATGGATGAGATGAATCAGACACTTTGAATGGGGAGGGCTCCTGGATCCCAGCCAAACAAGACAGATCACAAGTGCACTTAACAACACATTATCATTCCCTGGAAACAATCCACATCACAATGCATATTCAAGATGATCGAGCGCATTTCATACAGTGGTGCAATCTGTACCTCATATAAATGCCTGTACTTTTAAAGGTGTTTACTCCCGATTTGAAATGCTACATTATGGTAGGACAGCACACACGATGGTACTGTTCATGCAATCCATATCCTGATAACGAGGTGTTGGAAATATAGCCATATAGGCTGATGTGGTCTTGGGAAGAAAGACCTCAGAGACTCGAGAGCCATCATTCCAGACCAGCACAAGATTATTGATCCACAATCTACAATGAATCCATTAGTGGAAATTAGGCAGAACCATTAAAGGACAGTGTGAGCAAAAAAAGGGATCATTTTCTCAGCATTGAATGTTTTACTCCAGTTTTTTTCTCCTTTTTTTTACTCTATCAGATCCTTTTGACACACAGAAACAATCATTAAAATGTTGACATGGTGTTTCTGAGAGAAGAAAGAGAAGAGACTTCTTTTTTTTTAAGATGTAAAACCTGATCAACAGCTCTAGAAATACACACCATCTACACTCATCTCCAAACTGACAGCAAGAAGAGTTAAAAGCAGGCACACTGACATGCAAAACACTGATGCGGAGTTGCTAGGCAACAATCCCCAAATAAAAAAAAAAAAGAAAAAATCAAAAACAACAAAGACCACACATACACACACACAAAACACCTACTCATCACGCTCTGCCATCGGGTTTGAAAGGTGGCAACCGTGGCCTGCTACTAAAGGGGCCGGGGGGCGTTATGTGGGGGATCTGAAGGAGCAGAGTCTGTAATGGGGGTGGAAACAGGAAGATGAAGCAGGTTAATCTTCAGGAGGGTTTCACCATGCGACACAGAGAATGACGCAAAAAGAACGCAACACTGCCACCTTGGAAGGGGGTCAGGGAGGAAGAGAGGAAGAGAGAGAGAGAGACAGAGAGAGAGAGAGAGAGAGAGAGAGAGACCCACCGTTTGGTGAGACAGAATGTCCGCTTAGTCAGAGGCACACAATCATGCAG
>CM059272.1:17038925-17048925 GCA_030347295.1 Setipinna tenuifilis
CAGGCTAAATTAACAACAAATTAGATTAAAAAAAATAAATAAAACTAATCCTGAATTACAGTAAACTTCCTGACTTGTTGACATCTCGACCCTAGAGCGCCATCAGCTCAGACTGGCCTCCTGTGCCTGATGGAAGGTCAGAGGTGAGGGGTCAAAGTGCACCAGCGGTGTGCTGGTCAACCATTAGCTGGCATTAGTGCCACGAGGGACAAAGCTCCACATGCATGCACGCCCACACACACACACACACACACACACACACACACACACACACACACACACAATAAAGCGGTGGCATCATTAATCCCCCTGGTCCTCCAAAGCTCTGTCGCCCTGTGTGCTGTCTGCGTCAGGGGCTCTAATTATGGATTCTGTTTCCCCACCACCCCCACCTCGGGGTAATTTGTGCGCCATTGTGCGCCCGAGAGCCGAAACGAGACACGAGATCGCAGATTAAACACTTAAAGCGAGCAGAAGAGGGGAGCCTTTTCAGCGCAGAGAGGAGGAGGAGGAGGATGAGGAGGAGAGAGTGTGTGTGTGTGAGAGAGAGAGAGAGAGAGAGAGGGAAGGAGGGGTGGAGGAGTAGGAGGGAATGAGATAATTATGTGGCCTTTTTCTATTCATCAGAAGCTCTTTAAACAAAAAAAGTGTTTTTTTATCCCTTTTCTCTCACTCGCTCTCTTGCTCGCTCTCGTACTCACTGGGGTGCTCTCGAGAGGGAGCGCTGACGTGTGAACAAACTGGCCGAGTGTCTTTGGGTGGGGGGAGGGGGTGTTTACGTTGCGGCTGGCTCTGAGGAGGTAAATGCAGATTGGGCAAATGAGATGATTGCTGGGATCCCTCCCATCGTGCCATCGTGCCATCACGGGCTGAAGGAGACGGGGCAAGCCTGGGGAAGGCAGGAGCAGGCAGGCACAGGAAGGGCACAGGGGAGGGAGGTGAGGCTGACATGGAGAACAGAATGGAGGGGATGGCTGAAGTTGGTAAAGATTATAAAGGGCAGGAGGTGAAGAGAGAAGAGAGGGGGAGAGAGAGGCAGAGAAAGAGAGAGAGAAAGAGAGAGAGAGAGAGAGAGAGAGAGAGAGAGAGAGAAAAGCCACAGAAAGAAAGAGGGAGAGAGAGAGAGGGAGAGAGAGAAAGAGAGAGGCAGAGGGAGAGAGAGAAAGAGAGAGGCAGAGGGAGAGAGAGGGAGAGAGGGATAGAGAGAGCAAGAGAGCGAGAGAGAGAGAAAAAGAGGGAGAGGGAGAGAGAGAGGAAGAGGGAGAGAGAGACGGGGAGGGATGAAGAGAGAGGAAGGCAGAGAGAGGAGAGGGCACAGAGCAGTGGGTACACTGTCACGGGGGGTGAATATCTCTATATGAGGAGTTCAGAGGGTCAGCCTGTCCAATCTGTCCGTGAAGGACAAAGGAGAATAGAAAGCAAGAGAGAGAGAGGAGTTAAAAAAAAGATGCAGGGTCTGACAAGGCTGGCTGGTCAAACAGGCCAGAAGCTATGCCAGACAGTGTTATCGCAAGGGCAGATCTGTGTGTGTGTGTGTTGTTGTGTTACGTGTGTGTGTATGTGAGTGTATTTACATGTACACCTGTTTGTGTCTGTGTGTTTGTGTGTATTTGTGTATTTACATGTACACCTGTTTGTGTGTGTGTGTGTGTATGTGTGTGTATATATATATATATATATATATATATATATATATATATATATATATATATATGTGTGTGTGTGTGTGTGTGTGTGTGTGTGTGTGTGTGTGTGTGCCTGCCCTATGAACCAGACTTTCTGAAACACAGTCAGTGGGTGTAGGAAGGAACAGGCTGCCAGATGGCTCCTTCTCTTCTCTCTCTGTTTGGACTCTGCTCTGTGAAACACACACACACACACACACATACACACATACACACACCACCAGCACAATCACCACCAAAGACTGTGCAACCTTGTTAACCATTGGGATCTGCCATTTAGGAGAATGCGTACAAATGCTTGTATATTTATTTGTGTGTGTGTGTTTGTGTGTGTGTTTTATTAGATACAGTATACACCTTTACTAGTACCGATGCAGACAGCCACTACCCCCAGAGCCACTGGCTGAGATGTCTTTCTCCATACAGAAACCAGACTGGCTATTGCTTGCTTCCGAGTCCATAGCTTTTCTTGGCTTCAGTCTAGCTGTCCATCAGTTCTGTAGTGTTCTCTTTAGGTCCCTTAAGACAACCATTTTTACAACCTTCACTCACTCTCACAAACACACACACACAAACCAAATGTGACCTTTGGCAATCACACACACAAACATACACTCAAACAAACACCACTGTTCACTGAGGTGAATCGAGGGCCTTTGTTGTTCTCTGATTAGTTTTTCATGAGCAAGTCCCCAGCTGCCGTTTGCTGCCAGACCCCCTCCTAAAGCCCCCTGGGAAATGTAGTCCAGGAGGCTCTCTGGAAACCCCCACAACCATCACCCCCCCGCCACCACCACCACCACTACTACTACTACCACCACCAGCAGCAGCAGCAACCAAACACAACCCACCAACCTGTATTTCCCGCTCATCTGTGCTTGGCTGCAATCAATCATCATGTCAGAATTGATCAGTATCGCATGTGTCTCGGCCCTTAGTGGGAGCTGATATCATGCACGGTTGGGTAGCTCCATCTCACAGGAGACTTTACAGTTCCACAAACAGGCGCTCAGCTCAGACACTCAAGCGGGTCACGGCCTGAGTCATTAAGAAACCCCGACACAGCACAACATCTCGTTGGAATGCATCCCTGAGCGCGTGCAAACAAGCTAATTCAAGGTCACAAACACAGGTGCTGGCGGAAAACACACATTGCTGCGACCGACCCTGCAACATAGGGTGCAGAAATCAAAGCTTGTGTGCATGGAGACCTCCCAACCTTTTTTGTCAGCCTTTGAGGCTACTTGAAAGGCCGTGGAGAGAGAGACACAGCTATGCTCCCTTGCATCACTTATGAGTAGAATAGCGCTACCTTGCAGAGCTTGAACATTATAAGCTACATGTGTTAAACAAGTCTTACATTGAAAGACCAGAGAAGCATTAGCAAGACATTTAGCCTAAGGGTACAGCTTTAGCATGACTCTGCTTTCTCTCAACAGTGATGAACGATCCTGGACATTTAGCCTGATGTGTTAGCTTCAGAGTGACTGACAGACCATGAGCGCTGAGGTTGCCCCCGGTAACCATTATCTGCACTACACGGGTCAAGGGGTCCACGCTGGGGATTGATGAATGACTTATGAGAACGTCATCGTGAACGTCTCATAACTCATCCTTGGCCTCAAAAGTCACATATCGAGCTGATCTTTTTTTTAAACATTTGACAAAAAAAAAAAAAAAACCTGTATCAAACGGTGTGCTTTACTGTAGTGTACCGTGGTTTGTAGTTGTGATTAATATTTAAAAAACATAAACATCTCAGGCCTGCTTGGGTTACCAGGCCTGCAGATAACATTATTGGGTCTCTCCGTGGCCAATAGGGCACCAGACTGCAGCGTCGATGCAGTAACACTAACAGCCGCTAACATTGCTAAACTTGCCTGAGGGTGCTGTTGATTTGGAAACACCAAAGAGCTGAGAGTTCAACCCAATGGTCTACCACTATTGGCTCCAAGAGAAAGGCACTTCTCACCCCAAGTTGCTCCAGGGGGGCCATCCCTATAGTGAGTTTATTGCAAATCTGTCTGGATAAGAGTATCTGACTAAAGGCAATATAGGCAACATTTGGCTGACGCTCATTAGCATTCTTACAACTAAGAACAGCAAAGAAACAGATATAAATTTCATTATGAACACAGATCAGAAAGACACGCACGCGCGCGCACACACACACACACACACACACACACACACACACACACACACACACACACACACACACACACACACACACACACACACACACACACACACACACACACACACACACAGGTATATGAGTGCTGTATCTGCAGTGTGCTAATGAAAGGAAGGATCTTTATACTTCAAATGCTATTTCCTTATATGGATAAAGTGGCCATAAGAAAGCTTACCTTGAGTTTACATGACTGTAATTACAGTATGCACACCATCCGCCTCACTCACACACACACACACACACACACACACACACACACATGCACACACACACGTACACACACACACACACACACAGTTGGTCTATTCTTAACAGTTGCAATTAAGAGCCATTATGAGGCTCCTGTTGCTAAAGAGGCTCTGAATAAGACTGAAGTATGGGCTGCTAATAATTGCTGAGAAATGCTCCAAGCAGTTTACAATTCAATAGTACCAACAACCAGAGAGGTAGCCACTGTTTACACTGTCTACTGATTATCAGCAAATTAGGTGCTATTCTGCTAATATCAGTGTCAGGTGTTATTTTGGTTTTGCACACACAGAAACAGCTCTAAGGACCCTTACATACTGAAAAAAATATTTTCTTAATGAATATTTTGTTTTTTTGCTTCCCCACCACTATTATTCTGTAATGTCAAAAACTGAATAAACAAACAGATTTTAAAAACCCTATCCTGATTAGTTAGCAGCCAAACTGTAATTTGAAACACAAGCATCCGTAAAGGCCAAGATTTCCAATATCTCTGCATCCGTGATGCAAATAGACTAACGCTTGAGATTTCACCAGAACCAGCCTTAGCAAACCAGACAAGGAAGATGGACAAAGGAGACACTGGGACAGAGGAAGAGGAAGAGAAAGAGAAAGGGAAAGAGGAAAAGAGACACCGATGGAGAGAGAGGGGGTCCCAGAAACATTCCAAAAGAGGAGGAGGCACCCCGCTAACAAAGAGAGAGTGGGCAGCGCTAGGCCTTATCTCCATCAAGCAGATGGGGGAGAGGCCTGCTTGCATGCATCACCGGGGAGGCCCCTTGGGATAGGAGGGCACAGCTGTCAATCATGCACAAGAGCTTTGCAATTGGGTCAGACATCCATCAATGTCCCGGTGCGCGACTCACACCATCAATGCAGACATAGGGGCTTACAGGAGAAGTGGACAGCATCAGATGTTGAAATACAGAGCTGAAAAAAGGCACACACACACACACACACACACGTGTACATGTAAATACACACATGCTCATTTACTGTCTCTCTCTCTCTCTCTCTCTCTCTCTCTCTCTCTCTCTCTCTCTCTCACACACACACACACACACACACACACACACACACACACACACAGCTGTGGAATGGAATATCTCTGGCACTGCATTCTCATGAAGAGAAGAGACAGATCCCCATGATAAGTAATAGATCTACTCACTTACTTTACGCACAGAACTAATCCTCTAACAGAGCCATTCTGCAGCCACTAACACAATGCCAGCGGGTCGGAGGCTGTTAATTCATCTCATTTAGGCCTGTGCAGCGAGAGGTGGCCATGCTAAGCCTGTGAAAAGATCTCCAGCCACCCACACAGCGCACTATATACATCCTCATCATCATTACCATCTGAAATACATCATAATGAAACACTTCAGCAGAAAAAAAAATACAGAACTGTTAGGAGCCGACCACAGCCTAGGCTGTTAATGACTAACATTTCACACGCGTTGTGTTGATAGGATACTGAGCCGTTTCGGGATGTCCACCTACGAACTGTGTGTGTCATGGACAGGCCTTTATTAACACACAGCTGGACCCACTGCACACTGGGCCGCCAGGGAAAACAGGAGCTGTTGCCTGCTGCACACAGAGACTTTTAGACAAAACACACAGCATCCCTATTTCTGTCTCATACATACACACAAACACACACAGCAACCTTCTCTCTGTCTCATACATGCACACAAACACACACAGCATGCATACACACACATACACACTGCATCCTTCTCTCTGTCTCATACATACACACAAACACACACAGCATCCTTCTCTCTGTCTCATACATGCACACAAACACAAACAGCATACATACACACACATACACACTGCATCCTCCTCTCTGTCTCAACACAAACACACACAGTATCTTACCTACTGTTTCATACAAACACACAAATACACACACACACCAGGGGTGGACATGAACTGTAGAAAATATGGACCGTTGACAAATAAATGGTAAAAGTCAGTCACTAGCCGTTGAATGGTAGATCATCATTCTGTGTCCAAATCTACTAGCCACTTTCATATTTCACCAGCATTTGGCTGGTGGCTGGTGACAGTTTTCATCCTTGATACTTACACACATGCATGTGGACACACACACAAACACATACACACACACACACACACATCTATACACACACAAACACATACACACACACACACACACACACAGGTGGTCTATCCTTGTTAAGCCGTAATTCTGAGACATTATTAAGCTCCAGTGGCTAAAGAGGCTGGACATGACTCTTCTTGACTGAATGACTTAACAAACATTCACACTGCTAACAATTTAAACACAGTTGCTGTGAAAAAGGCTGATTAGTGTATGTCCAGATTGAACTGCAGGACAATAGAATTCTGGTTAGTTCACTGTCTTTGTTAATGCAGTGGTCCACGCCAGCCTTTGCTTTGGCAGACTCTGTGCTGGCTCTGTAACCTGCGCACAGAGATTAATAAGAACACAGGTCTGAATACCCTTTTTTGTTGTTCTGCGTTATGCAATCATCAGCACCGGAGTGTACTGCATACTACTGATACTACACTCTGCTCTACCAGCCCAGAAGCCCCGCTCTGCTGAAATTGAAATGTTAATTACACACACCGCAACCCCCGTCATCATCATCATCACCATCATCATCACCATGAAGTACCAGTATCAGTATTGCTTGCCTGTACGCTCCCTGCACTTTTAACTGAGAGCCAACAACAACAGAGCCTCCTCCTCCTCCCCCTATCCCACACACCCATCCCCCTCCTCTCTCTCTCTCTCTCTCTCTCCCTCCCTCCCTCTCCTTCACCCCACTGCAGGAGAGGCGAGGAGAGGAGAGCAGCTTCTGTAACCATGGAGACGGCGAGGCGGCACAAGGGGCCTGGAGTGAGAGGGGCTGCTGAGGAGGAGGCTTGAGGGAGGCTGAGGGAGGCTGCAGGGGGAAGATGGTGCAGCAAACACTCAAGTGGCTACAGCCGTGGGTGGTGATGGTGCTGGTAATGAGAACGGTGTATGAGAGAGAGAGAGAGAGAGAGAGAGAGAGAGAGACAGAGAGAAAGACAGAGAGAGAGAGAGAGAGAGAGAGAGATACAGAGCTAGCGAGAGAGACAGAGTGAGAAAGTGTGTGTGAGTGAGTGTGTGTGTGTGAGTGAGTGTGTTAGTGAGTGTGTGTGTGTGTGTGTGTGTGTGTGTGTGCGCGTGTGTGTGAGTGTGAGTGAGTGTGTGAGTGTGTGTGTGTGTGTGTGTGTGTATGTGTGTGTGTGTGTGTGTGTGTGTGTGTGTGTGTGTGTGTGTGTGTGTCTGAAGGGGGGTTGGGTGGGGGGTGCAGGTATAGAGGTATAGCCAGCAGACAAAGAGACACCCACGCTGTACACAGACAGAAAAAAAATGAACCCTACATTTTAAAAGCATTCAGACCATGTTGCTGTATTCACAATGTACTATGATGCATGTTATGTGCTTATAGATTTTTTACAGATCCAGAGTCTACATTAAAGAGAAACATAACTAATGTAAAGCTGCAACATAAAGAAGAAAAAGGGAGGGCTTTCAACTACTTCCCAAATGTACACTGACTCCAAAAGCTTTTTAAGCTTTAAAATGCTTACATGCTTAAGAGTGAGATATTCATGCTTAATTATATTATATATAGGGATGACTGTATGTTCAGACACAACAGTTCAAAGTTTGAATATATTTACATGGACCACAACTGCAGACGTATTTCCATGCTTTTTTATTGTAATACTTTTGAATTTCATCGCAATACTTTTCAATTTTACATTTCAACACAGCTAATTTCACTTCCTCAGACAAGGGAAGCAGGTGTAATGTTTGTGAAGACCTTAGAAGGTCTAGACTGCTAGCATCAGCTAGTATCAACACAAACATGCTGCCAAACTGCCTTCAATCTTTACTTTTACACATATGAGACAAGCACAGCCTTTAGAGGATCTGTACAACTGTTATACACTAAAACGTCTTTGCGACAAGCACACACACACACACACACACACACACACACACACACACACACACACACACACACGACACACAAACACACACATACACTCTCTGCTCATGTCTTTTGTAGTTACAGAAAATCCCAGAACTGTACAACTTTTTTGAAGCCTGCTTTGTGCCTACTTCTAATGTAAATATTCGGAGGAGACTTGCTACCTCGCTCAAATTTGCATTTGCCGAGCAAGCGAAACAAACTTTCCCCCTGGAGTGTGTTTTTATTGATGAAGATGTGGGCGGGAGGCCTCGCTGGAGTCTAATTACCAGACTGCTGCTGCTGCTGCTCGCTATTGAATGGACTAATCACACACACACACGCTAGTCCCTGATCATCTTACAGCTGCATCATACACACACTAAACAAGGGTATGCACAAATAAGGCTCACATACACACACACACACACACACACACACACAAACACATATGCATATGCGCGTACACACAGACACAGACACAGACACAGACACACACAGACACACACACACACACACACACACACAGACACACACACACACACACACACCACACACACACACACACACACACACAATTGCATCACAACCCATACATGTATAGATCTTGGCACAAATAAGGCTCACACACACACACACACAATTGAATACATGCACTCACACATAAGAAAGCACACACGCAGACACAGACACAGACACACCTTGCATCACAACCCATAGATGTATAGATCTTGGCATATGTCAACATAAGATGCTCCATCTTCTTGATCTGTGAGGCATGACACAGACAGGCCTAAACACACTGCAGTGCTGTGTCTCTCTGGATCCTGTCAGTGTGTCAAATCATTTCAAGTCCAAACTGTAGCAGCACACATGCACATGTACACATATGTACACATACGCGCACACACACACACACACACACACACACACACACACACACACACACACACACACACACACACAGTTTCAGGATAAAATAAATTGTTATAAAATCAAAATAAAAAAATAAGTGAGCAAAAGTTCAAAAAGAAAGACAGTCTATTTAGGCCTGATGGTACCCAACATTAGCCAATACTTCTACAACATCCATGCTACCGAGAAAGAAACACACAAAGGCACATACCCACTCCGCCCCACCCTCCGACCACACACGCACACACACACACACCAGCCCGCACACACACACACAGTCCCAATATGTCCATTAAAGTGGCTTTTGCAGGAGCACTTGCTTGACCTCACAAAAAGGAATTGAAAGTGAACAGAGGCTTTCAGACCGCCAATGCCTCCATTGGGTTACTCAGAAAACCAAAAAAAGCAAAATATGGCATGTCGGCTGAGAAAAGGGAGAAGGCTGAACAAGCGTTGACAGACCCTCAGCGTGTCTCAGAGTAGGGCAGCGGATTGGGGAGGATTAGAAAAAGAAGAAGGAAACACATGGCACTGCACTCACGGTTGTAATGCTATTTGGGAGTGCAGCTCTTGACTGACAAGCCATTTTACTCTATCTTGAAGCATGTCAAGTTTTTTTTTTTTTTTTTTTTCCTTTGCCTTGCAACGGACCACAGCCTGCACCGCCTGCCAATGCCAATAACAGATTTGATGTTGACAACCTGTTGGGAGCAGCAGCAGCAGTAACAGCAGCAGTAGCAGTAGCAGTTCTAGGTTGTCTCTTCAAGCCATAGCGTATGCCTTACAGGCTGACACACTACTGCATAGATCTCTACATGGGTTCTGGAAGCCTAGAGGAGTTTAGAGTCAAGACGGAGTGATCCAAACGGCAGTGTCTGCACTAAAATGGTTTGGAGCAGTGCTTCGTCTATGTCTTAGTAGTTTAGTCTTAGTCCATGTTATGTAGATGA
>CM059272.1:17053925-17068925 GCA_030347295.1 Setipinna tenuifilis
CCATTTTAATTTTATGAGCCAACTATTTGTTCATTGGTCTCTCTGTCTCTCTCTTTCTGTCTTTCTTACCACAATAGGAGGTATAAAGAAGTGGACAGAAACGAAAAGAAATTAATATTTAATTTGCCACATTTCTATCACCAAGAGAGGCATTGAAATGAGCCATTCCTGCAAAGGGACTGACAGAGGTGCAGATATGACAGACATGGCCATATGGAGCGAGTCACACTAGCCCAGGCTCCTCACTAGGCCAGGACTGACGCCCACTGTGCCCCCTCCAGCCTCCAGAAGCCTCCCCTCCAGGTAGAGGCTCATAATCTTACACTCCGTTCTCACCTCTCCCGTGGCTTTCAAAGTGGGCAAGCCATGATTCATACAACTTCCTGTGGTAGAAAAACTACTGAAAATTCTCTGTCTCTTTGTCTCGTTCACACACAGACAGACACAGTCTCTCTCTCTCTCTCTGTCTCTCTCTCTCTGTCTCTCTCTCTCTGTCTCTCTCTCTCTGTCTCTCTGTCTCTCTGTCTCTCTCTCACACACACACAGACACACACACACACACACACACACACCTCATCACTGTGCACATATGGAGCTGGGTGGAGACCTCTGGACACATATACCATCACTGGGCACCATCTGTGTGTGTGTGTGTGTGTGTGTGTGTGTGTGTGTGTGTGTGTGTGTGTGTGTGTGTGCCTGTGTTTTTGTGTCAACTTGTGTGTGTTTGTGTGTGTGTGTGTGTTTTGTGACAGGAGGTGCTAGCTAGGAGCTAGGAAGGCAGTGTGTGTGACCCAGAAGGCAGCTGTCACCAGGCAGGCCTCAAACCTGCTGGCTTCCCACACACACACACACATACACACGCACATTCTCACACGCACACACTCTCACACGCACGCACTCTCACATTCTCACACACGCACCCTCTCTCTCACATGCACTCTCACACGCACACACTCACTCTCTCACACACTCTCTCTCTCTCTCACACACACTCTCTCTCTCACACACACTCTCTCTCTCTCACATACACACTCTCTCACTCTCTCTCTCTCACACACACACACTCTCTCTCTCTCTCTCACACACACACACACTCTCTCTCTCACACACACACACACTCTCTCTCTCACACACACACACTCTCTCTCTCTCACACACACACTCTCTCTCTCACACACACACTCTCTCTCTCACACACACACTCTCTCTCTCTCACACACACTCTCTCTCTCTCACACACTCCCAAAAAACTCCCCGAGCTGGAATCCATGGACGGTGAATGTCAAGCGAACACAATCCCCCGAAAACAAGCGAAAGGGCACCTCACTGGCCACTTGAACCGAATTCCGCCTGATTGGATCAAACAGCTTACATCAGGATTTTACAGTAAGCTCATTCACATGCCTGGGCAGTAAACAAAGAGCCCCATAGTCTCCCTTTCTTGCCCACATGGAGGGAGGCAAAAAACACATGACAAAGCTTTCCTGGTTTGTGTTGCTGTCGGGGAAACACCCACCAATCCTGGGTGCCTATTGTCCAGTCCACATGCTAGGCTAGGCTAGGCTAGGCTAGGCTAGCCTATGCTAAGCTAAGCTAAGCTAAGCTATTCAAGCATGAGGTTTGTGCCCATGACGTTCAGGGCCAGTGTTTACATTAGGTGACCTAACCCACAGAAACAGTTTTGCTTTGGGTGGTGTATGCGCGGTTAACCCTTTGCTCTGACTGCTTGGCGTCAATTGTTGTAGACATCACTGCCACCAGGCCAGCCTGATCAGGTAACACACGGGGCCACAAAGCGTCCTTTCACTTTCCTGCTGAGCTCATGCTGAGCTCATGCCTCACAAAGACTTCTAAGGTGGAATGGCAGCTACACTCACCAGCACTGCTGACAACACAGGGATCTTTTGAGGGTAGCTTTACAAGGACTGGATATCAAAGTATAATAATAACAACAACAACAACAACAATAATAATAATCACAACTACCTGTACCAGCAGTAGGCCTAACATGATGCATAATGAAAAAAATATATTTCTGAAAAAATGTGTCCCCATCCTGCATCAAAGCTCAACAGCGCACAAACACACGTTCCACCTGCCTCAGACTACAATACCTTCATGCTTAGCAAACCCTCTCAAATGAGAGCACAATAGCACCTGAGCCTCACCAGCACATGCACGCACACCTGCACGCACACCACACACCGTGTACACACACACACACACACACACACACACACTCACACACACACACACACACACACACACACACATACACCTGTGATAAACCTTACACAAAGCATAAAATGGGTACAAGCAATGTTCATTCAAGCATGCAGACATCCCATTCATATAAACGGGAACATTAAAGCCACACTCCCCAAAAGAGAACAAAAAATAGCTCTCAGACTTGCACACACTGAAGAAAAGCATTGTGGGGGAAATATGCATGTTTGTGGTGTGCTGATCAGGGGACTCTGCTCTGTGTATGACTGAAGGAGCCAGTTGCCCTCTCATCTCATTCCTTGAGACGTTTACCCAAAGTCTGGTGCTTTGAGGACAGATCGCCCTGTAGAAGTTTTTCTTGTCACGTGGGCTGGGCAATTCATCGAAAAATTCACTGAACCGTCACTCGCAACCGTTAATCAACAATGATCAAGCACATGACTACTAATCGTTGTTTATTATTAGTGTTATAATTCATTTTTTTATAAACTTTTTATGTTTATTCTGTGCATTCCAGTTTGTGTGTTCTTGTACTCTTGCTTAAAAGCAAACTACCACATGTAGTGTTGTGATTCTGCCGAGTCCAGTCAATTAAAGATGATTTTGATTTGAAGTTCTATTGACCAGCCCTAATCATGATAAAAAAAATCGATATTGGGCAATATGGAAAAATATATTGCGTTCACTTTTTTTGCCATATCGCCGAGCCCTAATTGTTACTACACAAAGTGTAGTAAGATGTCTGCAGTCCCATTGCTTGGAGCAAATGGCATTAAAAAGGAGTGTTGGAGCATATTGACAACAAAATGTGCTTGATAAATCAAGTCAGACTAGGTATGTTGTTTTTTTTCACCTATTAAGTATTCAAATCATCTCATTTAGGCGATGTGCTGAAAACTAAAAGATCAGTAGCAGAAATGAATGGCTTGGCTGGACCTCTGGCATGTGGGTCTGGGATGGCATCCAATGGGCAACCATGAGGGTCTAGGACTAGTTCAGTGACCCACAATGGGCATTCAGGACACCGTCATTAGCACATTGCTATTCCTGGTGCGTGCTAAACCTGAAAATTAGCTGCACGTTAACTGTGCCGTCCAGGAAAACAATTTATCCATTTTCACCGTCATGGAGACTGTGAAAGTGAGCACAGCTTTGTTTTGTTGCATATTAGCACTGTGACACAAAAATATTCTTGTGTTTTTATCACACATATTCCTCTGCTAATTAATAACAACAAACAAGAGGGCATGGTTCTAGTATTACAACTGATATCCAAGAGATTGCAATATATCAATTCTGAATCACAAAATGGCTAAATCTCTTTTGCATGCACCAGTTTTGTTCCGCCATTGTGCCTCTTTTGTGTCACGCATTTGTCTCGCTGCCCCACTCCATTTGCAAGTGTTTGCAAATCTTTTAAAAATGTAAACCCACACACACACCCTTGCCTCTGCATACCATTGTGGTGAGCAGTTTGCCAAAGCGGCAAATATTTGGTGACCTACTATTGTCATCCAGGCACATAAAGACATTATACGGTAATCACAAGACATCTGCTTCTCTAAACAATGGTTCTCATTTATTGTAACAGAGCATTGCCTTCACACTTCACCATTTAATGCTGTGTCAGACAGAGAGGAGAGGAGAGGAGAGGAGGAGGGGACAGGGCTGAGGAGCTAAGCTCTAGACACTTCCAGAATGATGAGACACCCAGACACAAAGGAAACACAAGGAAAGCCCTGAATAACGCCCTCTCAGCATCCTCATCAGCAGCCCTTCTGCTAGGATTGCCCCTTACAGTATGGCCGCCCTGCTGTAGTCTAGACAGCCTTGCGCCAATACAGCCAACGCCTGCCTACTGCTACTGCTACTGCTGCTGCCTAGCCCATCAGACACGCCCTGCATGCTGCGTGCACTCTTCAATGCGTGTGTGTGTGTGTGTGTGTGTGTGTGTGTGTGTATATGTGCCTGAGAGAGACAGAGCAATGCTGGGTGATACTAAGAAGCAGGGATCTATAAGGTGTGAGGAGTGTGCATACATTAAATGTAATTCTGACATTCGTTATGAATTGTAGCTCCTGCCACAGGGATGTTCATTAAAGTTTCATATGCATGGATACCATTAATTATTCACCATAATTCATTATAAATACAGGCTTACACAAATGAAAATACATTTATGGAGTTTTATATAACTGCTGTGACAGATTACCTTTCATCTGAAAAGCCCAATGATGCAAAGGTATATGTTAATTGACTGCGTTAAATGGGCACAATCTTCAACAGACCAATAATTGTATGAGAGAACCCTTACGCTAAACACAAAGGATAACACACAAACTTGACAGATCACTGATTAGTTTGCTACCACTGTTTATGTGCAAAATGTAAAAGAACACCAATTCTCTGAGCATAAAACACTACCAGTGCAGGGTAGGTTTTTTTTGTCTCTGAGTCAGACAGACACACCCTTCAAGAAGCACACACGCAGCAGGACCATGCGCGTGTTAATAAAACATGCCGGCAGTGTCTTGGCGATGGCCGCCTGTGTAAAAACAGAGGCTCATAACAAACAACGCAAAATTGGACTGAACGACTGAAATAACAACATGGCTTCAGAGCTTCAGACCCCATGTTTTACCTACGCTTCTTGGTATAAATTTGGCTTATTTGTAAAATTAAAAACTCTCGAAAGTTAAAACATCACTGACAGATCCTCTTAAATGCATTCTAATTTTGAAATTTTAAAATGGCTATTTAAATTCACTCAAACCCTAACTAGATCATGTAGTGGGAGTACAACTTTTGTTAGAGTCTGCAGGAGTGCCTGAGGCTGTTTCTTCTTGTCTTTTTTAAATATTACATATTTCATATCTTGCATTGTTCGCTTTAAGGCATGGGTGGTCTGGGTGGTAAGGGTTCTTTTTTTTCTTTTCTGAGATGTACTTTTACTCTAGTTTGATGTTCTTGCGCACATTTTTTCGAATATCAGAAAGTCACTACTCTCCTTTTCATGTTCATTCACTTTTGCAAATTTCTCATCTTTGGTTGAGCGGTTTGATAATAAAAAATTGATCACACACACACACACAAAAACCCCTCTGGTCACTATCCAAGTCCACATCCCCCTTCATCGAGGGCCCTTTGCGTGAATGGGCACTGGGTACGATGAGGCCCTTTTAACGATGCAGCCTGAAAAGGCCATTTGCAGCAGCTCCCTCATGCTGTCCTGTCCCGTCCCGTCCCGTCCTGTCTGTGGGGCTATCTTTATACAGCAGCCTCCACGGGGCCTCCCCCCACCCCACCCTTAAACCACTCATGCATCATTTATCGACAGAGCTGCTTCTCTTGCTGTGAGGAAGAGGAGGGTGTGGGATGGAGAAAGCGAAGAGGAAGAGAAATTGAAAGAAGCAAAAAGATGTCCGCGTCGACAGATCTCTTTAGCCCATAACTGCTTGCAAGCCCGTCTTTTAATGGCCGCTTTGTGGGGCACAAAAGCATATACTGGACATTTGTGTGGAAAGGTTGAGGTTGCTCTCAGTGAAAAGAATAACACAGAAGACAGAATAACACAGAAAGAGAGAGCAATGGAGTGGTGAAGTGAGAGCAAAAGAGAGGGGGACAGACAGACAGACAGACAGACAGGGAGAGAGAGAAAGAGAGAGAGACAGAGACAGAGACAGAGACAGAGAGGATCCAGTACTATGACTGCAATGCCAAAGCTTCACCGAGTCCGTCCTTACGGCAGATGACTAATCTCATGACCTCACATCACTCCACAGTCCTCTGGCAAATGGAGAGATCCATCCGGCCTTCCACAGGATTCATGTGCAGTGGCCATGAGCCTGACACAAAGCAAGGGTACATTTACACTTGATACCTAGCTATTCATGTCTTTCATACCTAGCTGTGCATGTCTTGTGTGAATAACAACCCCAAAAGCAGGCTGCAGGTAAAGCCTGCAGTGTAGGGCAGTGATTTTAGGTATGACTGTAGCCGAATCTATCATAAACACAATACCCCAGCTGTGTCAAGGAAAATCATATACATTTCGATGATGAATCACCAAACATACAATAGACCTGGGCCAATTTGTCCCGTACCCTTGAAAATACACTGCACTTACATGAGTTTTATCTACAGTGAACGTGTGCCATTTTCAAAACGACAAACCAGAGCCAATCAGCAGCAGATCTGAAGTAGTGCCATCAGGAAATGCAAACTTGCTGCCAGCAGGGTGACTAAGACATGCCTCAGTGGGCTTGGCGAGCGTCGTAAACTGGGTGGGGAGCTACGGTACAAGTCCACTTACGGCTGCAGCAGATATGACAGCCGCTTGGCACAGACCAGATGAGAGGACACTTCCATAGATTCTCCTCATTTCCATCTGTCACTGTGCATCTGCACTGAGGAAAGTCTACACATGTTCACATGTTTTTTTTGTAACACTTTCAAAGCAATTTCATTTCACAGCGTGTATGCATTACATGAACATTTTAGAATATTCATTTATATTTCCTTCGAAGCGACAGCAACCTAGTCTTGCCATTCTGTATTTTCAGAGTGAAGCCTGCATTGTGCTTATACTCAGTTGTAATTCCCAAAGAGATTAGGAAAAGTATTTTTCTCTGTGAGGAGTGTCCATCTTTGGTCTTTAGTCTCCTTGGTCTTTGTACCGATTCTACCCCTACCAATCAGTAATGCTATTCACCAACTTAACTCAAGTCTGTGTTATCTGTTGTCCGTCTGTCTGCATACTTAGAGAGTGTGTATATGTGTCTTTTTATACCATAGTACTTTTGTAGTTTTTATTAGTACATTATGTATACTTTTATACTTTCCGCTGTGTGCACCCTGAAGCGAGGCTTTAAATCTCATTGCACTGTGTATAATGACAATAAAGGGTTCCTATTCTATTCTATCTCTGCACGGTGGAGGCAGTGGGCAGGTTTAGACAGACGGGTTGGGCCATAATCCATCTGTCATGATAACCTGTCTCTGAACGTACAGACTGAAAGTCTGATCCACTTTCCACCCTCAACACAGTCTACATGCAACTGCAGCACTACCCGCCCGCCTTTTAATCTGCCTAGTTGCCGAGAGCTAATGTGATTTCAGCACTACACAATATAATATTACATAACTTGGGTAGATGTAATAACCTAGCTAACTTATACTACAAAAAATAGCTGAATGAAACTAAGATATGAGACTTTCAAGAATATATGTTTTAATGGTATGTTTTTTTTACTGATACTGTTCAGTAAATGATGTCACAGACAAACAGCATGACAAACAGATCCTTGTGTTTTTCAACTGCACAACTTGTGGTGTGGCATCTTTGGGGTTTGCGCACTACACTACACTGATTAGCAGAGAAGATAAATTCCAGGAGAAATCTCCAATGTACATTTTTTTCAACGTACATTTAGTTAATACCATGAGCATGGTACTAAAACTGTATGTGTATAAAGTAATGCAATTTATTTAGTTGAACGGTGTGCTGTACAATAAAACATTGACCTTGTATAAGGAGAGATAAATCTCTCCAGGTCTGGGCAAATGTTGCTATTTTTTACTCGTAGTCTCTGGGCAGGTAGCTGGAACAATAGCTTCATAAATATGACATAAATATGTAAGTGGAGTACAAAAAACAGGTCATTAAAACCTCACCAACAAACAATATCCCCTTTCCCTGGCCCATCTGTCAACACTGCATAACTTGTCACTTTCCAGAGAAATTATGCTGAAGGCCCAGACCATGTGTGTGCCTTGCAAAAGCATTTAAACTAAGTAGGTTGTGAGTAAAAATAACTCCTGTAGTTGTTACTTCCTTAATATTTTATTTAGCAATATTTTTTTCAGCGATAAAAAATAACACACTGAAGCCTAATACATACAGACTCACATCTCGCTAGCAGGACCGAGCTGGGCTGTAACTCTGTTAACAGGGCTGCTTGAGTAGGTATGTCATTTGGTGTTGAACAGAACAGACAGTGTCTCTGCGCCCTCCTGAGATTATTTACTGTTTGTTGGCTGGTTAAGGGTCAACCGCAGTCCAGTTGCCATAGCAAAAGGGCATTGTGGCATAAGCAAGTGTCAAGGAGACCACAAAACAATCTGCGCACTGTGTGCAAGTGGAGCCCCTCAGACGTAACTCCAAAATGACCTCCATGACAAGCACATAACCCGCGAGGCCTTATGTCACAGACCCTGCACGTGGCAGGAGAGGTATACAGACTGTCAACCGAGCCTTAGTGTCGGAGAAACACAGAGGCGGTGTTTGGATTATGTGCTTCGGGAGCTGGGAAACCACAGAGTGTGTGTAACAGACATTAGCACATCAAACGAACATCCCTCAGTATAATTGTAAGAGGCGACAATTTGCTTACAGAGGGAAATGCCTACAGACCAGCGTGTGTGCAGTTTTTCCCTTGTTATGTTAACAGGGGACTGGCATTAGAATCTGCCACTTCCTTGGTGATATTGAGAGAGTAGTACAAGGTCATAGTAAGTGTTCTTCCTCCAAGGTCAAATCGGGCCTCTCCAAAAAAAAAAAAATGCAGCCTCCAGAACAATAACCCCTTGTGTTGTAGTGGGGAGAGGGGTATAACCAAATCAGATGCATAACAAAAACCTGGAGCCGGCTCCGGTAAGCCCTGGCAATCCATCATCACAAGACAGGCCTGAGACGGCAAAGTGGGAGGTGGCTACAGAGTACTGCTCCCCCCCCCCCCACACACACACACACTCTCACACACACACTCACACACACACACACACACACACACACACACACACACACACACCTTTCCTTATCCCCTTGCACTGAACCCCAGTGCTGTGCCACCTCACTATTATTATTTCTGAGAAATGTGGTCAACCTGGATGGGTCTTCAGCAGGTTCCACCTATACACAGGAGTAATGACCCACCCACCCCCCACCCCCCAAGCCCCCCACCCACATCCTTTGTATTTGTGCAGCCATGCGAATGACAAATAAATTACTATCGCTATGAGCACAGACTGGAGACAGCACCGTTATCGGCTCAGAGCGGACAGGCGTTCCGTCTCCGCAGGTGAGGACGCGAGGAGTGGAAACTGACGGCACCTTTTGTTTACACTTGTAGTCCTGCCTGGCTAATGGAATTTATAGCCTGTGGGTGGCATGTTGCTCCGCTGATGAGATTTGTTTTGACTGCTTCATATGCTCAGCCTCAGCATTTAAAAGCAAAAATAAATAAATAAATAAATAAAATGAGTGTAACGTCACAGGCTAATTCCCAAAGGCACAACAGCAGCCACTTTCATAATAAGAGTCACCATACATCACCATATGTCATTAAGAGATCACATATCACCTTGCCAGATCACCTTCCCATAAGTCAAACTTGAGGCCCATGAGTACTTCAAAGGCAAAAAAATGCTGTATGAAGAGCAGGACTACAGAAGTTTTTTTTTTTTTTTCCAGGCTTGGTGAGGTAGGGAACACTGGGATTGATCCCGAATCAGAAAGGCGATAGCGATTTGGCCCTGGAGACCCATTAACTGCCTGTAATGAGGAGAGATAGTGCGCACAAAAGGTCATTCAACATGGAATCAATTAGCAGCCACTGTCCACACTCCAGGAAATAAATAAACAAGTGAACCGCAACCACTGACTAGTGGATGACCTCAAATTTAATAACAACACACAAGACTCCAATTAAAAAGTCCATACTGTGTTTTTGGAAGCAGGATTTGGATAGCGGGACACATACATTATATTGCATTACACTTAGCTGACGCTATTGTCCAGAGAGACTTACAGTTATTTAGGTACAGGGACAATCCCCCTGGAGCAAGGTGGGGTTAGATGCCTTGCTCCAGGGCTCTTCAGCTATGGATGAGGATGCAGGAGAGCATTACTTATTCACTTCCCCCACCCACATTCTGATGAGATCCGAATTTGTGACCCTTCGATCCCATAACCAACTGTCTAACCATTTGGCCACAACTGACCGAATGCATATATAGTGTTTCAATTAATTCTATTGGGCAAAACAAGACCATTACCTATATTCACACTCAACTACCCTGTGAGCTAAGATTTGGTCAGAGGCCCCTGAAATGCAAAATATTCATAATGCACTGTTATATTAGCACTAAAACTGAATCTGTGCTTGCCTCAAGACAATCTGCACGTCCAAATGTTGAAACAATACTAAATGACTGAATTGCTTTACTTTATTGGAAACCAATCTGTCCACAGCCATCATTACACACACATCTGTCAACACAATGTCTGTCCAGGGGAATATTTGAACGAGCAGATGGTGGCAAATGCTTAACAAAAGGAAATAAAACATGCACGGAGAGATGTTTAAAAATCACTCGGTATAAATCTATACTAGCTGGGGGCTACAGTGCTGGGCCAGTTACTCTTCGTGGAGCGCCCAAGCAGACTTGTGAATGCTCCAGCTCCAGCTCACACAGCTGGTCTCACGTGGGCGTGAACCTGTCTGTAACCTTGGGCCAAAGGCATGCATGATGATCTGATAAAGAAGGATGTTTGCTGGGTAGTTTATACCACAAAAAACATTCGGAGAGACAATACAGCATTTATTTTTGGTTTGTTAGTTTAATTGAATTCGGCTGAAAACATCACATCTCATCCCTGACTCAGAGCTTATGGGAGGTTTCTTGGGAAGTACTAGAAATTCCAATCATGCCGATGAGACAAATGAAGCCATCTGGGAATCTAAATAGACAGGAGGAAGCAGTGGAGAAAGGTGAGACTTTTTTACGCAGGTCATCATGACCAAGTTGTTTAGCAATGGTGGACGCAAACACCTGCCGTGGTGCAGGCAGTGTGTACTATAAGAGCAAACGATGCTCTTATAGTAATCTACTGCCTTGTCCACATTCTGCTTGAAAAACACATTGGTTGGATAGGTTGCTGTGTCTCCACAACAATGATGCCATTAACACCACGATCACCCTCCATTATCGGCCAATGTTCCAGCGCCAATACAGAATGTACTGTGGAGGCTCCCTTCCGACTAACAGGGCCCACAATGCATTTCATGTGTCTGTATGCAGCATGGGCCTGCTGCCATCCTATCACGGCCCTGCGCTGTTGCTAGGCAACACAGGAGTTACGTTTTCCAAGAGGCTGGCTTCGCATGCTGTCCATTAACCTGGATGTTCCTGTCTTTTACTGGCCTGTTGTTACAATGTGTGTTGGGGCGGGGGGGAGTGGTGGGGGGTGGGCGGGCTGGGGTGCAACCAAAGCCAGCATTACATCTGTTAATGTTATTTTAAACCTCCTGATAATCAAATCACGATGCATTATTATTTGTAGGTTTGTAACAAAATCGGTTATTGTTTCATTTATGGTAATGTACAAGAACAATATTCCGAATTTGTTTAAATATAGCAGTATAGTAGTATAATAGTGTATTGATTATATTTTGGATTTACATTACAATTTGAGAAAACGTTTTAGCCACACATCTTGATCAAATGTGACGTTGTGACCTTGACAGTTGGCACAGGAAATGCACAGTGCCATATCATTTATTTACATACTAAGACCATCATGCATGTGTGGATTTTTGTACACCTCTTTGAACCAGTGCACAGTCACAGCAGATTTCTGTGCACTACGATTGACTTTGTTTTTGGACCATTTTATATATAAAAATATATATAAATGCATAAAAATTGGAACACGGCAGCAGTATATCCTATGAAGTAAGTGGTGCTCCTGCCATCTGCGTGTTTAAGTGACCGTGCCATCTGTTTGTGATGGCTTGCAAAACTGTTCACCCATACATTTTAATGCACAATTTTTTGTTTTTTGGGGGCCTCATTGAGTATGTGTGTGGGAGTAGTGTGGGAGATTTCCATGTACCGCAAAAGTTACATTTCAGTGCCTCAAACAGCATGCTTATTATTATTCTAGTCATTAAGTTCCTCACCCTTGAGAGAGAGAGAGAGAGAGAGAGAGAGAGAGAGAGAGAGAGAGAGAGAGAGAGAGAGAGACAGTGTGAGAGAGAGGTAGAGAGAGAGCAAAAGAGTGAGAGAGCGAAAGAGTGAGAGAGATGGTGTGCTTATCAGCTCCTCTAAAATCTTTAAATCAATCCTGGCCTCCCCTCTACTTGAAAACCCTCCTTTCAGCATGAGCACAACACTGGCTCTGGGTATGGCTCAACGTTGTGCTGGGACGTTAGCCAGCCGATTAGCATTTGAGCCATAGACTGCGTTGGCTTGGGCCAGGCGGGGCTGGCGTGTGTGTGCGTGGGTGGGTGGCGGAAAGAGAGCGAGTGGGCCGCTGAAACAGAAACATACACCCACCCCCACCCCCACCCATTTACCTACTGCAGTATCTTCACATCCAGCCAAATCCTGCAAATTAGCATACACACGGGGAGGAAGGCAGGGCTAACCAAAGATGAATATGGGCTAGCAGGAAGGAGAAAAACAAGCCTGACCACCATGAATATTAAAGCAGAAGACCTTTAGCTAGCAATGAGGACCAGCTCCAGTATCAAAGTCAATTTCGATTACTGTACGTGTACACATACAAGTATGAGTGTAAACACAATCATGTACCTAAAAGATTACATCAGCTGTATCTAGCCACTATTAAAGGAAGCATGCTTATATTTGCCTTCATGCTAAATAGCCTACAATAAATCTATCTCAATGTTTTATTACTCTAATGTAGCTCCTATCTAAGCCATTTTCGCAGAGCTATTTGCAAACATGAACACGGTTTATTTTCTGTCTGCATTTCATGGAATGCACAGCCACAGATGGACACACAGAACCACTGTATGTTTTCATGAAGAAGGCACTTAGGTTAGAGACAGCTGAAGACAAGCCTGTCAACAAATAAAAAGAACATAAGGTGTTTTAGAGTCTCAGAAAGCACAGCAGCTCTTCAGCAACGCCTGATTATCAAACAGAGGTGTGAGGAACTCAAAGAGAAGAAACATTAAATGAAATGAAATCCATTCATCTATTATTTTGAAATATGACATAAATGAGTTTTCCTAATCCTGTAAATAGAATTCTGAGACACAGACTATTTGAAAGCTGTATTTCTACAAATCAGGACCACATAGGGAAGGGGGGAAGGGTCGGGGGGGAGAGATCACGTCTTATGAGAAATTCAATTTCACACACACGGAGAAGGTGAGGATCTTTCAAACACTCAATAATTTACCGAGTGGGGGTGGATGGGAGAGTGGGGTAGGGGTGTCACAACGAAGACTGTGGGGAATACATTAATTCAGTAAAAAGCCCACCAACAAACCCCCCCCCCCCACTCTTCTCCTCGTCCTCCCCCTCCCTCCCCATCAAACGAGCCTTCGCTTCAACTGGAGGTGTGCCTGGTGGCTGCCTATCTGAAATGGCAAAGCATCTGGTCGAAAACAGTCTGTAATTCCCTTTTTTTTTTTTAAACCACCACATGTCTCTTTTTATCCAAGCATGTAGAAGAGGGTCAGATGGGGGATGAGGGGTGGGGTGGGGGGGGGGGCAGCACTTGAGGCACAAGGTGTCCAGAACCCTGGGTACATAATGTGACCAGAAGGGATGCCTCAGCCTCCACTTTGTCTCACTGAGGCATCCCCAAGCAACACCTCTCGGCTATGAATTAACCAGAGGCTGCAGACCAGGCCAGCAAGCCTGAGAGTCTGGGAATGGAGAGAGAGAGAGAGAGAGAGAGAGAAACAGAACGAGAAAGTGAAGGTGAGAGAGAATAAAAAAAGAAAAAAAAGAGAGGGATAGAGAATAAAAGAAAGAAAAAAAGAGAGGGACAGAGAGAGAGAGAGAAAGAAAGAAAGAAAGAAAGAAAGAGAAATAGAGAGAGAAAGAGAAAGAATGAAAGAAAGAAAAAAGAGAGGAATAGAGAGAGAGAGAGAGAGAGAGAGAGAGACAGACAGACAGAGAGAGAGAAAGAGAGAGAGAGAAAGAGAGAGAGTAAGAAAAGGCCAAGCAATATCCTGAGACGTGAAGCCAGCAGGGCCAAAGACAAGACAGGAAGGAGTCCTTGTGGAGAATGTGCTGGAGACAAAAGGGAGCAGAGGAGTGGGCGTAGCGGCGGAGAGCCATTAAGACTGGCATGCTGTGCGCGGAGACTGGAGCCAGTGTTCAGATGCACAGACGCACAAAGGCTTCAGTTTCGCTTCAGTTTCGCCACAGCTAACTGAGGTGGGCAGTGGACACTTGACATTTAAATAATAGTCCAGCATAATGCAGCGCTGTTCTGTGCATTTCACAACTATGTGCATGACTATGAGTATATGCATTAGGGCTTTAAAAAAATAAACATGACTTTGTTACAACAAATGCTACATTTCTGTAGGTACGGTACAGGTACATTTCTGTATGTTTCTGTGCTCCACATATCAGAGTATTTGGCAAATCAAACTGAAGCGCTACTGTGCTTGATGCCCTCCCCCATAGCACAGGTTGCTTACTGTCTAGGGCATAGCAGTGAAAACAAAAATGAAAGTATACTGATGTATTTGTTTATTTACCGCAGGTCTGTTTGTCATCGCAAAACTCTGCAATGTTTTCAGAAAACACAAGATACTTGTACACCTAGGAAGAGTAGCTTTGGGAGAAGAGATTTAAGCCTTCCTGACTGCAATCTTCATAGCTTTTCTCACTATAAACTTTATCATATATCGCACACTTTTGTAATATCGTGCAGCCCAAATATGCATGTGAGTACATATTTAATGCAACAATCCAGTGTATAGAGCATAGGCCCCTTTC
>CM059272.1:17073925-17081425 GCA_030347295.1 Setipinna tenuifilis
CCCAGAATCTGATGAACTTCTTGGCAAATGCGTTGGATGTTTAAGTGCGAGCTCTGGCCCTCTCCGGAATAGCACTCGCACTTGGCTATTTTTAAACCAGCAACTAAAAAGGCTTCACGCAGAGCACACCACGTTCTCTCTCTCTCTGCCTCCGAATTAACATATGAGCTAACGTTCCCACAAGCAGCAAAAAAAAAATGACAGTTTGGTTGTCTGCCTCTGCATGAAGGCCAGTGCTGTCATTTTGCTACTGCTGGACAAGGTGTAATACAGCCATCCCACACCGACTAGACACACAGCACAGGCAAAGTGAGTGCTAAGCACAAAAGCCACAAACACACACACACACACACACAAACACACGAGAGAGTGTCTGTGATGTTTATGCCTGGTTGCTCACGGGCCTGACAGTCGGGAACGTCGGCAGCTATGGCGTGGGCAGGCTACTGTGAAGGTGTGAAATAGCCTCTGGTCTCACTTTGTGCGGGCAGTTAACAGGTCACCGCGCATAGAACATTCATCATTCCAGCAACGAATGTGGAGGAGAGGGCATAACAACCCCTGCAAACACAGCGCCAGCAGTACTCATGGACAAACAACAAACAAAAGAGACTCAGGAAGTAAAATGGAAAAGTGCTGTAGAGTATGACAGTCTTTTGTCCTGCAGCTATGCACCAGACAGCGGTAGCGGAGATGCTTTCTGCTTGATTATAAGAATAATAAGAAACATTTATGTCTGGAAGACTGTGTTTGAACCAAGGACATAGTTGGGAGTAAAGCCTGGAAATGGCTGGGGTTTGAAATAGCCCATCATTTCCCTGGCCAATTACTATGTTCTGTGTATACTATGGCTGATTCTATCTGGGATTCTGAAAAGCGGCACATTCCACATGAAATGGCTCTCCATCATAACAAACATGGAACCCTCGGAGGAGACAGGAAGTTTAGGTACAATCAATTTGCAATCAGCAACATAACAGTACTGACTGAGTGGTTTACGGAGGTGTTTACGTTTTCCTGGCCACAGTAAAATAAGACATCCTTGCCCGTGCAATCACACACACACACGCTCCCAGCCAAGGTGAAATTACCATCAGAAATATGCCATCATTCAGCCACAAGATGCATATTGACTAGTTGTCAAGTGACTGAAGAAGAGCACCAGCATCCTGTTTTAAAAAAAAGAGAGAAAGACACGTGGGTCACATCCAGTGTTTATGACCGTCCGATGAATGCAGATCCACGATCAATACTGACAGATGGCACACCTAACTAATGAAATGGCCGACGAGTGTAATGAGATAATTTTCTGTCCACAATGAGAAGCCCACGTAGCACAGACACTAACACACACGTGTGCACACACATACTCATGCACACACATTCATGTGTGCGCGCACACACACACACACACACACACAAATATCCGTTACCATTTTTGGACTACCACCTCACTGAATTAATCACGTCTTTTATACTGGGACAGCCCAGCCCCAGGCAGAGTGGGCCCTTTCTATCTCCTGCACACATTCAGAGCCTCACACACACACACACACACACACACACACACACACACACACACACACACACACACACCCAATGCAATGTCATCAGAACAGAGGACAAGGGCCAGGGAAAGCAGGTACTTTCATTAGTGGCCATCGTATCCCCGATGCTAGCAGCAAGTAAAGGCGATTAGCATTTGCCCCGTTTTCATTAGCACCCGCTACATCTGTTTGACTCCTTGTGAATAGAAATGATTAATTAATTGATTAGCCAGGCTAATCTGCCTGTTCAGAGCCATTTGCCCATTTCATTCATTTCTGTGTTTTTTTTTCTTTTTCTTTTCAATCTTGGTGGCCCTACGTGTCTCTAGTGCATAACAACATGGGTCGTAGGGACAACAGGGGGCTCCCTAATGCTCTAATGCCATCCCCCTCCTCTAAAGAAGCACATTTATGCTGACAGTGTGATCTTAACTCTGGACCTAGACCACATCACTGTGACCTTGGTGATTCTGCAGAGCATGGATGGGAATAATGAGACCTTTCCTATACAGAGATATACAGAGACCCAGATATTTTGCTTGAGAGGGAAATAAAGATGGACAAAGACGTTGATGAGGGAAAGGTATTTGGACAGATGCACCATGTTTTTGTACTTGTTTCACAATAGGCATCTTATCCGTTTACAGGTGCAATCCACCATTTCATCCCATTTCATTTTTCTCTCAAATTGAGGTTACTACTCTGTGTGATCGTGCAGCGGTCAAGAGAATGAGGCTGCTGTTATGATGGTAATGAAATATGAAATGTCTTCTGTGTGCCATAACTACTGGAGAGGCACCTTTGCTGGCACTGACAGAACACTATTGTCACAGACATAACTAAAAATTCTTCCAGCCAAATAAAATCCGCCCACAGTTCACCGAGAGCCATCTCTTTCAAATCAACACAGCTGGCCACAAACAGATGACAACATTTGGTATGGTGGGATGAAAGTGGCAAAAAAATCCCCCCGAGTGGCGTTGCCACGGCAACAATGATGCTTATGGTGAGAGAGTGCCGAACGTCAGGTCCTGTGCAACAGCCTGTGTGCTTTACAATGTGAGAGTGTGTGCGCCTGTGGGTGCTCTGCAGTCAACAACACACACGAAGAGCTACATCTAAAAATCACATTTTAGCCAGTTAAACTGCAACATCAATGCCAAAATATCAAAGGCAAGTATTATGGTAAATTAAAAAAAAGAAGGTGATTTTTTTTAGCTATAGGCTAGCCCAGCAACATCTTTTACTCAAATTGTATTACTATTCAAACGGTATTCTTTCCCTTAAACATCTCTAAAATACCACACTGCAATGTAATTTAAAACGTTAATTTAAATACATCTCTGCCACCGTGCAACACATTTATGAACACAATTGTCATCGCCATGAATAAACCATATGCGCACATCACAAACTCTCAGGAATCAATGTGCTGTGCACGAGCTAGCTCGTTGCAAAGCATCATCAAAGATGCTACACAAACTGTGACACAGTATTATGTAAACTGGTCCACATCCAATTCAGAGTGTCACATTAGGAAACATTTGTGATGCCACCATCAGATTTTCTTAGATTTACCTGGACCGAGTCAGATAATACCAAAATGGCTGGGATCTGTCTTAAGTTTCTCACAAACCAGGATATGGCATATCTCCAGTTCTAAAGCAATGCAACAGATAAGCTTGCTCAAACATTCATGCCTGTTAAACCGTGACTACCGCCTGACTTGTTCCATGAAATCTAGGGTTGTCAGCAACCATGTCCAGAAAGGTAATGATAACATTCAAGATATCTCCATCTGAGTCAGGTATTCAAAATTTCCTCAGGAAGAACAACCTCTATTCCATTAAATTGTGCAATTTGTGCAGCCAATATTTGATTCAATATTTCGGACAGAGCTTTACTGCAAAACCAACAAAGTAAGGGTATTTGCAAATGTTTCTCAGGGGCTCTATACCACAACTAGCTACTTCTCCACTCGAGGAGCATGCATCTTTTGTGGTCAAGGTCAAATAATTAATTAATTCTCTTTCAATAATGAGTGAACCATTAGGGAGGACATCCTAAATCTGAGCACCGGGATTCTAAAATATGTCTAGTGTTTCTCTATTCATTTCCTTTACAGAACTCGCCCTTCAGTTCAACCAAAACACCAGGGAGCCATCATATAAAAACAGGCTGGCTACGGCTTTATAGAATAGCCTATTAATTGAGCGGATCGGTACATCTGCCCTCAGTGGCATTGGCCCGATCAATAAGGGCGTTGTGGAATACAAGATGTGGTTTCAGACCGGCTTGAATAATACATAGGTTTTCTCCAACCAAGTCCTCATTGAGGAATAGGGACTCAGGGAACGGTGGACAGTGGTTTGTTGAAAATCTGCACAGACGTTCCTGCGTAAAGCTATTAGGCTACAGGTCAATGGTACGACTGTCATAAATAGCTGGTCCTCTTGCAACTCTTATGCATTCACTGCGAAAGATAGGCTATCCTCAATGTGTGCAAAAAACGACCGTGGATGTTTTATACAAGAATGACAAAAATTGCAATCAACGACAAAACAGACAGTACGTTTAAAGATTTAAATACATCAAGATTTTGTGCAAACAGAATGTTTCACTAAGGTAGACTACAACAGACCGCTTGGCTAACGCATGGGCCTATGGAAAAACCGACATGCAGGCTCTGCATCTGGCCTACTAAGCCATATCGGGCCCCAAAGGATTCTCTTCAGGGCTCATTTATTCGTGTCAGCTCGTGGTTTCTGAGCACATCGCCACTGCAGCAGCCCCCACACCCTCTACTGCCACCTGCTTCCACATGCACGGCGCTCCCCCTCTATAGAAGGCACGGCATTCTGCATTCGTGCGCATTCAGCAGTCAGCGGGAGGCTGCTGCAACAACCTCGGAGGAAGCGTCCATCATTTGCGGACGGATGCTCTATCGGAGACTAAATGTACTCTCTCAAATGTACCAGCGAGATCCGCTTTAAGACAACAACCAATGCGTCTAGTGAAGTAAAAGACATCGCACATTTTTCGACCATGAAAACATAAGCTGCACTTAAAAGGCCAACAATTGCCTCTGGTTAATGCTGGATGCTAAAGCACTGCAATGTAGGGCAGTGAGCATTATTGCCCCAGAAAATAATTGTTAGTTTTACCAAGAAATGTTCAGTGTTCTTTTCTCCAGGAGCGAGAGCAAAGTCCCTCCCACCCTCTACCGAACGCATTAGGTTACTGAATCTGTGTTAATACGTTTTCTGAGCTGTTTCGTAACAAGAGTTAACATTCGCTTGAAAAAACAGTCTTAATCCACCACCATTCGCCACACTGTCCGCGGCCTAGAATCGAAGAACGCCGCAATGGGCTATAGCCCACAACTTTGACCACTCATCCACTATACCATGACGTAGGGCTACACCACAAAGAACAGGTGCCATAATTGTGCGAATGCACTACTAACGGCAGGCCCTGTAGTTCACACAGATTGCTCTGCCTGCTCTGGCGATGCTTGGCATTGCAAACCCTCTGCTACAACGGCGTGATGCACACATCTCAAAGCATAGGCTACAGCCTGAAATCCCCTCTGCATTTCAACAAGGCCCGTTATCGCACAAATAAACCACAATGTCCGTAGGGAAGCAGTATATCGACAGCCATTTCTTGTTGTGCTAAGTGTTTTCTATTTTAGACTATTTTGGAACAAACACAACATTTACACACTGCAGCGATGATAGATGCTCAAAGGCGAGTCACTCTGTCAGGCCGGTGGAGTAATTTAACGCTATCCATTTTGTATCGCATAATTTGCTGATTGGTCGCGGGATGCTGTTCAATCATTTGTTTTTGTAATGGATAAATTATACCCTGAATGTGTCAGAACAGCTATTAAAAGGTGCTATTGTATTTCAGAAAACGGGCTTTCGCTACACTCAGGTCGTTTTGTCAACAAAAGAAAGCGCCCATTAGCTCAATTGAAGGGGCACGTCGGTTTTGAAGTCAAGGGGCTCTGGTTTGAACTGATTTAATCATTCATTCGGCTTTTATCCGTTTTTATGCCATTGCCATTGAAATAAACACCATGTCATCATTTTGTGTAGCTAACGTCTTCTGCAACCACGGAATAACGTTAAAGCATAGGAGGCTATACAGCCTGTGCATCGCAGCTTAGGCGCTACAATATAGCTCGATATAGGTAACAATGTATTGACTGTGCATTGGTCTTACCAGATTTAGAACTGTTTCGACGATGTCTCTGTTGCTAACCTCTCCAACCTGTATAAGACCAATAAGGACGGCGAATTTCATCTTGATATTCCGGATCGGAACCGAGGGGTTGATCACCCCGGCAGGGAGAACCATGGAGCCAGATCCAGACACCATCATCTCCCCTGAAGCAGAACCTGTAGCGACTTGCTGCCCAGGACCCGGGGGAGCTTCTCGATCCGAGAGCGAGCCGGAACCCGGTGCTGAAACCGGCTTCTCGCTCGACATTTCCACCCGAATCCTCAAGGAGCGGCCGCCTCAGTCTCACCTGCTTTGTATCACTAGCGTCCGTACAAAAGCATCAAACAGACGGAAATGTAAAGTTTTAAATGTGGTAAATTAGGGTAAATCCGTGTTTAACTTCGAGTCCGTCCTATTTCCTGCTGATATAAAATGATGCATACGACAAACAAGCAGGGATATCTCTGTTCTTCAAGGAATGGTACCCTCTTGCTATCTCCTCTCCTCTCCTGATGTCAACCAGTGTGCGGTGCAGTCTTGAGCTAGTGTTGTCGTTCTCAGGGCGCCATGTTGACGCCCCCTGTCTGCGGCTGTGTTCACCACGCCTGCGTGTTGAGGGTTTGGTTGAACTCAAATTGAGTGATAAGCGCTTTGAACACGTGCAATTGCTGGATGGAATTTATTGGAATCAAGCAGCATTGACAATATAAACAGTGTTTTATTACTGAAGGACATAAAGAACGCAATGTATAAGCTACGTTGGTTACAGTTATTTACAATGTATAAGATGCATCAACGTAAAAATGTCGAGACCCCTGCAGGCCTGTTGAAAATACATAGGCTACAATATCGATAGAAAACTAGGGAAGCTGCCTGAATTCGTAGGAACCAGGAAAAGCTTTTAGCCAAGCTGCATTTCCCCTAACTTAACCCCTAACTGGTCCAGAAATAGATATTACATTTTTGCTTTCAGAGTAGGCTGTAGCCTACTGCCAGTCTTTCTCTCAGACATTCGATGTCTGTCTGATAGAGGCTTTAGTGAGTTCATCCATTTAGGCCCAATGAATGAGAGAAAAAACCCAAAGAATTTCGAAAGCAGTTCAACATGGCAAATATGCATATCTTTCATCCTAAAGCAAGGAATGGTGTCATACAAACCTTTGATTCACCAAGATATGCATTGGGAATTTATGGTCTGGAAGCCAAACTGCGCGACCACCCAACCATGTTGATTGTTTAGCCATATGATCATGGCAAATCAATTTTGGCAGCTTTTATGCTTTTGTTATCTGACCTCCTTTTGCTACCTACCTGCTACCTTTTTGAGATTCACTCATTTCTACATCTACATTATTCTATCTATCTATCTATCTATCTATCTATCTATCTATCTATCTATCTATCTATCTATCTATCTATCTATCTATCTATCTGTCTGTCTGTCTGTCTGTCTGTCTGTCTGTCTGTCTGCCTGTCTGTCTGACTGTCTGTCTGTCTGTCACTGGTAGTTTTCATGAATCATATCTTGAACTCCGACCTTGCATTTTATTCTGAATAGATCACTATGGTCTAAAGTGATAGCATGTGGTCTCTATTTAAACCTGACCTGGCAGTTAATAAGCAAAGCCCTCTGCATTGGTAAAAAAAACTTCCATTGACACTAGAGTTTACACATTCACTTAATCATTAATCATTCTTTCTTTATCCATGTTTATTCACATTT
>CM059272.1:17086425-17091425 GCA_030347295.1 Setipinna tenuifilis
TGTCCCCTTGAGAACTATGAGGTGACGATGGGCAACAATTTTGCATCATGCAGTACACTTGGTTTTGGACAGAGGGCAGTGTTGCTCTATCTTAATTTCCAAAGCTGCCACTGACAATGAGATAAGGATGAAACAAAGTGAATATGTGCAACATTAAAAGTGAGAATAGGTTTGAAATCATTGTGAAATTATTTGCATGGGTTGTGGACCAAATGAAAAATCACTACCTTGCTTCAGGGTATCTTGGTTCACTACCCAGTTTCTCCCAGTATACCAGCTAGTTTCTGACTCTCCCGGCTTGACCCAAACACTTGGTTTCATTCCACTGTTGGCAGCACCGAAGCTTGGTAAAGCACCCAAATACAAAAAAATCCGAATGAAAAAATCATTCAGGAGAAAACAAAAGCCGATACGATACGAGGCACTTTGAAGAAGGCTGGAGGGGACTTGGGAGTGATGGTGTGAATGTTTGGCTCTAACTACCCAACTTCAGACAGACATCACGTAGTGTCCCGAGTGGAGGACGCAACTCAGCTGTCAGTTCATTAAGTCAAATAAAGATGAACTGCCAGCACAGAGAGTCCTCTGTGGCGCGACTCTTCTGATTTAGACGCACACATCACAAATGAGTATTGACCAGTTATTCTGTTGGAACACCAGGCTCGTGTTTGGACTGAGGTATTGGACAATCTATTGCATTTTTTTAGAGAGCTTTGAAATTCTTTTGGTAGGTCATCGATCCCTTTGTTTTGTTCTCAAAGTGCATCAAAGCCTGATTTTTTTTTACAACCTTCTCACCAATTAAACTTAAATTAACCACCTCTGTGTTTCTATACTGACACCTAGTGTCAGAAGTAAAGCATTGCAGGACTTGGACGTCAGTCTGCAAAAGAAGGAGGACACAGACCACAAGAAGAGTTTCTGACACAGTTTAATCAAGTGAGAGCTTTTTACTCTTCACTCCCTCCACATAACCTCTCATGGTCAGACACCCTGTTGTTCCGCTCATCGCATATGTCTGGAGCCTTGGCACCTTGCCTGTAGGCTTAAGGCTCCCTGTCAAACCCCTGGATCAAACAACAACGCTCAGGTGCCATGGCGGCACCAGCCTATAGTTTGGTACTGGAGATTTAAACACATTACACCATTCAAAAACAGTATCAACATCAAACACGCAGCCATACTGGGCAAGGAAGCAGTTGAATCTGTTGCTGGACGTGGCATATTTACAACATATGTACAAAAAATTGGCAGCAGCTATCTAATCACAGGCATACACGCACATATATACAGGCTTGCAGACTTATATTTATCTCTCTATAATATATCACGGTGTGAAATGGATAAAATGTAAACGCTTCCCAGAAGCAGTGAAATGGTTAAATGTCCTAGACATTGTAGAGAGACACAACAGTGGTAACAGCAATAATAATAATAATAATAATAATAATAATAATAATAATAATTTGTAGGATTACTTTCAACAAATGTCTGCTTTTGGCAGTGATGTATTGATATATTGACATATTATGGTAACTGCATTGTTTTACAAATCCCTTAAGGATTTAAATTGTTCTCACTTCAAACCCCTCTTGATAAAACCCATCCAAGTTCTTGTTAGAATTTTAATCTTAAACTGAATGAATGAATGTGAGCTCTACTGTCAGAATCCACACACCAAGTCAATAAAGTTTTTTTTCTGTAAAAAAAAAAAAAGCTAAACAAAAAAATCAAAACACAATTTGCTTTGAAAATGTCAACAGTAGTCCACCATAAGACTGCACTATTGATATTGCATCTGACACAAAATATTACTTAATCGCAACTGAGAACAGAAGCAATACCAATGCCACCAAAAATCATGTAATATTGAACCCATTAAAGCTACTGGTCATTGTTTTCCCAAGCCACAGAAATGGGTTTACTTCAGATGTTGAGCATTAGGCAGAATTACAACACTAGAACTGCTGGTTCTTACAAACGTACAACACACGTCGTTAGTTTATACTGCGTTGCAAAGGAAGATGACAATAGGTTCTCTAATGTTGCTAAGAGCCCTAAGATTTTGGTTTATCCCACTGACAGAATATTTTGCAGTTTTAAATAGGTCTATACCAATGTCTAATGAGTTCCTAAATCTGGTTCTTTTTTGTTTTATTTTGTTATTGTTATTATTGATCTCATTGCAGTTGTGATTTACACATATTAAATGTGAAACCACGCTAACAACTGTTGCAAGACTAGTACACACCACTAGGTGGCAGTGTCACATAGAATACAGATGCGGACTACATGTGCAGATTAAGACTCGATTAGAACTGCAGGAGGTCTGGCAGTGAGACCTTTGTCAAGTCAAACCAGTGCTTCCTTGTCATCCTCCATTTAATGACGACACTTGTTCTCTTTCATTTCTAGGTTTCTGTCCCATCCTGGCCCCTGGAGTTGGGCCTCCCTAGTTCTTCAGTTTGACCTACGCCAACAGTGGTGAGTCTAGCTTTAGATCTTGGTCTCAGGCCCTTCAGGATCCAGACTCTGGAAGGAGTTGCGGATGCGTGCAACTTCAGCAGAGCAGAGGTGACCGAAAGCTTTGTTATACCATTCCGGAGATCGCCCTCTGTAGACACAGAACACACACACACACACACATACACACACACACACACACACACACACACACACACACAATCACACATAGGAGACATAGTTACATATTTCACGTGCACATCCTTTTATGTATTTATATTCAGCCAGGGAGCCAGCGCTTCTTTCCTGAGATAGACATGATGAGTCAGAGGAAGGAGTAGTATCTGACATAAACAGCCACACACGCATGCACGCACACACACACACACACAAACACACACATGCACGCACATGCATGCACACACACACATGCGCGCACACACACACACACACACACACACACACATGCACGCACACACACACATGCACGCACACACACACACACACACACACACACACACACACACACACACACACACACACACACACATGCACGCACACACACACACACACACACACACACACACACACACACACACACACACACAACCTCGCAAATTCAGATTCGAACTTAGCCCGTACTTGAGGTCAATCCTGCAGATGTGGGTAAGTCTGGACTTCCCCGACCCACACGGCTCCAACAGGTACTGGGACTCCAGAACCACTCCACGGACTCCACCCATGGGCGGGCTGTCCTCATGATCCACAGAGATGGCCACTAGGGTACACACACCCTTTGGCATGTCCGTCCTCCACGACCTGAGAGAAAGAGAGAGAGAGAGAGAGAGAGAGAGAGAGAGAAAGAAAACAAAAATGTAAAGTGTAAATGTGATGAGAAGTGGGTAGGGGACATTACAGTAGTCAGTAGTCAGTGACCTGTAGTCAGGTGATACAGAATTAGAGGGACAGCAAAAGTGTAAAGTGTTAACATGGACTGAATCTTTCTAGGCATGCACTGCTGCATCCATATACATGTAATAATACATCACAAACATGCAATGTTCATATTTTTTCTCCTGTATGCAAACCTATCTGTGCAAAAAATCAGAAACAGCATGTGGAAGATAAAGTGTCAGACAGTGATGTCCAGCATATGGGACTGCACAGACAAAATGAACCAGCCTTGGCAAGAGGTCATCTGAGGAGACGGCACTACTAACACTCGTGCTCACACAAGCCTCTGCCAAGAGCCAGGCCTCTGAATTAGATTTCAAGAAGCAGGCATCATTCATGGTTGGCCCGGCCCTAATGTCTAAACCCAATTTCCCCCACAGCTCACTGATCTGCAGATGTTACTTAAAACAAAAACAGTTGTGTGCAACGTTGTAAGAATGACCTTTGTAGATATCCTGAATACTGGAGGTTAGAAACAGCTTTGAAATGTAAGCAGAAAGGTCTGCTGCTAAGAGAGAGAGAGAGAGTCATTCATGTTTTATTTTCTCTTTTGTTGTAACAGATGAAAGAGCTGTATAACCGTTACTTATTCAATCTCTCATAGCCTTATTAAAGGATATAATGTTGTTAAAATGCTAAGCCTTGAACCTATTTCTGGAGGTCGGTTAAATGGTGTTTTTTGCCCTAGTGTTTCTAAATAATAACACATTTGCAAAATGCTATTTGCTATCTACTACTGCTAATCTATTGTGCAGCTAAATGCTAATATGCAGCTATGTCTTGTTATGAACAAGCTTAAATCTGTGTGTGCCAATGATGAAGAGGAGATCACTGTAGTGTTCACTTCACTTCATGCAAAGACACTCTCAATAGGCATATGTGTACTTGGCAGTGAGTGGGTACTTGGTTTGAACCTATTGGTCCTGCTTTCAATTTCTGCTCACAGACTGGTTGCAAAAACATTTAGTTTGGGGAAACGGAAGCCTTAGGAGAGTTGCCTGACATACTACTAGTATTGTAGCCAAATATGATGCTGAGAGAAGGCACTAGTACGGTGGCACTAATCTGGCTAGTGTGCACTGGACTTACAGTACCTGAGAACCACAAAGTCCCTGCTGGGGTGAGGAGCCATGCTGTTGAGGGCAAACTGGTACACCTCTGTCTGCTTGTCCAGCGTCTCCAGAACCTTCCACTGCAGGAGGTCGCTGTCCCATAGGTGGCGCTCTCGTAGTATGCGATTCAGCACCACCGAAGGAGGGGCCTCCACCTCTACTGACACACGCCATCGCCGCAAAGGCGTTCCATCCTCTACCTGGTGTAAAAGAGTGTGTGTTGATCCGTGTGTGACTGAGAGAGATACAGGTAAAGCATATTTATGTATGTCAACTGTCTTTTTTATTGCCTTTTTACCATATCACACACATGTACCATGCATACAGAGCACACAGCTATAGTACCTTGCAGTTCTAACACGTGTGCATGCATATTAAATGGTATGTACTGAGTGTGCGTGTGTGTGTGTGTGTGTCCCCAGCCCTGCCTGCCTGCTTCAGGGGAAAGGGAATGCTCCTTATCTGTCTGTG
>CM059272.1:17093925-17123925 GCA_030347295.1 Setipinna tenuifilis
ATCATTTTATATATGTGAACCACTGGTGCCTTGTCCACAATAGAATAACTATTTTGCCAGGCAAACATTTTCCACCACATCTGGTGCTCTCACCCACACACAAACCACTTTTTTCAGTCACTAAAACAGATTATTTCAAAGTGCCTTGTATATATCCTAACAACTCTCCCCATTTTACACGTATATGTATGAACAGAGAAAATGGTCAGTTTCAGAAATTATGATGGCTGGTTGCCATGATACTGACAAACAAAAAATGTGTTATAGAGTCTAAAAACGAACAATTCTACGCTCAGTGTTTTACTGTAATATAGGTGTAGAACATTTGGAGAATGAAATGTAAACAAAAGTGTGGACAAAAAAAAATACAGTGGATATATGGGTATGTGTAAGTAAGGCATAAAAAGGTCTAAAAGACGTATGTACTGTATTTCAGTAGCATGTACATTAACAGTTACTGGGATTAGTATTGCACAGGAGAGCTGGGGGTTGGCATACCTTGGTGACAGGTTGTCGTTCTTCATGATGTTGAGATGGAAGAGTGAGGGGGCCAGACACACAGCCAGGTTCATGGGGGTCATCTGGTTCTCCTCCACAGAGGAAGTGACATCACTCAGAAAGCACAGCAGCGTCTGCAGGACCTCGCGGCTCTCGTCCGACATTAACATGATGGCCGCCTGCACTGCTTGCAAACGCTGCTCTTTAGGGACATCTGCAGAGAGAGAGAGAGGGAGAGAGAGACAGAGAGATAGAGAGAGAGACAGAGAGAGAGAGAGAGAAAAAAGAGACAGACAGAGATAGAGACAGAGACAAAGACGGAGTCTGTTAAACATCTACATATGTCATGAGTTGTTTATAACTTCACAAAGCTACAACTCAAGTTACAATTATGCAACATAGCTCAGCTCCAGTTTCAGTTTCTTCATTTTCAGAAGTGGCTCATCGGTGAAATATTAATTTCAACAGAATTAAGGAACATAAGCAATTATTGTGCCACAGAAGAAATCTCAATGGCCCACTCCTCCAGTAGTAGTGCTGGTCTATAGAGCCTTACACTGGTAAATGTGCAGAAATGTCTCGCCCATCTTGCTGGTCAGCAGAGGTTCGGGGAGGTCCCTGAAGAACTGCTTCACCATGTCAGCCACGTCATACGCTGACTGGTCCTCGTAGTCCACCGCATCGGGAGACGTCTCACACATCTGTCTCAGAGCCAAGATGCGAGACTTCACACCGGATTTACGGAACAGGCCCACCTGCAACCACACACACACAGACACACACACACACGGGCGCGTTAGAGTACTGCCTGTTTTGACCACTGATGTATAAAATAATATGGCTGTTTAGAATGCTGACGAACATTCCATTGATTTGAATGCGACACTCGTTCCAATATTCAGAGCACAAATATTTTTGTATAATGACCACGGAAAAACATAATGGCCGCGGTCAATGGCAATGGGGTTTGTGTTTTTTTTAATTGCACTCCGCAAGTGGTCCATTCCTTGGAATATCAACAATTAGCTGAAACGAGTTATTTAGCAGTTGGACACGTTGCTATGCAGCACTCTATTTCCTCAATGAACTGTTTCAGCAGCGGAGGCCATGGAGCGGCAACAAAATATTTAAAATATGACAATGTTAGAAATGTCTAACTCTCTATAATTGTTTCTTTTTTTGGCAAGTAGCCGTATAATACACTGGATAATGTTCAGTGAGGTATTTTTTCTCATGGAATTCTGCTTTGCATCTGTGCCTTTGGGCCCGTGTACACATACACCGCAGATATGCGTGATTGTGACTGTGGTACTTTGGCCCCACTGACCTGGTCCAGACACTGGCTCCTGAGGTAGCGCAGGGCCAGCTGGATGCAGAGGGGCAGGGGCTGGCCATGCCGCTGCGTGTGCACGATCAGAGGCACCCCAAACACCACCTTATCTTTATACTCCGGGCTCTTCATCCTCTTCATGAACTTTGGAACAGACCTTTGGAGAGATGACACAATCAGTAAGTTATACTTACTTTATGCTCCTGTGAAGTCAAGTAAGTCAAACTCAAGAATTATGTCACGTGTCGAGGCTTAGTTTGTGTTGTTTTGTATATGAGAGAGGGATAGTGTAAGAGGGAGGCAGAAAGAGAGGGCGATGGAGAGAGCATGTGAGTGGAGGGTAGAGCATGTGAGTCTGGCTCACATTGAGGGATTCATTAAACACCATTGTTTATCTGGATAAAAGTTCATGGGTGGTCTCAAAGCACATGGAGCATACACAGGCTACTAAAATTCCTAACATGTATTAGAGACAGTCCAGCATTATGCACAAGCATGTACACAGACACAGACAAACGCATACACACATTCTCTCTCTCTCTCTCTTTCTCTCTATCTCTCTCTCTCTCTCCCTCCCTCTTTCTTTCTCTTTATCTCTCTCTCTCTCTCACTTGCTCTTACAGATGCACAGAGGACACAGACACAGACACACGCAGGTATGCGCACACACACACACACACACACACACACACACACACACACACACACACACACACACACACAGCTTGAGGGTAAGAACACAGAGTCAGAGATGACAGACTGTGATAGCTCCAAAGGACACGGTTCATCAGCTGGTCAGGACCAAGTACATCAGTGTCAGAGGAAGCATGAGTGCAATGAGCCTTGGCATGCAGTGACTGTGAACACAGACTTATCTCAAATCTATTCCACTTTGGACCTTATCCAGTCTGACACTGATCAATGTACATTGATACACAATTCAGCAATTCGTTAGCCTCATAGCATAATTGCCTAAGTCATTTTTTGGCCAAATTGGGATACCTAACTTTAATCTCCTACCACTGCTGCATCATCCTAACCGCCTATATAACACTGAAATATGACTTTTGCAATTATGCTATGAGACTAACGAATTGTATGTCTGTAAGTTTGTGTATTTGTATGTGTGTAAAAAAAGAAATTGACTCACCAGGTCCACCCATGTTTGTTAGACATCGAATATTTTTCCATGATGGCAGTGAGGCGTAATAGGGAGAACTTCTGTAATAGGCTCAGCTGGCCAGCTGATTGGCTGTTGATCTGCAGGGAGACCCCTGATTGGCTGAGCCGGTTTGATATCCTGAAGCTGGGCCACCTTAGTCTACAAGTGCAGAGGTAATGACTTACATAAACATCTTACTATTTTGCAGGGTCAATAGTGTTACATTTTTTATTGAATGTACACATATGAAATGACCATGAATGGGTGTAATGGACATGGATACATTTTTAAATGTTTAAGAGTCCTAACAAGATGTGGATGGCACTTCCTTAGGATGGCCTAAAGTTTGTAAACCAAGCACATGAACAAAGATCCCATATTATGAAAAAAAAAACACTTTTGATTACTTTTGAATGCCTTTTTGAGTCTGCCCTGCTTCTAGACACTGAGTTTTATAAAAATCAAAGTAGCAAATTCACCAATGCACAAGCAAACACTCATAGCTAACATATAGGCAAGGATAGTTTCCACCACCATGATACACTGTAAACCAAGCCAACCAAGCCTTCCCCACACTTGGGAATTTATAAGAACACATTTTAAGATGTTTGCTAAACTGAACTATAGTATGTTCTAGACAATGGAAGCGTGGGCAGCAGCATCTCACTAGCATGTAGGAATTCTAATGAGAAACAGCCTGTTCTGAGCCAGAGGGGTAGAAGCTGAGAGGTATTTTCAACAAAATACTTTGAAGACATGTTCAGTGGAGTTCAGATAGCTATGTCTTACTTGTTGTAAAAAAAGGCATAATATGGGATCTTTAATTACTTTGAATACGGACAAAAATGTGTATAAAAAACTAGCTAAACTAGCTGTTTTACATAAGCTTTTAACTCACCTTGGTCTCGTTAGTGAGGCCCCTACACCTGAGTCTCTTCTCTCTCGTGTGCTGGTGGAGTCTGTGTCATTCAGCGACATCCCGTCTCTCTCCCCATCACTGGGTGTAGCCAGTCCCTCAAAGTCCAGTGTGATCTGGCTGGCAGAGCCCACCCCTTTCATCCCATGCCCATTCCTTTCCCCATCCTCTTCCTCCTCCTCCTCCTCCTCTTCCTCCTCCAAGTGACCTTCCTCCAACCCCTCCCCGTCAGGGGGCAACACGTTTTTGGACCAGTGGTCCACGATCTGCTGCAGGCCATTGACGTGCTGCAGGATGTCGTCCAGGTGGGGGAACAGGTCCTCCTTCTCCAGGTCCAGCAGGTCACCCGTGCTGGCGTACAGGTGTGAGCCGGGCACGTTGTCGTAGACGCTAATGCGACTGCCATGGGGGCAACAACGGAAGGTGGCGGACGTTCGACTTCCTCCTCCTCCTCCGCCCCCTCTTCCCCCTCCTCCTCCCCCTCTGGGCTGCGTGTCTCCTGCCCGCCAGTTCACCTGGTCGCAGGCAGAGGGCGCTAAGCTCTCAATGGACAAGGCTTTGGGGAAGGTGCCCGGCTTGTGGTCCTTGGGTACGTGCACCACCAGGTCATCGTACGAGCGGAACTGGTTCTTACGGCCCTGCCCAGCAGACCTTTTGGGGGTACTAGTGGTGGTGGTGGTGGTGGTGGTGGCTGTGGGGGTGCTAGTGTTCCTTTTAGTGCCAGTGTCAGTGTCAGTGTCAGTGTAAGTGCTGGTGTTGGGGTCGGTGCTGATGGTGATGGTGTTGTTGTTCAGGCTGTCTGCTGCTCGCTCAGCTTCAGGTCCACTGGTGAGCACATCCATGCCCTCCAGGTAAACGCCTGCACGCTTGTGGAGCTTGGAGTCTGTCTGTCTGGGCTGCAGCTCCGCTACGCCCTCCTCGGACACGGCAACGCAGCCTGCACCGCCGGCGGTGCTCTCCGACTGGCTGATGCCCTCATCGCTGAGAGCCACCATCGCTCCGCAGCCATTGAGCGTTGACGCCCTGTGCCTGAGGCGTGGCATGGTGCTGTAGAGCGGGGGTATGGGGAGGGCGTCGCCGTTGGCGAGCTGGACGCAGCGCAGCGTCCGGAGGGCATCGGGCTCTCTCTGGAGCACCGGTCCGCTGATGACCAGCGAGCGTCGCTCGGGGCGACCCAGCGAAGAGCCCCACGAGCGGAGAGTCTCCATTCGCCGCAGGAAGTCCTTGGCCCGCGTGCGCCCGTGACGACTGCCCCCGCCGCTACTGCCCACCTTCGCCGGCAGCGAGTGGTAGTGCGGGTACTCGCCCGGCGAGTGTGAGGAGCGTGCGTGCGTCCCCGGTGACGGCGCCAGAGAGAAGGAGTCGGGCATGAGCGAGGAGGCCGAGTCCTCGCTGTTGAGGGAGCACACCTCGGGCTCGCTCAGGTCCGTCAGCATGCTCTCGCTGCTCTCCGTGGCCCGCAGGCCTGTGCCCCCTCCGCCTCCTCCTCCTCCTAGGCCCCCACCGCCACCGCCGCAGTCCTCACCCGCCTCAGACAGGCTCCGCTGCTGCAGGTCGCTGCCCAAGAGGAGGTCAAAGTCCTGCACACGCGACCAGCGACGGCTGCTCCACTCAAACGTCCATCGGTTGCTGATCGCCAGCAGGTCGTCCTCATCCGAATCGTCACTCTGATAAAACACGACACAAAGGTCAAAGGTTACATATACATATATACTCCCAGATAGCAGGACTTTGTAGACCACTGCAAGAAAACAAAAAAGCTGCATACACTACTACAAAGCTAAAAGAATACTGTAAATACATATTTTATCAAAATTGAGTTTAGACTGTAAGTTGACTGTCTTACGACTAAATCTCTTGCTTTTTCCTATTATTATATTATTATTATTCCTATTATATATTATATTATTAAAATACATGAAAGCCTCACAACCATTACAGTTACAACATGTTGGACTGGGCAGTATGACAACTTTAAAGGCACTTTTCAGTTTCAATGTTTGCGTAATTACTGCACTTTGCCTCTGTAGGACAGAGTAGCTTGATATGAAGTAACATTAATCATATTGGTTAATGATGTTTTACATTGTACAGTACATAACATATAAAAGTTATATATGTATAAAGAGCTAGAGCTGGTTTAACTGAATGAGTACAGAACCAGTATATTTTAAAAGTAAGCTGAGAGTGAGCAATCCAGTCACAACAGGTCATGTGTTGCTTTCTGAACTGAATGAGAAAACAACAATGGTCAAATTCTCAAATAGCCACAAAAATAGGTTACGGAAAATTAAAAGGATGATAGCGCTTTCAAAAACACATAGAGCGATGCCAAACAAAAGAGGGGGGGTGTCTCTGCTTTTCCTCAATGGTCTATGGCATCAGTGCATTCCTTCAAAGCTGGAAGTGGCCAGTGGGGAGCAATAAAGTTTGTTTAGATGAGAATTTGATACCCATGTTTACACAGCTATAGGGTATATGATACTGCTCACAAACACTCCATGATAATGCACTGAAACTAAGCACAATGGATACAGGTTTACCTTAGGTGCCTTAAGGTACTATGAATGTCATGCTAAAAAATATATTTATTTTTTCTTATACAATTTACAGTAAAAAAATATGACAGTCATTTTAAAATTAGGGCACAAAGTAAACATATTATGAGGGAAGTATAATTATGAATTACCTAACTGAAGCACTTTAGTGCAGTATTTTAACAACACAATCTAGACACTAAAGAATCTTTAAAATTAATTTGAAGATTCAAAAACATTACACATTATATTACAGCTTTCCCTTTGTGCTTATTGTTCTGAGCCAACCCAGTCTCCAAACAAACCCAGTGGCTAAATTTGAGGAAATAATGTTAGGAAACTAAACTTAAACCAAGACAGCACAAACAAGAGACTTTCTCAAACAGAAGACCACTGCTCACTGCTCAGATGTTGCTACAGTGAGATGTGTGGTAGAGTTACTCACTTTCTTCTTGGTGAAGCTGATATCCAGTTTCATGGAGGCACACTTGTTCAGCGTGTTGAGCCGCCTGGCCCAGGGAGAAAGGAGAGAGACAGAGAGAGAGTCCACGGCGTCAGAACAGGGCTACGATCACACAGCCACACAGTAACAAGCATCTCACACAACACAGTCACTGCTGCTCTCTACTTCCTACACACTACTTTCTCTCTGTCCCCTGTCTCCACTCCAAGACTGGAGCTTGCTCAGAGGTGTGTGTTTTTTTTTTTTTCCCAAAAACTGTTTTTGTGGCAAAACAAAGTATCCGATTGGCTGTGCTGTTCCAGTATTATAATCCTGAGACGTGTGTGTCTTCCCACACAGGAACGGAGATGCAGAAAACCACCCAGAGATGAAGAAGACAGACACTGATACAGAGTGAGGAGTAAGAGAGTGATAGTATATGGGTGTGTGCATGAGAGAGAGAGCGTGACATAGAGACAGAGAGAGAGGGAGTGAGAGAGAGAGAGAGACAGAGAGAGGGAGGGAGGCAGCAAGAGAGAAAGAAAGCACACGAATGGGACAGAGAGGCAGAGACTGAAGTGATCCTCTTGCCTCTTGCTTAAGTCTTTGATGTGATCCTAAAGCACCTCTTAAACTGTCATCTGTCTGATCTTCACCACAGGGACTCTCTCTCTCTCTGTCACACACACACACACACACAGACACAGACACACACACACGCACACACACACACACACACACACACACACACACACACACCAGCTGGAGTGACATGGCTATTACAAGGGTGCCAGGAGAGACTAAAATGCTGGATGCCCAGACAAATAACATTGCGTGCATGCAAGCAAGACCAGTACATACCACTGCCATTAGCTTCATCCAATCAGCCATCATTTATCCGCGACGAACCCTAAACCAATGTCCCCTTTCAGAGAGAAGTGTCTGTTCTGCTGCCACCGATTTTTTACGTTCAGAGCATTTTTTCCCTGAGATCTCCGGGCATGCGGATCTGTCAGTGCATGATCCAACTTGATTAGGCATCAGCGAGGAGACGTAAGGAGTCACCACATGAAAAGTTTTGTGTTTGCACAGACTCACTCACTCCCACAGACGGCAGGCAGGCAGCACTGGCTTTAGGCACTGCTCTCCAGAAAGGGGGTGGGTGGAGGTGGGTAGTGTGCTGTGCTGTGCTGTGCTGTGCTGTGTTGTGTTTTCTCTGACAGTAAAGCTGTCAGGTCCTACTAATACTGGCATTAGTGTCACTAAGAGAGGAAGAACAAAGAGCAAAGACAGAAACAGAGCGGAAATGAGAGAAAGCGTAGAAAAGAGGAAAAAAAAGAAAGAAACAGAAAAAAGAAGAATGACAAGAATAATGACAGATAGACAGGCAGACAGACAGGCAGACAAGATAAACAGACAGACAAACAGACAGACAGACAGACAGACAAACATACAGATAGATAGACAAGCAGACAGATAGATAGATAGTGAAGAAGAGAAGAGGTGACAGAAAGAGAAAAAAGCAAAAATTTGGGTGACAAATTGAGGACGAAATGACAGCAAAAAGCAAAACAGACTAAAGTGTAGAGAATTACAGAGAAGACGTGAACAGACAGAGAAAGAGCTGGGAATGTGAGGAATGGCGTTTTCACACGCAAGAACATTTAATTGCACCAGAACGTAACAGCTTGATTTATTTCATTAGGAATATTTCACTAACATCTAACCACGACCACAAGGAAAATGGGTTACACAAAACCACATATATATCACTCAATTTTCACCCTGGGGACTGATACAGTATTCAGATGTTGATGTTGATCTAAACAAACATTTTAAGGGACTGAGACCATATTGCCCACAGAGCCAGAGAGGGACACACAACCTGTCGTAAAAGCTCACATCTCCCGCCAGTGGACCATGGCCTCCAACGCGGACACACACACAACCATCTGTTGGTCTGTCCCTCCAACCAACCAACCACCCCCACCCACCAACCCCAAGGCTCCCTGAGGCTTCTCTGGCCTTTGAATCCCACCCCAGTGCATGGGGCAGAGCCAGAAGAGTGTGGGGATCAAAGGGAAGGAGAGGGGAGAGAGGGGGGAAAGGGACGCTGGTTTATGGAGGATGCACAGGTCACCCATCCACAGAGGTGGAGTTTTCCTTCAGGCTGGGGCTGGGGGTGGGGGTTGGGGGGGGGGCAGGGGTAGTATTAAAGGGGGGGTGGCTAGGGACACCTTTCCCGTGTAGCCTCCTGTGGGGAAGAAGACCTGGGGGGACACTCGGGGACACTGGACACAGCCTCAGGTCCTGTCCACACAACAATGCTGGTGTTTTGGTTTTTTTGTGGGTTGAAAAAAAAAATGCGTCCATAGACGTGTCAAATAAATAAATATAAACGTACGAAAATCCAGGGCATATCTGGTCAAAAGATTGTATCTGAAATGGTTTCCAGGATTCAGCCAACTAAAATGTTGTCTCTTTGTTTATGTTTTGGGGGAACGGATTTGCTGTTTATGACAGGAAATGAGATTTAAATTCCACATTTAGAAAGCCGAGATCATGACATTCTAGATCACAGGGAAATTCCCAAAATGGGTAACAGAGAGCTGATTTCATGCATTTCTTGGAATACTGATTTCTCTTGTGGCATAATATCCGCTATAATAATCCTATTTTTTTTCAAACACCAATTCCTTTGCCAAGCACCAATGCATTCGTTCGCCCACATTCACTTAAACTGCGCCTGCACCTAGAGGCCACACATCATGATCCTCCTGCCAAATAACCATAACACAACACAGGAAGGTGTTGGCCACGTTCCCCTTCTCCACCCATCCCCTTAGGAGAGTGGATCTGTAGGCCTTTCTGTAGTCAAGCTCTTAAGTCCACGTTAATCCCTTACCGGCACAGGGGCTCCACAAGGTCTTTGTCCAAGAAGTCGTGGTCCCTTTTGACAGCCGACAGGTCGATGGGAAACTGGGAATCTGTGAGAGGAGGACAGGGAATTAGGAGAAAAGAACAGCTCACCTGGATTGCATTGCAGAAGCAGGTATGCATTACATGTATGTGTGTTTAGATGTATAGCAGTGATGGGGATGGAGAGGTGGGGGTCCAATAATAAGCAAGATGTAGCAAGAGAGGTATGTACTGTATGTAGGCAGTGTGGTGCGGTTGTGGTGTGTGGCTGTGAGGTGCTGAGGTGGTTTAAAGATTACCACAGGTTTCATGCCATCTTCACCATAATAATTCCAATTATATTTGTCAGAGATGACAAACATATTTTGGATAAGGATGATAACGTCATTTGTATGTAATCTACATTATAATTATACACTATATATAATTATAGAAATATTGCAGTACATAGCTTGGGGCAAGAGGCAAAAGGTGCTAAAGGTCGACAGAGTGACTACTATGCTGTTAGAGGAACTGTATATGCTATAAAAATAATTATTACCCACTGGATATTTGGACTGTGCTCTTATTTTTCCATGTAATGCATTTCCGGTGTGACTACTAAGATGTGTCATTAAAGCACTATTTCTGACTCATCTCATTTATAATACATATAGTTCCCTAAAGGAATCAGGAGGGCAGGCAGGCGGCATCCTGACTGATAAATCATCTCATCTCACTAAAACATATACACACATAAACTATTATCTACTAAAGATATATAACTGTACATGTTCTTGCAGGCACATATACAGCTATACAGGATGTATATAAGATGACGCTTCCCAAAACGCACACACACACACAATGTAAATAAATAAATAAACAAACAAACAAATAAAAGGGGAGGAAGTTGTCTCATGAATTCTCCTGGCTTGCTCTGTGTCGTGACCCCGTGACCCCGGCGCTAGCCGAGGCGGAAGACTGAGGGAAGGGCCTGAGTTTTCCGTGCGGAGATAAGGCAGGGCCCCTTTCCCATGACCTCCTCCCAGCCACGAGGAACGCTCGTCTGCAAATAGCTCTCCTACGCACTCCCAGAGTGGAGCGGAGTGGAGAGCAGCGGACAGAGGGGAAGAACTGGGATGAGCCTCTCGACTGAGAGAGCGCAGCTGTGTAAATGTGGTGGTCATTCTTTCTCTCTCTCTCTCTTTTTTTTTTCTCTCTCTCTCTCTCTCTGTCTTTCTCTTTCACCCTATTCACCCGCCCTCTCTCTCTCCCTCCTCCATCTTCCTTTTTCCCCTGTCTCAGTGGTCCTCCCTCCCTCCCTCCCTCCCTCCCTCCCTCTCTCTCTCTCTCTCTCTCTTTTACTCTCTCTCTCGTTGTGTGTGCATATGTTTTCCAGGCTTAAAATTAATGAAAGCATTACCATGATTAAGGAGTGTTTGACACTAACTAAACAATACAGAAATATGGGGACATAATGACAGAGGTATTTGTGGTAACATCCTAATGTTTACATTTCATGACATGGTTAATATAATGGTGTAAAGATGTGAATGAATGTAAAGAATGATATGATCATGCAGGTTAAGTAGAAAACCAGTGGACATTTGGTTGGATTTTTAGGAGCAGCAACTGTGCACCATATGGAATGGCTGGACTGCCCAGCACTGCGTAGGAAATCCCATCAGACCAACAAATTCCTGATTTTCTACTGTCATTTGACCCAACAGCTGTGCATGATCTGGAGACATCAGTGTGTGTGTGTGTGTGTGTGTGTGTGTGTGTGTGTGTGTGCGCTTCAGTGCGTGACTGTGTTTTTATCTATGTGTGCGAGGGGTGGGGTAGCCAAAGAAATGTGTTATTGTCTTTAAGTGTGTGAGCGAGTTGTGTGTGGGTAGTGGGGTGTACTCAAGTGTACAGTGTGTGTGTGTGTGTGTGTGTGTGTGTGTGTGTGTGTGTGTGTGTGTGTGTGTGTGTGTGTCTTTAATTCTGAGCATATGTCCGTCTGAGTACAGCTGGGTGTTCATTTTACTGTGTGTCTGTGGGCGTGTCTTTGTGTGTGTGTGTGTGTGTGTGTGTGTGTGTATGTGTGTGTGTGTGTGTGTGTGTCTGTTTGTGTGTATGTTTTGTTTAAAGTATGAAGCTCACAGTAAATGTGTATGCTTTACAGATGAACACCAGTAGAAGTGGCATCAACAGGAAGTTCCGCCTACCTTCATACAGCTGAGCATACTGGGGGAACCCTGCCGCCCTTAACCAATCGCATGCTTCCTTGGCTTCGATTTCTGCAGAAGACAGAAAAATACAGTTTAATAGCATTGCCACATTCAGACAGTGCACTGATATTTCTTGCCGCAACATATATTAAATATCATTGTCTTAAGACCCCCATACAGTAGATGCCTGAAAAGAAAATCTCACTAATCTCACTAAAGTAACTAAGAGGGTCTCCATGATGCAGTGCCATACCTGGGCTTACTGAAACAGACTGACATGGCACAAACGGCAGGAATATACTCATGACAGCCATCCCAAGTAAGATCCCTTTTACACATTCTCTTAAGCCTTCCATTTAATCCTAAACACCTTTTGTAAACAGTAGTTTTGGAAATTGATGCCGTAAGGTCAAAGCCATCATGCCTTGGCTCTGCCGTGTATGTCGATCCTCACTTTTGGCTGAGGCTCCATGATAACAATACTTGAGGGTAAAAATAATTGTTCAGTGGGAGGTTAATGTCTTTGATTTTGGATTCAGCTCCAGCTAGGAGATGACAAGGCCCTGCCTTCCTATGTTAATCCAAACAGGATGTGAACTTAAGTGTACGTGTGATTACATAAACCCCTCTGGCTCTTGGCTCTTTTTTCTTTCTACAAGAACCACAACAATAGCATGTAGAGATGGCTGCTAAGGACAAAAAGCTTCAGGAAGATTAAGTACTTTCATGCAGAAACCCTGTGCACTTCAACTCCCATACCCACAGGGACAAATTAAAGGCCGTGTTTTATTACATGGTGACAGAACCCAGAATCAGACATTTACGAGGAAATCCTCACCAAAAGAAATAATTATGTCTTCTAAACAAGATTCTCCGCATAGTTTGCAACACTCTAGGAGAGGCACTAGAAGGGCATTTACCATCTTAAGAAGTCCTCATTCAAAACAATGACAGCGTGGGGACATAGAGCAAAGCACTACCTACAGAAAGGTAATGGGTTTCATACCCCCTGAAAACATATGGAAATTTACAACAGCATTCAGTCGCTCTGGCTAAAGCATCTGCTATAAATAGCTGTAATGTGAATCTAAACAGACTTCAGTACTGGGTAAATAAGTTTCTGCTGTTTGGCATCCTTTTAGATGATCTGTTGTATTGAGAACAAGCAGCAGATGCACTTCACAAGCAAATCAATTCAGATGGCAATACATCCAATACACCTTTCAACTACTACTACTACTACTACTACAACTACTAATACTACTACTGCTACTAATAATTATTATTACTATTATTACTACAACAACAACATCAGCAGCAGCAGCAACAACAACAACAACAACAACAACAACAACAACAACAACAACAATAATAATAATAATAATTCTAATAATATAACAATATTTTCTGTTTACTTATTTAATAGGCAAAAATAAAATATATGCAACAGCTATGTGATTCAAATGTCACAGTGTTTGTAGATGATGCAATAATTTCCAACACTCATCCCTTGAATTGCCTTCATAAAGATGAAAAATAGATTGGATGGAAGAGAGTACAATAACATCTCTACAGAAGAAATATATTGTGTACTAGATAGGTAATGGAGTATAAATGCAAGTGAAATGAAACACAAGATAGCAAGAGGATAATCTGAGTAGTACAATAGGATATAGAGAGACCCAAGATAGGAGGTGGCAAACTGATCACAGCAGGGTAGTATATTGTGCACTGGAACTTTGCTGCTGCCTGTCACCAACAAATCTGCCTACTATGGCCCTGAGCACCTTGTCTCTAGTCCAGTTTCTCTCTCATTTTATACCAGAGAACCTTTTTGCTGACAGGCACTACCCGTCAAAACTGTATAATTCCCTGCTGTGTCCCTTCACCATGTAGACATTTCAACATTCTCTCTTCCTTCTCCAGTAGTTGTGAGCAAAAAAAACCCCTCTTTATCCCTTCTTCGTATGTATCTCTATTTCTCCATCTATTTTCTCATATTCTGTCCATTAAAAACAACTGTGTCTCAGTAGTGTCCCTCCCTGTTTGTCTCTGTCACTTTGTCCAGATGTCATCCCTAAAGATCATGCAATCAACAGCCAAGCCTCTGCCAAAGCTGTTGTCAATTTCAGCTGTGGGGACATAAACCCTGGTATGATGATGAGGATACCCTTGGCCTGATGAACTACAGACCATCCCTTTACACGCACACACACACACATGGTAACAAACACACACACACGCATGCATGCACGCACGCACACACATTTACTTTCATTAATACCGCACACTTTTTCTGATTCATTATTTTCTCGCAGACAGGCAAAGGTGTCACCTTATGTCATAAATGAAGGGGCCTTTTTTCCCCAATGCCTCCCCTCCTCTGCTCTCCTAGGGGGGAAAGGAATAAAGCAATGGAGCCATCCCTGACACAGGTCAACGTTAACCCAAAACATATCTGCCTACCGTCTGCCAACACAGTCTGCTGGTGACACTTAAGAGAACCTGTGGGACTCCGCACGCAGTGCAGCAAGCTGTCAGAAGTGCTCAGCGGCCCAGGCCGCATGTGGGAGTAATTAGGGTGACATTATAGGGGTATTAAATGGGGTGAAAACCTCTTCTTCCTGCCCCTGTGCTGTGCCTGTGTGGGTACTTTGCTGCTGCGCCACCCCAACCTCCCCAACCCCCCCGGCCCCCCACCCTCGCCCCCCCACAAGCAGTTAAACCGTAGTTCCTCTCTGACACGAAACCATCGTTTCCGAACGTCACCACACTCCATTACTCCTTTCCCTGTCAAGGCTGATAACCATTATACCCTTCACTGGCCAGCTGGTCATTAAGAATAATGAATCATGGAGGAGACTGATGGCATCCAAAAGCCACCTTTTCTCACCCCTGCACCCCTGCACCCCACCCCCGTCTCCCACAACCACTTACCCACCCCCCACTCCCCACCGCCACCCCCCTCTGCTTCCAATTTGTGCTTTGCCAACACATAGTGGGAGGTGGGGTGTGGGGTGAGAAGCTTGAGAGGGGTGAGATGAGGGTTGGAGGGTCGGTAGGGGGGTGGGGGGTGGTTGGTGGGGGGCATTCCTTCTCTCCTTCCTCAGACATCCCGGCGTGTGGTTTGATGGGGGTAATTCTTGGGGTTAGGGGTGGGGGCTGCAGAGAGAGAGAGAGAGGAGGGGTGTGGAGCGACCCCTGGGAGGGGAGGCTTTTTTGCGGCACATTAAACAGGCTCCATCTGGAGAGCTCCAAAGGCGCAGAAGGGGAGCTGAGCTGAGCTGGGCTGAGGCGGGCTGGGCTGAGCGCCGCTGGCGAGAGCCAAAAGGCGTCCTTGAGTCACTACCCTCCGGTGCCGTGGGAATAATGCCCCCCCACCCGCTTCACCGCCCCCCCCATCCGTCACCATGTTTTTGTCTTCCTGCAACCAATGCAGAGTTTAATTAACACGGGAGCCCCCTGGCTTGGCATGGCTCAGAGAGAGAACTTCAGACCTTGTGTGTGTGTCACCCCCCCCCCCCCAACCCCCCCACAATTCAATTCTGGGGGGAGACAGGGGTAAGCACAAAGCTGGCCCCCACCCTCCCTCCCACCCCCCCCAGACAATCAACCCGCTCGACAAGGTGCCACTCGCTTAATCCTTCCTTCATCCATGGGCAGAGGGGCACACACGCCCCCCCCCCACCCCCCCCCGCCCCTCCGGCCTTCCTCCATGCAACCGTGCCACCTCCCCAGCATTCCTGGCTGCTGTGGCTGCTGTGACGTGACAACAGGCAGCGCGCCATGAGTCCTCCCAGCGGGTGCCGCCTGGCCAGCGGGCACAGACACTAAAGGTGTTTGAAAGGCGGGCAGAGGGCGAAATCAAAAGCATTTCTCACAACAGAGAGAGAACAGGAAGGGGGGGGGGGGTGTCAGGGAGGCAGGGAGGCAGGGGGTGGCTTTCTCTTACATAAGCTGGGCTTCACTTCACTTCGTGTCCTCAAAAGTCACCAACAGGAAGAAAAAAAGCCTCTCTCTCTTTCTCTCTCTCTCCTATGAAATTTCTCTCTCTCTCTCATTCCTCCCTTTCAATTCACAATACTTTTCTGGTCTTTTTTTCCACCTCCTCCCTTCATTGAAACCCTGCTCCCTCTCTTCCACCCACTCCGCTCCTATTACCTGCCTCGTTCCTTTGAGCCGAGGCCAGCTAGCGGGACCCGAGGCAGGCGAGGCAAGCGAGGCAGGCGGGGGCCTCAAAGCCTCCTGTCACTAAGCCACTTCCTGTCCGCTGCAGCCTCCAGCCTCCGGCCTCCAGCCTCCAGCCAGGAATTAATATACGCTGCCCCGGGAGACAGCGCTAAAGCTTCCTGGACTAAATTGAAAGATACTGACAGTGCTGCGTCAAGAGCTCCTGACCAAGAGCACCGGGGACTTTTGTTGTGGGGGGGTGCGTGTTCAGATAAGAGCATTAACAAAGACAAAACATTGACAAAGACTGTGGCCCACCGGATGAAGTAGTGAGAGTAACGAAAGCCAAGTCATTATGTGTGGGTTCCAGCCGTCCTTTCTTCTTCCTATGCTTTCACTTTTCTACATTATTCCTTTGCAAACATTGAAACCTTCTAACACCCCAATTCAAACAGCTGCCATCTAACAAATCCTATTAGTCATGATCAAAAACAAACCGGAGCTTATTATTAGTCACAGCCAAAACAAACTACCGCCCGCGATTTTGCAGTTTGAACAGCTTCTCATGTACATGACCTGAGCCTTACTGGGGGTCAGCTATGTGTCTGTAAACAGTGGAGGATATGAGCTTATGGGTTGGAGTGTAGACTACAGTAGAAAAGACTGGACACAGCAGATCCCACAGTGGGAACGCAACAGGGGTGGAAAATCACTTGCGATTGTTTTCAAAACTACAGACAGCACTTTGGATCGGAATCATAAACACGTGAGGAGAATCACTTGCCAGCATGTGCACTCATGACACACACAATCGCACACACACACACACACACACACACACACACACACACACACACACACACACACACACAGTCACAGAACAGACTTTTTCACAGAAATACTTCTCTCATAATTCACTGAAATAAACAGTATCTCACCCCTTCACTGTGACCCTCTCAAGGTCAAAATACACATATTGAGCTGAGAGATAGGGATCGGTCAAAAGTGGAAATCACTCGAAACCACAAGAGGGTAATGGCACGTCAGTACCACTTGCACATGAAATGCGCCCAGCTGTCTGTGACAGGGGACACCTGGACACTTGGTCCCCTCACCAGCTCTGCTCTGCTCAGCTCCCATGCTCCCATGCTGCTCCAGAGGCGGACAGCTAACTCCATGAGACAGAGTCCATGTGCAGAGGAGCCTGGGCAGCTCTCGCAGCTCCACATAAACAATCACACACTCTGGACCGGGGCCACTTTCCCACACATGCAAAAGTGCTTTGACATCCGTTTTTGGGAAGAGAGAATCTTGACTGTTCTCCTCTTCCACCCCCACCCCACCCCTCCCTTCCCCTCCCCTCCCCTCCTCTCTGTTGTAAAGAACACAAAAACTGAATTTACAGTTTGAAAATGTGTTGCTAAGTGAATAGAATTCACAACTATGAAGTGCAGATTTTGAGTGAAAGGCTACTTTTTTTTACACGAAATGCCATGAAGCCAAGAACACTGTAACCCTATGGGAAGAAAAAAAACTCAATGTCATATCGATTCCCTATGCTTAAATACAAACATTTCCCCTGAAACAGTTAAAGTTCTGTTCTTTCAAGCAAAGGGAGCCAGGAAATGCTAATGTGGATCCAACAAACAAACAAACAAACAAACAAACAAATAAATAAATAAATAAGCAAAAGAAAAAAAAATTTAGTCACACAATGAGTTACCTCACCAAAGTTCAGTACACATTAAAATTAAACACTGAACACATATTCTGAGAGATTTAACATCAGACCTAGCCCATACATTTAGTGTAACTAGACAGATCAAATGCAAATCTGCAAAATCCATAATCCAATAAAAACCAAGAAACACCTCCTACCTGCAGGCATAAATAGACCACCGGTGTCCTGTCTGTTAAGATCTAAGTAGCTATGCAGCTGGCTGTGGTCTTCTTTCAGTCCTTTTCTCAGCCTCCTAATGGTGCTCTCTCTCTCCCTGATTATGGCAATATATTTCCTGCCTCCACTCTTTCCCTCTCTCTCTCTGTCTTCCCCTTTCCATCTGTCTCCCTCTTTCTCCCCCTCTCCCTTTCTGCATTTCCTTCTCTCCATGTAGTTTTCCCTCCTCTTGTCTTAAATGTCCAGGCTCCTCCTCTGGTTGCACAGCTGGATCATGTATGGGGAGCTAGGAGCCCCACCCCTCACCCCTCACCACCCACTCCACACTCCACCCCATCTCAGCTCTTTTGAGCTCCAGAGAGTTCATGTTGGTCATGTTCATGTTCATGTTCATGTTCATGTTCATGTATGTCTCCCAACACCCCCACGGTCCCTTTTCTATCCTTTGCTTGCTCTCTCTCTTTCTTTCTCCCCCTCTCTCAGTCTTTCTGTCTCAGTCTCTCTCGTTTGCTCTCTCTCTCTCTTTCTCTCTTTCTTTCTCTCTCTCTCTCTCTCCCTCTCTCAGTCTTTCTATCTCCGTCTCTCTCGTTTGCTCTCTCTCTCTCTTTCTCTCTCTCTCACTCTCACTCTCTCTCCATCTTTCTCTCTCTGTACTCACACACACACACACACACACACACACCCACACACCACACTTACAGTTCCGAAATAAAAATGTTCATACATCAACAAAAAAAGAGGCACATTTGTCCAAAATAAAGGCGCTTCGTCAGCAGAGACAGAGACTATAAGGGACTGCTGACTTACCCTTTTGCTTAAAACCAGCCAGTGAGTAAGAAAGCATGCCTCGTCATACATCTTCTCTCTCCCCCACTGACAGGCTTGCTGCTAGGAGCAGTCATGGGGTACAGAGAGCAGCATCGCGTCACAGCACTGAAGAAGGAGAATTCAGCTGCAATCCTCATTGGTCACGGACACTTTTGCATGTGAGACAGAGACAGAGGATATGGACAGCTCAGTGAAACTGCCACCAAACAACACTGCAAGAGAGCAAAAGGGAGTGCCAGAAAAAGAAAGATAAAGACAGGCAAAGTGAGGGGGGTTGATAAATAAGCTATAATAGAACAAAAAAAAAAAACCTCATTTGTGACTTGAAGGGTTTGCCACACCAGACCGGGGGGCAGGGGACAAACCACCTCAATCTGAATCTTAGCCTTCTCCAGTTGGAAAGCACCAACGCCTGCTAGAATAGTGCCAATGTACCCATGGTGACAGCACCTCAACCATGAATAAAGAGTCTCCCTGCTCAATAAAAACACAATTCACTGCTTAATTAACAGTTTGACAGACAAAACACCGTGCCAAACCATGAAAGGTCAGCTGTGCAAAAACATGCTTTGTCCCCTAGTCGGAGCGATGTTATAATGCTTGGCCACCAACAGGGGGCCACGGCGAGCAGAGGGAGCGAGAGTGCGGGGGCCATTCATCATCCAAAGGCCAACATTTCACCACCGCTTATCTTCAGACAGACAGAGTCCTCAGTGGTGTGAACAAACCACTCAATCGCTCACCTTAAACTGACAACACACGCTCCCGAGATTACTGTTATCGCCAGGCAAACACCGCCATTCCTTCAGAATAGGAACATCCAGAAAGTTTTTCTTTAATTTTTTTTTCCTCCCTTTCCTTTCTTCTACCAACAGAGGCACCACACACTGTAGATGGAGAGTTGACAAATGGGAGTGGAGCTTGCCGGTTCTGAGCTGAATAAACAAAGAGCTGCATGGGATGAGAGATATTGCATTAGCAAATCAGAATCACAGTTTGCCCATGACCAATCCCTCAGACACTTACAGTTGAGCAAGAGTCTACATGCCAAAGCTGGTCAAGAATCTATAATATGTCAGGCTCATTGCTTAACTTTTTCCACACATAGGGAGCTCTGTCAGCAGCTGCAAGAGGAAAAAAATGGTTGTAGTAAATGAAACTTTCTCTTTTTCTCAGATTCAACAGAAGGCTTTTATGAAATCATCATCAAAAAAGTCTAGCTCTGTCACAAAAGAGACAGCTCAAAAATGTACAAGAGGCCAGGGAAAACAGAAAAAACTAAAAGTGCCATACAGATTTGTTCAATGTTGGCTAATGAAATTATATTTTCGTCTGTACTAGATGCCATAACAATCAGTCTCATATGCACAACAGATCGCGGGATTAAGGCCTGTTTACACAAAACAGAGAGAGAGAGACAGAGACAGAGAGACTGGGAGAGAGAGAGACAGAGAGAGAGAGACAGAGACAGAAAGAGGCAGAGACAGAGAGATTTCTATTGTTTTACTGTGGTATACTGTGTACCAAATGTATGTACTGTATGTCTACACACACACACTTCGGTTTCTTATTTCATGTGTCCCTCATATGTTGTATGACTGTTATTTGGCAAACCAAATATGTCATGGCAATGAAGCATTTTACAGAGACAAAGATGGAAAGAGAGAGAGAGAGAGAGAGAGAGAGAGAGAGAGAGAGGGAGAGAGAGAGAGAGAGAGAGAGAGAGAGAGAGGGAAAAGGAGAGGCAGAGCCCCATGACAAAAAATATATGAAATAATGTTTGGTATGCCTTTGTCTTGAGTTAGGTCCGTACATAAATCTCCCTCCAGTCATATTTGCAAGACAGATGTTTGCGGTGGACTCATTCCCCCTACAGGATGAATAATGTTTGGACGGCCCTGGACCCTGTGGATGATGCTGAATGACACATATCCAGGGAGGGTGGAAGGCAGTGATACCAACACTGCTGCTGCCCTGGGGATGCAGTTTTCTTTGGTGCATACCCAGGCCTACCACAAGCAAAAAATGAGAGAGTTTACACCAGACGCAAACTCAATACTGCCTATAAAGAGCATACTTCACTGAGATCAATGACATTTTACATCGAAATGGATAGGATTGTTAGATGTCTTTGTGGACAATGTGTTGCTCAGTTGTTTAGTTGTTGCTAGTTGTGTAACTGTAATGCATTCTCAGAACAGCCTTGAACAGCTGAGAGCAGTTAGCAACAGGAAACCTACACTTTTGCAACTGCTACGTACAGTAGCAAACATGTCTGCAGAAGGCCCAAACATTCTCAGAATGTCCAAACATTCTCAGACACTCGAGCCCCATCTCTGTCTCAATGTGTCTGTGTAAAGTAGGGGTTTGGAAATAGGGAGTAAATCTTTCATTGACTGAAGAGGGGGAGTGAAGGGGATGAAAAAAAAACTGATTTTAGGGTTGCTATGGCAATTACACAGCAAGGAAATGGGAGGGTGGAGTTCTCCGCCTACATGTACATGTATTTTGGAGGAATCTCTATAGAAACACTATTGCCTTATCTGATTAATGGTGTGTCAGAGGATGGTTTTAAATGTTAGTCATAGCACATAACACAGGCAGAGCTAAATCTTCATCTTCCTAAATGTAACGTATAATGTACACAGTCTGGATATAAGACATGAGGAGGACAAATGTACCTCATAATGTGCCTCAGTGCCTCATTCTTTCATCCTTCTAAATAAAACCTTTCAAGGCAATTCTGAACCGACAGAAAACAAAGTATTAGAAACTGTTAAACAAACAAGGATTACATGTCTGCAAAGTTTACATCACCTTATCTCATCTTTAAATATCAGTTGGACACAATTTTGATGATACTGTAGCTGTATCATAAAGAGAATGGACTTTCTTTGCGCCTGGTTCACTGTTTAGGCCTGTACAGCTGTGAACATTTAGTGCAGCAGAGTTCCTAAGGCCACTTACACAACTGCTAAGAAAAACGACCTGAAGATACTCCGAAAGCACACAGACAAGCACTCCATCAGAATATTCAGAGAAGAATGTATTCTGAAGAACTCCCCTCAGCACAGGTGAAAAAATCCCCCTCTATGCTATGCGTGGGTCGAGGCCAATGTCAAGATGGGGCATGCCTCCACCCTCCTAGCTTCGCCAGGCACATTCTTCACGGCTACGGAGAGCAGCCCATTTTACAGCGTACAGACACTTCTAGGGCTGGGCGATATGGCAAAAAAATTGATCACAATATATTTTTCTGTATTGACCGATATCGATTTTTTGTCACGATTAGGGCTGGAAGATAGAACTTCAAATCAAAATTGTCTTTAATTTACTGGCTTGGGCAGAATCACATGGCAACACATGTGGTAGTGTGCTTTCAAGGAACAGTACATGAATACACACAGTGAAATACACAGCATTTAGTAGTCATGCGCTTGATCATTGTCAATTAATTAAAAGTCAGGATTGTCAGTTTGATTAATTTGTCCATTAACTGCCTAGCCCTAGCCACAGAACATGGAGATGAATATCATGCTCTTGAGGTGTGAATCATTTAGCAACATGTGGAGAAAAGAGCTGAATACAAGGAGCCTATCAACAGCTGTGTGGTAATCGTGACAGCGCTTACTTAGAAAGACACACACCTGTTCATGCTGCCATCACAGGCAGTGGAGAGCACGTTTGTTTTCTAAATGAGCTCTCTTTTGAAAACAGAACAGTGTATCATTAGGAAACAGACTCAGACAGTGTCACCGTAGGGCACAAAGATTCTAATTTCAGTTTCACTGCAACAGTGAAACAGGAGTTGACACGTATGAAAATACACAAAGAGAAAAAACGACTTGTAAAAATGTCTTCCCAGTGATGTGTTCATGAAGACAGTGCCAGCATGATCCACAGCAATTAAGGTGATAAACCGTATGTCAACCACATGACATTATCAGCCTGGAATGTGCTACTCTTCATATAAACGGTATTATAGTATCAACAACATGGATTATCATCAGGCAGACCACCTTCTCAAAGTGGTTGTTTCAGCATTTGTCTCAGGCATGGCAACTATAATTCCTTACAGTATCATATTATCAACAACACAAGCTCAACAGGTAAAGCTGACATGCTGTCCCTCTCCTCCCTCCCCTCTTTCTCTCTCTCTCTCTCTCTCTCTCTCTCTCTCTACTCCTCTACCTTGCATGATCTTCTTCAGCATCTGCTGCCGGGCGATGATGCGGGCCAGGCGTAGTCCCGAGCGCCGTCGGTACTGGTCCAGCCTCAGGTAGATCTCCTGGGTCTCCTGGGTCATGCTGCCCAGACACTCTGTGTCCACCAGGTCCAGGTCCACCTCCAAGTCCTCATCCTCGTCCTCATCAAAGACCTCCGGAAACGGACCTCCTTCTGCCTCTGTCAGCTCTGTCATCTTTGCTGTCAATCCCCTTCTAGTCGGTAGCTTCACTTACTTACGTCTGTTCCTTCGCTATGTCAGTGGTCATCTACGCTGTTAGTTGACCGACACGCCTGACAACGGTCAATGAGCACAACGGTCAGTGAGCACAATAACACTCTGTCTCAGCTCTCTCTCTCACACACAGTAACACAGTCGCTTTCTCTCTCTCTCTTTTGCCTCTTTTGGTCTGAGCTCCGGTCAGATTTGGTCCTGCTTCCCGCACCTGCTGTGTGCGATGTGTGCTGGAAATAGTGTAGCCACACACCTCAACAACACATCGGTGCCGTGGTTATCTGGGGGGGAGAACGGCTGGTGGCTCCACCTTGTGTCGGCCCCCTGGTGGTCATGTGACCAAGACCCAGGGTCCAATGAGATCTAGTGTTGCGGCCTTGCATACTCAGGGAGTCAAACACACAGACACACAGACACACACCCACAGACACACGCACGCACACACCTACTTTGAGTACTTCGAGTACTTCGAGCCAAAAAGGAAATTTGTGACTCACTATGTGTGTGTGTGTGTGTGTGTGTGTCTGTGTGTGCGTGTTTGTGTGTGTGTGTGTAAGTGTGTTTGTGTAACCTTTTTCCTAAGTGCTGGAGGGAAACTATACATACCAGCAGAGACCAGGAGAATAGCTGTGGCCTGCGTAATCACATGAAAGACAAAGGGCCGGGTGCGGACATGGAAAAAACCCTCGAACCGGAGAGAGAGAGAGGGAGAAAGAGAGAGTGAGAGAGAGAGAGAGAGAGAGAGAGAGAGAGAGAGGAAGTTGGTCTTACGCCCAGCAACCCACTACAATAAAATGTTCTCAGGTCTCCAACTATGCACCTTAATCAAGGCGATCTGCTGTGACATACTTTGTGAAAAGCTAGCTGTTTTCAGACATAACATACAAAGCTGCTGAGAAAGGACCTCAACAGTGGAATCTAAAGAATGAAAAGTACTTAGGTACTATTTTCTTTTACGGAGAAACCGTAAACCTTCTTACCCACCTCTAAGGACCCCAAACGTCCAATAATTGCTTTAGCGGAGTGACATTTCTGAAATTCCTAACACTAGTGTTTCTACACCAGCCAAGCCATTTCAGTGGGTTTGGACTCTTTCTGTCAACACTACTTTGCTCTGGTTGTACTTTCACATAAATATCAGGTCCTTTATTTTGTCGAAACACAATGTAAATTAAGCCTGGACAGGTGCGAGATACCTGCATGGACAAACTTTGAGGCTTGTCTGAGTTTATATATGACATAGAGGGGACAAAACAGACCTATTATGAAAAACAGACCACCTAAAATATTCTGCGATGTATGTAAAACCAGGGCAATGGGAGAAACAGCAGAAATGGAGAGAACTCACTGAGTATAACAATAAGAAATTAAACTGACAGAGGTCTTGGTCAGAGGGTCAATGTTTTTGTCTCATCTTGGACCAGCTAATTGCAGGTTGTGTTAATTGTGAAGCTGTGATGACTGACTTAGAAACCTGAAACTTGTAATTCCAGGACTAACCACTGCTATGTACAACAAGCAGGTGATGAGGTCTGCATGATTCAGCCCCCTCTGGTGGACACTCACACATGACACAGTGGAGCACATGTGCATACGTGTAAACTCATGTCCTCATTTAACTCATAGCTCTGTCACCCCTCGCCCCCAACACACACACACACACACACACACACACGCACACACACACATGCACAATACGCTCCCCTCAATCTCTTTCACGCACACACATACTCACACAAAGACACACACACACAGACACACACACACACACACACACACGCATTACGCTCCCCTCCATCTCTGTCACGCAAACACATACTCACACAGACACACACACACACGCACACACACACACACACACACACACACACACACACACACACTAGGTACCACACTGGACCACAGGATTTGCCTTAAAGCCCTCTTTCCATGTGAACGCCGCTGCCTCACGTGTGGTGCGAGGGGTTCACGAGTGACCAGGAGCGGACGAGGCGATGACCTACTTTTCACGTGCAGGTTTTCCCCCTGACCACCACACCATACCCCACCCCACTACAGCAACCCCCACTCCACCACTCTACATCGCACCATTCTACAGCACAGCAAACCCCACCGCTCTACACCTCACCCCACCCCACCACACCGCACCCCTGGAGCCCTGCAGCGCTGCCCGCCCGCCTCTCGTGTGCACGTCCGTCAGAGCAAACTAGGTTAAGAAGATCCCCGTGGGGGAGCCCAAACCCACACACACACATGGACACACACACGCACGCACACACACATTCCTTAGGAAAGGACCGGTGGCTATTCCTTGGCTAAGCCTTAGCTGACTGAAACCCAAGTGATGTGATGGACTCCCCCAGCCCCTACCTTTAAAATGAGTCAGATTAACCCTCCCCACACACACACACCACCTCACTTCACTTCCTGTCACCCCAGCAACCCTCCCACCCCCCCAGGACCCTAAAAAAAGGCCCCCAGCCTGCACTCTTTGAGACAGCAGTAGCGTCCTTAAGCTGAGGGTCAGATGCGGCCATGGAATGCGATCTGCTACGCCAACGAATGCAACGCCGCTGAATCTATTTAATAACACGCCCCCACCACACAATTAGTGCGAGCCTCCCAGTCAGCTGTTGGGCCTGCATCCATATTAGGCAGGCCCAGGCTTGTTGTCATACTGACTTGACCTAGCTACAGCAGGGCTGGCAGGAAATGAGGTGTGGGTAGTTACAGCATGTGTGATGGTGGTTGGGTGGCAGTGTGTGGGTGACAGTGGGTGGGTGGCAACAGCAGTGTGCCAACCATGCTGTGGGGTGCGGCAGTGGGGGTGTGGGTGGGAGTGAGGGTGGAGGGCGGTGCCACTTCTGTGGAGCGTGTGCACCAGCCATTCCACAGTGACCTGCAATCCCTTCACATAACACAGCCTGCCTGACAGGATGCATTTACATGACTGTGCATATGTGTGTCTGTCACTCTGTTGTCTCTGTGTTTGTAGTGTGTGTGTGTGTGTGTGTGTGTGTGTGTGTGTGTGTGTGTGTGTGTGTGTGTGTGTGTGTGCATGTGTCTGTTTGTGTTTGTGTGCACATGTCTGTATGTGTGTGTAGGTCTATATATGTGTGTGTGCGCATGTGTCTGTTTGTGTATGTGTGTACATGTGTGTTTGTGTATGTGCGTGCGTGCGTGTGTGTGTGTGTGTATGTGCGTGCGTGCGTGTGTGTGTGTGTGTGTGTGTGTCTGTGTGTATGTGTTTCACAAACACAGGAAAACAATGCATTTGGTGAATGAGCCTTCCTTCAAGCCACATAGCGCACACCACACGGTGCAGGACTGTGTGTGTTTGGGGAAACCAGAATGGGAAAACTCGCTGACCTCCTGTGGTGGGAAGTAGAAAGCAAGTCCAACCTCAACCTTGCCGAGCCCAGCCCTCCATGGCCACAGTCACAAGCACAGCTCAGACTGACCATCCATAGCCACAGTCACAAGCACGGCTCTGACTGACCATAACTGACCATAACTGAGCATAACAACAGCACTATATGACAGCACCATTGGACACAGTCTGGGGAACTTAAAAAAGATTCACCCCAACCATATCATAGTCCTCTGGGGGCCCCTGTGAGGGTGTGGGCCTCATGAATTGTCCTGATCCCCAACCCCACGCCATGCCCCCACCCCACGCCTTTAGCGGCACCCCAGGTATATAATGTCCACAGTCCACTACTGACCACAAAAACAACGCTTAGACTAATTTCATGACTAAGATCATGTGTTTGATCTAGTCAGGATTATTAACAGGAAAACATTATTGAGATGATCTTTGCAAAACACACAGGTGCATACACTTCTTTAGAGTGACTTAACTGTCATTCACCATGCTACTGCTGCTACTGTTAGCACACATGAGAAAGTACACAACATGGCAGGTCAGAATAAGGAGTAGGCACGCCTCTCTGCTCCTTCATTCAGAGTCTTAGACATACCTGTGTTCATTTATTACACACGTGCGTGCACTCACCTACACACACACACACACACACACACACAGACACACACACACACACATACACACACACACACAGCCTTTTCTCACGTTAGTAGGATGCACTTTATGCACTCTAATCTATAAGGACTTTTTTTGCTGAACAGATACCACAAAGTCTGTGCAAGTCAAGTTCATGCTTACATTGAGCACTAGGCTACACATGACAACTTGTTTAATCCACCTCACAACAGGGATCCTTCCTAGCCCTGTCTCTCAGCAGATTACATGCAGATTGCCTCTCCATCTCCCCTGCAATCTATTTGGGTATTTACAAACGTTCACATGTACAGAACATTATTTTACAATCTTCATCATTGTCTTATATGAAGAGCCGATTTAACAGCGGCTTTCGATTTAATCTAGAATACATTTCTGACAAAGAAAATGAAAAAAATAGAAAGTCTGGCAATAGATACCACTGCCCTTATAAATGTGCATAAATGTGCGTCTACTCTGAAAAATTATTACCTTTAGCATGGGTTGAAATGCATACCATAGGCTACTGAAATAAAGCATTCACCTTGTCATTGGAATAGGAATGAAAGAACGAGTGCAGAATATGTCTGTGAAAACATTGGTATGCTTGAATTAATTACCCACAGTCCTCAAAAATCTTAAGCGTCATACCAGATAACAAAAAACAAAGTGCTGATCTTCGAAGACTGTTAGCAGAAACGGAAATCTTCATCTGTCATTGGTCAGCTGCCTACACAGGCCTCTATGGTTAGTTCTCATTTTACAATCACAGTTGTTTCCGATCAAATTACTACTATGTATAATAATGATTCAAAGAAGGATGAATAATCCCACGAGTCATTGCTTTGGGACAGTGTTAAGGGTTTTGAGAGATCTGTATATATTTGGTCGTCTAGCCTAAAAAGTTCCCTGTGTTGTCCCCCACTGTCCCAAGCAGTAGTGTTCGATCGCCGGACCCGAGGTTTCAGTCAGGGAGAACAAAAGCAGATGTGCCGCCTTCCCTTCTGCATCTAATTCTTTGCAACAGAAAGCCAAACAACATGTCAACATTTGACCTTCCTAATTAAAGCTACATTCTGGCTTTCCCATCAACGACTGAGCCGTTTACTCTCACGTTATGGTATTATGCCGATTCACAAGACTGTATGTCATTTGACACAGCAGACATGCCGCAACTTTCGGTGTGGTACTGACCTGCAAGTCGTCTTTCTCTGACATTTCTCCACAGTAAATCCCAAGCCTTAGATGTGGAGTCTCGCAGCTGCTCGCTGATTGACCGCCGGAGCTGTAGTTTGCTTGACTTTCGTTTCGTTGTCATTGTAAATCGTGACACATAGTAACGGGACCGGTGTAGACTACACACTAAACCGTTATCTTCTAAGACCGGACACTGTTGCCGCAATAGTCGTCACTCCACCTGATTTGCGGCGTTGCGTCACCATGCACCAGGCACCCACAAAGCCGGGCTACATCTTGCTGAAATACAGTTATTCCAATGTGATTCTTGGCTGGGTAATGTAGCCTAATTGTATCAGACAATACTGATTCAGACAGTGCAGCCGCTATGTCTCGGGGCTCGTGCCGCTGCGAAGGGTAAACCGTAGCCAGCCAACCAGGACAGATGTGTGTGAAGTTTCCACTTCATCTGATTACGTGCAAGCAGCGTCTCTGGTCTCTACCCCCAAACAAGATTCGCTCTCTCTCTCTCTCTCTCTCTCTCTCTCTCTCTCTCTCTCTCTCTCTCACACACACACACACACACACACACACACACACACACACACACACACACACACACACACACTTTCCCTCCCTCCCTCTACTTCTGACTGTCTCTAGTTGGCTGTAGTGACAATTTGTTAATGGTTTGTTTTGATTAGCAGAAAAGGAACTTCAGATGTGAGACATCATGTATGTATGTATGTATGTATGTATGTATGTATGTAATATAATATATTTAAATATATATATTTCCACAATTAATATATATGTATATACAGCACATCTAAAGGCAATGAGATATTTTGTGTGGCAATGTATGTGACATATGATTTCCCTCCATAAATCTTACTGCATTCCAGTATTATCTTGTCAAACCCTGTACTTTGCGTTTTCATAACATACAAAGGTCATCTACTGACTTCACTTCAGTGATTCCTTACATACTTTGCACAGGTAAATTGCCCCTCAGATAGCAATACTGAAGAAATCCAGAATAGACATCATTTGGAAAAAAACAATCCAAGCAAAATGAGATGAAGTTTTTTTGCGTCTGTTATGAAACCCAAGAAATGTTATGTGCCGTATTGGAACATCGGAAGGGTAATTCCGCAGTCTGTCATTCCCAGAATGCCTAAAAGAAATCTTCCGGGCTGTTCCAGAAACAGAGGAGCAGTTGTTTTCCTCATTTGATCCATGACCTATGGTTCTAAGCACTGGTCATCTATTCTTCTGAGCTGTGTTTCTGAAATGGCTGATTTTCCAGAAAAGCCATTGCATAACTGGAGTGGTGTGGGAGGCGTGCGTGCCATTGGCTGTGGACCGCATGGCGCTAAATGTGAATGGAATCCCAGACTTGCGTTGCACAAGTGTCACCGTCTCCTCTGTGTGGGGACAATAAGGAAGT
>CM059272.1:17128925-17131425 GCA_030347295.1 Setipinna tenuifilis
AATTGGTTCCTAAAGCATTTAATAACACGGGCCGATTATTATCGTGGAGGTGAGGATTAAGGAGAGAGGGGCTGGGATGGGAGTGTGTGTGTGTGTGTGTGTGTGTGGGGTGGGGGTGGTGGGAGCGCTGGCCGCGCCGAGGAGGGCATGCAGGGGTTGAAACAATAGCTAATGGAGCCCGAGGAAAAAACATGGGACTTGTGAGTGTTTCCCCTTGAGCCGGTAAAGCCCAGCTGTTTGTTTTGGCCCTTACTCTCCGTCCCTTATACCCCTGGGAGGGCCGTGAGGGGGGCCCCAATCCTTCAGAGCCCAAAGCCGCCTTCTATCTTCTCCTCTCTATCTAAATCTCGCTTGGCCTTTTTCTGTGTGTGTGTGTGTGTGTGTGTGTGTGTGTGTGTGTGTGTGTGTTTGTGTGTGCGTGTCTGTGTTTTCCATGAAAAGCCTTTTTGGGGGTGGACAGACAAACCATTTGAAAAACATTTGGAGAAGTTCTCACAGATTTACTTTGGGAGAAAGAGAGAGGAAGGAGAGGATAAGTCATGTGAGGCCTGGTTTTGAAAGCATATGCTGCTACTGTGTACTGTGTGTGTGTGTGTGTGTGTGTGTGTGTGTGTGTGTGTGTGTGTGTGTGTGTGTGTGTGTGTGTGTGTGTGTGTGAATGTAAGGCAACACACAGCTCAGCCGCCTGTCTCTCTCATGGGGGGATTATCCTTTTCTGTCCAGTAATTTCTTTGTGTGCGTTCCTGTACTGTGGCTTTATGGAGCCCCTCCCCCACGCATACAGTCACACAGAAACATCTGATGAACAGATACACAGATGTGAAATCCCCCCCCCCACACACACACACATACACGTACACACACACAGATGCTCAGAAATCCGCTTGCATTACCATACACACATCATGGATGCAAATCCACAGACAGACAGACCCAATATACCCCTACCCAGAAGGCACACACTCAGGAAAAGAAACACAACCACACATAAATACTCTCTCTGTCTCTCTCTCGCACACACACACACACACACACACACACACACACACACACACACATTTATCACACAGTCCTAAGCCTAAGACCACCAACACATGGAAACATACTACTCCGGCAGCAGAAGACATTAGATGAGGCCTTGTTTATGCATTTACTGTTTCTTGTTTACTTTGCGACTTGGCGTTGGCCTGCAGTGTGCGTAATGTCCTCTTTAAGGCTGATGAGGAATCCATTGGCGTGCGGCTGCTATACAGTAATGATGTCTGAGCCATAAATAGCGCGGGACAGCCTAATACACTCAGTCCCTCTCCGCCTGAGCGGGGCCGTGCCAGCCCTAAGGTTAGCTTCTTCCATTAGATTATGCACTCAGCAAGGGGGCTATATGCAGCCCACAGGGGCAATGGGGTAAGGCAGGAGGCAGGAAGAGGGATGGACAGATAGAGAGAGGGAGGGAGAGAGAGAGAGAGAGGGAGGGCGAGAGAGAGAGAGAGTTAGAGGCAGAGAGACACAGAGACAGACAGACAGAAAAACAGAAAGGGAGGGGCGTAGATTGATAAACAGATAAAAAGTGAGAGACAGAAAGAGAGAGAGAAAGTGAGCGAGAGTCAGAATGAGAAAGACTGGGAAGATTTAGAGAGAGAGGAAATGTAAGAGAGTGAGATAAATAGGAAGAGAGAGAGAGAGAGAGAGAGAGAGAGAGAGAGAGAGAGAGAGAGAGAGAGAGAGCGTAAGAGAGGGATAACTTTAAACCTACTCTTCTGTTGATTCCAGACACAGATGAACTCAGTGGCCTTGAGTGGGGTGAGTCAGTGTGGTGGCTTTGCTGGACGGTGGAGTCTATGGCCAACGCTAAAGCTCTGGAAAAATCTCCCCTTTTGAGCGCAGATAAGAGAAGAGGGACAAATGATGACTAAAAAACAGAAAATAATAAAAACAGTTTCTCTGACGGGAATTCTCTGTTGCTTCGGGGTATTTATGGTGATAAGGAGGTGTGCTCATTAGATCAAATACATTTCTGTACATATTTTCCTTGGGCTACAGTAAGTTCAACAACAAAAAAAAATTCCTTGGAGTCTGTGACACTAATGATTTTTACTGTATTCTATGGCACGGGATTCAAGTACATTTGATATTTGAAGTCTAAAACCCTTTTATTCCCCAAAGGAGGCCGAACCTTTGAACCACATTTTCTGGCTGATGATTGATTAATGATGAAAATCACAAAAACAGAACAGAAAAGGACATACTGGAAAGATTTATATGGTATACAGGCTTATGGCAAGGTCACTATCATGACAAATGAAAACCGGCCTGGTGCCTGTGGGGAAAAAAATACACAGAAGGAGGAACGGATGGATAAGTGGATGAATGGATGGATGGATGGACAGACAGATGAAGCGACAGGCTATATTTTTTAGATGTATTAGAATGGTGACCCAAAGTGACCCCGAGACCACCAACATGCTGATCCCACCACGCTCGTCCTTCTGATAAGGCATCA
>CM059272.1:17136425-17148925 GCA_030347295.1 Setipinna tenuifilis
TCAGTCCTTTTATTGGAACATGTCCCCCCTGACCCAATACTTCAGCACATCAGCATTACCTGTGTGTGTGTGTGTGTGTGTGTGTGTGTGTGTGTGTGTGTGTGTGTGTATTAGGATAATTAAGTCTAATTCGGCCTGACTAATCCTGGAATGTCGTTTATTTCTAACAAGCACGAAAGACCTCTAATGGATGTGTTTCAATATAATTGATTCGTGTTTTACCTGCAAATGGAAAACAAGGTAAAGGGACATACACGCACAGGCACGCACACAAACACACACACACACACACACACACGCACACACACACACACACACACACACACACACACACACACACACACACACACACACCAATTTGTACACATAAGGGAATAAAACAAACAAATGTCCCATTATTTCAGTTGCCCATACACCACAGTACACATCAGGGAGAGACAGAGACAGACACAGAGACAGACACAGAGACAGAGAGACACAGAAACAGAGAGAGCGACAGACACCGAGACAGAGAGAGAGACAGAGACAAAGAGAGAGTATAAGGCACTCATTGCTGAACTGCATTATTGCGGTTGGTGTAAGTTGTTTCTATGACAATAATACTGTGAGCATAGGAAGGGAAAATGCATTCATCTTAACTTGCTGCCAGTATCGAACACTAGACGTAAGAATATTGCACAAAATTGCTGACCCATGCAGTCTTGGGATGTTTTAATGGAAAAACAGAAAAAGGGGAAAAAAAAACATTTTCCTTAGTGACTAGTTAGTATTATTGACAGTGGAATTCTGCCATGTGAACAGTATATGAAAGTAGAAAAAGCACTTCCAATAAGTGCGAATTCATGTTTACCAACGCGTAGACAGACCCACACATACTCTCACACACATACAAAGCGTGCTCTCATTGTGGAAAAAGAGTGTGTCCCAGGAGCCCTGGAAAATTACTTCAGTGAACACTAACTGGGGAAAAATAAGAGACAAAAATGCTTTTCCCTATTTTCCATTTCCTGTATGAGAGTCATACAGCTCATTTGGTCGGAATGACGGAAATGATACACATGCCGTGAAAATGACCTTTGACCTCCATCCAGTGTCCTCACAGTGATGAGTATTCCTGCACACACACACACTTAGAGACACACACACACACACACACACACACACACACACACACACATACACAAACACACACACACACACACACACACACACACACACACACACACACACATAGACAAACACACACACACACACACACACAGACGGTCAGAGGGATACAAGGTCATGAGACCACCGGATGTCATCGCTGTTGTGAAAAGATTAGGCTGAAATTTTGATGAAATTGGAATTGGGATCAATGTGGCGAAGCTGGTTAAGCCCCTTAGGCCCCCGTGAACAAAAAAAATATAGAAAAAAAGGGAGAAATGCTTTTGCATTTATTCATATTAATATCCACACCAAATGTATTGAGCCTAAATCCTGTCAGGCTGGCTATGGGGGCAGTAGAGCAGGCCCTGGCGCTAATGAAATTACTCCTTCTTCTCTCTCTGTCTCTTTCTCTCCCTCTATTTCTCTCTCTCTCTCCCTCTTCCTCTCTCTCTCTCTCTATCTCTCCCTATATTTCCCTCTCTTTCTACCTCTCTTTCGCCCTCTCTCCCCCCTCTCTCTTTCTCCCCCCCCACTCTCTCTCTCCCTCTCTCTCTCTCTCTAGCTGCCTCTCTTTCTCCCTCTCTCTCTCCCTCCGTCTCTCTCTCTCTAGCTGCCTCTCTTTCTCTCTCTCTCTCTCTCTCTCTCTCTTTCTCTCCTCTGAGGGGAGAGTCAGGCAGGCAGGTCTGTGAGGTCTGTTAGCCCCTTGGTTTCTAATTTATATCTTCAGCCTGCATGGAAAAATCACAGATGTCTTTTTTTTTTTACTTTTCTTCTTCTTCTTCTTCATTTTTGTTGGAATTCCTGATGTCATATTCTTGTCATTTCCAGCAGAAGGGACCATTTTGTTCTCTAATAGTCTGGACTCTAATAGTGGGGAGTCTAATAGTCTCTGGACTCAGTCGGTGTTGGGGGGAAAATTGGAGCCCAGTGACAGGCTCATGCTCATTTCTCTCCAAATGTAATGTCTGTCAGTTACATCTGTTATCCAAATATGGAGAAAAAATCCACCTAAGATGAAGCAGAATGAAGAGGGGGAGCCATCCCATGTGTATGTGTTTTTCAGGTGAGAAGTCTGACTCCCACCTTTACGTGTCTGCTTGCCAGAAGCCAAGGCGATGCGTCTATCTCACATATGTATCCGTTTACATGTGTGTAGAGGTATGTAAGGGGAGGTGGAACCATGTCTGGATGCCTGCACGCCTCACTGCCTCTAAGTCCAGCTTTGTCTATTCCACCCCACTAAAGCTAAAGATCACAACACCGCCTGCCCGGATCCTCACCTACTAAGTGAAAGCAAATGAAGTGTACTCTGTCGTCAAGTAAAGAAAGTGTACTGAGACATCTTTTGTGGGGCACGATGAACCCTAACAAGAGATTTTAAAAAAGAGGAAAAGGCTTTTTTTACATCTTTTTGTGACAGTCTGTCAATGTCTGAACAGTGACATTCATGGAGCACATTTGTCTAAAGTCAAAGTAGGCTAAGCCATCAGAGAGCTGCAGATACCCCAGGCAATTACAGCCAAATATAAATGATATGTAGAATAGAAAGCTTTGCTAGAATACAAATACAAAATGCTAAATAGAATAGAATAGAATAAAACTAGAATATAAATAGAAATACAAAAAGAATACAAAACTCTTCTCATCTTTGATGAGGCGTGGGTCCATTATGTTGAAGCGAACATCCATGAGGGATGTTCCCACAAGTTCAGCATGTCCTCTCCCAGACCCCGTAGCTGCATGGGAGAGGTCCAAACGCTGGAGGACTCCAACAGTTGGATCCAAAGTCGTTTTTGGATTAGACACCCTGGCAATTCTAGCGCTGTGGTAAACCAGGCACTTTTATCATAATATCAACCATGTCTGGAGCACGCTGTGTGCTTTGTGTAAGGCGAGAGCATTAACCTCTGGATGTCTTGGGACTGCACTTAGTATTGGCACAAATTTAAAAGGGAAATTGTTTCCAAATTGTTGCACTTGTTTCATGTTACATGTTGCAAATAGGGGTAGTTGTAGCTGTCCTTATGTGGGGTTGAAGAAATCAATCAGGGAACAATTGCTCCTGACCCCGTTTTAGTATCTCTGGGTCAAGCACAGCATCATCTATCACCCAGCACATGTTATCCACTATATAGAACCACTGAGGGAAGGAATACACATTTGGGCACGCACGCATACACACACACACACACACACACACACACACACATACACACACACACACACATACACACGGGCACAAAAACACACACACACATACACACACACATGACCACACGCCCACACACCCACAGACACACACACCAAATTCCTAAGCTGGTCTAGTGCACACAATCTCCCTGCCAGGCCGTGTCTCTGACAGGGTCATGCGTGAATGAAAACCAAGACTGAGAAGTGGTGTGACCCCTGACCTCCCAGAAGCCCCGGGGGCCACATTACACGCAGCCCCAGGGCTCCCCCACAGCTGATCGGTAACAGTAGTGCAACGCCACGACCCGATAATGGCCAGTCCTCGCCGGGGCTCCAGGGCTACATGATTCCTCTGAAAACACACAAAGTGGGAGTCCTTCAGCAGGAGGGGTGTGTGTGTGTGTGTGTGCGTGTGTGTGTGTGTGTGTGTGTGTGTGTGTGTGTATGCACTGATGTTAGCGTGCACATGTGTGTGTGTGTTTGTGTATGTGTGTGTGTGTGTGTGTGTGTGTGTGTGTGTGTGTATGGAGTGGAGGGGACTCCCTGAGTGAGGCTCTTTTGCGTGTGTGGTCAGCGTGACGCCTGTGCCTGTCAATCAAGTGGATGGGTGCCTAAAAGGGCCAGACAGAAAAAACAACACATTTCTGGCTGTGGATGTTTCATTATATAGTTACTAGATTTGTACTGTGAGCAGAAGTAAAGTAGTCCAGAAATGCATAGTTGATTATAATTCAAAGGCGAATGCCACTAACACAACAGCAATTTGAGATGACTTTGATTTGACTCTCTACTTGGGGGTTTTTCTGTTAGGGATGGCACAAGGGGTGGTAGTAACAGTAAACCTGACCTCCAAACCCCCAAAACCTTGACGTGACGAGATCTACTTTGACCGCTTGACCATCACAGTGACCTCAAAATGGAAGGCAAACAACAGGAAGTTGAGGCAGGAAGTATACATGTATGAGTAACACCAGTTCACATGCACTCCATACTCAGGCTAAAGTAACAACACACACACAGGGAGTCCTAGTGTGGGAGATATGCAGCATGTATAGCAATCACACCATATCAGTCAACATCCTCATTCTTGAGAACTTCAAAGGGAGAGGGCATTTCATTTCAACACAAAAGACTTACTTACGCAGCAAGACTCAGCTTTAAGTATGCCAGTGTAAGCAACCAGGGAGGGAACTATTTACACACACTACGCCTGCAGTTTCCCAAATTTAGCTTTATTCAGGGTCACATAAACTAGAGGAACCATGTGCACTTTTCCTTTTGTTCTTTGGTGTTCCCAAACCATCATTGCAGACCAATAAAATCTGAAGAATGTGTGGTGTCTGTCCAGCATGTCCTTTTGTGCTGTGGTGTTTTACATGTGAGTGGAGTAGGAAGGGAAGGGAAAGGGGAAGTTACAGGAGGACATAGGGGAGTATGCAGCGTATTGGGAAAGAACTGCGTTGACCAGAGTTATTCATTTACTCATCAGACAGTGTCCCTCGTCTCGCACAGATAAAGTGCTATATAGATGAGGCTCCTCACTGGCAAAGGTCTTCATAGGTAACAGAGTATCTATCAGAGTGTCTATCAGGTAACAAATCCAGCTCAAACCGTTTTTTTTTTTTTTTTACAGTGTGTGCACTGTACTATATTTATCTTGTCTACTGTTTTTCTCAGTTTGTGTTTAACACCATTTGTCCCTGGTGAAACATTGTTTCGTCTGACCATGTAGTATGTACAGTGTATGCTTTAAACGACAATAAAACCCACTTACCTTGACTTGACAAAATCATGCTGCTGGAGTCATCCAATCAGACTGTCATCTTCAGTGCAACTTAGGAATGAGCGAGAATGACGAAAGAATGTGTTTGTGCAACAACTTTCTCCAAACTTGAGAACTTGACCTTTCACACCGAACTCATAATATATGACTCATGACGCACTGTATGGATATTTATTGCTTCTGTTGAAAGGTTCAAAGTTCAAAGACTAAGAATTTTCAGCAAACAGTAGTACTCCTTATCAATACTGTAATTGTTAAAGGATAACACAATGACACGTGTATGTAAATACCTATACATGTATTGAGTGGGGCATGTAGCATTGACATACTGTCTAATTGAACCGTGAACAACTAGAGGATGGAAAAAAATAAAATCGCTGTATTTGTCACAGTTGGAGTCACAGCTGCTTGCATTTTAAAGCTCTCTAGAAACTTAGCGACGGTTAAAAGTGACCCTGTGGTAACCCTCCAGAGTGGTCAGGAGTTCAGTGCTGACAGGTCCTGTCGTGGTCGATTGGGACGAATAGAAGGAGATGCCTCTAAGATGGAGCCTCCCGATAGCAGATGTCTCCCCGTCTGTTACGCTCTCTTTGTCTCACTCCTCGCCTGCCTCTGTGACTATCTTTCTGTCTGCCTATCTGTCTGTCTGTCTGTCTGTCTGTCTGTCTGTCTGCTTATGTCTGTGTCTGTCTGTCTGCTTGTCTCAAACTATGTTTCAGAAACAGTATTATATCTGTTCAGAAACTCTCTGTGAAGATATAACTTATCTCTGGCAAAACATAAAGTAAAATTTTTTACCTATACTTATTTGTTTACATTTTAATTCATAATTACATCCACACTCCTACAGCAACATCATCCCAGTAAAGTTATGAAATGAAGATCCGATTGCTGGAGACCACTTAACCTGATAATATAAAAATATAAGAAACTTCAGAGGAGCATCAGGGGTGTATTTTTAGGCATCTCCTGCGCCTCTGGTCAGAGTAACTCTCATGAGTGTGCGCACACTGATCTAGTTCTATCAGAAGAAGGACAATCTGATGCCTCATCTGATATGACCCAGATACGACAGGAACTTACCCCCCAACACACACACACACACACACACACACACACACACACACACACACACACACACACACACACACACACTACTTCATTTCAATCAGTTCTGACCCTACAGGAAACATGGGCCTTGAAGCTTCAACCAAGAATAACTTCTCAAATACATAAATAAGGCAGAAATGTGAGAGCAGCGTATACAAACAGAAAGGCACAAAGGTTTATTTGACAAACAGGGCAGGATCAGGATTTCTCAAGAACTTTCTCAGACGCCGAGGGCGAGGCAAGGTTGACGTGGTGGGTCTTTTTGTTTGGTTAGATCAAGTCTTGTCATTTCTCGTCTATGCCTTAACCTGTCTCTTAACATGTTATCTGACAAAAACCCTGATTTGCGTTAAGCTGGACACTTCACATGCGGCCACTCATTTTCTTCTGTGGCCATTGCTTGGGACAACAAAGCCAAATTCCTCCCATCACTCTCCAGTGCTCAGAGGTACGAGCAACAGCTTTCCTAGGCGCCATGAAAAAGGGAATGTTTGGTTCCTCCTGAAAATTATTCGGAAAAACACTGGAAGAAACGAGGAGCACAAGAGAGAAAGAGAAAGGTCTTAAAAGTAAAAAGATAGCACTGCAGAGAGACGGAGCAGAGAACACGTAGGTATTGCATCCTGGGTCACAGGCAGGATGACTTGTAGCTTTTCCTCCAAGCAATTTAATTAAGCCATCATCTCTCCCCATCTCACCCCCTCCTCATGCGCCTCTGTTTACATAACCCAGTGAAGAATGATCCCCCTTTTTGGACCACTTTGGGCTTTTTGGGATGGGAGCTTGCACCGTGACTAGATCACAGGATGCGCGCTCTTTCGTTCGGCTTCCCCCAAGCAGTAGCCAAAATACCGTGGGATGAGTTGACACATTGTTCACCACTCCTTTTCTGCAGACTGTTGAGTCCACAACCTGTGTCACATTCACAATCACCCGCAGCACCCCAGCTCCACCCCACCTCACACCACGCCACGCCACACCACACCAGCCAGCCCACAGTCGACATGCTGCCCCGTCCGCTGCTCTCCCCATTTGGACAGCTGTGTTTTATCAGTCATGGCCTGGGGAAAATAAACGGGCGCGGGAGCATCGGGGAGTGATCCCATGACCTCCCTGGTCTGGGGCGCCGTGCTGTAACCTCTTCTCTACATGCCTGTTTATATTCTGCACATATTTCACTGCTCACCCCCCCTGCTCCCCCACCCCACCACCCCCCAATCCCCTTCACCGCCCCGCCTACCGCCTACCGCCTACCACCTCGCCAGTATCCTTCTATGGTGCTCCCACTCCTCAAACCCCCCCAGCAGACATGCATAAATACTCAGTAGCGGAATTTTGCAGCTTCAGAATGTAGCTTAACAGTTTCGGTTTGATTGGTGTCTTGTTCATGACTAGTTCATAGGGACCAACTCAGGAATCCTTGCATTTGGGAGTGGGATTATCTTCAATTGCATGTCTGATTACTGGTTCATGCTTAGATGTGTTGAAAGATATTTTTGTTCAATATATATATTCTATTCTTGTTTTACAAAGCATGTATAATTGTGGTTTAGAATTATTTGTTGTGACCTGTAAAGATTACTCACCAGTACCTCCTCATTCCCTTCCAAACATTTTAATAAACGTATACGCTGAACACCCTCTAATGTAATGATCACAGAAATGAATGAATGAAGCACTGGGCCCGTATTCACAAAGACTCTCAGAGCACTATCAGAGAGCTCCTAAATCCTAGCAAGGAATCTTAGCTTAAGGAATCTTAAGAGTGATTCAGGAAGTTTCTGAGAGCAACTCTGAGCAAGGAGGGGACAGAAACGTGTGGTGTGGTTGACCCCATTGCTAGGTATGATGCAGTCTTCTAAAAGCTGTGATTGGTTGTTACAAAAAGGAAAAAAAAAACAAAAGACAAAACAAATGGGATCCTAATAATGAATGGACATAACCGATCTTAGAACTTCCACTGCATTGTGTAGGTGTAATCGTGAAAATAATTTTATTTCATGATGAAACTTTACTAATTTAATGCAAAATTAAATTAATTGTTACACAACTTCAAAATCACTGTCGTACAATACAGGGAGAACATCTCTTCTTCCTCTCTGTCTTCCCTCCGTCTTCTCTGTTTAAGACACTCTTAGGCTTTTAAAAAGTCCTCCTCTCTTCTCTAAACAGTTTTACACCTTATGAGCTCTCTTAAGGCCTAAGATGCTTTGTGAATAGCTTTTATTTTACCAAGGGAAAATTGTAAGAACAATCTTATGATTCAAGGAATTCTAAGAATTTTCTTAGAATGATGTTACTATGAGTTACTACTTTTAGTCTGAGGATTCTTTGTGAACTTTTATTTTACCAAGGGAAAAGAATCTTCTTGCAATAATGTTACAGTACTATGAGCTACATTTAGTCTGAGGATTCTTTCTGAATACAAGCGCTGATATTTAGCACAAGTACACTGGCAGATGGTCTGTGTTCAGCGGCAAGACTTCTAAGAATTAAATGCAAAAAGTAATACATGCTTTGCCACAAAGATTTAATCCCTGGTTTTTAATAACATATATGTCATGCCCTTTGCCTAGATTTCCCAGATGAGCTATTGGATTCTCCTCACTGTGTTTTTCACAGAAATCCTATATGTAGCGAGCCTTATGATTAAATCAAACATTAAATTAGTTACAAACCTAACCAATGTTTCAGGGGGAGCAAAGCAGTAATGTCTTGGTGTATTATTATTGATGTTTTTTGAGCAATGTGCTCACTCGTGGCTCGGGCAGTCAATATGACTGCATCCTCCAGGTGAGGTGAACTGTTAGCTGAAAAAATCACGACCAGGAGAGTTTTCTGCCAACACACACCTGGATCAGACACAGAACTGCAAGCTCCAGTGGAACACATTAGTCCTTGTCACTGCGCACAGGGAGCAGGGTCACCTCCAGGTTCTGTTGGGCACAGCGTCACTTCCTGCCTCGAGAGCTGATTGGTCCAAGAGGCGGGGATGACCACCAGGCCAGCAGCCAATGAGAACTGAGGGAACCTCAGGACAGCGTGGATGACAACAAACACTCAACCGCAACCTCTAAACACAGCAGAAGGACATTGCCAACTCAGGCCTTAAAAACAACACAAACGACCAACAGTAAAACAACCAACAAATCTTCTCTGTACTCTGTGCATGTGTCCTTGTCTCTGCAGTCTGGGGGGAGTGCAGTGGCAGTGGCAGTGGCAGTAGTCCATGGCAGAGAGCTGCAGACAAGTCTGCTCTTGCCTGTCAGCATGGCTGAGGCAGGTTGGGAACTCTCAGGAGCCCTTCTCTAAATATAGCAGTGCTGCACCTCTACCACAGGCCTCACTCTGGATGACACACACACACACACACAAAGACAAACACACACACAACCTCACACACATAAACAGACACACATATAGTTAACACATGGAAGGATGCCGACAGACACATAGACACGCACGAACACACACACACACACACACACACACACACACACACACACACACACACACACACACACACACACACACACACACACACACACAAAGACAAACACACACAACCTCACACATACAAACACACACAAATACTTAAACATTGCACCATCTCAGGAGCTGTAAACTGAGCAAGAAAACCATGTGCACAACATTTACCGCACTAAAAGAATCATGATGGGCGCAACAAACGAAACAAAACAAGAGCTACCTCTACCACTACCTCTAACGCCCCTAAATTCTCCTACGTTTCCAGCTTTGGTGATTATTTAGATATTCCTCTGTTTCCTCAACACAACACAGTGGCCGGTCTTCATTGAGACCCTTCCTCTCATCTCCTGTCCAAGCACACACCTTCGGTAAAATGAAATCGCTTGCACTACTAAACGAGATTCCATCTCTTTTATCTGAACTAACATTCTGTGCCTTTCATCTCAGTTGTTCTGGCCTTTCCAGAAATTCTTGTTCCCGCTCGAGCAACATGACTGTCTAATATAATAACGAAAATGACACCCAAATCTCCATCCACAAGGTGGGGAGAGGTGTTGAAGTTGCTATTGCTGACTCTCAGAAAAACACTCAGATCATCATATCTGCTAAGGCAGTGTCCTTGGGTGAACCATATAAAGAGTGGTATGTAGTGTAGTGTGCCTACATATACAAATACCTTTTCATTTAATGTATGTGGACACAGATATAGGCCCATTACCTCGTTGGCCCCCTGCTTCTTTTATAAACATTCAGCTCAGAAACTGATGCTGGATCTTGGACACCAATGGAAGTTCTTTAACATTTCTTACCTGGGTCCATTTACTGTATGTCCACTCAGCATTTAAGGAATATCTCCATTCTCTACAGTGTGCTGCTCTATTGAAGCCTCCATGTGTCTCCTATACCAGGTTTTCAGTTGGGCTTACGAACTCTACCGAACCCTAAGGAGAGGGATCCATAGGATGCAACTGAATAGGCACCCAAACAGCCATCACTGTCGCCAGATCCTAGCTGTCCCTATATGGGTGAAGGGAGGGTAGGGGGTAAACCACCCACGATGAGCTGTAACATGAGTGTGTCTCATGACACATAACTTATCTTAATGTCTGCATGTGTGTAAGTCATGTCATCTTGGTCATATCATCTTATCCTATCCATTCTGGGTCACCGCAGGGGGCTCTGGGTTTAACTGCAGCTAGGCTAGGATCTAAGATAGGCCCGGTTATTACATTACATTTAGCAGACGCTTTTATCCAAAGCGACTTACAAAAAGGAGGACATAAGCTGACAGAGATGTACTGTAGAGGAACACAGAGTAAGCAGACTACCTTTATACATACAGGGAGATGCATGTGCCTAAGTAAGTTTCCCAGAGCAGGGACACTACAGACACATATACTTCCCACATGGAGACAGAGTAAACACGAGTTATGGTACACAACACTGTACTATAGTAACACCTCATGCTCAAATTCAAAGTAGCTAGTGTTGGCTGTGGCACAGGCATTTCTATTGGTGCAAACAGTGCCTGACCCCCCCTATCAGGTCCATCCCGCACAGTGGTAGACTGGTGGCACCCCCTCACAAGGATAAGGCGATGTGCTTTGTGTCGTTTCACACTTCTGCTTTTATCTTGTCTCCTCAACACTACGCTTTCTGTTTCTTGTAAATTACATAAGACCCTGTGGGGCTAAACAACATGGCTCTCTTATGCCCCTGCTGCCCCTACCACCACCACCACCCACCCACCCACCCCCCTCTGCAGCCCCTTCCCCCCTTACTACCAGCACCCTTTACCCTCCACACAATGACCATCTGTCTCTGCACAACTCTGGAGGAATGTCCGCCTTGGAGCATGCCCAGTTTGGGCATGTCCTCATGGTCAGCTCGCTCACCATGTGCCACAACTCACTTTCACTCTCATCTCTCTCTCCACACTCTAACACTCACATTCTCTCTCTCTCTCTCTCTCTCTCTCTCTCTCTTTCTCTTGTTCTCTCTCTCTCTCTCAGACACATGCATACATATATAAAAATACTTGTATCACTGCCCACTACCATATGTGAATACTACTTCAGTGACTGTAAATCATTTTCTGTGTGTTTGTTTGGGGGGTGAGGGGATTTGCTCCTGTAGATCATATCGCTGTAGAAGTATAAATTAGATCCTTGTGATTTTAGCTGTAATGGAGTGTTTCACTCTTTTAACAGGATACTGGTGTGTATGCATACAGTGGAAAATGTCTCTCATAGGCATTTAGTTGTCTTGGTCTTTCCTAAGAACTGCGACTGCTTCAGTACAATTCTTATAGGTTTGCTGTGTGTGTCAATTATCATTTACTGTTGCAGACAGTTTCACTGAACTGCATGGGCTATTCCAACTTTCAAAGATGTGGTTATTCTGAATAACGGATTGTTGCTCTGTAAAACAGTCTGCTGTCAGGAAAATCGACTTTTTGCCTCTGCTGGGGCTTAATTTGCGTTATTCCCCAATAACGACTGGCTTGCTGAACATTATCCCTGATATGTCTTAGTTTGAGATCAGCAGTCCTAGCCTTGAGTTTACATTAAAATTGCAAAGTTAAGTTAAATAAATGGATTTTTCATCAGGGTCTTTTACTGCATTATGCACTCGGGACAAGTATATTCTATACTTCTGTAATTCAAACTGTGTTTGCCAAGGTCAAGGTCAGGGTAACCTTTATTATCCCGGCAGGGGAAATTCATCTCATAAAAAACATAGTGTTTAAAAACGACTGACAGGACAGACAGTAGACATA
>CM059272.1:17151425-17171425 GCA_030347295.1 Setipinna tenuifilis
TTGTCTAATTGTTGCTATTACTAAGTGTTTTTTTTTTCTCCTGAACTTAAAAACTGAAGTCTCTCAAAGACGTCTTATGTGTGGCTGTCTGGGCAAATGCAAAGTGGGTGGGGTGAGGTGGGAGGACAGGGCAGAAGAAGTAAACAGCATAAAGCCATTTGTTCTCTTCCTGGAAGTGCCCTAAAAAGTGCAGAGAGAGAGAGAAAGAAAACGACAGAGAAAGATAGAGAGAGAGCGGGAGAGAGAGAGAAAGAGAGAGAGAGAGAGAGAGAGAAAGAGAGAGAGAGAGAGAGAGAGAGAGAGAGAGAGAGAGAGAGAGAGAGAGAGGCCCTCACCAGCACACAAGGAGGCCGTGGGGCCCCTGGGAGGCCCTCGTGATGGCTTCTCCAAAAAGTGGCGTCAAAAGAACCCTCTCTTTCCCCCGCCACAATAATACTATTCACAGGATTTGTCGCCGTCATTGCTGCAACAAGCATGTCGGTGTACTCAGCAGAGGGGGGGTTGAGACGTAATCAATGGGGGTGCGTCGAGACACAGGAAGGTAGTCAAATTGGCCAGAGTAAGTAGATGTTTGTGACCTCATTGAACTCTCCCTGCGCTCACTTTGGTACCTCAAATACAATGGAGCATAGCAACTCCTGCTCGAGACCTGTTCTAATTTTGGTTCTTGGCTCAAATTTTAGTCTCAAATATCAATGAGACTTAAATGTGTGTTATATTACATTTTGGTCAAATGCCCAGATAAAATATTGAAAGCCAATAGTGAGTACAGGGTCTAGGATGGACAAATACGCACAATCAGATAATACTATGGTCTGATCCTGAGCCCCAATTGAGGAGTCCACAGGAAAAAATCACATTTTTTAAGTTACTCCCCCTGTTGGTAGTTGGATTGAAACCCCCATCTTAAAAGCTAGAAGCATTTACTTAAATCAAATAAAAAATCAAACTTGGAAATTATATGTTCTCAGTTATTATTATACAATTATATGTTCTCAGTTTTTGTAACTATGCAAGTTTTTTCCGTGAACTCCACAATTATGAAAGACATGGAGGTGGAAATGTCCAGATTCAAAGGTTCAACCAGATATTGGTTCTACCTGTGGACTTCAAACAGGTGATTTCATTAACTGACTCATCTACCTGGCATGAGTTTTGAAAAAAAGCTGGTTAAGTAACTAGATGGAACATAGGCTTACACTATCAGAAGCTGGAGTTTTCCCCATTTTCCTAAAGTGACTAACCTACATCTTCACTCGTAAAAGACGCCTAACCTCCCAGGTCTTAAGGTGATGGAATGTCTGTGCGAGATTGCTGACTTGTGCCTCACCAACCTCTGATCAATCCCATGCACAGCCGGGCCCACTGGGTCCAACAGAAGGTGCAGGTATGCGTGGGAGCGATCAGCTCCCAGCTGACTCATCAAAGGAAAAGGTTATCACATCCGTGAGTTGGCTTCTGTGCCCCTATGAGAGCTGAGCCACAGCCAAAAAAATGTGATAACTGCTCCCAGACCATGGTCTGGTTCATCTATAGCAAGAGGTGGGGAATTCCACAGGTCAGTTGGTTATCTTGTGGTCTGATGAAACAATGAGGGTCTCTCTACTCACAAACCCCACCACTGTTTTCAGTGAGTCGGGAGGACATACCTCTGTAAGACTACATATCTAAGGCTTAATTCACTTCATGACCACTGAATGTTTCTAAATGTAACATGATGTCAGTTCCAATTGAGCTATCCAATGATTAATTAGAAAATGTAGAAGATGCTACTTCTCATTAGCCCAACGATTGCCATTTCTTGGGGCGCTGGGTGGGTGTAATTAGAAGAGGTGTGACTGGAATTTTTATAATGACACCCAGCCACTGGCTAGTATTTTGGGGGCCTCTTTCAACAAATGTCAAAGAACAGTCAAAGATCTGTTTAAAATTCACAGCACTCAGCTACTGCGGTGCATCCTCAGAGAGGGTGTTGATACTCCTGTCAAAGTGCAAAGAAAAAAACAGTCTAGTCTGGGTGCTCTATCTGTAGTTATTTAAATTAAATTTCTGTATTTGTTTCTTCAGGATGTGGTTAAAGTTTTCCAGCTGATTCATGTAACTGTTTTTATTTTTTTTATTTCATGCACTACAGCCTTTAAAAATACTGTTTCTATGGCATTGACTGAAGTGCACATGCATTGATAGAAAATGCAGAGTGGTTGCACCCTCTAGTGGTATCGGCAGAGCTTTGCCACACTCCAAAATATCCGCTGAGCTGGAATACCTGTCTTTTAGTTTTGTCTGAAAGGCAATATTTGAAGGTTTCTTTTGAGAAATGCCACATTCATAATGCCATTTCTACACTTTCCATCATAGAGGACTCGACTTCGATGCAGCCGAAAGATTTACAGATTAAGGTGGCCAGTTCCCTACCAGGGTGGAGGAAGTAAATCTTACAACTCATTCTTGCCATTTTATTTCTTTTTATTATATTGTTATTATACTGAAATACTCAAATAAAAAGCAATACTGTAGCCTTTTTTCTTCTCAAAGCTTTTTTTTTTGTTATGTTAGCTAATAATAATAATTGTGCTGTCCTCAAAGGCCGCCCTGTCATTGCTGAGCCCTTATATTAATTCCAACTCCTCTCACACCAGCAATGGGAAAAAGTGGCCACAGTCTTACATTACCAAACCATTAGGTCTGTGTTAAGACTTTTTAAAATGTTCCCAACAGCCTTTTTGATGAGCAAGAGTGGGTGTGATTCTTATTTAACCAATGAGCTTAACCTAACGATTCTGCCATGGGCAACAAACTGTCAGGTAAGTGCTGAAACCCACACAATTTAAACATGAATTAAAACAATGAAAATAGTGTTTAGTATGCTCTGTATCACTCCTGCTTTGATGTGCATGAATCAGAACAAATACAACATAAATCTGAAAAAGAGAAAGCTGTTAGAAAGTCTACTTTGTCAGTTTTGTGATCTATAAGATAACAATATCCAACCACATTTACAGTCTGTGAAATTCAGTTATGGAACTCACAGAAAAGAGAAGGGTATACATCAGTATCTAACTCTGGGCTAGACACCAAATAAGCTAAAGTGGCATGCCCATCAATTCAACTTCCACTAGGACAGAAAACTCCTTCAGATGGCATGCCAAAAGCTGGGATACAAATGACACAAGATGAAATGAAAATAAACACATACAATCAATTTAAAATATTTATTGTTAATAAATTGTTAATATGAGTAATAAAATAAGAATTTTAATGGTTTTATTAAAGGTTTTAAATTGTATTTTAAAAATGGCAAATAAAAAAAAACATTTAATTTAAAGAAATCAATTAATTGAATCAATCCATAATTAATCAAATGGACAATAATAATAATAATAATAAAATAATAATAATAAAAACAAATAAAAAATATACATCAACCTAATTGAAACATGATATTGGATTCATCTAAACAGTTGTTAAGATCCAGGTAACTGGATTTTTAAGTCACTGTGGTCTACCTGGGCTTGGCTTTGGCTCCTTTGGGTTTGGCTCCTTTTTCTCTTTCTTGTCTTTTTCAAGCAGCGATGACACAAGCTTTTGTCTGATGTCCTCTACCATCAGGAGGTTTTTGCGCTTCTGTTGTTCTCTCTTGGCCCTTGTTGTAAAACCTCTGAGACCTTTACAGAGAAAAGATTTAATTAGCTCACACAACGCTTTGGCATCACCAGGACTAAAACAACATGGCTTGAGAATGAAGGTAAGATGACATTAGAGCACAGAGGCATGAAATGTAATTTAAGCAAGCATGATCTCAATCAGAATATTAACTAACTAAATAACTGGGTGCTTACCCTGATAGTACGATTCATCACCTTCCTCCTGTTCTCTTTGGATAGACCTCGCAATTTTCTTCTCATTTCTCTCTTTTAACTTGCCATTGAGATACCCAATCAGTCTCCCTTTCATGCTGTTATCACAGGCCGCTGGACCATCAGTACCATCCTGGGATTGATTGTCTGCATCCCAGTCAACCTCAGTTTCAGATAGTCTTTCCTCCTGTTGTTTCACCTCTGCCTGTCCCTCTGTTTCTTCCTCTTGTCTCAGCTTAGCTTGGCTTGTAGCCTGCATTTCTTGTGCTTTCTTTTTCAACTTTTTCTCTTTCTTTTCTTTTTCCCACTCAAGCCAAGATGACTCAACCTTTTGTCTAATTTCCTCTACCACCAGGAGATTCTTTCGCTTCCGTTGCTCTCTCTTCGCCCTGGATGTGTAGCCTCTGATACCTATACAGAGGAACAAAATGGTGACATGCAAAGCCTCAAGATTAGCATTGTGATAAAAGCGTGATAAATTGAGAGCAAAGAAGGACTACATGTAAATGTGCATTTTACGGAATTGTTGGGTATTTACCTTGGAAGTACGGTTCATCGCCCTCCTCCTCCTCCCTCTGAATGGTCCTTTCTATTTTCCTCTCATTTCTTTCTTTTACTTTTCCATTAACCCATTGAAACATCCTCCTTCTTATGCTCTTATCATGAGGCACCAGACCGTCAGTCCCATCCTGGGTTGGAAGATTTTCATCCCAATCATCCTCAGTTTCTGTCAATTCTCTCTCCTGTTCTTCCGCCTCTGTCTTTACCTCAAGTTCTTCCTCTTGTCTTTTTATGTCTAGCTCTTCTTCTTTCTGTCTTTCTGTCTCTTGTTCTTCCACCTCTGTCTTTACCTCAAATTCTTCCTCTTGTGTTTTTATGTCTAGCTCTTCTTCTTTCTGTCTCTTAATTTCTTGCTCTCTCTCTTCTTCCATTTCCATCTCCCTCTGTCTCTCCAATTGCTTCTGTTTTTCTAGTTCCAACTGATGAAGCATTTCAATCTCATTTTGTCTCTGTTTCTCATATTCTTGCTGCCTTTCCATTTCACGTCTCATTTTATTCTCAATTTCTTGCTCCCTTTGCTTTCTCTCTTCCATCCTCCTTGCTTCTTCCTCCCATGTTTTCTCTAGTTCTTGTCTCTGCTCCTCCTCTTTCTTAATTGCAAGCTCTTCCTGGACCTTCCGCCACTCTTCTGGGTGACTACACCAGTATCTCTCCTCCTCATCTTTCTTTCTTTTCTCCTCTCGTCTTTCGAGCTCCTTTTTCCATTCCTCTAGTGCTTTTCTCTGCCTCTCATCCGCATTTCTCCTTCTCTCTCTCTGTTTTTCTCTCTCTTTTTCCATAAGAATTTGCCACTTAGATTTGAATGGCTGTCTTGCGTCCACATCTGTGTTAACCTTGCTCTTTTCATTCTCTTCCCCATTCTGTCTGGCTATCACTTCATTCCTCTCCATCTCCCCCTTTTGTTTGTCCATCTCCTTTTCTACATCATCCGTTTCATTTATCTGGACCTTAAGGAGTACCTCCTTCTCATTTTGATTTTCTTCCATAGTGTGCATGTTCTGTATGATATTTTTCTCCCCATCTCCCTTGGCTCCTTGCACCATCCAAACAGTGTCTCTCTCATTTTCTTGTTTCTCTATTTTTTCACATCTCTCTTTACCATCAGAGTTCTTTTGTTGAGCAGTTGACTTCCACTTTACCTCTTTTTGTATCACCTCAGACTCATTTTTCTCTTTTATGCTTCCCTCACTTTCCTTGAGTTTTGATGTCTCAGTTGAACTTTCTAATAGCTTTTCTTGCTTTTGCTCTGTCATTCTTGGTTTCTCATCAAAACACCTCAGTCTTTTTTCCTTTTTGTTTGTCTCCATCTCAAACTTCTTTTGTCTTTCTATGTTTAGTTTCTCCTCTGTCTCACTTTTTGGGATCTCCAGGAGCCTTGCTGAACCTTTTTGTTTTTCCTCTGCTATTTGAACTTGCACTTGTTTTACCTGTTTCTCTTGCTTTTCATTTACTTCACTTTTAGATTCATCTCTTTGCTTTTCTCTTTCTTTTTGGTCAGCTAGTGCTGTCCACTTCTCCTCTTTTTGTTTTAGCTCAGGATTGTTTTTCTCTTGAATGTTTCTTACAATTTTCTTAAGTTTCTTAGCTGTGTCTGGCTTCTGAGCTCTTTGTTTTGGAGCTTCCTCAAGTTGTTTTGTAATACCTTCACTTTGGTTTTGCCTAGGTTTCCGCTCCTTTTGATTTTTTGGTTTGTTGATCTTTATCATCTCTTTTGTCTCATTGTCCCCTCTTATGGGACCATTGTTCACATTCTGGAACTGTTCATCTGGATCCAAATCATCCTCAGTGTCAGACAGCTCCTGAACCTGCACCTGTTTCCCTTCTACTTCTTCTGCCTGTCTTTCAATCTCATCTCTCTGTTCTTCAATCTCTCTGCATCTCTTGTTACATTCATTGTCCTTTTGCACAGCTGGTGCTGTGCACTTTTCCTCAGTTTCCTCAAGTCGTTTTGGAATATCTTTACTTTGGTTTTGTCTAAGTTTCTGCACTTTTTGTTTTCTTTGTTGGTTGATCTTTGTCATCTCTTTTTGCATTTTCTCACTCTCCCTGCTTATGCTCTTATTCAACGCCACTGAACCAACAGTCCCATTCTGGGGTTGGTTATCTGAATCCCAGTCATCCTCAGTTTCAGACAGTTCTTGAGCCTGCACTTGTTTCATCTGCACTTGCTGTTTCTCTTCCCTTTCGTCTGCCTCTCTTTCAGCCTCATTTGTCTGTTGTTTAATCTGTCTGCATCTGTTGTTCCATTCCTTTTCCTTTTGCCCAGCTACTGCTGTCCACTTATCCTCTTTTTGTTTTAGTTCAGTGTTGTTTAGCTCTTGTATTATTTCAATTTTCTTCAGTTTCTTTTCTGTGTCTGCTTTTGTAGTTCTATGTGTTGGAGTTTCCTCAAGTTGTTTTGGAATACCTTCACTTTGGTTTTGTCCAAGTCTCTGCTCCTTTTGATGTCTTCGTTTTTTGATCTTTGCCATATCCTTTTGGCTTTCCTCATTCTCCCTTCTTTCGGTATCCATTTGTCTTTCTACCTCTCTTAGTTGTTCATCTTTACTTTGAACCTGTTTTTGCTGTTCTTGCCTCAGTTCTTGTAATCTCAATTTCTTGCTGTTGGCTTCTTTATCTGTATTTCCTTTCTGGTTTTCCATCTGTCTGCATCTCTCTTTAGACGTATCCTTCATTTGTTCTGCTGTCTGTCTCAAACTTTCCTCCACTGTTTTAATCTCAGTCTGACTTTTTTCAGTCATATTCCTATCAATTTGTTTGAGTGTCTCCTCTTTTCTAGCCACTGTACTTTGCTGCAATTCCAGTTGCACTTTTTTCTCATCTATCTGCCTTTGTTTGCATTCTATCGCGGTCCATTGCATGTCCAAGGTTCTTGATTTCTCTTTCTGTGGCTCATGTTCAATTTGTTGTTCCTGTCTTTCTAACTCTTGCAATTGTACAGTGTCATGTTTGGCCTTTCTTTCTGCAAATTTGCTCTGTTTTTCAATCTCATTATAGCTTTTGGTCAGCTTTTGGTCAATTTTTTTCTGCTCAGCTACTGCTTTCCAGATTTCCTCAGTTTGTTTGAGCTCACTTTGACCTTTCTCCTTAACCCTTTGCTCCACCCCTTTGGAATTTTCTTTAATGTCTGCTTCTTCAAATTTCTGTGTGTCCACTTCCTGGTTTGTCTTGTCCACCTCCAATCGCTGAACCTTTAGAAATCTTTCATCTCCTTTCTGGTTGTCCTCCATCATTTGTATTTGTTTTGAATCTTTGTTTTTTGATTCATACAATTTGTCAAGTTCAACCTTGGCCTCTTTGTTGGCCTTTTCTTTCTGTTTTACAATCTCTTGGAATCTCTTTTTTAATTCTATGTCATTCTGCTGGACCTTTTCTCTCCACCTCTTCTCCATTTCTAAAAGCTCACGTTGGTTTTTCTCTTTCAGCCTTTGCTCCATTTCCTTGAGCTTCTCTTCCATCTTAGCTGTTTGCATTTGTATTTGGTGTTGCTGTCTTTTCTCTTCTTCATTGGCTTGTCTTTCCAATGTTTCTTTTTGTTTTTCCATATCTTTGCTCATCTTGTTTAACTCCTCCAGCTGCCTCAGCTCCATTTCCCTCAGGCTGTTCTCTTCCTGCTTCCATTTAATTTCTTCCTTTTTCTTTTTAAAATGCTCTATCTCATCTCTCACCTGCCTCTGCTTCTCCTCAAACATTTGTTGCCTTTCATTTAGCCATTGAACCATGTCTTTTTGCTCTTGAAGAAGTTTTCTTTCCACTTCTTTCAGTTTTTCTTCCATCTGTTTTTCCAAAGATTTTCGTTTCTCATCCCATATCTTTTTGAATTCCTCCTCTCTCTTATTGGCCTCTCTCCCCATCTCTTCCAAGTTTGCAGTGTATTGCTGCCTTTCTTTTTCCAAGACCTTTATTCTATCCATTTGTCTCTCTATCTCTTTCTCTAGTTCCTTTATCTGTATTTCTTTGTGTTTGTTCAGGCACTTTGCTAACTCTATTTGCCTTTCGGTCTCTTCACTGTCAATTCTGTTTTTGTTTTGTTGACTCTGCCTGTCTCTATCCAGTATTTTAAAATGGTTTATTTCCATTACTTGATCGGTTTTCTCAACTGTAGCTTTCTGCCTTTGCCTCTCCAACTCTAATAGTCTTTTCTCAGCATGTTTTAGTCTTTCCATCATGAGCTTTCGCTCCTTAGCTCGCTCAAGCTCTCTCAGCCTCGCACTTTCCTTCTGCAATTTAGGACAATTTAAAATGGTTTTAATAAGACTGCATATCGTTGAATTAAACAGATTCAAGACTATTCTCTATTCGATGGTATTACTATATAGACTTAAACTGAGTTGGTCGGTGTCACATAAACTATGTGTCGAGGTTTACAGTGACTTGTGGAGTTCCTCAAGTACCATCAGCCCGATCTTTTCCAGCATTACACCATTACATTTCCCCTCTGTATTCAGGAAGTTATATAGTCTTTGAGTATTTAAAGTTATCCAAATTGTAAGACATAAAGTGTAGGCCCATGAGCGTTTCTGTTTCTGCCAGTCTATCTGTTTTGTCTGCTGTTGCCTGTTGGCATTGGGCATGCTTATATGAAATCGTGATCAGACAAACAATAACACAAAAAATGGCCACATAAAATCATGGTACTCCAGACCAACTACTCTCACGCCACAAACTGTAGATGTAGAGACTTACCCTTCGTGTGTCAGCTGCACATCCATACATCTGGTTAAGCCCTGTCAGTCCTGTCCACTCAGACCCTACCAGTCTCTCAATATCTCTGGTCAGAGCCCTCTTAGTCTCTTCCTCGCTCAGTTTCTTTACTAGTCGCCTGTGCTCCATTTGCAACTTTGCCAGTGCCTGTTGTTTCTCCAGGGCTTTCTTTTTCTCATTTTGGTGGTGACTTTCCAGATTTCGTAGTCGCTCCAGCTCCTTGCAAGCCTGTTCATTCGATATTACAAGTTAGTTAATTGAGGCAGGTATATTTTGGTGTTAAACACAGCAGAAAGACATGAAATATGAATGAAAAATAATCATAAAAAATGTAAGTTAAAATAAATTTAAGAGTAAGATTGCTGTAATTGCTGTGTAAAAAGTATGATACTAAGCTGTTGACAAACACTACATAACAAGTACATATACATGGTGTAGTAATTGGCATTACAAAAAGCAGAGAAAAAGGAACAACAAAGGTTTGGCCATTTAAAGACTGTTAAAATGTCACAAGTATGCATGTAGCCATAGTTCAGTGTTAAAGTTTCCCTTACCATCTTGTGCTTTGCCATCTCCATCTCTTCATATCCAAATGGTTTCCATTCACCTACTATCTCCCAGTTTTGTGAATAAACATAGCTTCGAAACACACTCTCATTCGGGTTTTGTGGGGACACTTTATCATGGAATGTGTAGATTCCTCTCGCTACGTCCTTTCGTTCCTTTTTGATCTGTCTTCTATATTCCTTTTTGGTCATATATTCGTCCTCCTCAGCATCCTCTGACCGCTGACTGGCCATATTATTAGCCTTCTGTTCTTTTATTTTTTCCAGACCCTGACTGAAGTGTGCAGACAGACGTTCACGTTGTATCTCTCTTTGACACTGGCGTCGTGTCTGTACCTCCTCAGTAATGGTAGCCTGGTTAGCCATTCCACAGTGGTCCTTCAGATGATGATCCTCTGTCTTGTTAGCCTTCTTTATTGTCCTCTTCTTGGACTTCAAAGCGCACAGAATGTAAACACATCAACAATAATACATTACACCTTTTTCCAGCAATTATCAGAGGTAAACCTAACAGATGTTAGGTGAATTGATTATTTTAACCTTACTGCACTCAAATATATACAACATCATTTATTTTGTAATCATTAATACTTACATTTACATAAATGATATATAGCAATTATTGGTTTGTGCTGTATTGCTCTCCATACCTTATGCTTCAGGGTTAGCATAGACGCATCAATAGTGTTGATGCTAGTTGTATCCTCCATTATCTCCTTGACCATCAATCTGGTCTGGGAATAGCAGAGTAGATTGGTACAGGACCCTGCAGTCCAATACCTTTCTGGTCTTGCTGAGAAAGACAAACATACCACGCAAATGTGGAATCAAATGCAGTCCTCTCGCAATGATCATGTCTATCTGGGGAACACTGAGCACTGTCAGCACATGGTCATAGTTATTTAATTTCTTTCTTAGTTTGTCATTGAAATTTCTATATATCTTTAAATGGCCCTTAATATGTGTTCTCTATATAGGCTTAAACACTAATGGTCTTAAATTAAAATGCTCTTGGAAATCCCACATTGCACAGGCTACAGTTAACAGTTTGGCTGACTTCAATTCTTTATAAACAAAGGTTATTATTATAAAAAAAATCACCAATATTCACCAAATCCCAATTTACTTAATAGTAATACATTTAAAAGAGTCTCACCAAAAAATATTCGTATAAAATATATGAACCGGTTATGCACGGGAAAACACGCATTTACTTTCAACTGTCCAACAACACTGACATTTAGGACGTTCTAGTTTCTGAAACCATAACAAAATCTCTATGGTCTAATGTTCAGGCTGAGTTTGACCGATTGCCTTCTGATTGGTCGATCAAAGGCTCTTAGCCTGGTTACTGTTGCTAACGTAATTAACCTTAGACAAACAAAGTCAAGCAGCATATTAATTTACTACGGAGTAATGCTGGAATTAAGATGCGATAACGTCGACGAAAAATTGTCAAAAAGTGTGCTTATTTTGGACTCTACGCAGTCTGGGGGTATTTAACCCCGTTTCCAAAACCGAAAACCCATTTTTGCGATAAAGCGAGTGAGGTTAATTCAATAAATTCATTGTATAGCTTTAACACATTGAATGAAGCCATGCTAACTCTCAAAATACCACCGATGTAAGCTATTTGTTACATTTAAATACAACCGTATGTCGATTTACATACAACATGATGTCTACGATTTTATTTTCAACAAGTAAGGTGAGTTAGTTAGCTATGCTACATTGTTCAATGTCCAATGTATGTGTTAGCAAGCTAACCGGAGCCAAGGCTAAATGTTAGCAACTACGGGTTAGCGTACATTTTCAAGATACTGCTTTTACGGCGAACTTGGCTTGTAAACGTACTTATTCTGAACATCAATCAGTCATTTTGTTCACCAAATTGTGTAATGTCGGGTGAATTTAAAAGAAGGCGTTTACGACCAATCATTCATATTAAAGCGTGGTTCTGATTTTCTATCTCTGAAAGGCGCCGTCTATCGCTCCACAGAGTGAAGTAGATAGAAAACGAAAATGAATCCATGAAAATGAAATATCATCGGAAAAACAAAGACGATAACTCTGAAAGACCTAAACTACAGCATCCAAGTAACAAGATGTCAATCTGGTAGCTAACATACAGGCTAGACAATATTTACTTATTTAAATATATCCCCAGCAGCAACACGAAGCCAACCCGATCGTACATAATACCAATTATTGTCATATGTGCCAAGAATAGACGATAATAAAATGGGGGGAAAAATGACACTTACCTGAAAGTGGACTCTAAGTTTTCACAGAATATATAAAAATATATGAAATATGTTTGCTGCTCCAAAGTTTGCTGCTGTACTCTCTGTCCTCAAGTCATATAAATGACAAAAATGAGCACTCCTCTGTGTCTGATCCACATAAACATTCCATTACTCTGGCAACCGCTCCGATGTCATACTTCTATGACATCAGTCTGCCATTTAGGCTGTCAGTTGCTACTGATATTGACCAATTTTAACACAAAGGCTTTTATTGTGGGCTACTAATCACAATGGATTTAATTTAACGTTAAATATTAAAGTATGAACTTACACCGCTCACAAAAATAAATCAACTTTTTATTAAACCCACATAGCATGGCGTAATAAATGATTACATTAATCAGGGACACTATTAAATTAATTATTATTAATTGTTCAAAAAAAGTTAAGGTCTCTCACTGGTTTGTACAGCCCACAATTTTCAGCAGTACCATTGATCCTCATACTATTAACATAGTCCACTTAATAGGTATAGACTGAAATAAAAAAAATCCATGAGGGTGCTCTGCCAACATGAGTATATGGCTACAAGTAAATAAATATATTAGTCCATATTAAGTGTTGTCCAGCAGTCTGACTGCAGAGGGGAAGAAGCTGTTGTTAAATCGCGTTATTTCACATCTCAGGGATCTGTAGTGTCTACCTGGAAGCAGTTGGAATAAGTCATGGCCTGGATTAGAGGGGTCACCAGTGGTTTTCCTTGCACAGCAAGGAATAAAGGGTGGAGACAGATGGAAGGACACAACCAATGATTCTTGAGGGTTTTTTTTTTTTAATTTCTCTCAAGTTTACTCTTGACATGGCAATCAGATTTCCCATACCAGACACTAATTGGTGTAGTGATTATGCTTTCTATTATGAAGTTACTGTTGACATTTTTTACATTACAGGCAACATTCTAGTAAGGTTTTTCTATTTCTTTTTTTTTTTACATAACAGAAAGCAGAGGGTACACTAGCTTCAACTGCTACTGAGCACGGAGGAATGCCAGTGAACACTGCGCCCATCCCACTAGGCTGTGACTGTCATCTGCAGTCCTCTGACAGGTGATCTCAAAATGCCAGCTGTCCCTTTGCCCTTCCCATTGCAGTGAACGTCATTTGCTGTCTTTCCAGCATCCCCTGAATTTGTGTTCACACTGCTGCCTAAATCTGATTATTTAACTTTTGATTAGAATCACATCTTTATCTTATTATAGTATCATTTGGGCTTTTATTGCCCTTAATCAGATAGAACAGTTAAAGATGGCAGGAATGAGAGGGGAGTAAAATAGTAAGGGAATTGAGAAATCACCTTAGGCCGCACTCAAACCTAGGTCCTGAGTTTATGGTATGGGTGACTGGGCCAACTGTGCCGTGGCGCCCCTCTGAATGGAGATCAGATCCGATCTGTTCGCCTGTATTTTAGAAGTGTGGCATGGCAGAGTGTTTACAGTTGGTGGTAAAAGCTGTACAGGTGTTTCTGGATCACTTCAGTCAGTCGCAATTACACATTGTAACTGTTTGTGTGGCACTGCAAGTGATGGATCGCATTTGTCGCATTTGTTAAAAATTAATTGGAATTGCATTTTAGTCCACTTCTATATTAATTAAAAAGGTAAATGCACAACATAATTAGTAATTATTACTCTACAATTGTGGTATACTGTAAATTATATGTGCATGAGATTTGGTACTCCTGTTCAGCTTAGTACAGCTCTTACATAGATTTGGTGTTTGTCTGAATGTTACATTGGTAAAGACTTGCAACTTGTTTTGTAATCCATATTACCAAGGCAAACAAATGTTCACTTTTATAAAATGTGCCACATAGGTGGATCAGTGGTGCAGACATGACAGCATGTCAGTAGTCTATGGGTGGCCTTGGAACAGTGTTGAGGCTCCTGTTAAGTCATCATTAGTAGGCTTTGATCATTATAAAACAAGACCTTCAAACTGGATAAAAAAAAAAAAAGCCATATGCCATCGTGTCCACGTTGGGATGATGTAGAGTCTTTGAGCCACTAGGTGGCGAAGTGTCACAGTAATGTTACTGCATTCAGCACTGCTGGGTTGGTGTTTTCAAACTGGCACTCAGCATTTTGCCATTGGGAATTTAGTGAATATATTAAAAGTCACATTAAAGCTAGTAGTGAATAAAATGAAATATGATTACAGCATTTCCTTTTCACCTCGCCACTGGACATACCGTACTATATGTCAACAATTTCCTTCCTTCCTTCCTGGGACATTAAAAGTAAAACTTGTGACAGACTGATAGACAGAAAGAGAGAAAGAGAGGAAGAAAGACTAGGAGTAAGTAGGAAAGGGAAATTGTAACATTACAGTGACTTTGTAGCATTTACATACAGCTGTCACACTGAATTTGTTATGGCCAGCACTTTGAAAAACTACACATTAATTCATTGCCATTTATTTGTATGACTCAGCATTTTCCTTTAAAATCTCCAATAATTGGTTTTTGGCGCCATCTTTGTTTGGCGTCATTTTCTCTTTTTTTACAGGCAGCTTTGACAAGGTTAACTTCTTTGTGAACTTCATTGTGGACTTGTCCTAACTACCCAAACATGAGGAGGTGAGCCACTAGATGGAGACACACGTCAAGTAATGTATGGCCTTTATAAGCAGAAACAGACACACATTTTTTTTTTTAGCTGAAATGCATATTTTTGGTGCACTTTTACTAAAACATGGAGAAAATGTTGACTTTGTTGAAATGATCGGCAGCTTCAGTTAGTAGTTAAAAATGTATTTATTTCCAAACTCAAAACAGAAAAAAGGGAATGCTTCTCTGGGTCAGAAATTGTAAACAGAGTGAAAACAGGGCGCTCATCAAAAAAGGGCCTTCAAAACACAGATGCAAAGATAAAAAAAAAATGGAGGCACTCCGGTTGGATTTGTATATAAGTAAATATGTATTTATTTTCCGTCTAACAGTATTCTTTCACACAATGTACACAGTCTCCCAAGTATGAAATATACTTGTGGACTCCTCTACCCCCCCTCCACTGTTCTCTCCCTGAGACAGATTTAGTGGTTTCGTAGCACCCTATGGCCCCCAAGCCTCTATTGTTAGAGCGTATGTGTTTGTGATGTTTTTCCCCCTCCTCCTCCTCCTCCTTCCCTACGTCATGTTGATGTAGTGTTTGTAGACAGCAGCCTCTCGACCTTGGACCACGCTCTGAAACAGGAGACTGTGACATATACGCAGAATGACCTCCTCCGCATTCAAAGTCTCAAAGTCACACATCAGAGCAGGGAGAGAGAGAGAGAGAGCGAAGGGCGGAGGGGGCTGGGGGAGAGAGAGGGCAACCTGCCCAGTGCTGACGAAGATGATATATCCCCGCGCCTTTGAAGTGGAAACTTTACACTAATACATGTGTTGTGTGTGCGTGCTACACGTAACGGGACAGCCAAGGGCCAAGGGGACATTTCTGGACGTAATTTCACAGTTGTACACGCATCGGAATGGTGTGGAAGTGCATAATGACGGTCAATTAGTAACTTCTGATATGATTTTGAATCGCTGTCTGACAGTTAATGCCTGCCACTGGACTTCTGTGGTAGTTAGCAGTAGGCGAGCCTTGCCGCATTCCTGCTTCTCTACATCATAACTATTTCAATCTGGAGATTCAATTAAGTTGCCGTGACCTGTGAAGAGTGAGAGTAGCTGAGAGTAGCATGTGCAAAACCAATACCCCATACGGCGTAAATGTTTGCTGTTCATCCTGCAACCAGATACGTTGGCCCCGCCGCGGGCGCGATAAAACCCGACCACCGTGTGCGAAGTTCATCTCGGCCGCAGTCGGGGTTAGCACAGCAGCGCCCGCTGCAGACAGCAGCCCAGCAGCCCAGCTGACCTCTGGTGTTTACGGTGTGGCGGAGGGGCCAAAGCACCGCGCGGAGGTGCCGGTCTATCACAGCCGCTCATTACAGGAGAGGAAATTACACCCCGGCCCAGAAACGGTAATAGTTGTCTAGATTCAATATTTGCAGTCGATGGCGAGACAGCGACTCAGCAGAACGATAGTGGTGGGTACTGTCCACAGACTCCCACCCCACCCCACTCCACCCTGCACCTTTTTTTTTGCCCTGAGGTAAAACAAATGCTGGATGAAGCAAGCAAGAGTAGGTGTTAGTTTAGATATCGCACCCCACCCCAACCACCACTACCCCTGACACCCATAATCCTCTTAGTGTGTTCACAGGTAAACAGAGTTTTATTACGCTCCGGTTGACTCTTCATGTGTGTTTATTGAATTCTGTCTGTGTGTGGGCCCACCGCTTGGATGTTATTGAAACTGGAGTGTGAGTGTGTGTGTGTGTGTGTGTGTAGGGGGGGGGGTTAACTGATGTTTTAGTTCCCTAGACACTGTCACGCTGGGGTTTGTGATAAGCCACGGTGTGGTGATCACGAGATGATAATGGATATCGTCCTCAGAGGGGAGGGGAGAGAGAGAGCCTGAGAAAGACAGTCGAGATGATCCGCTCTCAAGCACCCTCTTGGAACGTGATGATGAGTCAGGAAGGAAGCTATGTGAGAACACTGTGTGTGTGTGTGTGTGTGTGTGTGTCTGTGTGTGTTTGTGTGTGTTAGTTGTTTTTTTTCTCTCTCACAGGCTTCTGTTGCTTTGAAACAATGAGCTGCTGACAAGTGTGTGTGTACGTTTGTGTTTGTGTGTGTGTGTTTGTGTGTGTGTGTGTATGTGTGTGTGTGTGTGGGTTTAAGACATTCGAGGAAGCTCCTTCATGCTGACAGAAGGTTTAAGTGGGCGTAACTGATTCTGCCAAAGGTGTGAATGGATGAGAGAAAAAGAGTGTGGGAGACACGGCGTGTTTGTGCTGCGAGCGAGAGAGCTAACACCTCTCGCAGTGGGTGTGAGTGACTGCGTTAACTGGGCCTTTTGTCCGGTCAGTAACGAGAGAGGCTCCGGTGCCCCGACTCCTTGGATGGATCGCTGTAATCAAACCGCAGTGTGCAGAGTGGCAGGGGCCGTGTTACCAAACTCCCGTGATCAAAAGACATGTCAGGAGTCTCGAGTCTCTGTCATTGATTTAGAGTAACATTTCAGCTCCGCTTTCTGCTCTCGGCTCCGGTTGCCAACCTAGAAGAATCCGCCAAAGATGTAAATAAAACGGAGACATTTGCACCAATATTTTACTGAGTATCAATGTCACTACATGCGAAGATAAGTGACGTTTGACGGCCAGTGACTGGCCTGAGAGGACTGCTGGCAGTATGCTGTCAGTTGCAGGGTCCTGTGGGCTATCAGTGTGTGTCCATTGTGACAGTAATTTGACCTCGCTGACATTAATTGCTACTCATTGACAGCAATAAGGAGTGTAAGTGTTATGGATCAATGACCATTTGTCCCTGTATCATGGTGACAGCGAAAAAAAAAAACACAAAAAAAAAATCAATACATGGTCCTAGCTGCTTGTGTGCATACAGTCGTCAATCTCTCTATCTCCCTCTGTAGACGACCTCTCTCATGACCTTTGGCAAGCTGGAGGTTGTAGGTTACAGTTCAAAGGTTAATCCTTTTGAGACCGGTGTGATACTTGGCTGCGACTGATAGCTGACAGCAATACCTGGCTCACAGATACATTAGTGTCCAGCTAAGCGCCAGTATCCTGTTTTCTCGGGGTGATCTGAGTGATATGAAATGGGAGGTCACTGTCCCGAGTCTTGAGATTCTGTAAAAATACTCCCACCCTTTTTTCTCTCTCTCTCTCTCATCTCTCTCTCTTTCTCTCATACACACACACACACCGACACACAGACACACACACACAAACAGATGTTGATAAGGGGAGTTGCATGCCCTTCAGCACATTCCTGAGTTGACCTCAGGATGTCGGGGTTCAAAAGTGAGAGAGCATAACTTGTACTGTCTGTCAGGCAGAATTGAGACTTCCATAATGACAAATTGTGATCCCTCCTTTCACCAATTTCCTTTAACTGGCCATTATTTTTTATTCTCTAGTTTAGTCTATTTTTTCTTCTTTTCTCTAGTTCATATGATCAGTAGCGGTATTTAACACATATGCTTTACAGTGTACAGTGCTCTGCAATATTGTCATTTACTGTGTCTGTAATGGGAGGATAAACATACAAACAGCAGTATACAAAAACAACAACAAATCGAATGACTGTTTGGTCTTTTCTTTGTTTTTAGAAATTGAAACGGCTTGGATTTCCTTACAAGTACACTTGGACTTTTTAAGGTACGTGCAAGGCGAGTTGTTTAAAGCATTTTAAAGGTCTTCCCACATGTCTGTAGTGAATTTAGACTGCACTGGTATTTCCTGTAATTCATGTAGTCCCAAGTTATATCTGTCTCTGGCACCCTTGAGATGTCTTTGGATATTTTATTTGCTTTGTGGTCAGTAACTCTGTTACTTTTGTCCATCTCTAGCATATGTTGCACTGAAAAACATAATTATTAAAAAAACAACAATATTTATATATATTATTATTTTTTTAATTTTGTAAATATTTAAGGATATTTGCTATTGACACACTAATGAACATAAGGAAAACAGTTGCCTAAGAGTCCAACAGTGCCTAGCATTGTAGCAGACAGTATACCTGAAGGCATATGTAGCTTAAAAAAAACTTTCCACAGTAGAATATTAAACCAGAAAGCAAGGTGTATAAATGCACACCCTAATATGTTTTAAAAACTTGATAGAAAAGTAGATTTTTATAATGTTCTTACCACACTATTCAAATATGATATGAATATATACAGATTTTTTTTTTAAATAAGAACATATGCCAAAAATCTATGGAATATGTTGCACTGGAATACATAATTATTAAGCAAATAATAATAACTTCTTTTTTATTTTTGTAAATACACAAGGATTTTTACTGTTGACACACTAATAGTAATAATGAGAGAAACAGTTGTGTGAGACTGCTCAACAGTGTGCAGTATTGTATCAGACAGTCGACCTTAAAGGATATGTATGTAAAGAACATGTGCAAAAAACTTTTTGTATAGTAAATAATTGAAATGAAATAAGCAACCAGTTAAAATATACACCACCGTGCCCTAAAAACATAATAGAGCAGTTAGATTTTTTTATATTACTCTAAGTAGACTATTTAATTAGAACTTATTAGATAGAGATTGTTCAACGGTAGGACTGCCAAATTAATTCTGTCTTGGATTCATTAAGTGCATTTTTTTTTCTTCTAACGCAAATATCCCGAACCTGTCAGAAATAGGCCTGCTCCTTTTAAATCAGATCAGATTGATGCCGACAGTTTGTGAAATATTTTCTCAACCAAAGCAGGGTTGTAGAACTGCTGTGCCTTATCATCCGGCTGTATCTTCCATTTCTGATTCTTTCAGAGTAGAGAGCAGTTTTGTACATTACAAGGGTTTTTTGGTAGAAGTTCAGTGTATCTGACTGTCGTCTGGCTCGCTACTGTCACAGTGGAGCAATTTCACAAGTCACAAAGATTAGACTTACAAAACACTCCCTAGATTCCTCACATGCTTTTTTTGTTATTCGGAGACATGGTGTCTAGACATACCGGTTCACGTTTGCCTTTTCTGAGCTTCATTTCCAATAATGAGAGCCACAGCATATCTTTGTTTAGTCGTGTTATCAGTTACCTTTGTCTGCAGGCACATTGACTATCTTCAGCCTTTCGCATGCCTCCACGAAGACACATTTACTACCAAAAAAAGAAACAAAAAAAAACTTTCTTTCTTTTTTTTTGCCTTTCATATACACACACACCGGTAGGCCACTACAAAAAAATTCCCCTCTTCACTGCACATATGATGAAAGACATAAATGTGCTGTCGAGAGGAGTAAAATATGAAGCCTCACGAAGGCTCCAAAACTATGGTGTCAGCAGAACCACCGAGTCGCAGATCTGCTAAAACTCTTACACACCTCCAGGTGTTATCGCGTCATAATTGACCATGTCTTCCTGCCTTTCACAAAAGAATACACAAAGAATGGAAGTTGATATCCAATGAAACC
>CM059272.1:17176425-17186425 GCA_030347295.1 Setipinna tenuifilis
CCAAGCTAATAACAACCAACTCGTATAAACAGTCAGAAAAGCCGAGTCTTCTGGTCAGACTCTCGCAGCCTCAGAGCTGCCTCAGATCTTCTATTTTTTCTGATCTGGAGAAAGAAAAACAGGCTTCCCATCAGACTTATAGAGAGTCTAGTAACAACAACCCTATCAAACAAAGACAGGAGGGGAAGAAGTGGAACCAAGTCGAGCCTCCAGGCCACTTGAGTGTTTGTTTGATATCTCCAGGATGTTAAAGTGTGTGTGTGTACTCAAATGCCTCACAGATTGGCAACTTAGCACAGTGTGTATTTTTATTAGATCTTGAATGTTTGTGTGTGTGTGTTGTGCATGTGTGTGTTTATGTGTGTGTGTGTGTGTTGTGTGTGTGTGCACGCCCACGCGCATGTGTGTGTGTATTTGATAGCTTAGGGATTTTGGGCTATTTATTTAAACTGGCTCGCCTGTTTCTGTCGGACTCTTGCACAATGTGACCCTCCTCCAGCCCTGAGAACACTGTACAAGGCAATGATCCTTACAGAACAGTCCGAGCACTCGCCAAAGCCTCCCTCTGCCAGACAAAGACTTCATTATGGACCAAGAGCAAATTCACGACCACCCTGCACCGACCACCTTTGTGTGTATGAGTGCGTACGCACACGTGTCTCTCCATGTGTGTGTTCCTCTCTAGCACACACCACACACCGGAAGGATGCCCCTCTCTCTCTCTCTCTCTGCGCTCCGCTCTGCTCCGCTTGCTGTCCTCATCCTTAAAATATTTTTCCTCTCTCCTCTCTCTTAAAAAACTCCAAATCCCACGCTGCCTCACTCCCAATAGCACGGGCTGTCATTGGTCAGCCCCCAAAATCACTGGCTAGCGCGTAGCAAACAGGCCTGACAACTGTAAATAATTAAAAGCAGTCCGAGGCTCCCCAGGCTCTCTGTGGGTCAGTGGCTCTATCAGGTCTAATCTGTTAACACCTTTGGCCCCAGGCAGTGCACCACCGCAACTCATTGGTTTTCATGGGAAAAGTGGAAAATATGGAGAAAATCAACAGACTGCGCTTTGGGTTTAGTTTTCTTTCTTTTTTTTCTCTCTTTCAGAAGTTGTGCAGGTCCTGGGGGCTACGCTGAATGAAAAGGCAAGCTTATTAACCAGAGCCACGAAATCTATACACACTCACGCATATGGAGAGAGAGGGAAAGACAGGGAGAGAGAGAGGAAGAGAGAAAAAGGTAGCAGAGGGAGAAGGAGAGAAAAAAAAAGAAAAGTCATGGACGTACTTCTGTGGTTCTCTTAATGGTTTGAGCGGATTGGAAATCTGGCCTAGATGCAAAGATATCATCATAACTTCTTGCCGGTACATGGTTTTCCCTAGTGGGCTTGCTTGTCCCCCATTTAGCACAACTGTCAGAATTACCTGAGAAAAAAGGCGCATAAAAAGCCAAAGACCTCTTCAAAAGACGGGGCCAGTGGTGTACGCTGTGGATGAACTGCTAGAGCACCATAATTGCTGCACCTTTGCACTTTTACATGAAAAGGTGCTTCCTGCTTGCCCCCTTCATTCAGACACTGTCAGCCTGAATGAGCTACTAGCACAGGCGTGATGTGTGCATTACTGACCACCACAGGCACTTTGGACTCCACATGGACATGGACAAGCACAGCGCCACCTACAGGTCTATCATAAGTACTTTACTCTTTCTTGCTTACGTTCCTTTGGCTGTACAGAAAAAAACTGTAATTGAGTTGCTCATATTCTTCATTATAAAACATGACACGACTTACTGTCAGTCAGTCTGATTTAGCTCATTGGTAATTTTCCAGTGGAGGATGATGTGACCGAAAGGCAAGTAGAGTACGCTTTAATAGTGATTTTCACATATGCATGTTATCGCAAGCAGTGGAAAATTCAATTTCATCCTTTTGTATTTTTTTTTTTTTTTGGGGGTGGGGGGGTGGGGTGGTTAGGGGAATAGGGGCTCGCTCAGACCACACTCTGACACAGATCAGGGAAGACGGTAAAAGCAAAAGTGCTTTGCAGGCACGCTTCTGTCGGCATGGAAAGTCTTGTGTGACCCTGGAGGGATCAGATGGTATGACACATTGGCCAGAGCGAGCGAGCGGCCTCCTTATCCTGGGAGTGTGTGGTGTGCTCAGGTGGACGTGCGCATCCAAGCTAAATGTATGCGCCTGGTTTGTGGAGGCGCATGGAACATTCCTGCGGCTTCGCTGACCTTTCAGGAGGAGCACGCTCCGCAGCCTTTTCTCTGATGACCAAAGCCCACAATCAGCCCACTTATCTCAGATTTGAGTCATGCTGAGCCCAGCTATGCTGAGGATTCAACGAGGCTGGATATCTCTTTTCTCTCTCTCTCTCTCTCTTTTTCTCTCTATCTCTCTCTCCACTCGCTTGCTTGCTCGCTCACTCTCCCTTCTCCTCTGTCTGTGCCTCTCCTTCTCTCCCTGTTTGTCTGTCTCTTTTCCTCACTTATCTATCTCGCTTTATCTATGTCTGTATGTGTGTGTGTGTGTCTCTCTCTTTCTCTCCCCTTTTTTCTCTTCTCTCCTCTCCTAGGCTTCTAACGTTTCATAATGGATCCACACCAGGGGGATATGCAGCCAAATTTTACAAAGTGGAGCCAAAAATAATTAAAGCCTGGAATAGCCCCCTGGATTCATGGTGCCCCGGTGTAATTAGGAGTATTTATACATGGCCTCGTTTGATAGGAAACCTGCCCGTAACGCTATGCTTGTAGCACACTGTCATTGGGAAAATGAATGTACAAAGGCTTTTAAAAACATTGCTTACATTTGAGTATTTAACGGTCATAGGCGGGATTTAGACAGAAGGACTTTGATGACTGATGTACCACAACATAAGGAACTCCACGGCGAATACAGATATATTGTTAGATATGTTACATACACACACGCAATATGCCGATAATCATAGAACTGTAATCATATTTAATCATAATCAAACGTTTCTGACAACCAAATCAAAACAGCCATATTGATAATTAATTTTATTCATAAACCATGACTATGAAACGAAAACAGTGTTTTCATTGGAGATCTGTTGAAGACAAAGCTGAAGCTTGTTATGGCAAACTCGTAACATTGCTTCATCACACATCTCTCTCCCTAGAATCAGACTTCTCATAAAGCGGATTAGACTCACAATGACATTTTCCCCATAAAGCGTTTATAACAGCTACAATAAAACACATAGCCCTAAAATGCAGAAATATATTGCGCTGAGCTAAGTCAAAAAAAAAAAGAAAGGAAACGTTCTTGACTGACGCTAACTGGTGAGGGACACATGGTCATTTAGCCTGCTCTCTCCCCTGCCCGCCCTCTCGCTCTGTGTTTTCAGCCTGCGAAGAGAGAGAAATGAGAGAGAGAGAGAAGAGAAGGAGACACACTTGACAGGAGGACCCCTTTAACCCCAAGCAAAGGAGGATAGAAGAGCAGGGGTGCAGAGGTTAGGGCTCATGCTGAGCGTGGCGAAAATAAACATCCTTCGTGTAGAGTGGCGAGGGAGAACTCCCCCACTCCCCTCTCTCTCGCTCTCTCTCTCTCTCTCTCTCTCGTTCCTTCTCTCTTTCTCTCTCCCTCGTGTTCTTCTCCTCCCTCTGTGATGTTTTTGGAGCAGAGCAGCCTGACAAGACAAGCAAAACCACAAAACGAGATCAAGGAAGATGGCTGTGATACGGGAGGAATAGCGGGGGGTAATGGCCAATGGTTGATTGGCTGCACTCAGTGACACTAAAACACATACACACACACACACACACACATACACACACACACACACACACACGCACACACATGCACAAACGCAAGCGCACACGCATGCACCGAACATGCTCCCTCTCACTCACTGACTTACACATGCACACACACACACACACACACACACACACAAAGATGGTCTCTTTCTCAATCTCTGACTCACTCGCACACACCCATATACACACACCCCCATATACACACAACGCTTTGAACAGGAATTTACATGAACTTTCTGCACTAAGGGCTTGATGGTCATTGTGCATTACGAACATGGCAGTGTCTCTGTCAGAGGGATAAGAGAGCTGACACTTCACAGTAAGTGAGAAAATTAAATAAGTGCCAGTGTCACAGCCACTTGCTTTCATGGGACTTTTATCTGGACACAAAAGTGACACTTAGCGGACGTCCTCAAACTTTTGTGTGGGCGTGCGTGCGTGCGTGTGTGCGTGCATGTGTGTGTGTGTGTGTGTGTGTGTGTGTGTGTGTGTGTGTGTGTGTGTGTTTGTAAGAGAGAGGGGGACATGTACAAAGAGTGTATGCCTGAGAGTAATAACGCAGTATGTGTACATTTGCGTACATATCTATGTGAGTGTGTGTGGAAGAGAGAGGGAAAGAAAGACAAAGACACAGAGTGCCCTGCCAGCAACAACACAGTATGTGCACATTTGTGTTTGTGTATGGGTGTGTGTGTGTATGTGTGTGTGTTTGTGTATGTGTGGGGGTGTAACAGAGGGGGGGGAGAAGACAAAGAGTTTGCCTGTGAGCAACGACACAGTATGTGTATGCTTTCATACATTTCTCAGTGAGTGTGTGTGTGTGTGTTTTTACGAGTAGGATGCCACTGCTGTATAATGTTACATACTGTTACAGAGCCCCAACTTAGCAGCAGCTACAACAGGCATGTGGCCTGGCTGTGTTTTTGTATCCCATGTCAACAGTGTCCGTATAAAATCAGATTTATATGCCTAATCACACAGCTCTGTCAGGGAATCAAAGCTCGCCAAAATAACACTGTGGGAAGGAAGGAGAGGAGAGAAAAAAAAACACAACAACAACATAAAACCTGTGTAAAATTAAGGCGGTTAAAAAAAAAACTTCAAAAAATGGCTTAAAGTAAATTAAAACACTGCTTAATGAGCTTAAGTGCTGTGGGCCCTCTGACAGTTCCATGGAAGCCATTACCTCTCATTTATAGTCCAGTCATAGACTGTCTGATCGACTTTCACAGTACCGCTAATAAACAGTTTGTCTAAATGGCTTTGCGTGCAGAGCAAGCAGCGCGCTGCTCCTTTCCTGCATGGCGGAGTACAGTTTTTATACCCATTGGCAAGGGAGAAGGGGTTTTTTTTTTGGTACTTCTTTCACCCTTTTCTGAAATAAGTAGATTGACTCTGGAAGCGTGGAGATTGTCTCTATTTCTCCCAGGTTTGTATTGCGTGGAGGATGAAATGTAATTTCCAAAGTCAATAGTAATGATGTTTGAGAGCTCCTTCATCGCGAGTCGAATCAAGCGACTTGTAAAACAACCTCACCCTCTTTACAGAGATGCACATTAAAATGAACCAGCCAGGCGCTTGCCCTGTTAAAACAACGGCTGGTTTGTCTGTTGATTTTCAAAGTGGGAAACCAAAACAGAACTTGTTGTTTTACATTGTGGCGGTTTCGAGTGCTTTTTTCGGTGGTGGCCAGAGGAATGCGCTTGCTTGCTTGCTTGTGCTGATTGTGGGTGAACGGTCTGCTTTTCAGGCTACATTTGAGGTCACTGCACACAATAAGAGCTTTCTGTTGCTCCAGAGTCTCTTTAACTCACTCTCTGTGGACATCATTTCCTCAGCAACAGGGGAAGAAGAAGAAGAATAATTCCTCTTGACAAATCCAATATTACATCCGGCAGGGATAGGTGTGTCCCTAAAAAAAAGTATGTGTGTGTGTCCGTGTGTGTGTGTGCGTGTGAGACAGAGAGAGAGAGAGAGAGTGTGTGTGTCTGAAAGGTGGAGGGAAAGAGAATGAGTTAGTGTGTGTTGTTTTGCCACACATGATAGGAATTAGGCAGACATCCCAAATCCTCTCTCTCTCTCTCTCTCTCTCTCTCTCTCTCTGATGTCTGTTCCTGTCCTCCAGGTTAGGGCGCAGGCTGTGTTTCAGTGGCTGCTCCAGAGATGAAGGCCCCACGCTGGCCTGCCTCCCCTGCCCGCAGTGCCGGTGTGGTGGGGTCTCTCTAGCTGCCCGCGCCCCTGCAGGAACCTGCTGGCTCTGGAGCCACACCGAGACACAGGAAATGAAGGAGTCATGTCTGCAGCATGATGGGGTGTGAGGATACACACACACACACACACACACACACACACGCCCACTTATAAAACCACTCATATTCATTCTCATACACACACACACACACACACACGTATGCGCACGCACACACTTCAAGTCGCTCATATTCATGCTCACACACACAGAGCCACAGACATGCTGACTGACACATACAGCTGAAAAAATGCTGCTCACGACAGACAGACAGACACACTCACCCCCAGACGTGCACATCTGGTTCTGATTGGGGATAGTGAAGTGAGACATCTCAATATTAACTCCACCATCAGGCTAAATACATATACACACACATCCTCCAGCGAAAACATTACCCCTGTGTTTTATTGTTTCACATTCATTTCATTTGCCTGCTGTGTGTTTAGTAGCATGCATCCATGCTGAAGACATGTGTTAGTCATTGTCTGGGGGCATGTCAAAATATTAAATGTGTCAAAAGAAAATTTGCATCCTCTCACAATTATGACACATGGTTATTAGTTAACAAGATAAGAGTTTATAACAGTAGGACTTTGTTTTATGGTTCTTTTTTTGTACATGTAACATGTAACATACATGCATGTAACAACAGTATGTACATGTAACAAGATGTAATATTATGTACTTGCACTGTGCATAACATTAATCCTAACCCTATAGTACAGTAAATACATAAAGTTAATATTGTTACACTGTTATGCTGTACCTAATTGCTGCAACTGGGATGGTAAAATAAAATGTAACCTTTATATAATTTATCTAACATAAATCTTTTTTATGCTTCTTTGTACAGTGTTTCTAAATGTAAACACATGTAATAGTGTGCACTTACATTGTACATAACCTAACATTTACAGCGTTAACACATGCGTAACTGCATGGATGTGGTCTAAAAAAGTCAGCAGTGTTACAATGACACCAACACTGCTGAGTAGGCCCGTGCTGCAAATATGAGCTTTGATTTCTGTACCCAAAATGTCTGTGTGCAGGGCAGAGGCAGAAATATTTTAGTGCGGCTTAAAAACAGCCGTGCACACAAACACATCCAGAAATCATTTCAATAAGAAACAGACAGGGCTTCAGAGGATCATCACAAATGTTTACTTTCAGGCAGCGTGTCTAGTTTCCCCACAGATTATGGCCAATACTTTAATGATATGCTTACCATGCTTCATGGGCCTCTCTCTCTCTCTCCCTCTCTCTCTCTCCCTCTCTCTCTCTCTCTCTCTCTCTCTCTAGTTCTCTCTTACATGCAGACACACACACACACACACCCACACAGACACAAGCACACATTCACACACACACACACACACACACACAGGCATGCACACACAAACACACACACACACACACACATATACACACACACACACACACACACAAGCGTGCACAAACGCACACACACGCCTACAGACAGACACACACACACACACACACAAGTATGCACAAGCGCACACACACACCTACAGACACACACATTCACATTGCAAAAAAAAGCACGGGTAGCAGGAGAGCGAGAGGCACCAACAGCAAGTTCTGAGTCCTCCTGATGAAAGTGATCTAGCTGAAGGACCACCAAATTAAGCAGCCCTCTCCCGGGCCTGTTTTTCTTTCTAAATGAGCTATTTCAATCCTCTTCCGTCAGAAAAATCACCCAATATGCCCCATTAAAAAAATATTACTTCTTTCACGGTAAGTTTTAAATGAGCCAATTAAGAGCGTTTGGGAAAAAAAATAAAAAGATTCTTGTTAAAAAGCCACCCCTAGATTCTTGCAAGCTCTCCTTTCTGCCTCATTTCGTGCTCTCAAAATGGTGAAGATGTGGATAGAGCGGTTTTGCCTGCCATATAATCACTCGAGAGGAAGTTTGTTTTCTGCTCTGGGAGAGATATGTTAACCAAAACAGTCTAAAAATGCAGGGAGAGGAAGAAAAAAAAAAGAAAAAGAGAAGAAGTGGGGGAAAAAAAAGGGCCTCTCCGTTTGATTGGTGTGATTGGGCGTTCGCTCTTGTGAGAAGGACAGAGCTCACTTTTGCGAAAGCCAAAAGGGAGAAAAAGAAGCCCTTTCCCTTCCAGACAGGCAGCGGGGCACTGAAATCAATCTTTCCGCAATCAAGAGGATTAAGAGAGGGAGGGAGGGAGAATGAGAGAAAGCGAGAGAGAGAGAGAGAGAAAGAGAGAGAGAGGGAGAGGGAGAGAGAAAATACACCACCACAAAAAAGCGATCCCTTTAACTAAACATGAAAAATTAGTAAGAATAACAAGTACTAGAATGAATGAATGCAGAGAAGGAGGCAGAGGAGAGGGGAAGCGAATGCTGGACATGAACACAGGCCTCTCCCCTGTGAGTTCTCATCAGTCATGGGCATGGCAAGAGCTCCCTGCTAGAGTAAACAGAGCGCTTGAGGCAAAGATGCAGAGAAAGAGAAAGATAGAGACATTTTTGGTAAAGAGAGAGAAAGAGGGGTGATTAAGGAGACAGAAAGATAGAGAGAGAGAGAGAGAGAAGTTTGAGGTACAAAGAAAGAAAGAAAAAAAGAGATACATTTAAGGTAGCCAGAGCGACCAACATTTGAGGTCGAGAGAGAGAGAGAGACATTTGAGGTAGGAAGAGGTAGACGTTTAAGGTAGAGAAAGAGAGTTAGTCGGGGAGACATGCTAACCCCCCACCCACACACACACACACACACACACGTGCCGTGCCGTGTTAAAAGGGCCGCCGATAAGGAGGACTGTGTGTGCCTGCGTGCTCAGGGCAGAGGCTGGATGGGTTCAGGGAAGGACAGCGCAGCTCGGGTGCCCTGTTTGTGTTTCAGCGGTGAGGCTGTGCAGTTGACATCCTCCTGCTACTGCGGGACCAAATAGTTTGTGAGTTTGTGGCGGTGTGTCAAAGAGACAGAGAGAGAGAGAGAAGAAGAAGAAAGAAGAGGGTAAATACGTGTGCATTTCTGCATATTTGTGTGGGCGCAAACATGGTTATGCATGCGTGTGTACGTGTGCGTTTCAGAAAGTATGTGTGTGTGTGTGTGTGTGTGTGTTTGCCATGTGTGTTTGTGTGCGCGTGTAGGTATGTGTGTGTGTGACTGACGACCTAGGAAACTCCAGAATTCCAGCCAAAGCCCCTCACCTCTTACCACCTTCATTCGTCTGTCTCCCTGGACAGCCTAGCTCAGCTGAGCTAACATGAGTGTGAGCTATGGCCTGCGATACGCCTAAGAAGCACCGGGGAACGTTAGGAGGAGGAGGAGGAGGTGGAGGAGGAGACCTGGGAGGAGGTGCAGGGAGAGCCGGAGAGGGAGGGAAGGAGAGGGAGAGAGAGAGAGGGAGAGAGAGAGAGAGGGAGGGAGGGAGGTACGGCGTTCTACGGGAAGGCTGTCAGGATCAATTGAGTTGGGCTCAGTTCCACTTGATTTATAGGGAGCCAACAATCGAAATTTCTCTCAAGGCGCTTTTACAGAGTCCAGAGCTGGGAACCTCCTGAGCACGCTCTAAGGTGATGGCAGGAGGGGAGACCTCCCTCTCCAGTTTGGGTGGGGTGGGGTGGGCGGTGGGGGGGGCGTGCAACAGCTTGGGGCCAGCCAGGGCCAGGTAGAGACATCGGGGTGGGGTGGGGGGCGCGTAGAAGGGAAGGGAGTAGAGGGAAAAAAAATGATCAAAAAAAAAAAATCAAAGCTGCATCAGGATAAAACATTAGAGTGGGCACATTGGAGCACTTGGCCCAAACTTCCATAAAATGTTCCGAGGTCATTCCCCGATCCCAACCAATTTCTCTCTTCTGCTCAATTTCCTGTCTGTCTCTTTCAGGGTTTTTTTTTTTTTTTTTTATTCGATCAAAGGCAAAAACAAAGCCCAGAAAATGATAAAGCATTAGTGTGCATGAGACATACACAGTGTGTAA
>CM059272.1:17188925-17191425 GCA_030347295.1 Setipinna tenuifilis
ACACACACAACCACACACACACACACACACACACACACACACACACACAACCACAGCCACACATATAAAAAAAATGACACTCCACAGAAGTGACCTGAAGGAGGAGGATATGAGGCTAAATATATCTGCATTGGGGGCTAAATCTGGCCCTTTCTTGAAAGGGAGCTACGGGGCGCAGAGGAGAGCAGGAGGAAGTGAAGTAGATAGAGAAAGAGGAGAGGGCAGAAGGGGGGGGGTCGGGAGAGAGAGAAAGAGAGAGATAGAGAGAGGGGATAGAGGGCAAGAGAGAGAGAGAGAGGAAGTGGAAGGGAAGGGTTTTGCTTGCGCTCTATTCTTACCTCCCTCATTCCTGAGCGTGTGAGTCTGGATGGCGGTGGAGAGTGTGGCACTAAAAGTGGCCACCCGAGAGAGATGGGGGAGGGGGTCGGTTGGGGGAGGGGGGTGGGTGGAGAGAGAGAGAGGAGGTTGGGGTTGGAGAGAGAGAGAGAGAGAGAGCGTGGGTAAGGCGATAGCCCACGTTTGCATTACTGCATGGCCAGATTGTGCCATGGGGCACGAAAACCCTTCCCCTCGCATACTACCATTCATCATTGGACCTGCACACACACACACACACACACACACACACACACACACGAGCAGACTGCCGGAGCACAGCAATAGTTGTTATATATGTAAAGACGCTTATGCACAGGCAAAACAAAGACACTGGTATCCAGCTTTAAGCAGATATGGTGTTTCATGCACACAAACACTTTAAACACTAGGATGCCTACACAAACACACACACACACACACACACACACACACACACACACACACACACACACACACACACACACACACACACACCACACACACATCTAATACCTCCTGAAAGACGATCTGCTCAGGTGAGTGGGGCTAAGCAAAATAACTACAGACAACAGGATAAGAAATAGAGGAGCCCTAAAACAAAACCCTGTAATCCTCCTGGGCCTTGGGGAGCTTGGTAAAATGTGTGTGTGTGTGTGTGTGTGTGGGGGAGAGGGTTAGTCACTGTGTGTGTGTGTGTGTGTGTGTGTGTGCGTGCGCGGGTGGGTGCTAATCCCTGCTATCGCTTTCACTTCATCCTGATGAGTCCCTTTGCTCTCATTAATCCTATTTCACACCTTTAGCCCAGCCCACTGTCTCAATTACACACACACACACACACACACACACACACACACACACACACACACACACAGAAAGACTTACACACAAACACAAACACACACACACATCACCCAAACACAGATACTAACACAGGGATACACACACACACACACACACATTACTTTTTTTTCTATAAATACAAACTCATCATAAATAGGCTGTATTTGACATTAAACTGCATTTTTACATACAGAGTCAAAATGCGAGTCAACCGAGTGCTTTATTATCAATGATCCAAAACAGTTGAGTTTATCGCTTTCATCGATGATTCCCCTTCCGTGAGAGTCTGAGCAGGCCCTTGTATAAAATATGTGCTTATCCAGAGCCATCCAAAAATGACTCCACAGTCCGTGTAATTAAAAGGGAAGAAATAAAAACATTTCTGCCAGAGGCGCTGCAGTGTGTTGAAAAGCGTGCAGAGTTATGAGAGTTATGGTGCACTCTGCGACCGGGGAGACTTCAGTATGGTTTCTTACTCAGGGACTATTAAATCACAGGGAATCCTCAAATGTGTGTTTGCCATGTGATTTAGAGCAGGTGTGTGTGGGAGTGTGTTTGCTGTGTTTGGATGGTGCTGGCTGTTGTGTTTGTGTGTGTGTCTGTGTGTGTACGTGCATAAGTATATGTGTGTGTGTGTGTGTGCGTGCGCACGTTTGTGCGTGTGTGTGTATCTGTGTGGGTGTGTGCGCGTGTATGTATATGTGTGTGTGTGTGTGTGTGTGTGTGCCTGCATGTGTGTGTGTGTATCTGTGTGTGTGTATGCATGTATGTGTGTGTGTGCAAGTGTGTATGTGTGCGTGTGTGTGTATCTGTGTGGGTGTATGCATGTATGTGTGTGCGTGTGTGAGTATCTGTGTGGGGGTGTGCGCGCGTATGTGTGTGTGTGTGTGTGTGTGCGTGCCTGCATGTGTGTGTGTATCTGCGTGTGTGTATGCATGTATGTGTGTGTGCGTGTGTGTATGTGTGCGCGTGTGTGTATCTGTATGGGTGTATGCATGTATGTGTGTGTGTGTGTGTGTGTGTGTGTGTGTGTGTGTGTGTGTATCTATGTGGGTGTATGCATGTGTGTGTGTGTGTGTGTGTGTGTGTGTGTGTGTGTGTGTGTGGGTGTTTGTTGTCTGTAAAAGCGAGGGTAGTGGGGTCCGCAAGGCCAGCACAGGACCGTAAATACCGATGGGCTCCCCTCTGTACCTTCGGCCTCAGATCCCCCAGACCTGCCTCTAAATCTACAGCCTTTACAGAGATAACGCTCTAGCATGGAAATATAGCTCCACACACACACACACACACACACGCACACACA
>CM059272.1:17198925-17203925 GCA_030347295.1 Setipinna tenuifilis
GTGTGTGTGTGTGTGTGTGTGTGTGGACTAGTGGTGTACCCAGTGGAGATTTGGGGGGATAGGAACTAGCAAGAGGCTTTTAACACAGCAGTCCTTTGTGTAAAGCCATTTCACACCTGTACTCACACTGTATATAAGCATGTAATTTACGCCTGTGTGGAAAAGGGAGAAACAGGGTATCACTTACATTTGGAGGAAATAGTATATGCAAGTGCGAGTGAGTGTGAGTGTGTGTGTCTTTACATGTGAGAGTGTGTGAATGCCTCCCCACCCCCCTACTTCTCTCTCTCTCTCTCTCTCTCTCCCTCCCTCTCTCTCTCTCTCTCTCTGTCTAAGTGTGTGTGTGTGTGTGTGTGTGTCTTTCATGTCCAGCATGCATGGATGATGTACTGAGGGGGGGTGCAAGGACAGGTGAGAGCGTTGCTGGGTCGGCTGCTGCTGGGTCTTTAGTGACAGGTACAGGTGCGGCATACTTGAATGTAGCCCCTGTCCTTCGCTCCAGATTTGTGACTGCCTGTGTGTGTCAGTGTGTGTGTGCCTCCGTGTGTATGTATGTGCTTTCATGTACAGCTCACACGAAAGGAATATATATATGTTTATTATAGATATGTTTTCCATCCAAAACATATGTTTTAGATATGCGACAGGCCACTGAAAAAAACCTCCTCTCTAAACTGCATGGACCAAACACCTCAGCTCCTCAGAGACTTTTTTTCAAAAAAAAAAAAAAAAGTGAATATATTCACACCTTAGTTGTTATTCACAGAGCATCAGACATGGTTTTAAAAAAAAAAAGCAGGCAAATTCAAATCTCACTCTCTCAAAAAATTCAAACGAGGTCCTCACTTGCAGTAAATTGGTTTACGGGACCTATTTTAGCAGCATTTTGAACGTTCGTTCGCCTGCGTCTCTGTAACAGCACTTCAAGGATGTGATGTTTGCCATGACAACAGATGCTTGTACAGCTCGGGGGGGGGGGGGGGGGGTGGTCTTGTGATAAAGGGAAGCCTTTCAAAACATTTTTTTTACTTACCACATGTCATGGAATTGAATTCCACTGTGTTGGGTTTTTTTTTTCCACAGGAGTGTGTGGTAAGCTCATGTTTACCTAAAGGTTAATATGTTATTTTATTAGCTCTTATGTGCAGTGACTTCCATCTTAGGTAGGTTTATCAGATTGGGCTCATGTGTACAAAGGGATGGGCAAAGATAACTAGCATAGTATTTGCTCTTGACACTAGTACAGATGTTAAAGCATTTAGATTCAGTGTGAAGTAGAGCTAGACAAACACCTGGGAGGATTTATCAGAGTTTGCCATCTTTGCATGTCTGACCTGTTTGGGACCAAAGACTCTTCTCTTTCAACTGAGGGATAATAGCTAAGCCTAAACAAATCCGTGGAAGCTAGCTGTGTGTGTGTGTGTGTGTGTGTGTGTGTGTGTGTGTGTGTGTGTGTGGAAGAGAGAGTGTGTGTTTGTGTGTGTGTATGTGGGGAGTTGGATGTGGTGTGTGGGGGTTGGGGGTGGGAGTGTGTGTGTGTACGTGCGTGTGTGTTTTTGTGTGTGCGAGACAGAGATCTATCTCTCTGTGTAAACATAGGTGATGTCTTCTGTCAAATTGACGCCTGGCATGCAGTTAGGTATCCCTCAGAGCTCTCTCTCTTTCTCTCTCCCTCTTTCTCCCTCTCTCTCTCTCTCTCCCTCTCTCTCCCTCTCTATCTCTCTCTGGTGAGGCTGGCCCTGTGCAGGTCAGCGGAGAGGGAGGGGGACATCAGAGGCGGCCGCTGCCCAGCGCGCGTGACACCAGCAGGACAAATAAACACGGGGGAGCCCCTCACGCTCTCAGACCAGCAGCGGCCAGCCTGCTCTGTTTGCATAAACAAACCTAAGGCCACTCACACACACACACACACACACACACACAAACACACACACACACACACACACACATGTAGCAGGGACACACAGTAACGTGTAGATACAGTAACACACTCTCTCTCTCACACACACACACACTCTCTCACACTGAGACACACATACACACGCACTCCTCCAGAAAGCATCTACACACAAAGTCAGGCAGTTGAACCTGCAGTAAAAGCATATTTGACTGACTGCCTCCCTGTCTCTCCACCTCTCTGACAAAGATGTACTGCTAGACTGAGAATCATTACCTCATATATACCAAACCTAGTTTGGAGCAGACAGCCAGTCTTGTGACTGTGTGTGTGTTTGCGTGCGTGTATGTATGTATGTGTGTGTGTGTCTGTGTGTGTGTAAGTGTGTTTGTGTGTGTGTGTGTGTACAGCGGAGAGGGGATTTCTTCATCTATAAATCAACCGCCAGGTGGAAGTTTGGAGCTGAAGACCTCAAAGAATTTGACTAATGAGCTCCTGAAATAGCCCACGCCGAAGCGGAGCGCACAGAGCTGTGTGTGTGTGTGTGTGTGTGTGTGTGTGTGTGTGTGTGTGTGTGTGAGAGAGAGAGAGAGGCTTCCCTGTCAGGGTGTCACTTAAAACTGTTAAACAAGTCAGTCCATGATAAGGAGCTTTATTCACACACATCTGACAGGCTCGTCATCACAGGCACACAGTTGGGTATTCACACACACACACACACACGCGCTCCCACACACACACAGTCACATACACGTTGACTAACTGAAGCTCAGTTTAACTCGTCATTCTCTCTAGGCTGACCTCCCATTGGAAACAGTCATTTCAACTTTACCGACCATTTTAAGAACAGGATGCATTAGCGAAATTCTTTTGACGTAATGGAAATGAAATCAAGCTGTCCTATGATAGACTTATTTATAGTCTCAGCGAATACACACACACACACACACACACACACACACACACACACACACACCTTACGTCTTTTCACCACTTTTGCACACTCTCTCATCCTGCAATTAGGAGGAGCAGAGGAAAAGGCATGACACATATTGTACATGGGCAGAAGGAGGGGAGGTTTGGCTGATGCATTGTGTGTGTGGAGGAGTGTGTGTGTGTGTGTGCCTCACTTCCCTTGGCTGGAGTCAGGGCAGCAGTGATTGGGGTTAAGAGTCTCCAGCCCTTGTGCTCTGAAAGACTACAAAAGCAGGAAGCCACACCACAGACCGTCTTCAATACGCACACACACACACACACACACACACACACACACACACACACACAGCCAATCTGTCTTTCACTAACTCTCATTCACACACACACGCACACACACACACACATACACACACACACACACACACACTCACACACTGTCAGTCAGTCCCCTTCTCTATTAGTCTCTCTGTCAGGTCACGAGAACCTTGTTAACAAGTTCAGCTCTTGACTGGGCATATTCATTAAAGCCTGTCGCACCAATGTCACATTCATATGGGTGAGGGAGGGGGGATTGGGGGGGGGGGGGGGGGTCAGCCCTTAATTAACAGTACTCTGAGTCACACATTCACACACACACTGTGTTTGTGTGTGTGTGTGTGTGCGTGTGTGTGAGTGTGTGTGTGTGTGTGTGTGTGTGTGTGTGCGAGTGAGCCTCTGTGAAGAGGGAGTGAAAGTGGGGGATAGAAAGAGAGAAGGAGAGATAGAGTATGTAAAAGGACCTGTCAGTCACCTCTTTAAACAAATGGAGTCTAATTAAACGGGATTAAGAGCTGAACTCTTGTTCGGTTAATCCTCTCTCCTTTTTTTTCCTCCTCTTTTCATGCCATAGTTCACAATGGGTGCAAAACAGCAGACCTGTAAAGACCTAAATAGTTAAAGGATGAACTGGTTTGGGTGTGTGTGTGTGTGTGTGTGTGTGTGAGAGAGAGAGGAGTGAGTGAGAGAGAGAGAGAGGAGTGAGTGAGAGAGAGAGAGAGAGAGAGAGAGAGAGAGAGAGAGAAAGCATATGTGTTTTACCCCTCTATTCAACTTGCTTTAGGATTTTATCGAACACTCCGTATCTTACCATAGGGAATGAATACTAACCACCAGCAGAGATGTCAGCACCATAATCAGCAAAAAGAAACATGTGAATTCTTTTTTGTTGATTTATTACATTTAGATACTCGATACCAAAGAGGATTTAAGAATTTCAATGATGTAATGTTTTCAGGAAAGCAGAAATAATAATTGAATATTCTGTTTACTCTGACTTTGTGTGTGTGTGTGTAAGAGAGAGAGAGAGAGAGAGAGAGAGAGAGAGAGGGAGAGAGACAGAGGGAGGGGGGGCTGGGAAAAGACAGAGAGGTAGAGGGAGAGAGAGATAAGAGAGAGATGTGTGTCTTTCCTTATAGCCCAGGTCTCTGGGGTCAGACGAAGTCCATGACACACTGACCTCTCCTTTCTGGGTGACTGCATCTCTCAATCCTCCCTGCGTCTTAGTCCTCCTCTCCTCCACCTCCTCCTCTTCCTCCTCCTCCTCCTCCTCCATCTCCCTCCAATGTCTTCATCTCTCTTTCTCACCTCATCTTTCACGCTATCCTTGTTCTGCACTGAAGTATTTACAAATACACACTGACACGTACACACACAGACACACACACACGCACACAGACCCACACACACACACACACACACACATACACACCACACACACACATACGCATACCCTAATGCTCACACGGAGATTTCCCACTGAAGGCCTGCATCCTCTTGGCTTCCCAGAGGTTAATCCCACACCAGAAATCATCTGATAACAAGACAGAATTTAGACAAACCTGAGGTGAGTCAGGGAGCCTGAATCATAGACTGAGCGTAAAGACAGGAGTCTGGACAGGGAAGATAGATAGAGAATGAGGGAGGGAGATAGAGACAGAGAGAAGGGGAGGGAGAGAGAGAGAAGGGAAAAGGAGAGCTTTACGGAAAGCTCTGGCAAACCTCAACAATTGTACAATAATGAATGCAGCAGCGTGGTTTCAAATATGCCACTGTGTTTCTAACGGAATTTTTTTTCCCTGTGTTTTTCTGTATATTCTATTACGTTTTTAAATATAAATAAGTTACCGCA
>CM059272.1:17211425-17218925 GCA_030347295.1 Setipinna tenuifilis
AACACACACTCTTCTGCCACACAAACCCTAATACCTAACATGCACCTGTGTGTTGGATGAAGTGTTACTGTTAAACGTTGTTAGGTATTAGGGTCTGTGTGGCAGAAGAGGTGCTGCAAGGCCACACTTGTCTTTTAATGGCACACACTGTTGAACATGTAGATGTGTGAAAGAGAGAAAAGGAAATGGGTAACACACAGGGAAGAGCCAGACGGAGGGAGTGGAAGAAGCTTAACAAGTTTTATGACTTTAAACTCTTACGTTTATTGTTAAAGCACTTTAAAAGAGAAATTTGATTATTTTGTTTTGAATTATAATTTGCTTATTACAGACATAGTCATATATGGAGTTAATTAAGTTATAACCTTTAGTGACGTGATGTTTTTGGTGCATTTCACAAAAAAATCTGGAAATGAAGACTTGTTTTGTAAGGCGGTTTTCAGTTGTCCATTATTTGGTGGTTATCTAGATTTAGTCAGTAATTTTTGGAAGAATAAAAGGTATATCAGGGGGGTGGGTGTGATCGTGTTCTTTAGGGAGGTTAGGGTGATGATATCAAACTCCCTAGCTGTTTTAAATCAAGCGTAGGCCCACAGACTTGAGGGGCTAAATGCTTTTCTAAAACTATTACAACTTTGCTTGATCAGATTTTATTAAACAAAGTCACACAAATTAAAAGATAAAATCATCTATAAATAAATAATCATTCCTCCACTGATACATATGGTTCCTTTGGGGACGTGGTTGCCGAGCAACACTAAACACTACAACAGCCAGACAGAACACAAGCCCCACGACTGCAAACCCAACATTCAGGAATGCTTATTAATATCTATTTGGATATTGCCATTAATTATACATCTGCTGATTTAAGGTTCGGCTAAGTCACACCGACACTTTCACTACTTTCTGTTACTTTGTAACGGTTTTTAATTGAGTACCCCTGCAGAGCATTATGGAGTTCTGTAATCGAATGTTATAAGGGACAACCTCTAGGGTTTATGCTGGGATTTACAACAATTTGGAACGCGGTTCAGCCATTTACAATTAAGGAACCGAACAGGCATGTTTTTTAAATGATGAATTTAGCCCAGTGTGTGGCTGCAGACACCTGCCTCTGGTCCGGCTGAAGAACAGTGTTACTATACACGGCTAACACACATTTCAGTAATTTCAATTTCAGTAATTTACTTTGAAAACATGTCTGACTGTGTGAATGTCCATCTGTTTGTGTCTGCGGAGTTGGTTAATGACTGTATGTGTGTGTGTGTGTGTGTGTGTGTGTGTGTATATGTGTGAACTGTGTGCAACTTTCCGTGTGTGTGTGTGAAAGTCAAGCAAACGACCTGAAGGTATTTTTAGGTGGCCTGGTCCTGTGAGAACATGTTGTCATGGCAATTAGGGTCTGAGCTATAAAGGAAAACAAGAAACACAAGTTGTTCTACTGCAGGAATGCAAATCACACGATCACCAACCAACGCACATACAGTAATTACACTCGTGAGGACCCAACAGGCTGGCATTGATAAGCACAAATCAACACACACACACACACACACACACACACACACACACACACACACACACACACACACACACACGACAGACTATCTATTAAGCTTATGAAGATTCTCATTCATCCAGGACATGGTAGTTAAAAGCTCTAAGTTGTATGCAACTGGACCTCTTTTGAAGACACGTCAATGCCATCCATAAAAGCCCAGATGTTCCTGCAGGTGATGGCCTATTCACTGGAAGCCAGCATGATCAAGTAATTTCCGATGAAAAAAAAACTGACCTAACTGAATGTCACCTGTGAGTACAGCAGTCAGCTTTTCCTTTCACTCTCAGTACATTTTTCCCTCGCTTCCTCCCTCTCTCTCTCTCTCCCTCCCTCTCTCTCTCTCTCTCTCTCTCTCTCTCTCCCTCTCTCTCTCTCTCTCTTTCTCTCTCTCACTCCTAATACGGGGCATTCATAGCGAGTATTGCGTTTCTGCCCTAAGCAGCTGTGACTGCTGAGAAATCGAACGCCTTTGATCTGACGGATTAAATCGCAGCATATGGGCACTCTAGAGCCAGAGTCACACTGAAGCACAGCGAGGGAAGAGTGGGGATTCGCCCAATGTGCGAGTTATTGCACAATATTTTGGGAATACACTATGGGTCATCTGCAAGACACAGCCCATGTGAGAAACCGAACAACCCCCCAAATAACCAATAGGAATCTCATTTGTAAATGATCTGGATACATTGTACGGAATTTGTAAACATTTCTTCTAAAACTTTAAAATATAAATATTTATATAAAATAAATATGAATATTTAAATATAAAATATTGCATGTCATTACACTTAGCACACACTTCCCCCCCCCCAAAGCAACTGTCAATATATGACAGTAACCCACATACAGGATCCTTAGTACATTTTTTAAAAGGGAAACATATGTTATTTGTATTATTTATATAAAAAAACAGGCTTACACTTTTGTTGTAAGAGAAATAATATGAAAATGAGTGGGTCACATTCTTGTCATGTTTTTCTATTTATCCTTTATACACTGGCTATCATCCTCTCCCCTGCAAGGAAAAAAAAAACAAATGCCATTCATTGTGTGGCAAGCCTTAGAGACTTTTCCCTTAGACCATAGTGGCCTGTTTAAAAAAAACACAGAAAGTGCTGACGCCCGTATCGCTCCTTTTGTGGCTCTCCACATTAGATGATCATTTGATATTTACGGGGCCCCACAGTGATGCAAATGGCCCCCATTGATCAGGCCCCCACCCCTTCAGCCGGGCCTGGGGACATCAAACACAAACAGAGATAACCGCCCCATTCTTCCCAGTGCTCCTGTGGGGGCAGGGGACAGGGGGCTGGGGGGGGGGCACTCCGTGGCACTCTGGCCAAGCAGCAGCAACTTGTTGGGTTTGATCATTTAACATCTGAATGGAGATCAGTCACAAGCTTTAACGGATGACACAATCAGAGGCAGGGGTCTTCTCTCTCTCTCTCCCTCCCTCCCTCCCTCTCTGTCACACACACACACACACACACATTCTCTCTCTCTCTCTTTCTCTCTTCTTTCCACTCTCTGTCTCTGTCTCTTTCTCTCTCTCTCTCTCTCTCTCTCTCTCACACACACACACACACACACACACACACACACACACACACACACACACAAATACCACTTCACAGGAGGCACCACAGAGCAGTGAGGTTGATAGATGAGAATGTAAAGTGACAGGAACAGAAAGCCAACTGGTGGACCAGAAAAGGCAAAGCTGTTTTAAATGAACTTAATGGCAATGAAAGGCATGCATCCTCTAATGTTTAGTCCCAGTGTGTGTGTGTGTGTGTGTGTGTGTGTTTGTGTGTGTGTGTGTGTGTGTGTGTGTGTGTGTGTGTGTGTGTATGTGTGTGTGTGTGTGTGTGTGTGTGTGTGTGTGTGTGTGTGTGTAATAATCAATCCTTATTTGCCTTTCTATCTCAAACTGACATGGCGACGACCACATAACCAAGCCCATCCGCACGTGAGTCACTTTTATACTGTAATAAAAATTAATTTCCACAGAAAAATAATAAAGGACAGAACGAGCCAACGTCCTTTCATCCTCTTTCTCTATCTCTTTCCCATCCTCTTCCTTGATTTACCTGAGGATATGCACAACGAAATCACACACACACACACACACACATTACACCTCAGCCCATTTTAAAACAAACACACCATAACAATCCGCCGGTCGAGTGTTTTGCATGTAAGGTAACGTTTGTATGCAAAGGAGTGTGAGTCGTCAGAGAGGGGCCAGTCTAAATAAATGATTATTACTCATACGGACGATGAGAAAGCAGCAGAAAGCGGCCCTCTGTATATTTGACGGTTGATGGGGGGGGGGGGGAGGGGGGGGGGGGGTGTGAGGACATTCCAGGCCTGTTTGTGCTGGGCGCTGTTAGAGGCTCACTAGTCATCGCGTGCCATGTTTGTGTTTTGACTCCAAACAGCAGTCAGCTGCCTGTAAAACGCCATCGCTCAGCGACGCTTCCGTCACGCTCGTCTGTCTGTCTGTCTGTCTGTCTGTCTGGGCTGCTCTACTCTGTTCGTTCGTTCAGGTTTGGGGCCCCTAAGCGTAGAAGAGACACACACATACATGCACACATGTGAGTCTCTCTCTCTCACACACACACACACACACATAAACTCTCTCTTTCTTTCTTTCTACCTTACACACACACACACACACATATAAACTCTCTCTCTTTTTTCTCTCTCTACCTGACACAAACACACACACACACACAAACTCTGTCTCTCTCTTTCTCTCTCTCTACCTCACACACACACGCACACACACACACACACAGGAAAGAAGTACGGCTCGCATGTTTCCATGGCGGAGCAGCTGGCGCTGAGGCTCTGAGACTGAGGCCCGCGACACGGAACAGAGAGTAAAGGAACGAGAGAGAGAGAGAGAGAGAGAGAGAGCGAGAGAGCAATCAGGGTGCACTTATGGAGAGAGAGACAGAGAGAAAGAGAGAGCGGTGCAGAGAGAGAGAGAGAGAGAGAGAGAGGAAAGGTGGGGAGTCCATCATTGACAAAGGCCCGCGTCACAGAACGGAGAGTAAAGGAACGAGAGAGAGAGAGAGAGAGAGAGCGAGAGAGCAATCAGGGCGCACTTATGGAGAGTGAGAGAGAAACAGAGAGAGGGAGAGAGGTGGAGAGAGAGAGAGAGAGGTGGAGAGAGAGAGGAAAGGAGGGGAGTCCATCATTGACGCATTACTCACGCTGGGCCTCGGAGGATCCCTCGCTGACACCTAATCAATAGGGCATTCTTGTGCTAACGCTAATGCGCTATTTAAATGTTCATCAGGCCCAGCCGACAAAGCTTTTATCACCACAGCGCTAGGCACCTAATGTGCCCCCGATGGATACGCAGGGAGGGGGGCAGGTGGTGGGGGGGGAGAGAGGCCTGAGTGCATGAATCAATCACACGGCAGATCTGCTTACTTACACGCACAGGAAGTCTTCAATGTGAGGAGATGCAATATGAAACAAATGCCCACTTTATAAACATAGCCTGCTCGAATGATGCACATCCATAAACTGCACATCCCCATAACACTCTCCCTTTTTGTATATATTTTTGTACCTGTCTCGTGATATAATGGATATTAGATACTTTATATATTGCAGTAGAGTAACATTAATTATTTTAGATGTAAAATAAAAGATGTCATTAGGTTTATTTGACAGTAACCTTTGTTCCTTGTTTCTAGGTGACCTAGAAAATGAGGTAGTTAGCATGAAACAGTCAGTTAGCTAGGGCAATGAAACTTTAACCCTAATCTAACTCTTCAGCTTTTAAAAAGTAATTAACAAACCTGATACTAATGACTGTTTTTTTCTAATAGTGAGAAGTGAGAGCAAGGCCTCTGGCAACAGGTAAGATTATCATGAACAAGAAAGGAAACTAAACATCAGTAACAAAATCTACTTGACATAGGCAACTTTATGTATTTTCTCATATTGTTTTCACACTTCTGTTGGCTACCCTTACCATACCTGACTTGCAATATTGCTTCAATATATACAATATTATTTAAATAACTTCAAGGGGTATTCTGTTTTACCAAATTAGCACACAAAAACATTTTATAAACAAATTAGCACAAAGAAACATTTACTTGACTAAACTGAACTTTTCATGTACGGCATGATACTAAAGGGCACTAATTTACACACTTACACACACACAGACACACACACATACACACACACACACACACGCACACACACATCCGGCTGCAGGATGAGAATAAAAGGCCTTAATCTCCATCACATTCTCCATCTGAGCGGTCCCGCTGGAAATGACGGATCTGTCACACTCTGCACGGCCATTTTACGCCACATTTGCTCATCCTCCCGAGACCAGCGCGCACCATGGAAATAGGATGATTAGCTGATGGCTCCTCTCCCGGACACACACTCACACACACACACACAGACAGATAGACAGACAGACATGCACATAGATACACACACACACGGACAGACAGACCCACACGGACAGACAGACAGACAGACAGACAGACAGACAGACAGACACACACACACACACACACACAAACACACACACACACACACACACACAGAAAACGAACAAAAAATTAACAAATGTACTGGTCAGAACAGTTCTATCAGTAAGTTCTATACTTAAGCCTTCCTGTAAAATATATGAACTCTTTCCTGTACTTTTGGGGCTGTCACCAGTAAACAGAGCAGAGGAGAGGGGAAGGTGAGAGTGGTGTGTGTGAGGGGGACTGTGTGAAATATGGGAGGAGAGGGGGGAGGCATTAGTGGAGAGGGCCAGTAATGTGTTATTCAGAGTGGCCTTTGCGGCAGCGGCCTGCTCGCTGAGTGCTTGAGTGGTGTAGGGGTGTGAAGGGACGTGGCTGGGAGGCGCCTCAGCTTTTCTCTCTCTTAGCCTGGGTGGGGCTCACGAGATGCTTCAGGGGTGAGGGAGGAATAATTAAACAAACTGTGTGTGTGATTGTGTACGTGTGTGTGTGTGTGTGTGTGTGTGTGTGTGTGTGTGTGTGTGCGTGATTGTGTACCTGGGTGTGTGTTTTTGTGAGTGTTTCTCTCTCTCTCTCGCTCCCTCTGTCTCTCACACACCCACACACACACTCTCTCTCCTCTCTTTCTCTCTCTCTCTCTCTCTCTCTCTCTCTCTCTCTCTCCCTCTCTCTCTCTGTCTCTCAGTGTGAGTGTGTTGGGTTGGATATTTGACAGTGAGGCAGGCAAAAAGAAAGAGACAACCCAAAAATGCAGCTCACGGCAAGAGCTGAAAGAAGGCCTAGGTGTGAAATCTAAAGCATTACCATGAGAGGGGATAAATATCCCATGAATAGGCTCCCTGCCCCCCCCCCCCCCCGCTGCTTACCAAAGCCCCCCACCCTCCACTGGCCTGCTCTGGCCTTCGCTGTTCACTAGAGAAACGTCCAAAAAGAAAAAACACAGACACACACACACACACACACACACACACACACACACACACACACACACACATACACACACACAGGCCTCAGCTGTGGTTGAAAGCAGGGCGAGTCTCTGCTGTTTTAAACATGGCAACAGACATACACATACTCACACACACTCTTTCTCTCTCTCTTCCACACACTCACACTACTTTTTCCCCCCAAGCCTTCATCCAGCAGGAAAGTTGACCAAGCATTTGTAAGTCTGTGTAAGTCTCTGTGTTAGTCTCCCTTTCTCTCTCTATGTGTGTGTGTGTGAGAGAGTGAGAAAGTCTGTGTGTGTGTGTGTGTGTGTGCGTGTGTGTGTGTGTCTGTGTGTGTGTGTGTGTGTGTGTGTCTCTGTGTGTGTGTGAGTCCTCTTGGCTAAATCAAACAGAATCAATAAATCTATGGAAACACAAAAGGCCATGTTGTCTTTGATGTTTCCCCCCTCGTACATTGAGCCCGATGAATAAG
>CM059272.1:17223925-17233925 GCA_030347295.1 Setipinna tenuifilis
CTGGGTGCGAGTGGTCAACTTTATGATGGAGACCCGAAAATGTGTCGTGATTGGTTAGTGCAAGCGCTGGGGCTGTCCCTCGCTTGCCTGACTGCTGCGCACGACGGCACTGTGTGCGAATAGGATCACCGTATGTCAGTCAACGAATGACTAGCCCGTGTGAGCTGAGACCGCCGTCAACGCATCGATAAGCGATCGGTGGGGACAGTTCCACAATAGCGAACTTTTGAAGAAGTCCTCCCTTTTCCTTGCTCTCCTGTCCACAGCTCGGAAGTCTCCTTCATCAGTCCCGTGATGTTGCTGAAATCGACTAGACCCTTTGGATTAACGTGCGGAACACGGACTTCGAACATGAGTTGGTTTCTGCAGCGCTCAATGCGGAGAGTGTTCTGAGATATTTCGACTGCGTGAAAACGTCCGCACAGGAATTACCCTGCTAGCCATCGGTCGCCTGTTCGGTTCAAGGAATTTTGGTCTGTGTATATTTATTTCGAGCCCTTGGATGGAGTACTTTGGCCAGACGTGAACACAATCAACTTTTATGGCGTTTTTGGAGCCGATGTGGAGAGATGGATAAATTCTGCTTGGCTGCAGTGAAGATATAGCAAACGCCAAAGCCAGTTTTTTTGTCTGCCATTTGGACAATATATTGGTTCTAACAAGAAAATAGACCAGACACTTTATGCATAGTTTGTCAAATGCTCATCATAGCTTATGCTGAGTCGCCGCTCCTTTTGCTCATAACATCAGGTTCTACTCACTGTTGCCAGTGTCTCAACTATATGCCGGTGTCCGGACAGCGTGACCTTTCCATAGGTCAGTGTTGAGAACTTTGTTAATCAATGAATAAAATAAAAACAACACGCATAACTGGCCACCTGACAGGGAGGTAGCGACGCCTGGTCACACGGAGCACAACGACGAATCCTTCCCTACAGTGGTCCACCTGGACCACCGACCAAATTTCAAAGAGGGACACAAACGAGGGAAAATAGGATTTAAGAGTTTACATTGAGCAATGTTTATCATACGCCACAGTGCGACGAGCTGTCAGCGCGTATAACCCACATGCGCGTCTGTTGATTTTGGATAGAGACGGGCGACAACACCACCGATTTGCCATCGATCTGAATGCTCTTATCGCCACTTTAATCCTCGTGCTTTACTTAAATCTTCTGAACATGGCTGGGTCTGGAAGCTGTTGGAAGAATTACCTCTGGATTTTGACCATCCTTTGCAGATGTGCTTTACCTATAGCCAAATCACTGGAGTCAGTGGTATGGAGCTCACAGAATTCCAAGTAAGTGTGTTACACCACGGCAGGCAGATTTAGCCTTGCCCTGTGCTTTTAGAAACACAACACGTCTCAACATCAAAAGACAACAGCCCGAGACAGGGCTGCGTGGTCTGGTCGCACGAGGCTCAGAGTCTGAAACTCCGATAAACGCCGGGTGACATGAAAGCCGCCGTGCTCCCTGCCCCCGCTTTCTGTAGGCAAGTGGGTAACGAGAGCACGGCGACTACACAAGCACGTTCTCCCGAGAGGAAATGTCACATTCATCACATTCATATTTTAGCTACCTCAGTCCTCAGATAGATTCAGCCACCAAAAGACTTCAGTGTGTTCAGACAAATAGGCCTACAGTTCTGTGTTATTTTTGGCAATGAACTTTATTGCGTACATATGAATGTCCAGTCGACCCGACGTTTACATTATCGATATCGCCATGTAGATGAATTTGTGCGTACCAGCGACCAGGGGCCAGCGGTAGCTCTTTCACAGCCTGCTACTGTAGTAGAACCTTCGCGAGGCCCTGATGGCTGCAGACTAGACGGTACAGATTATTGTGCGCAATGTGATACGATGGCACAGATATTGAGAAGATAGCTGTTTAAATGTCATCCCAAAACTTTAAGGAGCTCGGTTGTTTAATAAGTATGCGTGCCACAGAGGATTATCTTTTGATAATTCTGTAAAGAGATCGATTAAACTGTAATTTTAAACAACACCGGGTTGGCATATTTAAAAGGTTGAACTAAGTAGATGAGTTCGCCGTCAAACTCTTGTAACTCCAGCGAGCAATGTGCTTGCGCCTTTGTAGGTTATCTGTTTGTGTTGGCGGTTGCATGTTGGCTACTTGTGTGAGTTCATGTATTTAAAATTGTTTTGTAGTTACAAGAATCAATGGATTAACCAATTAAGGCATTATGCTGATAACTTTACTTAAGATACTTTGAGAGTATGAAGGCGAAAAAAAGGTCTTTTGGCGACACAACTCAGAAATGATTATGTGGCCTATTTATTTTTATTTCTTTATCATTTTAAATTTCAGCTCTTTTCATTGTCCCAAAAGTTATTTCATGTGCTCGCAGAAGACTTTAGATTTGAGGGGTTAGGCCGAATATTTATTTTCCACTTTTAAAGCAAATTATCCGATTTATTTTTATTGTAAAATAAACAGAGGCCTATACGCACCGATAGTAAGTCACGTATGAAGGAAGTATGCCCCGAAAATAGGCCCATTATCGTTAATATTATTATTTTAACACGCACCATGAATAACCAAGTTGCAAACAACTGAGCGTAACATTAATTTAAAAACACAGTTTTTGCCATAGGCACACTGAAAGGATTTCAACATGTCAACAGCGAACTTTTAGAATGGACTATGCTGGTTTAAGAATCAATCTGGTGGTATAATAACCTAAAAATGAAAATGGTTTTGTTGCTGGATGTATACATAGATTTGTCAGGCTTTGTTCAGGGCGGGTAAACATTTTAGGGCCCCAGTTAAGTGATACACTGGTGGGCCTGCCAAGCAAAGCAGGTGGGAAAATAGACCCTATGTTGGTTTACACCAGTTGGTGGTTGTTTTGTCAAGTAAGTTAATGTTTGTTTGCTTATCCCACCACAGAGTGCTTTGCATGTGTGTGTGTGCGTGTGTGTGTGACTCAGTAAATGCCAGTTTATCAGGCTTCCAAAGAGGTGTCTCCACACTGTTCATCCTTGTTTCAGAAAAGGTGTTTGTGATAAAAGTGTAATAATGTGTGAGAGGCTGAGTGTGATTCATTCCTATTGGACCAAACATTTCCAGCGATGGAGACAAGCCTAAACTTTTATACTAGTGTCATAACTGATTCCTTGAGAAAATGAATATTTACAGGATGTGTTATTTCCCAACAATTTTGACACTTCCTATTATGTTTAGAGTAACTTGATTTGTTTCTGAAACAGCTTGGCATCTTGCAGTCTTAGACAGAAAAAAAGTACTTCCGAACTTTGTATGAAACTCAGCTGTGGCCTATTTGCAGCAGAGCAGCAGCCATTTTATGATTTGTGAGAGTATTGCATGAGCAATGGAAGTTGTACTGTCTGCGCACTGTAGATGCACAGCCGGTACTCAGCAAGTTCTGGCGCATATAGTCTTGGCAAACGCGGGTGTGAAGATGCAAAAGTAAAGTCTGTACTTTGTTCATTATGTCAGGTGCTTGTATCTGTGTGTGTGTGTGTGTGTGTGCAAGAGTGTTTGTGTGTGTGTATTTGTCATAAACTGGGGCAGAGGAGATTTCTCTCCCTCTCCTTCCCTCTCTCTCCCTCTCTCTCTCTCTCCCTTCCTTCTTCTTCTTCTCTCTCTCTCTCCCTATCTCTATCTGTGCTCGGTACGTAAGCATAGCAGGCATTCCAGTAGGCAGTAATGATTTTGTGAGCGAGGTGCGGGGCTCGAGAGGCTTAAACGCCGTCCAGCTCTACGGCAGACATATGGGGCTCTGCGCCACTAAGTCACTCAGCAAAGAGGCTTAGCCCGCTTTCCACTGTAAGTCTCACACAGTGGCCGGCCAACCCTGTTCTCTTTCTCTCTCTCTCTTTCTTTCTTTCTTTCTTTCCTTCTCGCTCCCTCTCTTCCTCTCTGCCCTGACCATCCGTTCCGTCTGTCCGTCTGTCTCCCTCGCTCGACCACTCTTCATCTTCTCTGGCCCATACCCGAACAAAGTTCAGACCCTTTCTCAAAAGTCCCTTTAACCTACATTCTTCATATGCCCTTATGTTTCACTAAACCATTAAGTTTCTATTGTTTTGTAAATTCTGTGTATAATAGGATCTTTCAAAAATATTTTTGTGTCACTCACTTTGTTTTCTCACATGTAGTTGTAGTAGTTTTCGGTGTGGAGTATTATAAAGTTTTCTAGTCATGTTTGAGTCAAGTCTTTCGAGTCTTTGGTGCTACCCAGAAAGAGTTCCGTGGTTCTGTGATTGTTTGATATATGAAAAACGTTTAAACATCTCTTGCAACCTACTGTTGTATTATAGGGGAGAGGAGGCCAACTGAAATAGCATAATTATATAAATTGCTTTGTGGGCGTGCTGTTGCTGAAGTTAACTACAGCGCACTAATGTAATGTATGAAGGTTGTCCAACTTACTGAGTTAATATTGCTACTTGAAAACAGTAGTAGTGAGTTAATCTTAGTCAAGACAATATATTGTAGATTGCAGAAAGTGGAAAAGTAAAGTTTAGAAAATAATGGCTCATGAAAATGTGTTTTGAGTCCCAATTGCTTTATATTTCATAATTATGGAACAAATAATTTTGGGGCTTAATGATAAAAGCGATAGAAATCTTTGTAATAATTAAACGGCATTGGTATTAAAAAGACCCAATCGTTGCGCAACATCATGAGAGGGCCATTTGTAAAGTTAATGAGCCACTGCGATATTTCCTAACATCAGCGCAGTTTTTTTTCTGCATGAGCTGAAATATTTCATAAAATCAGCCAGTGGCATACATTTTTGGAATGTGTTGAGAGAGCGTAGCAGCATGAGAGTTTGTCGGCGAAAAAAAACAGCGTAGCGATTTCTTTCGAAGGTCTTTCTCTCCGAGAAAGTCTGAGAGGAAAGGAGAGCAGAGGAGAGGAGAAAAGAGGAGAGCAGAGGAGGTCGCCGAGAGGGTTGGTGAAGGAAGCTAGACTGTAATCTGACGGAACGATATTGAGCAAACCTGTTAAGCTTTAATTTCTCAGGGGGAGTTCCAATGAAGAGCTAATTGAAAATCTGTCTCTCATTATACCGGTGATGTGCTTAAGGTCTGCATTGGCATACAGGCAGTGTGTCTAAAACCTGAGGCCATTTACGCACTTTAAACACACACACACACTTGAAGCGCACACACACACTTACACATACACACACACGCACTTACACACACACACACGCACTGACGTTCACTCACTGACACCCACATATTCAGACATGGAAACTGAAATATTTAATCATGTGATTTTGAAATACTTCAGATGACATAAGAGATTTGCCTTGACATAAAAACACATAGAAACTACAGTCATACGGTAACAGTTGCTTCTCCCTGTCTGTGCTTCGACTTAAACGTCTGCTTGTTATTTGTGTTCCTCTGTCAGAAACTTTAAAAATATGCCCGTTTATACGTTCCTGATGTATTTGCATAATTATGTTCCTTGTGTTTGGCCCTTGTGCCTCCCTGTGCAATTTATTACCCTCCGCCAGGCATTTTGTACCAAAAGAACTTGGAACTTATTCTTCATTCAGGATTTTTTATATATATATATTTTTTAGAAAAATGTAGTGTAGTCAGCTCTGGGCAAAGTAAAGGTTCTTACTAAAGGTGACTTTAGTGTGCTGAGGTATGGACAATCTCTGCGCGATTATCACTGACGTGTGGAACGAGATTTGTCCGCTTCCCCCTCAACACCGGCTCGGCCCCTTTGGCCCCTTTGGCCCATGAGAATGTGCTCTTGTGTTTCCTCCGCGGAGAGCCGCGTATGGACGGCAGCAGCATTGCCAGAGCATGTAGTAGAACAGACGGCATCTTCAACATAGCATGATGTTTTCAAAAGAGAGCGAACGAGAGAGGGAGAGAGAAAGAAAGAGAAAGAAGGAAAGAAAGAGGGGTGGGGGGGGAGAACAGATTGCCCCGTGCCGCTCAGGGAAGCAGAGAAGTGGAAAGACGAGACTTTAAGTCCCCTCGCTCTTCTTCTCCTCTCCTGCCTCCGTCGCTCTATCCAGCCGATCTCTCTCCCCGAGCGGATCAGGAGTGCAGGGTTTCCCCCTATATATGTGTACGGTGGACCACCACTGCTTAAAATGTTCACCGCCACTGCCGAAACAATGACCACCGCCGTTGGATCAGTAAGATCGCTCTCTTTTAAAAAAAAAAAATAATGTTTTTCATTTGCACATTGTGTAAACACTACACTACACCCACTACAAAGGCTTTTTTTTTTTTCAAATTTGCCAGACTGGAGTGGGTGTTGAGCAATGGAGCGTTGGAGCGTTGGCTAATATTCCTCCCTGCCTGCCCCCCTCTCGGCATAGCTCCGGGGCGGGATGGCATGGTGAGCAGACCCTGGGGGAGCCGGGAGCAGAGTCGCTCGTTAGCCGCTCGCTAGCCGTTCGCTGGCCGTTTGCTTTTCTCTCTCTAGCTCGTTCGGCCTCTCATCTAACCCCTCTGAAATAGAGCCTTCCATAAAAAAGGGCCCCTGAAAGGAGATGACGAGGAAAAAAAAAAGAAAAGAAAGGAAAAAAAACTAATAAAGGACAACATGAGAAGAGCCAAGTGGGGTTGGTTGGGGTGGTGGAGGGGTGGGGGAGTGGAGTGGGGGGGGTTGGAGAGAGAAAATAGGCCACTGGACAAACACATTTCCCTTCGTATCAGCACTTTCGATGTGTGTGTGTGTGTCTGTCCCACTGAACTCGGCCGTAAAATAACATAAAAATAGAAATAAAAAAATGACGATGTGCACACACACACACACACACACTTAAACCCGCAGTAACGATCTTTGATGGAAGGAAGGAAAGAAGGGAGGGAGACGAGGACATTGCCCCATAAACACTGCTCGGGTTTCCTGGGTGCGAGAGGGTGATGTCATGGGCCGTTAATGCCGCTATCTTGACCCAGCTGATAGGGAGGGCAAAGGGCAGCGCCGTGGTGGTGGTGATTTCATCGGCGTGTTATCGAGCTGCGCGTCTTCCCAGGCCGATGGGGACAAGGCAAACACATGATGGCACTTTGAGCAGCGGTGAAGCCGTGCCAATAGTTAATGAGTAGTGCGGAGCTCTATGGCTTATCTCCAGTGCATCTACCTTTGTGTAGGTGTTTGAGAGGGTGGGCTGTGTGTGTGTGTATGTGTATGTGTGTGTGTGTGTGTACGATTGTGTGCGATTTTATGTGATTGTGTGTGATAGTGTGTGATTGTGTGTGTGTGTGTATCCGTGTGTGTTTGTGTAAATGTGAGAGGAAGTTTACGTGTTTGTGTAATGCAAAAAACTGTGTGTGTGTGTGGCGAAAGAAAGCATGTATGTGTGTAGTATATGTGAAACAGAGAGGAAAAGAATGAGAGAGACAGAGAGAGAGGGAGGGAGGGAGGGAGGGGGGGACAGAGAGAGGAAGACAGATGGAGAGCCAGGCGAGATGGGTATTTTGTGACTGGCCTGTACCCATGATAATGGGGTCTGTGCAGCTTTAGTGACAGACACGGCGCAGGCTACTGGCCCACTGGCCTAGAAGGACGCCTGTCATCGATCTGAGTACCAGGCCTTTTAATTAATGCGCCTGTTTGCGTGTGTGTGTGTGTGTGTGTGTGTGTGTGTGTGTGTGTGTGTGTGTGTGTGTGTGTGTGCGTGTGCGTGTGCGTGTGCGTGTGCGTGTGTGTGTGTGCGTGCGTGCGTGCGTGTGTGCGTGCGTGCGTGTGTGTGTGTGTGTGTGTGCGTGCGTGTGTGTGTGTGTGCGCGCACGTGTGTGTTTATTACCCAGCCTGGTTTTTACTTTGCTGTCTGTATCAGGCCAGAGAGATGGCAATGAATCATGTCGGGTAGATGCTGTCTAAGTGCGCATATCTCTATCTCCCCTTATCTGTTATCACGTCATCAAGTGCATGCAGGTAGGCGGCACATTCCTATCTAGACAAGTTTGACTTGGACACAGTTTGTTCACATGACTGTATTTGACTGCTGGGCCTGTGTGTGTGTGTCTGTGTGTCTGTGCTTTGTGTGTGTGTGTGTGTTTGGATGTGTGTGTCTGTGTCTGTGATGATCAGAGTGTATGTAATTGAAGCTGACAGCAGAGAGATTAGCTCAGTGACTGTTTCAAAGGGCACACACACACACACACACACACACACACGCTCGCACGCACACACACACACACACGCACACTCGCACGCACGCACGCACACACACACTTACACACACACACACACACACACACACACACACACACACACACATGCATACACACACACAGAAGCCAACAACAACTAAAAAGAAACAAATGAGAAAGCATGACAAAGTTCAGCATACCAGTCTAAAGTCTAATACCTTAATGAGCTCCACACACACACACACACACACACACACATGGAGCTGGGCGACCCCTTGAGTTTTATGCCCCTACAGGAGGCTAGGAGGCTTCTACCTCAACTCACCCGGGCTTCCCTCTGCGCCCCCGCACTAATGCCCCTGGTATGCTGACACCAGCCCCGACCCTTGACCCCCGCTTTAGCCCCCCTCCCCTCCCTCCCTCTGTCCCTCCCTCCCTCCCTCCCTGCCCGCGCCATCTCTTGCCCCCTTCTGTCCACTCTTTCTCCGCCAGCATCCTAGCTAGCCGGTTGCTAGCCGCAATACAAGGAATTCTGTGTGAAGCCTGTGTGTGTGCGGCATTGTTCGCTCGTTGATAGCATTTCATGGTGTGTGCAGTGTGTGTGTGTGTGTGTGTGTGTGTGTGTGTGTGTGTGTAAGTGACAGAGAGAGAGAGTGTGTGTGTGGAGTGGGTATTGTTCTGCAGTTGATAGTATTTCACGGTGATGAGAAAGCAGGTCTGAAAAGCGCTGCCTTAAGTGTTGGATTTGGGGAAGGAAGCCGTTCTCATAGGCTCATTAAAGCTCCTCATGGTCCACCCCTGTGGTGTGTGTCTGTGTGTGTGTGTGTGTGTGTGTGTGTGTGTGTGGAGGCTAAGAGTGGGCTTGTGTGTCAGCTACTTTACACACAACTGGGGTCATTTTGATCAAAAGAAGCTTAATACAAACCAACTATCCATTACTATTGTGTTGAAAAAGGTGTGTGTGTGCCTCTGTGTGTGTGTGTGTGTGTGTGTCTATACTCCATTTAAAATAAGCCCATCCGTTTGAGACCATTTCTTTATATTTTATTTTTGTGTCTCATGTCTTTGTCATGTACTTGTTTAAAAACTTTGCTTTGTCTTAATAACAAATGTTGTAAGGCACCAGAGAGACTTGCAAATTCTTCTCAAACTTCAACTTTAAACCCAGGCTTAAATACATGCTGTCAAAACGTTTGACTCAAATGAAAAGAATTTTATATTTATAATAATTATTTAAAGCAGCCTAGTCAGACTTGAAAGAAATCTGAACCATTAACACACTGGCCAAAGAGGAAGGCAGAAACGTTGACTACATATGTAAAAATGTGCAGAACAAGTAACACATTCTCACATTTGTGGCGAAAGGTCTGGAGTCTCTCGCAACAGCTTTTTCTTTCGCTCTGTTTGTCTTGCGAAAGGGAGTTTCCTGATGTGCAGTTAATAGAAGATTCAGATTACAGCCAGCGAAATGCTGCATTTCTGCAGGTTTACTGTATGTGTGTGTGTGTGTGTGTGTGTGTGTGTGTGTGCGTACGCCGAACAGTTTTATGAATCTGTCGACAGAGCTCCTCTACCTCATTCTCCATGTGTGAATGTGTGTGAGTGTGTTCAACTATGTGGTGTGTATTTAAGAGAGAGAGAAAGAGAGAGTGTGTGTGTGTGTCTGTGTTTTTTGTGTCTGTGTCTGTGTCTGTGTGTTAATGTGTGTCTGTGGAACAGTTTTATGTATCTGTCATCAGAGTCTTTGCATACAGAGTTCTTCGGCTATGACTCACACACATGTAGAGGGAGTGTTCACGATAATCTTCCTGGGATACTGTATATCAAAATCGCTACATATTGAGACCAAAAAAGAGGGAGAGAAAG
>CM059272.1:17261425-17263925 GCA_030347295.1 Setipinna tenuifilis
GAGAAAGACAGAGACAAAAAAAAGAGAGAGAGAGAGAGAGAGAGAAGGAGAGAGAGAGAGGGTGAGAAAGAGAGACAGACTGAAACTCTGAGAGCAGCCAGAAGGGCCAGTTGTTGCTTTCAAACTCCCCCTTGCTCCCCCTCCTCCTCGTTTGCTCACTTTGACATTATGACGATACGTTTTCCTTAAAGCCGGAGGCTTTCGTGGCGGTTTGGCTGGGACACACACACAACCACACACACACACACACACACAGACACACACAAACACACACACACAAACACATACACACACACACACACACACACACACACACACACACACATAAACACACACAAACATAAACACACACACATACGCTTTTTGCCTGGCATGGCATGGTGGTGGAGGGTGCCTCCAGGAGAGGGTGGCCTGGCATCGGTTGGCGTTCCACTCCTCTCCTTCTCTCCTTCTCTCCTTCTCTCCTCTCCTCCTCTCCTCATTTCATTTCCTCTCCTCCTCTCTCCTCGCCTTCTCTCCTACTCTTCTTCTCTCTCCTTCTCTTCTCCCATCCTTTTTGGTCCCCAGTCACTTTTGGGTTTTGGAAGCGTTTTATGGGAAAGGAAATGAAAAGGTTTTCCTTTCCTGGAATGGTCGAGATAATAGATTAAAACAGAGATGTGCATTTAAACACAGTGCAGGCCTGCGGCAGATGATGTTGAATTACAGCGCAGAAGGAAGGGAAGAGAGAAGAGGGCAAACCCCTGACTGCCCTGGCTGGGCTCACTAGGATGAGGACGGATGTGGTTTTGGCGTTCAGTTCTTCTGAATCTTCTTTTTTTTATCTAGTCTTGCATCTATCATCTCTTTCTGTCTGTCTTTCACTGTCTCTCACTCTGTGTCTCTGCCTCTCCGTCTGTCTTTTTTCTGTCAAATTGTAATTGCATTTTTATGTTCATTTTACAGTTTTTGTTTTTTTTTATTTGACTTTATGGCGGCATAAAATGAGCGCCACAGTTAGAGAAGAGAACAGAGAAGAGAAGGCGTGCATACTGGGAATGAGCATCAATCTTCGGCTCATTTATTTTCATGACAGCAGACAAAACATTAGTGTGAGCCTGTCGACTGCTATCAAGGCAATCACCAGAGTGCTCGTCTCTTCTCCAGCTTCCTGCATCAACGCGGTGCCATCGTCTGGGCGATTTGGGGGGGTTATATTTGGCTCTTGGTGTATCCACGGCAACGCAAACAAGCTAACGAGTTGACCGTTTCCCTGTCTCTCTCTTCTTTTTTCTGTTTCACCTCAGGTTTGTCCAGGGGAAGGGCTTGGTGATTTACCCCGAGATTGGGGACAAGCTGGACATCATTTGCCCCAAGGGCGACGTGGATCGGCCGTACGAGTTCTTCAAGCTCTACCTGGTGAAGAAGGAGCAGGCCGAGTCCTGTAGCACCGTGCTGGACCCCAACGTGCTGGTCAACTGCAACAAGCCCGAGAAGGACATCAAGTTCACCATCAAGTTCCAGGAGTTCAGCCCCAACTACATGGGCCTGGAGTTCAAGCGCAACGTCAACTACTACATCACCTGTGAGTACCGCAGTTTTGTACAGAATACCAGGGTTTCCCACAAACAAGTTTGTTAGTTAATATGGTGGTTGTTAATATGGAGGCTGTGGGGGTCATGGTTGAGAAATGTACACAACATATTCAGTGTTTCCCTCAGGGAGTTTAGTTAAGGTGGTGTTTGTCTGAGAAGGTGGTTGAGAAATGTATCACTCCAAAATTTGCTTATATTAGTCCCCTAGTCTGATGGTGTTTAAAGCTTTCCAGCTAGCTGGGAGGCCACTGATGAAGTGTGTGTTGTCATACATAGTCTAATTTTAGTGTCCTGCTGGGAAAACCTTAGTTAAGGTGGGAGGGATGTGTTGTCAAGATGGCCGCCTTAACTGAAAAAAGAACTTGGGGAAACACTGGAATATTGAGACAGTGGAAGTTTTGTAAAATGGAATTTCTGTGTTCCAACATGTAAACAAACTAGCAGTACGCAAGAACAAGACATTTGAGCCATGTAACCTACCACTGTGTTCATATATATATATATATATATATATTTTTTTTTTTTTGCCGCTGTGAGTGTCTGTGTGTCCTTGGATTTGTGAAGTGGAATTTCTGAGTTAGCGTCCCACCCCGAGTCCACGTCACTCTGCACATTTGTGCCGCCTCGGCTGACCCCTGAAGAAGGCGTGTGTGTGTGGTGTGTGTGTGTGTGTGGTGTGTGTGTGGTGTGTGTGTGGTGTGGTCGGCTCGTCATCCTGCTAGAGCAGGGCAGCGGGACGTGTTTATGTTTGAGCCTCCGGCCGTGGCCGTTTAGCTCATCCCCCAGAAGCGGCTGGATTTGGCACGTGGCTCTAAACTGCCCATCTGCCACTCGGCCATCTCTAAAGCCAACCATACATGCTCTACTTAGCACAATGGGAACATGACCTAAACACAGTATAGTAGTGTGTGTGTGTGTGTGTGTGT
>CM059272.1:17298262-17305762 GCA_030347295.1 Setipinna tenuifilis
TCCAGTTGTTTCGCCGCGAGCTAAGGTGTGAGCGCTAGTGTAACTCTGTATATGTGTGTGTGTGTATGTGTGTGTGTGTGTGCGTGTGTGTGTGTGTGTGTGTGTGTGTGTGTGTGTATAGGAACATGAGTAAGGGTATGTGTGTGTGTGTATGTGTGTGTGCGTGTGTGTGTGTGTGTGTGTGTGTGTGTGTGTGTGTGTGTGTGTGTGTGTGTGTGTGCGAGTGTGTGTGTGCGTCTGTGTGTGCATGTGTGTGTGTGCGTGTGTATGTGTGTGTGTGTGTGTGTGTGTGTGTGTGTGTGTGTGCGAGTGTGTGTGTGTGTGTGCGTGTGTGTGTGCAGGAATATAAGTGCGTGAGGGTATAGGAGTGTGTGTACTGTATATGTTTCGCGTGAGAGGATGCTTGTGGGTATATGGGCATTTTTCCACAACTCCAGCAAATGCTGTTTGAAGGAAGTGCTATAGAGAACAGGGATTTAAAGAAGAAAAGAAAGAAAGACAGACAGAGAGAGAGAAAGAAAGCAGACATGATGAGGTTAGAATAACATATCTGTCTGAATCACGGCCCCCCCATCTCATTATCTCTTCATTTGGTCGGCAGACACATCATGCTCTGGGACAGGAGCAAAGACCAGAGGGACAGCAGTGCACACACACACACACACACACACACACACACACACACAAACATATGTTTATCGTCTGCACACACACACACACACACACACACACACACACAAACATATGTTTGTCGTCTACACACACACACACAAACACACACACACACACACACACACACACACACACACACAAACATATGTTTATCGTCTGCACAGATACACACACACAGATACACACAGATATACACACACACACAGACACACACACACACACACACACACACACACACACACACACACACACACACACACACACACACAGGAAGACAGCATTTAGAGGGGGAGAGGTCTGGCTCCACAGCAGCACCACCAGAGACTCATCCTCAGACTTTCATCTGTCCATCACGGAAGGAAAGGAGGAGAGGGACGGAGGGGGAGAGAGCGGGGTGGAGGGGGAGGGGGAGGGGGAGGTGGAGAGACGGTGGAGAGGAGAGAAAGGAGGGGATGACCAAATTTGGTCGACAAATGATTCCTTCCTCGTGTAAATTGCTTTTTGCTTCAGGGATGATGCAGCAGAGAGGTCACACCAACAGAGCACCCTGGAATTTTAATGAGAGATAGAGAAATAAGAAAAAAAGAGAGAAAAAAGAGTGAGGGGAGGGATAAAAAGAAGGTTGGCCAGGACCACTCCTTCTCTTCTCACAATAATGCATAAATTGTATTATGACATTTTTTTGTATGATTATTATTACAATTATTATTATAATGACATCAAGGATAATGATTATCATAATGACAATTATGATGATGATGATGATGGTGATGATGATGATGATGATGATGATGATGATTAAGATATTATTACAGTTAAGTTAATAAATTATTATTATTATTGTATTATTATTGTTGTAGTAGTAGTAATAGTTGCTGTTGTTGTTTTATTACTATTATAGCCTGTAATGGTAATTGATTTTTTTTTTTTTTTTTACAAAAAAGGAGAGAAAAATGAAAAGCAAGAATGTGCCCAATGTTGGGTGTGGTGTTGGCGGTAAGGGTGGGGGTGGTAGTGGTGGTGCTGGTGGTTGTGGCAGGGAGCTGGTGGGGGACAGGGGGTGGGGTGGGGATGGGGATGGGGGTGGGCATGGCATTATCCAGCTTTGCCATATGGATCCCATCGCCGCTCTGGAAAACAGTAGTTAGATGATCGCATTGTTTGCACGTAGTAAATTAATGTAGCGACCTTGTTCCAAAAACAACACACATCCACTTCCATTTGGCTCAAGGAAATGCAGAGAGCGTACTGTTACCCGCCCACCCCACCCCTCTCCTCCCTGCAGCACGCGCACACACACACACACACACACACACACACACACACACACACACACACACACACACACACACACACACACACACACACACACGCACACATGCTCACACACACTACAAATCTACAAATATAGTATGGCAACATCTCACCAAGCAGGAAGTGGGGGTTTCGGGTGGGTTGGGAGGCGTGGGGGGTTGGGGGGGTTGGGAGGAGTTGGAGGGGGGGGGACACGCTTCAGTGCCGACCCGCGGCTCCAACGACATGCTGTTAGTAAATGCACAATTGTCGAAGCCTTTTAAGTTTGGCGCAAGAAGCAAGCACACAAAACAGATCTTCTTGCGGTGAAGTGCTGGAGCTGTTTGCCACAGTGACTCTCAGGCTGCTTACGGAAAAGCCCAAATGTGCCAAAGCTTTGCACAATCCGATCTGGGATACTTTTGTTAGTATAATGTTCACCGGAGGAGGGAACAGCGTGAAAGACAGAGAGCGAGTGAGAGAGAGAGAGAGAAGAAGAGGGAAGAGAGAGAGGGAAGTAGGGAGATGCATTCCACATGAATGAAATGATATCACTTCAATTTGTTCCAAACCAGTCCTAAGTCTTTTGGGCACATGTCAGATGAACTGTTTGGAGACGGCATCTTACCAAAAGAAGCATTCTCCAAACCAAGCCCCCCTTCCCCCCCAACCACCCACCCTCCCATCCTCCCTCCCTCCTTTTTTTTTTCTTCACCCTTTTCTTTCCCCCTCTTTCATGAGCTCACTGAAATGACTACACAGCAGTGCTTTCCTTCCCCTCTGCCCCCTCTCTGTCTTCGCCATGCTCCCTGACTTCCAGGCCTGTCCCCGGCAGTGTGGAGGTGCTTATCCTGTGGCTGAAAGGGCCCTATAAGGAAGGAGGTCTCGCTGCCGACCGTGTCACCCACGCCAGGAGCTCGTAAAGGGGCCCGAAGTGGCCCTGACGCCGCGGAGGAAGCACTCCCAGGGGCTTGTGGGAGCCGGGGAGGAATGTGAGGCTCCTTGCTCAAAGTTCCCCCAAAACAGGATGGAACAGGAGGCGGGTGGAGGCGGTGGGGTGGTGGGGTGGTGGGGCAGGGGGGGTAACTTGATGTGACTTGCAGGGGTGATGGTGGGGGACCGTCTGTGAAAACGTCAGCGCTGTGGAAAAAAAAAAGAGAAAACAACAAACGTCTTTTTCTTTTTATGACTTTGTGCTGTTCTATCTTCCACTATGGCGACTGGTTTTCTCTTTGTTCAACCACATCCTCCACTTCCTGTAAGGAAAAAAAAGAAGAAGAAGAAGAAGAAGAAGAAGAAAAAAAAGAAAAAGCCCTCAGGCCAGCCTCGTCGCATGGGCGTGTTTGAAACATCAATTATGGCTGACCACCGTGCAGCACCATTCTGTCCTAAATGGAACAATGCTTTTGCTCTCTCTCTCTCTCTCTCTCTCTTCCTCTCTCTCTCTGTCTCTCTCTCTATCCTCATCTCACTGTCTTTCCACAAGCGCCCTTTTTCTCTCTCTCTCTCTCCCGTCCTCCCTCCCTACCTCCCTCCCTCCCTCCCTCCCTCCCCATGTTTCCATCTCTCCCTTTTCCTTTTCATTTTGTCTCACCCCATTTATTGCTTGTTGTTCCCATTCTCTCTATATTAGTTCTCCGCTCTCCTCGCCTTTTTGTATCTATCTTTCTTCGTGTTTGTCAGAATTATTCAGCACGGGGGGGGGGGGGGGGGGGGCTCGGAGGAATAAGCCAATGTGAATAAACTCCAAAGATGTATGGATTTCTTTATCAGTATGGAAAGTCTTGTTTACACGGAGAAATGATTTTTCATTTTTTACCCCCCCCCCTTTCACGTGGTATTGATTAAGGCCACCTGAGCTTTTTTCCTGGCTTGAATCAACTGTGAGGAAAAATATTTATCAATCTCAGTCGCAGAAACAGCTTTCTGCCCAAAGGGAGTGGGTGAATTGTTGACATCCACCCCTGCTTCCATAGTGACTGGTGGTGCTCTGTGGGCTGGAGAGGGACGTTGTGTGTGCATGAATTGCATGCCTATTGACCACCATGCAGACAGGCACCAGAAAAAAAAAAACGACATAATCTTATTGGAAGCACCCTATCGCAACTTCTCTCCGCCCCTTCACTTCTCCTTCTCTTCACCCTTTCCCTGCTGTTCACAATCTAGCTTTTATTGTTTTATTCATTCTCTCCTCTCTTTCCTCTCTTCACTCAGCGCTCTCACTCTCACTCTCCCTCTCCCTCTCTTTCTCTCTCCCTCTCTCTCTCTCTTTCTTTCGGCACCCCGGGCCTTAGAGATTTCAGTGATTACCTACCCTATCCCTGCTTGCATATTTTAAAATGAAAGAAAACAGCCTTGTGACAGAGGCAGGGAAGAAGGGGAAACCCCCACCACCACCCCCCATCTCCTCTCCTTTAAAAATTTGGCCCGGTGCTAATCCTACTGAAATGGCTTTCATATACCCCCCCGCCCCCCCACCCCCCACCCCCATGCATTCCCTCCCAGGGGGATTACCGCGCCAATATCAGATGCTGGGTAATTTCTGGAGGCCAGATTTTTTGATTCCTTGCACCTCTTTTTTTTCATGATTGGGATGTATGGCTGACATGCGATAGCAGATTGTTTTTGATACCTCAGTGTCCGGGCGAAGAAGGCTTACGAAGGGGGGGTGGGGGGTGGTGGGTGGTGGGAAGGGGTTTGAGGAAATGGAGGGAAGAAAGGCGGTGTAACATAATGTAATGTTGGGCGCTGTGCATGATTAAAGAGTGTTTAAAGACACCGGGAGCCTGTGTTGATCCGAGCTGAACAAACAGGTGAAAAAAAGATGGTGTGAGCGATAAAAAACAGAGAAAAGAGAGAGAGAGGTAGCAGAGAGAGAGAGCAGAGAGGGAGAGAGAGAGCAGAGAGAGAGAAAAAAAGAGAGAGAGAGAGAGAAAGGGAGAGAGAGCCCACTTAGAACCTCCTTGGGCAGAAGCAGATGGATTCTGCCGGTGTTGTGGTAATTGCTCCATTTAAAGGGGGCTGCTGGGACGGCCAAGGCTGTGTGAAGACAGAGGCCTCAACAGCTGCATCAGAGACAAATGAGGCCTTTTCTGAAGGAGCGGGAAAAAAAAATATCTCAGCAGCTGTTTGAATGAAAAGTGAGAGATGTCTCTCGTTTGTGCTGAATTCCTTACAGTAGAGACTGTTATGTTAGCTATGATGATTCTTTGGTCAACAACACTCTTGACACACATACACAAAGGATGGGAGCGAGTCTAAGTGATTTATGGAGTCACCAGGGCTTGTTGGAGTTGCTTCCTCATGTCTGTTTGCTGCTTGGACATGTGTTGTTTGTATATGTGTGTGTAGCCTATGTTTGTGAGCTACAGAAGATACTGTAGCATTTGCATTGGCTGGGAGTTCTGTCCTCCCGGAGCAGGAAGTGCATCCTGAAGCCCTTCCTGAAGTCGCTGGCTGGCTAAATGTTAATTGGCTGTTGAATCTTGTTCAGGCGCTGTTTTGTCTTCCTCTCAAAGTAATGAGATTCAGCTCTTTACTGCCCATCACAGTGCATCAACTCAACCTCACAGGATCAAACACATGCTATTACCCTGGAAATATTCCCATCCTAGGCATTGGCACACACACACATGTACACACACACACACACACACACACACACACACACACACACACACACACACACACACACACATACACGGAGTCACACACACACCCAGAGTCACACACACACACACACACACACACCCCTACAAACACACACACACACACACACACACACATTGGAGAGGGTCCAATTTCAGGAGATCATTGCTTCATTAGCAAGCTATGAAATATTCAGCTCATTTCTGATATGATAATCAAGCCACTCTGGATGTGGGTACGGTTAGAGTTTGATTGAATAGCTTAGCACCGCCTCTGGCACCAAAACGCGGCCCTTTGGGTGAATATTTTAAAAACGGCGCCCCAACGGATTTAGCTATTTTTTTTCCACACATTTGTGTACCATGGTTACTCAGTGTTGTTATGACCATGGATACACACTAAGCTGAGGAAACCCTTTTTTTTTTTGTCATTCAGCTCCAAGCTGTGAAAAGAGTACTGGTAGCGTCTGAGTTTTTTTTTTTTAAAAGTAAAAAAAAGTAAAAAAAAAAAAAAAAGCTGTGAGCTCATAACATGGTACACAGATGTGCGGCGAAGTGTTTGCCTCATCACATGACGCAGTTAGCATGTTGCGCACATTGGGCCGTGTGTGTGTGTGTGTGTGTGTGTGTGTGTGTGTGTGTCACCCCCTTAATCACTGCGTGTGTGTCACCCCCTTAATCACCACGTGTCAGTCGGGGCTCTGCGGAGGTCGGCCCTCACCACACTGTCAGGACCAATCACAGGGGCTTATCCCCGACAGGCCTCAGAGCCAACACCCGATGCAGCAGGCACACACACACATACACACACACACACATACGCATGCACACATACACATGCACATATGTACATATATAGACACATGCACACATACCCATATAAACACATGCACACATACACATACATACACATACATACACACACAGACACACACAAACACACATGCACACATGCACACATACACATACATACACACGCACACAGACACAGACACAGACACACACACACGCACACACAAACACGCACAGACATACACAGACACATACGTACATCGGGCCGCTTTAACCCTCTCTAGACAAACATCTAAAGCATTTCCTTTCATCTCCATTTTAATGAGTGATTCACAATGACTAACTGTAAAAATTTGTCATGGCTGGTAGAATCCCCTGCATTTTTTTTTTAATATGTATACCTATAGAGGTACAGTAATGCCTTCTTTTACTGTCCCTGTAATTTCCACACTCTTAAATACGTGCTAAATTGTAGTAAATTACTAGGACTTTACCACAGGTTAGAAGTGTAATCTTGAATCCTGTGCTACTACAGTACTACAAGAACTTTAAAAGATAGGCTACAGTTCAATCTAACAAGACACACTTTCAAAAGTGATTCATTTTACTGTAATTAAGTTAATTGTTACTAGCAATTGTAGCCTCTCAGAGTTGTTACTTAAAGTTATATTAAACTTTTCCAAAATATGTGGAAATTCAGGAACTTTAAAAGAAAACGTTATCTGTGTGTGTGTGTGTGTGTGTGTGTGTGTGTGTGTGTGTGTGTGTGTGTGTGTGTGTGTGTTTGAGTGATTGTGTGTGTGTGTGTGTGTGTCTGTCTGTGACTAACCTTGGCTGGAAAATAATTCAATTTAAAGCTTTCTCATAACCTTGGTTCACTCGTGGGCGTCTTTCCCCTCTTGTGTGTGATAACGGCGGTGTACCATATATCTAGTAATAAAGTCAAACAGATAAAAGCCAAAGGATGTCATTGACTCCGCTCAGCAAAAAGCTCCCTCTTTTATTAGGAGTACAGGCCGGGAATATGTCCCTTTGCTTTTGTAGCAGCAGATGGCCTTTGTTTATGTAAACAAGTCAAAGAGACAACAACAGTCTA
>CM059272.1:17310762-17318262 GCA_030347295.1 Setipinna tenuifilis
ATTTCCGCAGTTTTTTCTCTTCCAACCACCCACCCACCCACCCGCCTGCCTGCCTGCCCGCCTGCCCGCCTGCCTGCCTTACTGCAAGTTCTGCAGGCTCCCTCTGAGTCAACGTGAGAGACGGAGCTCTTGTTTGTTCTGCATGATGGGGGATATTAGGTGGTGGGGGCACCATGCTGGGAGCCAGCTGGAGCTGCCGCGAGACGAGAGATGTGGCACAAGTGGCTGTCTGATAGCGAATGTCACGCCTACCCTCACGCGGACGCTTTCTCTTTTCCTCCTTCCTTTTTTTTTCTTTTTTTTCTCTTTTCTTTTTTGTTTTTTTTTTCTTTTTTGATCTGATGACTATAAGAGGAAAAACCAATGATTTGGCTCCTTGAACACAGCTGCGTGCATGTACAGTCCAGTGTGTGTGAAACCACAAATACACACACACGTACACACACACACACACACACACACACACACACACACACACACACACACACACACACACACATACATACACAGATATACACACAGATACACACAGATACACACGCCACAAAACACCAGATCCATTTGAGGGTCCAGAAGCACACAGCCATTTCTTTTCTTGAGAGCATGTAATTACACCGTGTGATGGGAAGAGCTTCTACATTTTCACTATTTTGCTCTCTGTGTCTCTGTCTGTCTCTCTTCTTTTTCTCTTTCTGTCTCTTAGACACACACACACACTCATTCTCTCTCTGTCTCTCCATCCACCCTTCCTCCCCCCCCTCTTTCTCTCGCTGTACCCTCCCTCATGTCATCTATCTTATTGTCATTTTCCAATTCCTGCTTTTTCTTCTCTCGCCTCTCGCCACTGATGACGACTCCCCACTGGGGCCGCTTTGTATGCTTTGCATGTGGTCTGCTTTAGGAATCATATTGGGTCTGAGAGCGACAGAGGGGGGTGCGAGTGAGGGTGGGGGGGGGTGGTGATTGGGGTGGGGTGTGATGGGGGGTGGGGGGGGGGGGTGATGGGGGGGGGGGCGGGGTGGTTGGCGCTCCTGGGAGAAGCTGGGTCCAAAGGCGCACGTTTGCCAAGAATGCATTAATGCAAAGATGCAGGGATTTGATTACTATGCATACCCCTCAGCACACACACACACACACACATGGGGGATCACATGGGTGGGGGGTGGGGGGCACAGGGCCCCATTCACACACACACGCAGAGGCCTACTAAGTCATGTTAATTTGCCTTGCTGTTACCGCAAACACGCACTGACTTTTATACTCCCGTATATCTCATTTAACATGTTTTTTTGAAGGTATCACTAGGTACGCTCAAACACCCAGCACACTAGCGTTTTTTTTTTTTTTTGTAAGCGTTTGGTGTGTTTCCACTGCCAAAACTGCCATTATATTCTGCCTGTTCCATATATGTTCCTCATAAATTATTCATTCATCAATTTCTGCACCCTGGATCCAGGTCAGCGTGGGGGATATTAGCGTTGGAGTGGGAAGCTGGTGACAGCAGTCCCACATCCGCTCTTACACACTCCATCTGCATGGGAACATGCACGCCTGAACGAATCACATACACACTAGCACACACACTAATACACACACACAGACACAGACACACACACGAACACTCACACATGCCAACACAGAGACACACACACACATGCACACACACACACACACACACCTACACATACATGCACACATGCACACATGCACACACACACACACACAATGCACGAACATATACTCATATATGCAAAGTGGCACACACACATGCAACACAACTCACTTTCCATTTCCACATATTCCCTCTCTTCCTTCCCTTCAAGTCAAACTAGGTTCATAGTCCCACACACTACACACACACACACACACATACACACTACACACACACAAACGATATGTCCCACTAGACACTACTCTGCAAAGAGGTCTCAGTGAAGAAGAGGAACAAATGACATATTGCATGAGAGAGCCGCACAAGGAGAACAAGACGCAGGAGAAAAACAGGAACGTGAAGTACAGAGAGAAAATGGAGCGAGTATAAGATAATGAGCTGGCTTATTGGCACTGCTGCAACACACACACACACACACACGCACACACATTCACAAACATACACATGCATGCAGGCATAGACAACCACACACATGCATGCACACACCCACATACACTCACATGAACACACACACACACACACACATTCAGAAACATACACATGCATGCAGGCATAGGCAACCACACACACAAACACAAGCATGCATGCACACACCAACATACACCAACATGAACACACACACACATTCACAAACATACACATGCATGCAGGCATAGACAAGCACACACACAAATACACACACATACATGCATACACCCACACACAACATCACAAACATACGCATGCATGCAGGCATTGACAACCACATGCACATACACACACATGCATGCACACACCCACACACACATACACACAGTCACACACAGTCACAGACCAGCATGAACAACTCTAAACTATGTCACTGCACACACATGTGAAATGTGCACATTTAACGGCAGAGGAGCATGTCGATGTGCGTGTCCATTGGCAAGTGGCTGGAGTGCCTGTCTCCCTGCTCCCTGACCACTGAGGAGGCCCATACTGCAGTGCTGGAGGTCAGCCATTATGGTGGTGTTCTCCTCTACAGAGGTACACTGTTCTCATCCAGCCATACAGTACTGTATGTCACAGCAGTGTAAGCACACCACAAACCATACTCTCATCTGTCTCTGGCAACTTTAAGAGTTTTATAATAAATAATTTTAACTTTTGGGAAGGGTGTGAAAATAAATACACAATGACTCGTTGGACATGAACATCTGCTAGTGTAACCGTACTCTGTGTGTGTGTGTGTGTGTGTGTGTGTGTGTGTGTGTGTGTGTGTCTGTGTGTGAGCTTACAGACATGTTAATGAGGTCCTAGAGGGAAATTGAGCCCCCTTACACTTAACAAGCATAACATGATTTCAATGTATTATATTTCTGACATTTCCTTAGATTGTGTGTGTGTGTGTGTGTTATAGGCTTGAAAAAAACTCAACAAACAGGAAACTGGTGAAAAAAAGAGCAGTCAGTGAGTTGAAGACAGCATAGATAGAATAACTTTATTATTTATAGCAGTTTCAGCTGCTCTCTCTGTCTCTCTCTCTGAGCCTGTGTGTGTGTGTGTGTGTGTCTACGTGTGTGTGTGTGTAATCGTCCTACAGAAGTGTAGAAAGTGTAGTGTATGTGTCTTGGCCCACGTCTGATGAGATTAAATGAGAACTGAGAGTGATCTCCTTACCCAGCATAGCAGGCCTGTCTCTATGCCACAGCATAGCAGTGTGTGTGTGTGTGTGTGTGTGTGTGTGTGTGTGTGTGTGTGTGTGTGTGTGCATGTGTGTGCATGCGTGTGTGCGTGTGTGTGAGTGTGTGTGTGTGTGTGTGGGCTCTGATTGGAATAGTATGTCAGGAGACAGGAGTGGCTGCCAAAACATCTCTGCTTATTTATTAACGGCACGCTAGAGTAATATACACCGTTAAACATTAGTTAAGCATTAACAGACACTTAATAATCATTATGAAGCCTTCTTACAACATTAGTAACTGACTATTAAATAAGGATATAACGCTTGGTTCTGCATAACAGAGTAACAGTGATGTAATTTTTAGTTCATTTAAAATCTAGCATGATTGCATATATCTAATCATTATGAATTATGAATTAGTTTTGTAATACATTGGATATTAATTCTTAATTCTATAGATATAACTGGGTAGAAAATAATTCATGATTTATCAGTGATAAAAATACAATGATAAAATATTTATCGTGTATCATTTAATCATTACTTTCCTAATGCAGAAAAAATGCATGTTTAATCAGTTTAAGTCAAAATCAAAATGAATGACTAAGCTTTCTTTGCCTCCTTTTAAAGCAACACTAATGAGTTTTTTCAACCTTAATGTTTCCAAAATAGTTTCAGTGGTTCATCAACTTGTAACAGGGTGAAAGGCACTTCAGAATTCGCTTTGCCGCCCTCCATGGGCTATAACTAAGTACGTTTGGAGAAGCGGACCGTCTCTCTGCAGTTTTCTGTGAGAGACAGTTCCGTTTCCAACCTCTAGGGCAACCGAAGACGAAAACTGCTTAGTGTTGCTTTAAAGGCTCAGAGTTTAGAATTTCCCCCATCTAACAGACTTTCCCATGCCACGTAGTTCAGAGTGTGTATTACAGCTACGGTTGCCTTCACGCTTTAAAAACCTAGGATGTCATTCACTACTTCAGATCATGCTGTACTGCAGGGCTATTAAGCGAAATTAGGCTATGTAACATAGTGTAGAGCACTGGTGTCAAACTCAAATACACAGTGGGCCAAAATTTAAAACTTGGACAAAGTCACCTTGGACAAAGAACCTTTTCATATGGACCTAACCATGGTACGGTTACTTATTGCAAGCAGGAGGAAGTAAATCTACCCAGTTATATCTCAAACACTGTAGAGACAGTTTGCTAAAGTAGCTTGATCTTGTTTGTCTAATTATTTGCCACTGTTGTCTACTAACCTACAAAGCAAAAAGGCAACTACATATATCGTCAGAACTGAGTTTAGACTGGAAATTGACTTTATAGCACCTCCTTTGTCTTGTGACTAAATGTCTTCTTCTTATTAATACAGTACATCACTGCACAGTAGTCACTGCACTTTGCCTTTGTAGGGCAGACGATTGTGCAATGAAATAAACATTTTTAATTCAGACTGCCATATATGTTCTATTAACCTAGCGATCCAAAATGAAGCAAGCCGAAGGCTAATGAGGATCTATATATCATTGTGATCCTGATAAAACAATAGCATAATGCTTTAGAAATGGTGTCACTGCAGTCTATACACATGCTTATAGACGATCTTTATGAGGTGTTACAAATGCCTCATATCCCTTCATAAATGCATTTATTGTTATTACATAATACTAATACTACTACAACTAATTATTATAATTACAAAAAAATTACAATAATGATTAACAACGATCATCAAAGTGTGTGGCTACTAGTAATTCCTGTACTGTATTACACTGACTTTAATCATTTAGTTACAATGTAATAAGCAGTCAGCATAAGATATTACCAAATAGGGTTGTGCAGCTGCTTTAATGTCTCTATCACACACCCATCATTATGTTTTAACTCCCATTTTGACTGCAGAACAGAGGGCATAGTCCATCCATATTAATGTGCTCCTTTAGAGGCCCCGAGGGCACCAAGGGATGTTAATGATCAAGGCCAAGACTAACTGGGCCCATGGCCCGCAGACGGGTCTCAGACCAAACACTCTTCCTGGAATCTGATGGTTATCGCAGACGAACGCAATGCCCTCCTTTTTTCTGAGCTGTAACTAATGTGCCTAAGTTGCTGAAGTTCTTTTGGTTGTTATGATGGCTCAAATTAGGTGTATTGGGGGAATGTTTTCCTAAATTCTTGCCAGAGACATGTGTGTGTCGGTTTGACTTTTGCTGTGCATCTATGCTAATAAACCTGCACGTTTAAGGGGAAAGGAAGTCCTGTTTAACCTTGTTGATTTAATCCAATTTTCCAGAATTCTGAAAAGACCCAGAACACTGGAGGGTCAGACCAGTTCAGTTCTCTTTCTCTCGCTCTCTCTCTCTCTCTCTCTCTCTCTCTCTCTCTCTCTCTCTCTCTCTCTCTCTCTCTCACACACACACACACACACACACACACACATGCATACTCTCTCTCTCTCTCTCTCTCTCTCACACACACACACACACACACTCTCTCTCTCTCTCACTCTCTCTCTCTCTCTGTTTCTCTAAACCTAAACCTTACCAAGAAATGTGCCAAGATATACTGAGGAATGATATTGTCATGGCAACAAGACAAACGGTGATGTTTCCTTCTCCTCGTTTGTCTCCACACTTGGAAATTTGGAGGGTCAGGGCAGTTCTTATACAGAGAGTCTGTTTTTTTTCTTCACCATGGCAAAATGTGCCAAAATATGCTGAAGACCTTCCAGAGCAAGAAGACAATAAAGTCATGTCTCCTTCTCCTCATCCGTCTCTCGGCCACTGACACTATAGCGGTCTATGCGGAAATGAGTTGTCCAAATGTATGCAGTGCAATAAAAACAGCAGAGAAGTAGTGCATTTACTAACTGTCATTTGTCTTGTACAGAAGTAAAGGCCATAAGGATTACTCCATGATCTACTTCACTAACTTTCCTTTTTGTATGCATGAGGGAATTGGCGTTAGTTTTGATTCATTGCAGGCAGGTGGCCTCTGAGTAAACTGTGCAGTTAAATTAAAATCAGAGTGGGGCGCAGTTTCATAAGAGCAATCCGCCAATGTAATGCCCCATATCGCCATGATTAAACTTTAATGCATTTATAGAACACATTTTCTTCATACCCCAGGTAACGCTTCGGTTACTGTGTGTAGCCATGAAGCAACACATTTATGAAGAGTTACTAAGCATTTGTAATGCCTTGTGGTGATTAAACCTCAGTATGTATGTTACATGTATACTACATAGTACATACATGGTAATGAAAGCCTTCATGAATTGTAACAATGTTACAGTCCTCAAAGCTTGCAGCATCAACATGCATAATAAAGCTTCCTTTACCACTTCATAACTGCAATGATTCAATTAGTGATTACATTACAAGAGACTTTTAAGCTTTTAAAGCATTGCAAAATGACCCTCCCAACACCCTAGGAGCCATGCTAGTAAATGAAACTAGCACGCTGGGGTTTTAGCAAGTTGGGATACATAAAGATGCAAATGACTTTAATATATGTTTTGTAAAGAACACCAAACACATTATTGAAGAAAAAAATGCTTAAGAGAAAAATGGGGTAACACTTTAGAATAATCACTCCCTATAAATCAAGTATAAATGTATTTGTTAACTTTTAATTAACACTTCATCATTTCTTAACTTTTATTTTCACATTATTTCTCATCAATAAATCACTTATAAACATATTTATATTCTGTCTGCCTGTTGTTTGGCCCTCTGTATAAAAGAATGATGTCTGCACTTTTTGATGTCTGCACTTTTTTTTGTTTTATACAGACAAACAACCAACAGACAAGCAATCGGAATATAAATGTTTATGAATGATTTATTGATGAGAAATAATGTGAAAATAAAGGTTAACAAATGATGAACTAAGTGTTAATTAAGAGTTAACTCTTTATGCATGATTTGTAGGGAGGTAATTATTCTAAAGTGTTACCAAAGATGCTTGTTGTTAGCCTGGTGAGGGGCAATGAGTTGAGCTTTGTAAAAAATGGCCATGGCCTTTATTTACATGAAACGTCTACACTACTGAACTGCCACACACACCCTGGCACACAGTCTTGTGTCTCCATTAGCATCGACATTCCAAACTTATCTCACTCTGACATGAAAATAGATGTTGGTCACACACACACACACACACACACACACACACACACACAC
>CM059272.1:17338262-17340762 GCA_030347295.1 Setipinna tenuifilis
TGTGTATGTGTGCGTGTGTGTGTGTGTGTGCGTGTCTCACCTCAGGCTGAGACTTTACAGACATCATTTTCTCTCTCTCCCGAGGAACGGCTCTTAAATGGAGCGGACATCTGTGGAACATAAAGCAATGGGATTCCGGAGTCCACATGCCACCCAAATGAGATGTAAGCTTTAATAGCAGTCTGTCTCTCAAATGAAATGGGGGGAAGTAAGGAGCGTTCAGCCCACGACGCTCAGGGGACACATCAGAGGAGTAGATGAGAGGAAGGCCACTTTCGCAGTGGTTACACTGGAGGAAGTGATGTCATGGCGGCCTCAGCCCCAGCCAAAAGCTCACCGCCAAGGAGAGGCCGGCGGTGGAGACCACGGAGACTTCTCTGCCTCGCGGGTTAACCTCTAAGGGCGTACTGTCACACTGGGGTACTGTGAAGGGGAATGTTGGAAGGTTGGAAGGTTCTGAAGAATGCTGTGCTCCATAGAATGTCATGTGGAATTCTAGAACCTTCCATTGTTAGAGAAGGCATTCTTTTATAGGATGCTTAAAAAAAAACCCTCACCCCCTCAACTGCTAACCTAACCCGCACTTCTCCTAGCCAGCCCCTTAGTCTGCCAAAGCCGTCTAAGGCTCACACTCACAAAATTCCAGAATCATCCACGGGCTCTCTCGCATCCGTCATGGCGTGCCACCGCAAACTATTTCATCTTCTCCCCTTCTTTCGCAGGTCGGAAAGGTCAAGGCAGCAGATTCCACCATCGCCGCAAATAACACGTCTGCTCATGGGATGGGATGCATAACGCGCTACACATGCGTGCTGCATATGCGTCAGCTGTTTAGCCTTTGAGGTTCGCTTCGCGTGCTCCTATACCGTCACACTTTAGCAGCGGGGCAGCAAAACCAACAAGCGTCTGCGCTGATAATTTAATGCATAACCTAGCTGTGAACAAATATTCCACAGGTGTTTGTATGCTTCTTAGTTTGACATATTTATATTCCTGATGCGGTAACCGCTTGAGTGAGACTTTGAGCCTTATGAATCATCCGTGGCATCTTCTTTTGCATTTTGTTTACACTGTAGAGAAAATAAGCAACTTTTTTTAGTTTTTTAGATGATGACTGTGGGATCAGTGTAATTTTTTAGCTAGTAAGACCTTTGATGTCAACATACTGCATTTAACTTTCCCACACAAGTACAGGTGATTAATAATCATAATGATAACAGCTTGGAACAGTCCATAAATCAGCAAAGGAAAATAGTACCTGAAAATTGTTTTTTAATAGTTTTAATTTTTTACAAAATGTTACTCATGGTCCAAGTTTAAATTGATAGACAGGGGATTCCACAAATCCCAAAGACAAAAAAGTTCCTACACGCTCTTGGCTTCAGATCAACACCCTGAATCCAGTTCCAACTCTCTCCAAATTAGAGAATGTTCTGGAAAGGTCTGCCTGCAGCAAAACTCCAGAGGAGCTGGATGGGATGGGATGGGAGTAGCAGGCTGAGACTGGAAGAGAGGAGAGGAGAGGAGAAGACGAGGGGGTGAGAAGGATTAGGAGGACAGCTTCAGGTGCCGTAGACCGTGATGGCTGTCAGCACATTCACACACGCTCTTTGTTTTTGTATATCTCTCTCTCTCTCTCTTCACGTGTTCTCACACACGTTCATCCCCACACACACACACACACACACACACACCACCAACCCCCAAAGACGTCAGACAGTGAAGACCTTTAGACAGGAATGGCGTGTGTTTGTGACACAAACAACCCTGAGACAAGTCAGGGCTGATCCAACAACAACCACTTATCGCCGTAATTAGTTCTGCACCAAAAACCAGTCCTAGCATGCACTTCATTTTCATATTTCACTTTAGGTTACATGGGGGTTTAACTGTGATAAAATGTACGTAGGGTGTCTGTGCATTGGGAAACTGAATATATACCTCATCCACCCCGACACCTCATGCATCCTCGTCCACCTACAACTACACAGCACAGTACTGCTGACAAGAGCTCCAGAATGACATCATCTCTCAGCCGAGGTATTGATTATGGCTCATGTTGTACTCATTCACAGACTTCCTGAAAATGAGGCTACACAGATGTGGGAGTGAGGCCTTGTTTGTGACAAAGGAGCCTGTGACATAAATCATATCGTCACATCGTTGATTGGATGACTGCCTCATTGTTGTCAGCAGCAGACGCCAGTGGTTGGATTCAATGTGTTGAAAACAAAAATCAGTGAAGTGTTTCATAAATGCCAGTTATGACCGACTGTAAACTGATTAATGGTTTGGAAATAGTCAAATTTTGTGGTAGACATGTGTTGATATTGTGCCTAGAGCGTCAATAAAAAGATATGAAGTCCAGACAAGCTAAACCCCAGAATGAAACCTCATTTTTATCTTATTTTTTTATCTCAAATCTAGATAAAATCTCCAGATAATCACTTTAAAACCTGTTGTTGTTGTCGTTATTATTATGATTATTATTTAGGAAAAG
>CM059272.1:17355762-17358262 GCA_030347295.1 Setipinna tenuifilis
CCTCTCCTTCTCCTTCTCTCTCTTCATCTCTCTCTTTCTCTCCTTTTCTCCCTTTCTCTTTCCTTCTTTCTCTCTTTCTTGATACTCCTTCTCTTTCTCTCATTCTGTCATCATCTCTCTCTCTCCTTCTCTCTTTCCTTCTCTTCATCTCTCTCTCTCTGTCCGTAAGTCTCTGTGCTTGTACACACACATGCTCCTATTCTCCAGACCTCTTGGCCCTTGTAAGTGCTTGACAGGCCTCATGCCAGCGTGTGTCTCTCAGTGCATGTCTGTGTGCCTTGTGTGTGTGTGTGGCTGTGTGTTTCTGTGCCTGTGTGTGTGTGGCTGAGTGTGTGTGTGGCTGAAGGCAGCTTGGGCCCAGGAGGGTGTATATACTGGCTTGAATGACATGGCGGAGCGTGTAGTCATTAGCCTCTCTGGCCCTATAGCGCTGACCGGGGCTAGCCTAGCGTAACACTGGCTGCGCGGAGCAGGGCAGGGCGGCGCGGAGCAGCTTAGCAGCACAGTGCAGCATGGCAGTGGTAGCTAGTGGTAGCGGTGTAGCGTAGCATAGTGTAGCATAGCGTAGCGTAGCTCCCTTTAGCCCGGGGACCAGTGTGACACGCTCCGCTGCCTCAGCGGCACCACACAAGACCTCAGATCAGATGTGTCCTTCATGCACTGACAAGACTGCCCTCGCTGCACTCTCTCTCTCTCACACTCTCTCTCTCACTCTCTTACTCTCTCACTCTCTCACACACTCTCTCTCTCCCTCTTTCTCACTCTTTCTGTCTCTCTCTTTCTCCCTCTCTCTCTCTCTCTCTCTCTCTTCCTCTTTCTCAGTCTTTTTCTGTCTCTCTCTTTCTCCCTCTCTCTCTCTCTCTCTCTCTCTCTCCCTCTTTCACTCTCTTTCTCCCACACACACACACAGTTGCACACATATATACACATTTTTTTCATTTCATGTCCTATGTGTGCAGGTGGGAGTGTGTGAAATTGTGAGCTGAGGGAAATACTGAAAGAGAAAAAGGGATGGAAAGAGGGAGAGAGAGAGCGATGGGGAGAGAAAGAAATAGAAGCAAAAGAGCTTGGTCTATTTTGATTTCGCTGTGTTGGTTGATTTTGCCCATCTGAGACAAAGGAAAAGGAAACAGGCTATTGCACATAACTACTAGATTCTGTATCACATACTGTATCACACAATAGTAAGAGAAATGACATCAGGCATATTTAAAATGGCTTAAAGCACAGTGTTCATTTCTTTAACAAATGGGTCATTTCACGTTGTTTTCTGGTTCGTTTTCTGTGCACACACCCCTGTCTCTTTTTTCTCTCTCTCTCTTTTTAATGTCATGTAATGTCACTATTAGTGACATTAATTCCAGCGTGTAAGTCTGTCACACACATGCAGTGCTTTCACACACAATTGTTAGTAGGTATTTACACTGTTCAGCCATGCTGGAGTACTGTGACACTAATCGGCATAGATGTCCTTCACCTACCCAGCATGCTCTCTGCCTAGTCCTCCTCTCAGCTCAACATGTCCCCTCCGTTTAATGTGCACATATAACACATATCACTCCCATGCTGCCAGGGCATTATGTTTAGGCTGTAAAAGCTCCAATCACTAATCACCAAGAACTATTAATAATAACTAATAATGACTACTAAAGCTGTAACAACGTGGGCATCCATAGTGAAGAAAGCCATTCTAATGAGAAGATGATGACAATGAGTGTAAACAACTAATACAAAGTGACACCCTGTAAAGGATCATTGACCCAGATAGGCTGCAGTGTTTTTTAGCGTTTATCCAATTGCTCCGAAAGCTATCCAAATAATATCCAAATAATGTTGTTGCTGCTATAGTTGTAGTGTGAAGTCAACCATTTAAAAAAAAAAAAAACACATCGTTAAAGTTATCATCGTAGATATCAGTCCCGGTCTGAACAACGCTAAAGTAGATTATTAGCATTTTGCTGTCACATGAAGAAAGATAGAAACGCGAGCTCAGTAGACGGGAAGACGGAGAAAGGCGAATCTATTTAACTTCTTCTCTTTTCTTCTCTCAAAAACATCTCCCTCCAGAGACATAGAGAATGCTGCTGTATGATAATAAGATACTCAGATACTGAGCTGATATATTTACCAGCCTGCAGTTGAATGCACTCAGGGGTGTCACAGGCATTCCTTCCTGCGCCGTGGAGCAACACTGCAGAGACGTGATGTTTTCATTCTGCTCTTGGCCGTGTTGCTTTTCCTGCCATTTATTGCTGTTTATACATCATCCAATAACATTGGCTTTGGCAAGACGTGTGTGTTCGTATAGCACCCTTTTCAAAAGTAACGTCGAGCATAAAGGATGAAAGGCAGATGGAGAGACATTGAGAGAAAACATTTAAGGGCTGAACTCTTCTGGGCATGAGTGGAGTGGCGCCATTGTAAGAGCCTTTTGATGATCTAATAACCATCAAGCACATGTCAAAGAAGAAAGGCTCAAGCTTCTTCAAACTTTTACTCT
>CM059272.1:17365762-17368262 GCA_030347295.1 Setipinna tenuifilis
CTAATTATAATCAGATGGCTTTGTGAATAGCTGAAACAACTATGTGGTATGACCTTTTACTCTCTGAAAACAAGATTTCTCAACTCCAGAAGTCTCCAGAAAAAAAAAACTGTTGAAGGCATTACAATCGGTGAAAGAAAGAATTAATTTCTGTAATGAGCTTGGAGAGCTCTTTTACAGGTCTGTGTGAACACTGTGGCATTCCAGGAAAAGCCCACCTCAATTGGAGCCCTTGTTGATTTAGGAACCATGTGGTAGACCGAGGATTACGGGGCTTCCTGTGCCTGTTTTCATGCACCCGTGCGAAAAATACTGATTTACTGATGATGAGGCTAAATTTAAAGACACGGGTGGCCCTGTTTGTGAATGATAAATTTATTAAGATCCCATCTCAACTGTAATGTTTGAAAGAGGAGGGGTATGATCCAACAGCCGCAGCGCTGCTTTTATGCCAGCAATCATAAAAGATGGAAAGGCTCAAGCAGCGATGCTGTTTGAACAAGGGTGATGGGAGAACATTTTCATGTGTTGCTTTCAGTGAGCATACAGCATAAATCCAAAATAGAATTCCTGGACGGATACACACACACACGGATACACACACACACATGCACACACACATACACACACAAACACACACATCAAACACATACCATGCAAAATGCCACTCATTGTTTGAAAACCTCTCAGCCATAAAGTGGCAGTGTGGGAGTCAGTCAGGGAAATGTAATTATACATTATTAACAAATCACAAGCATATGCACGCAGTAGCTTACAGTCACTCACCCATAAACACAGTACACACACACCTACACACATCCACCCACACACACACACACACACACACACACACACATACACACACACAGATACACACACACACACACGCACACACACACACATAAACAGATACACACACACGCAAACAGATACACACACACACAAACAGGTACACACACACACAAACAGATACACACACACACACACAAACAGATACACACATACTGAGGTACACAAACACAATGCCATCCAAGGACACAAAAGCACGTCCTCATTTGTCAGTCTTCATTAGTTGCTGCTCTGAGTGCTTCACGGGGGGAAAAACATGCTGTGATGAAAGCAGTCGTCCTCGCTTCCCTCCTCCTCCTCCTCCTCCCCTTTAGTTTTCTTCCCCTGCATGAGTATTCCGCCAACACCAAACCATCCCCAACACCTCCCCATCCCCATCCCCTCTCCTCCGCTCCTATCGGCTCCATCCCCAGCCCTCCCCACCTCCCCACTGCTCTCAGACCCAGCAGGGCAGCATGCCAAACGGCTGATCAATGCTCATCTACCTGGGAGAGACTGGAGGCCTTTCTTTTCCCTCACTGGCTTGCTCACTCTTACTCGTGTGCGCACACACACACACACACACACACACACACACACACACACACACACACACGTGTATTAGCACACATACACACACACATGAACACACACACACACACACACACACACACACACACACACACACATGTATTAGCACACATACACACACACATGAACACACACACACACACTCACGCACACAAACACACATACACATACACACACACACACACACACACACACACACACACACACACACGTGTATTAGCACACATACACACACACATGAGCGCACACACACATGAAATCCCCTTACCCCCCTCACCTGGCACTGCAAAGGAGCACTACTAATTGGGGTGGCGTTTGCACGGGAAGCGACTGGTGTACTAATGGGTGTTGGCTTGGCGTGAGGTAATGGGCTAATGGTATGCGTGCATGAGTGGGGAGACATCCATGTTGCTTCCCTGCCTTTCCACTCCGTCCCCACCTACCTACCTCATCCCTCGTCCACGATTCCCCGATTCCCCGTCCCCACAGATCCATGGTACAGTATATGGCGAAGGTGACCGGGATCGATGCAATCTCATTTCCTGTCATGTGCTGCACATCATACATACAGTATGCGTGGGACGAGGATAGAGTATCTATCCCACATCCTGTTCTGGTGGGCGAGGTCCTCCTAGTTGGGCTGTAATCATCTCCCACATCCTGTAAGACGTCTCTGAGTGGACCAGAGAATTGCGGGGAATTGCTGATAAACCAGGGAATGGCCCAAGTCTTGTGATTGAAGCGCATGGTCAGTCACCCTCTTTGAACTTGTCTTGAGTAACCAACATCAGGAAATGCCCTATTACAATGGTCATAGTATCCTCATACATCACATTAGCAAACGTAGACAGGCTTTACCAGGAATAATGCATATAATTAAAGAAAAATCCCTTACCCAAAACCCAAACTGCTGCTGCTGTGGTTGTGGTATACACAAGTGCTAAAATGCTGAGCAACAGTTACTTGCTGCAGAGGAATTACTTTTGACGAATGTTTTATTGTGAGCTTTAAAACATTTAGAGGCCTCTCCAGGCTTGCAAAAGGTAAATCGAAAAACATCAACATCCATTTGCGTCTCAAG
>CM059272.1:17385762-17403262 GCA_030347295.1 Setipinna tenuifilis
GAGAGCGTCGAGGTCCAGCGACCCAAGCCGGATATGGGCTGATGGCAGATGGGCTGCTGGTCGGCCATGTTGTTACAGCACAGTAGATCCCTGGCTTTGCTAAAAAGCACACACAGAAGGCGGTCAGACGCATCGCTGGCCTCGTCAGCACAGGAAAGAGGGTCGCAAACAAACGTCCCCTACTCCAACCCCAACCCCACTGCCCCACTCCCCACTCCCCACCCCCAGCCAACCCGTCCATGGATGGCTGGGATTAAGGACGTGAGTGATTTAAAGGCGGAGCTCTGATTAGAGGAGCTGAGCGTTTGTCATGATCTCATTATCACACGCGGGACGAGGACGGCACAGCCATCAGATTGACATGGCCGACAACAAGCTGAATGGGGATAAGGAGATTCAAGGTGATTTATGGATTGTTATGGGCACGTGTGTGTGTGTGTGTGTGTGTGTGTGTGTGTGTGTGTATGTGCTTTCTGAGATTGAGCGATGAAGAAGACAAAAGGTGCCTGTTATGTGAGTCATGTCGTGAATGATCTCCTAACGAGTGTCTTCATCCTTAACACCTTACTGACATTCTTTCGCAAAACCACACCGCATCCCCTGCTTCCATAATAATGACAAGAGTGCAGAGAGCTGCCCACAAATCACTCCCTTTGTTTGACATGCGTGACCTCTAAAGGCCAAGCAGTGTGGTTCTGCGCTCCATAAGCAAAAGACAACTATTTATCAGTGTGTGGCTACGCTACGCTTCAGGGCCCTGGACACTCTCACTCACTCCCACGTGAAGACAGAGCTCAGAAAAGTACTTAGTATCATTTAAAAAACCCTCCCGAAGTCACCGTCACGAATGGTGCCTCTCTCGGGTTAAACTCCCTTCTGGACTCAGACTTCATTTCCACATCACCAAACACTGAACTCCTTTTAAAAAAAAAAAAAAAAAAAAGGCCTCGTGAGAACAACCATGTCCTCACAGAAAGTCTGACAACCCTCCCCTGGCGTTCATTCTGCTGCAGAAGAGACGCTCATCAATGTTTCCAATCACATTTTAATGACCGTTAAAATGACAGAGTTCAGCGGCGCTGCTGCTCCCCAGCTCGACAGGCTGCTAATAATGTGCTCACGATGTGATGTGACGTTCGAACCGACCATGGGACTCCCCCCAGTTCCCCCTTGCTGCCTGCCGCGTCCTTATTGCACACTCGCTTCAGTTTTACAAAATGTTCCCAAAGAGGAGAGAAGGATGAGTGGAGGATGAGTGGAGGTGGAAGAGGGAGAATAAAAGGACATAATGTGGGAAGAACTGAAACATGCAGTGATGCAGCTCTAAAAAGTCCTGTGAAAGCCCCCCCAAGACAAAAAAGACATCTCAACTCATTGAGTTTAGTTAATCAAATTGGAGATGAACCCTAAATGTCACAACATGGCTGTATGTGTATGTACGTGTGTGTGTGTGTGTGTGTGTGTGTGTGTGAGTGAGCACACTGTGTGCCCTGTAGTCTGATGGTTGTAGATGGACATTAGATTGGCACATTGGCATTTCAGCGCTAGTGAACCATCATGGCGCCAGTGGATGCAACCCTCTGTCTGTGTCTGTCAGTCTTTATTCCATGCTCTCGTTTCCTCTCTTTCCTCCTCTCTCTTTCTGTCTGTCTTTGTGTGTGTGTGTATGTGTGTGTGTGTGTAAGTGCTTGTGTGTGTGTGTGTGTGTGTGTGTGTGTGGTGTGTATGCATTTGTGTATGCGTGACTGCACGTTTGGGTTTGTATGTGTGCAGTGTGTGCGCATTTGTGTATGCGTAAATGTGTGTGTGTGTGTGTGTGTGTGTGTGTGTCTTTGTAGAGGGAGGGCACCTTGTTTTGTTTTGAAACACAATTAAAACCCTCGTTAATCAGCTCATTGCTGTGACACAGACTCCATGGAGACGACATCATTATGATCTGATTATGAGCCTATTAAAGGGTCACTCACACACATAACGTAAAAACAAATAATACACGTCCGCACACACACACACACACACACAAAAGGTTTTTTTACTGCCAGAGAATTTTGAAGGCCAGCACGATTACACAACTGAACTCTCAATGAGTCACGACGCTAAGATGCTGATTCAAAACGAGAGCCATTGTTTCTGTGACTAACTGCTTTTTTAAGTAAGGTGTGCTAACACAATAAAGCTACTTTATTTCACAAACTGCAAATCCCCTTGTTATTAACGACAAGAACTAATCCATCTTCATAGCTTCAGTGCTCTATTGATCTGAAAATGTGGAGCTGGATCCTTTGTCGTTTGCAGGTAATCAAAGCCTCAATTTGGTTTTCGGTCATGTAAGACACGGGAGCTCATTCGATACTAATAGCTCAGCTACAGTGTCACTTTACGCTCGTTATCAGCCTCAATCAATGATACATCCTGTATGTGAGAGCACAACCTTCAGACCCTTCAGACCTTGGGCAGGGTAGGCTATGTGCTGATGCACACACTGGCCAATTGTACAAATATATAGAGACACATGCGGATGGACTCACACACATACTTCTCTCCTGCACACTCACACACACACACACACACATGCACAAACAGACACACACAGGCTTGGCACACACAAACAGGCTTTACTCATTCTCTCACTCACACACACACAGACAGACACACAGACACACTCACACACACATATATACACATACACACAGGCTTCGCACACACGAGCAGGCTTCACTCATTCTCTGTCACTTACACACACACACAAACACACACACACACACACACACACACACACACATACATACATACATACATACACACACACACACACACACACACACAACAGCTCAATCAGATTTATTCACATCAATGTCACATCTGCCCCCGTATTGTCTGACACGGATGACATCGTCTGCTCTAAAAAAAGAAAAAGGCAACAAGGAAGATGATTTCCAGAGGGAAAAGAAGAAGATATGGAGGAATGAAGACGTGGAGGACAGGAAAAAGGGCATTGTTCTGAGCAGTGACAGAAAATCTCTTTTTTTCCAGAATTTTTCTTTTACTTTGGATTTCCCCTTTATAAAAATGCATTATGATAAAGGAGAGATATCTGTGTCGAAATTGGTACTGGAGGCTGTTCTAAGATAGTTGCCTATGCGAAGACTAAATGTTCCGTCTGACAGCTAAACCTCAGTATATTTGTCTAAGGATTTTCAGATATGTAGTTGGCTGTGGAAGTCTGCGTTTTCAAAGGGGAAAGCTCCTAATCATACCTATGTATCCCGCCTCTTTGGTGTTGTTTATGAAAACCGGCCTTAAACACAGGCAATCAAGGCCAATTAAAGACTAGAGGCAATGTTTGCAGCAAACGCAAATGCACACGCACACACACACACACACACACACACACACACACACACACACACACACACACACACACACACTGGTTGGTAATAAAACCAAGTGATTTGCGGGAAGGTCTTGTTTTTAGGGCCCTTGATTGTGGCCCCGTTCTTGTTTCATGCGACTGATGACAGTGTGACTTTGCTTTCCCTTTTCCTTCCTTTGAGTAGATTTACATCCATTCCCACCATCATTAAATCATTAGTTCATGTTACGTGGCCTCATCAGCGAAAGGGGTAGGCATGGGAGAGCCAAACCTAAACGTGTGTAATGGAAGAGAGGCGGGCAAAGCGCTCAGAGCGCCATGCGTCGGTGTGTTTCGCCTTGTCTGATCTTTCTGAGGATATATATTGCAGCAGCATTTCATCATGCGTATTTATTTGAATGTTTTAATTATCCCTGATTTGATCATTTATCTCTGTCTGATGACGGGGCCCTTTGAAGTTGTGTTTTTTTTTTTACTTGTGAAGTAACGGCGCCATCTAGTGGTGCTGAGCGGTTAGGCTGCTGCCCCCCTGGAGCTGGGATCTGTTACTCATTTAGCTGTCGACAGCCATTTGCAAAAACCGTGTCTTAGATTAGCATCTACGTGATTGGGTAAAACAATTGGCCTATATCACATTGCAGACACTTATAAGAACAGACACACTCATCCTGTTCAGGTAGTGAGGACGGGGAGATATTTGTGTGTGTGTGTGTGTGTGTGTGTGTGTTGTACACTTACTACCTACTATCTCTTTCATCTGTTTTCATTCTTCTCTTTCTCTCTTTCTCCTTCCTCCCTCTCTGCACTCTCCATTCTTCTTTTTCATCTCTCTCTCTCTAATTTAATTTCAAATTCAAAAGTGATTTATTGGCATGACAAGTAGTTAGGCATTTGTATTGCCAAAGCAATTGTTACAAAGATGGATCATACAGATACAAGAAAAAGACATTACAACAGATCCAATTAAACAGGATATACACCCCTCTATCTCTCTCTCTCTCTCTCTCTCTCTCTCTCTCTATCTTTGTCTGTCGGTCTCTCTCTCCCTCCCTCTGTCTGTCTGTCTGTCTGTCTCTCTTTCTCTCTCTGTCTCTCTCTCGCTCTCTCTTTCTCTCTGTCTGTCTCTCTCTCTCTGTATCTTTGTCTGTCTGTCTCTCTCTCCCTCTCTCTGTCTGTCTGTCTCTCTTTCTCTCTCTCTCTCTCTCTCATGTATGTGTCTAATGGAAGATGTCTTTGTCACAGCTGGAGTGCAATGGTTCTGTGGCGACCACCTACTGAATAAAATATGTATGAGTTATCCACCGCTGTTTTGTGTTCACTTAAAAAGGCCAGCCCCTTTACTGTAGCACAAGCTTACACACACACACACACACACACACACACACACACACACACACACACACACACACACACACACACACACACACACACACACACACAATCATGTCATGCCTGATCTCTTACACACACATACAGCATCTCATTGTATTTAGAGGAACACATGTGCATGGGTTATAGCATAGTCTCACACACACACACACACACACACACACACACACACACACACACACACACACACACACACACACACACACACACACACACACAATTAGAGAGAGGGGGGAGAGGGAGAGCAAGAGAGACAGGGACAGAGAGCATTTTCATTTCATGTCAAACTTTTAATGAATATATTTTTGTTCGAATTCATCTTTGTTTTTCACTCAGATCTAGGCCACTATTCTTCTCTTTCTCATCATAATGAAGGTCAAACATAAATCATTTTTGGAGAATTTTGGGAATCATTGAAATATTTTGGTAGGCACCCTCATCAGGGTGTTTCACATATTCACAGATATTAAACGTCCGCTAAGAGCTATATCTGATGAATAATGCAAATTTCATAATTATCTCATTTTTCATCTCATGGCGCTGTTCAGGACAAATGTTATTGCAGCAGTAACAGTGCCGTTCCACAATCTCGCCACTAGATGGCACTCGAGTCTCATTATCTTTGAGTGAGTGTTGCTGAAATGGCAGGAGCTCGTTTGAAAGCTTTGACCTTGCCCTAAGCTTGATTAGACAACCCCGGGAAAGTCATGCAAACCCTGGAGAGCAGTTTGTAGGTATTAGCTGTAAGCAAACACTACTTTCATTTTCATTGATTAGTGAGCATTATGTTTTTGCAAGGTCTCATTAAATCCAGTTGGAACTCCAGTGGGAACTCTGAAATGGCCAGACTTGATAGTTTAGTTAAAAAGATTCACTAATGATTGTATCTTTCAATTATGAAATGGTAGAGGGCTCTTGTTTAAAGTCTCTCTCTCTCACACACACACACACACGCACGCACTCAGCAACATATATTCTGTGATTGATATCAAAGACCTGAAATTCGACACACATCAATATGGAAGGCTCAGGTAGTCAGATTCTTTTCAATTTTTCCCTCTTTAGCATTTCTGCTGATAACGAGTTTTGCGGAGAATGTGCTGCAAAGCAAAGGATGTGGACCGTGCCATCACTTCCTGATCATTGAGATAACACTGAAATAAAGTAGACGGAGGCTCCTCGTCTATAGATGAGGTTGCATCCCTCCTTTTTTCAGAGTGACATTTGAGCCAGCAGACTGTAGCCCCCCTGGTGGGTAAGCTAACCTGCAGCCTCATCTCTCTTTCTCTCTCTCACACACACACACTCTCTCTCTCTCTCTCGAACACACACACACACACTCTCTCTCTCTCTCTCGAACACACACACACACACGTCTCTCACAATCTCTCACTCTCACGAGATAAGCCTCCGAACTTGTGATCTGATGCGCATCGAGAGCACTGGAGCTGCACCCCCGTAATGGAAAATCAAATGCTGTGTATTTTTTTGTATTGTTCTCTCGAATCTCTCCTGTCGCCTGGCAAGACTTGTCTGATACCGAGGAGGATAGGGACATAAATCAATCATGAATTTCATACCCTGCCCAACACCCTTGTACACGTCTCCATTGTCTGTGCCTGTCGCCGCTCCTTCTGAAGACGCTGGCACCTGTTGCTCAAAGAATTTCGTCTTTACTTTAACCATTCCCACCAGCAGTATTTTTTTATTGTAACCATAACGGCCATCTACAGCAACTTTTCTTCTTGTTCTTGTTTTTGTTCTTGTTCTGGTTCTGGTTCTTGTCCTGGTGTTGGTTCTTGTTCTTGTTCTTGTTCTTGTTCTGGTTCTGGTTCTGGTTCTTGTTCTGGTTCTTGTTCTTGCTCTAGTTCTTGTTTTTGTTCTGGTCCTTGTTTTTATTTTTGTTCTGGTTCTGGTTTTGGTTCTGGTTCTGGTTCTTGTTCTGGTTCTGGTTCTTGTTCTTGTTCTTGTTCTGGTTCCTGTTCTCTTTGGTGGACTCTGCCGAATGGATCACAGTGCCACTTTGAAGGGCAAAAGCTTTAATTAGGGGATTGGACTCTCATTAAAAAATGAGTGGGACACCTAATGATCTCTATAACTACTGCAATGGAGCACTGTTCCATCAGCACACACGAAGATTGTTTTACTTTCTCTTTTTTAAACCAGGTCTCTTCACATGAGCACAGATGAGGTTCATGTTGAGGGCATACACTATATTCTCCCTCTTTTGCTCTGGAGAACCAAACTCATTACCTCCTATCAGCCTTTGGATTAAACTGCTGAATCTCACTGGGCCCTTCCAGAGCTGCCCACCCCCTACCGCCCCCCAACCCGTACACGTCAGACAATTAAATTAAATTAAGTTCTCAAAAGACAGTATGGGGATGGAGCTGAATGAATGATTGTCATTTTTTTATGATTATGACTATGATAGCTTGATATTACTAATGATGAGCAGGAATTGTATTCGGTCTTCCCACACGTTCAGAGGTTATTCAGGGTATTCAGTAATGCTGGAACAAGGAGGACCTGGATTAATGAACGGCTACACCAAGGGGTCAGTTGAACAGGGCTGCTCTGCAAACTGACAGAAGGAACTTGTGTCCACACATTTTACAAAATGATATTCATTCGAGCATGATGAGCGTCTATATCATAGAGTATACAATCAATGGTCTATACTACACTGTGGAAAGTGTTTTTGCACAATTGTGCCTTTGTTGTTCTCTTAACTAAGATGGATAGCTGTTATGCATAACAGTGAGTGCTGATCAGCTGCTGTCTTGGTTCAAAACACATTCTGTATAGCACTGGAAGATTTGTAGGATGAACTTAATGAAACAAGATGCTTCATCGGGAAAAATACATCTGACAAATTGATTGTGTTACTTCTGCTTGTCATGAAAGACAGCATGGTTCTTCAAAACTTCCGGTTAAGTTAATCAGTAAGCCTTTATGCATATTTTCTTTTTGAAAAGAGGAGTAGTGTTTATCTGCTGGTTAAATTGAATTGCTCACTTCTTGTAAGTGTATTATAATAAACTTTTTCTCTGCACTCTCTGTCTTTTGTTTGAATTACCTCCTCTGGAGAAGATATCAGTATTCAAGATGTGCTTGTTTATGAAAATAAATCTAACTAACAGAAATGTGCCGAAATACAATCAAATATTGAATTAAAATCACATACGAATGTAGCTGTCTAGTCTGGATACATCTGCATATTTATTGAACTATGAAAAAAGCCTATACTGAAAGCTTTAACATATTTATTAATGCATATAAATGAACTCTGTGCTATTTGAACTTTATAGTGAGATTTATTTCCCAGGCTCAATGCATTACATTATGAATATGAGGTATGGTTCAGATTAATAAGTACTTTTGCAAAAGTTTTGTATATTAGGGGAAAGGGGAATAAATCAAATAAGATAACACCGTAGTCTGGCCTGATATAATATCCTCCCCGTGAATCAGTAAGTAAGTATGTTCAATAAGTAACACAAAACATACTAATATCTAGATATCTACACAATCATGAAACCAAAGCTTGTGTTTTGTGTACAGTGTAAAGCAGCCCACACAGTCATGGGCCTTGTTTGGTTTTGAGTGCGTTTGTGAGTCTTGTTTGTATAATCAGCCTTGCCTGTCAACACTAGCACAAGCCTTAAGGAACCTTATCAAAAATTAGTTCTGCTGAGCCACCGTGCTTGAGTGTACTCCTCCGTTTGAATTCATCAGCATCTCTTTAAAAAAAAGGCCGTCTGCCACTGTCGTAAACATCCGGCCCAACCATATCAGAGCCTCTCCTCACCGCTTCTTTCCACATGTAGCGACTGCAAAATACACTGCAGCATGAGAGGACAGCTGCAAAGCATGACTCCAAGTTTGCTTAAGACCTCAAGGACATAGTGGTAAGTTTTAAAACTATGCTTTTTTTTAATACACGTGTGTATATGTATTTTTCGATAATTTGTTTGTTCATAGGTTAAGTATAATCAGCAGTGATTTTTTTTGCGTAGATGGAAGGCCTCGTGGTGCATGTCCGTGCATGAAGGTTACCAATGATTATGTGGCTATACCAGTGGTCAAAAGAGGTTTGTACTAAATAGCTACAGAATGTGTGCCCAAACCTTAGTCTGATGTAAAAACAACAGATTAGGCTGTTTTAGGCTATGGTCATTAATTATCGAAATGCTACTGGATGTTTCCTGGCCACAAAGAGGGGCATTGGTTGCAAGCTGAACCATATGGGCTGGGATGACAGGATGCCCAATGCCCTTGGAAGAAAAAAAAACAAAACATTGATTCCTGCTGACCTTCTTCAGAACTTCGACAGTAACATTTACTTAAAAAGAACTCCTTCTGGCTTGTATAACACTGACAAAAAAAACAAAGATAACACAGACAAAGAAAACAAAGAACAAAAAAGTCTTTCAAATAGTGTGACGTATTCTAGTGTGAAATGTTTTCAGATGGTTTTGGAAAGTCCTAGTTTACCCCAAAGAACTGTAATGACAGTGAAAACCCAATAACAAACCATAGTAGTGACATAGCATAGGCAATGACAATCTGTTTATGGAATAGACTGTGAGTTAAATGGATTTCAACAGTTCGTTGTGATTATTTTTTTAAACTCAGAGTTGACCTTGACATTGGTCACCTTAAACACTACATCAAACAGTGTATTCCGCAAGCCCCAGCTCGCTGAGGAAGGAGTGAATCTAAGCAGATCCAGCAGACATGCATGTAGCCTACAACTGATGTCCAGGGCTGGATCCCAGGGGGCCAGCCCCCCCCCCCCCCCAACTCACACACATCGTCATTCCCTTCCCCAGGGGCTTCATATACCAGGTAGCATAGTGTGTTAGTTAACCCCCCCTCTCACCCTTGGTAAGCAGCCCATGCAGCCCAAGCTTGTTCATATCAGTCTCAGATAGTAGACCAGACTGCAATAATGCAGGAGATGGAACTCACGACATTTATAAGAGATTGCCTGACATTTCACTCTGTGTATCTGCAAACGGAGTGAAAGAGTGTCTGCAAGCGAGTGACTCCGCTCGAGATAAAGTCTCAGACTCGAAAACAGTGCCCAGGAAAAAAGTTCCCCTTTGACTTTTAATGAACCAAGACGAGTTGTTAATGCACGAACATTCAAATCTACTCAAGTGTACTCCACAACAGTTAATGCAGGAAGGAAATTAGGCTGCACCCTCATTCCCACTCTGCCAAGTCATTAATTCACAGTGGTCCCTCCGCAACAAGTGACAAGCTACCTTAATAACTAGTTATCATGCAGGATCTCATTTGTCCTTAAAGCTAATGAGGACTCAATGAGTTTCCCAGCACAGTCAACACTGCAATTCAGGGCAACTCTAGTGTGTGTGTGTGTGTGTGTGTGTGTGTGTGTCTGTGTGTGTGCTGGGGAGAGTGTGAAGGGTTTGGGGGGAGAGATGATGACATCCTACTGAAGCCATTGCCACAGTGGGAGAGAGCATTGCGAGATCTACCTGTGGTCTTGTGGTCTGCTGCTCTGACAGGGAGGACATGTTATATTTATGCTGAGGCTTATCCGGAACCTGTAGTAAAGAATATGCATATTTATGATCGCAGCAGGATACCCAGGCCTCCATCCCATCTCACTATTTGTTTTTTGGCGGAACAGTTAAGTGTGTGTGTGTGTGTGTGTGTGTGTGTGTGTGTGTATGTGTGTGTATGACAGAGAGTGTGCATGTGTGTGTGCGTTTGTGTGTGTGTGTGTGTGTGTGTGTGTATGTGTGTGTGTGTGTGACAGAGAGTGTGCATGTGTGTGTGTGTGCGTTTGTGTGTGTGTGTGTGTCTGTTCTCCCAGACCTGAAGTCAAAATGTTGGGTTGAAAACATCAAAGCTAACCTTGAAAGAGAAAAACAAACAGCACTACAAAACAGCACAAAACACACAATCGATGCATATTCTCCCCCATGCAGGTAAACAAACAAAGCTTCATGACAAAGCACATTGGAGAGGAGCAACATGGCAGCGAGGGTAAAAAAAAAAAAAAAAAGACATCAGTCATCAACTCAAGCACACTGTTTCATGTCCAGCTGTGGAGGAGGAATCCGGGTAGTGCTGCTGCATGTAAATAACTCCATTAATTAAACATTCCCAAAATGAGGTTAACCTTTGACACACATGGAGATCCCCCCCTCCCCGCTCACCGCCGTCCTCTGCATGAATGGCATTAATAAATAAGTTTTTTCCTGTCGCGCACAAAGCTACTGTGACTGTGAGGCAAGAGTGTGTGTGCTGCCAAAACAAACAAAAAAAAAAACGTTTTTTTTTTTTTTGTTCTGACTTGAACAAAAGACTTCTATGTTGAAGCTGAGGCATTTTCCCAAAAGGGCACATGCATATACAATATCAACAAAGCAGGTACAAAAACCAATATAAACTCTTAACAGCACAACAAATAAAAACACGAGTCAGACAGTGGGGGAAATTGAAAGGTCTCTCAGTGTGTGTGGTGTGTGTGTGAGAAAGAAAGTGTGTGTGTGTGAGAGAGAGACAAGGAGAGAGAGAATGCACACTGAATGAGACGAGTGAATGTGAATGGAAATACCATTTGTTCTCCAAGGACCAAGTCGGCGACTCTGCATGAGATAAATGGATCTGGAGAGCTTTTATTCTATGTGTTTTGACAAAACAGACTACCTCACAATGTGTATCTGCTTGTTTGCCTGACAAAGGCTCAATTACACAGTAAGCTGTTGTGAAATGAAACAGCGTGAGATACGCACCTGTGATGACGTGGGCAATATGGATGAACTAAGGCAGCTAAACGAGGGACTGTTAACTGTGTCGGTCGGCTGTCAGTGGTTCCATGAGTCGTCATACAGCGCCGCCACTGATAAAGACAGACAGGCAGTCCCGGAGGGAGCCAGAGACATTTATGGGGGAAGTCAGTGCATCTGAAAAGACAAGAAGTGACTTGCTCTGCATCGCCTGAAATGTCAGGAACACTGATCAATAGACACACATTTGGGGACAGGAGGACGATAGTGACAAACCCTCAGATGACACCACATGACCTCCATGGAAACATACATTAAGTAAAGCCCACCGTCCCTTTATGTCCACAAATGTAAAAGTCCACACACAAGGAATTGGCCTTCCTTTGCCATATTATCACTTTAACGCTACATGCTAAATTTCATACATCACTTTTGATTGGCTACACAGTTCAGTGAATTCAGCCCAGTGAGGAAATGATGATAAATATGGTTGACGTGGAAGTGTTAGGTAAGGGATAACAGCTGCCGAGGCGTGCATTCGAGGAAATTAATCAACGCTGGCAGAGCTGAATAGTTTCCCGATGCGAAAAGCCAGGTTGATTAATTCTGTTGAATGCACACCTCCAAGGCTGTTATCCCTTACCTACACCTGTACAAGATCGAGTCTTTAGCAGGCACAAGTGTTCATTTCGCTTGCTGCAACAGCTTTTGGAAATTGAACTGGGAATTGAATTCAGCCCGTTCCTAAATGTACAGGCAGCCTTCCAGTGAGTGAGCATTAGCACACCTTATCGAGGAGAGGAAGCCCTCCTGATGTCCAGACACTGCAGAGGGCTCCCTAATGCCCCCTCCACTAAAACACTCTCTGGGAGGTGCAAAGGCCCTCTAGACACAAGTGCATTAATGGGCCACACTGTGTGTGTGTGTGTGTGTGTGTGTGTGTATCCACCTCTCTCTCTCTAGCTCTGTATGTATAGTATGTCACAAAAAGCCAGTACACCCCTCACATTTTTGTACATTTTTTTACTATATCTTTCCATGTGAGAAGTCTGAAGATATAACACTTTGATACAATGTAAAGTACTGTAGGTGTAAGCTGTACACTGTCGACTTTACATTGTAAAAGTGTTATCTTTAGACTTCTCCCATGGAAAGATATAATAAAAAAGCACAAAAATGTTAAGGGTGTACTCACTTTTGTGACATACTGTATGTGTGTGTGTGCGTCTGTGTGTGTGTTAGGGTCAGGGGGATGAGTAAGCAATGAGTATAGATCACAGTCAACAGTAACAGGTTTTGTCATGTATATTACATGATGCACACTAAACAAGGTGGGTGGAGAGAGTATGGGAAATGATTGACAGCTGTCAGAAGCTTCCCCATTCTTACGTTCCTGGAGATTCCCACCTGCCTCTGTCTATCTGTCTGCAATGCCACCTGCTTGAGCTCATCCAAGCTGAACGTGCTTTAATTATTACTGTTCAATCATGCATTCTAATGGGCAAACTGTACTTATTACAACCAGCTCCTTTCTTTTTATTTCTATGTTTCTGAACAGCAAGTTGTAGGCACTAAGTCGTAGACTTCTTTTGTAGGTTGAAGTCATTTCAAGTTTCTCTCAAAATACAAAGAGCAGTTTAGTTGCCAACAACTTAGCACTCATGACTACGATGACCTGGATGGATGAGCACCTTCACAAACACGCTCTTACTGCGAAGAGTATATGAAACAGTTATAGTTAGACAAAGCTTTTCGACTTTCAAAAATATGTTGTACACGTCACACAGACCAGGACTACACAAAGAATATTGTTTATTAAGCATAAACACACGAAACAGTCCGTTTTTAAAAATCATTGCAAAAAAAAAACAAAAAAACATTTTATTAAACACAGAGCTACATCATTTTCTGTTTTAACAATAGAAAATCCATTTTATACATGTGTATGGAAAAGTACATGGCAAAAAGAATAAAAGAATGCTCTGTATTAACTGCACATACTGTTCTACACAAGTTGCTGACTCTCATCTTCCATTGTGCTCCTCAGCCACATCGTTTAACCCGACAGCCCTTTTTTTTTTAGAAAGGGAAACTAGGACACATGTATGTACATACACACACATACGCACACACATGCGCGCGCGCTCACACACACACACACACACACACACACACACACACACACACACACACACACACACTCTACTTAAACTGGTTATCAATCAGAGTGCCCTTCATTTTGGCCTTCTTTGCTTCCAGCTCAGCCTGTGGGAAAGAAAGAAATAAAATAGCGTCAGTGCACTCAAACTGAACTTAAGGAGTTCTACAGACTTTCACAAACAGCTCTGGTGAGAAGGAAGGTGGGGGTGGGGGGGCAGGGGCGTGGGTGGGTGGGTAGACAGAGGGGCACAATAAGGGAGAAAACAAAAACGAAAAGTGAATCTCCCCAGCCCAACAAGAAAATGCCACATAAAATCAATATCCTGCGCTGCAGTTGCTTTCGATAAAGCTGCAAAAGCACACCAGGTTCTGAAGACCAACTGTGAGATGTGGGGGTGGAAGAAAAACAAAACAAAACAAAACAAAACACTTGCAGGTGAAAATTCGACAGACTGTACCTCCCATCTTGAAACAACCTTTTGTTCATCACTTAATTACTTGGGGAAGGCCCATGTCTCTATGTTAATAAGAACTGCTGCGCCACTGTGTTCATCAGGGAGACACTATGTACCTCTAATATCAAACCGTTATCTGTGTCCCTACTGCCCTTTTATTCACCAAGGGAATTTCCACTGTTATTTGTAACCCTTGTATATAATTAACTCCAACCCAGCAACCCAGACTATGGTGAAGGCGGTGCAGTGGCTACAGAGAATTTCTCCTGATGCGCTGGTCCTTGTTATGGGCCATTTTATCCATTGCAAACCAGGTAAGTCCCTGTGTAACATTTACCACTATGTCACGTGTCCCACTGCCCATGGAAAATGTCTGGACCTCTGCTACGGTTCTCTGAAGGGAGCTTACAAATCCTTGCGTAGAGCTTGGCTCACTTGGCTCATCGGATCACAATGACATGTATTCATTGCCGTCCTACAAACTGGTCCTGAAGGAACACAAGCCAATGAAACGTTTGGTTCCAGTTTGGTCAGAGGACTCAACAGAAAGACTACAGGACTGCCACAGCTGTACGGACTGGGCCATGTTCAACGAGATCTGTACTGACCTGGATGACCTCACAGAGACTCTGCCAGCATACATCACCTTCTGTGAGGACTTGGCCATTACACTTAAACAGGTTTCCTCTTTCCCAAACCAATAAACCATGGATTTCAAAATCAGTTAAAAACATTAACCGGCACAATATTTGTTTTCATCAGAAGGACACTACTAACTACAGAGAGCTACAGAAACTTAAGCTAAGAAAGTTAAGAAGGAACTTAAGCTTGGCAGGTGTAGCTACAAAGACAGAGCAGAGAACCTGCTTTGTGTCGGTCACTCCCGCCCTGCATGGGAGGGGGTGAAATTCATGATGAGTATGCAATCCAGGAAATCCAGTTTAATATCCTTTGGCAATATGCCTGACTATATACTGTCAAATGAACTGAATACTTTCTATAATCATTTTAATATCTACAACTTTGCTGTAGAGCAGTCCCACTTTAACTTTAACTTTCATGGAGACTTTTCTGGGATGTGAGGAAGAGGAGAAGTCTGGGTCCTGATAGTATTGGTGGCCGCATACTGAAGAACTGCAGTTGTCTGATATTTTCTGTTATATTTTTAGGTACTCCCTCCACCTCAATAAGGTCCCTTGCTTACTCAGTGTCCCTTTCCACCTCTGTCAGCTTATGTCCTCCTTTTTGTAAGTCGCTTTGGATAAAAGCGTCTGCCAAATGCAATGTAATGTAATAATGTAATGTCCCTCGCTTATGGAAAGACACTATTATTGTCCCTGTCCCCAAAAATTGAGCTCAAAAACAGCCGAATGACTAATAGCTCTTACATCTCTTGTTATGAAGTCCTTTGAGAAGAAAAACGCAGAAAAAAAGCACTATTATCCACTGATAAAACCAGCTTAGACCCGCCGCAATTCACCTACAGGCCCTGCAGAGGTGTGAATGATAGCTTATGCACTTTACCGACCTTGGTGTTATCACACCTAGAGGCAGCTAATACCTTTGCATGCCTTGTCTTTATTGATTTTCCTCTGCTTTCAACTGTATCCAGCCACACATTTTAGCTGATAGGTTAAAAACCAAACATAACATTGATTCTGGCCTGATGTGTTGGTTGATATACTCCTAACTGCCAGATCCCAACGAGTCAGGGCCAATGATGTTTTATCTGATGCTCTGCTCTCCTCCACCGGCTCTCCACAGAGTTGTGTTCTCTTACCAGTTTAATCTAGTCTTCTACACCAATGTGCGTCAAATCCAGCACTTAGGACAGCATATTTTAAAGTTTGCTGACGATTCTGTTATTGTGTCTCTTTTAAAGTCAGATGCTAAAACGTGCTCCAGATGCATTGGATTTTATTAGCTGGTATAAGTAATCTTTTTAGACATAACCATCAGAAAAACTAAAAAAAACAAAAAAGATTATTGATTTTAGAAAAAACAAAAATGTCATCTCGCATGGGTTCATTGATGATCAGGCAGTTGTAGTTGTGGGGGAATACAAATTCCTCGGAACTACTATTGATAACAGACTCTCTTTTGATAAACATGAGGGCACTACATACAAGAAAGCTCACCAACGTCTGCATTTATATTGTAAATTGTCAAATTTTTACATACACAGCAGCTGAGAATATTTAACTGTTGTTTTATTGAATCTGCTCTTACTTTTCTTACATTTGCTGGCATGGGCTACAGACACAGAAAAACAAGAACCACATCCACAACATCATCAGTCTCTGCAGTAAAACTGCCAGCGCTACCCTGAACAACATCTCCACTCTCCACAAAACCAGGTCCCTCAGAAAAGCTCAGGCAATTATACTTGAGCCCAATCAACCCTTGTTTTGAGAGTTCCCTCTTTCACCATCAGGATGCGTATTTATTTTAAAAAGCTGTAGCACAAACAGATTCAACAACTCGTTTTACCTGCTGTAACCGTCCTTTTATACACTTCTTGTTACGTGTTTTTAAGTGCCCATCAGTATTTATGTTTCGATGTTCTTCTGTGTGTCTAAGCTGTGATTGCAATTTTGTATTTATTGTTGGTGCGCGTATTCATCTGCTGGCTGCATAACAAATTGCCCCCTGGGGACATTAAGGACACCTTGACCTTCTTGTATGTCTGCCCTACAACCAGCCTCACCTCAATGGACATGAGACTGCCATCAAAGTTTGGGCCTGTTTGATTTCATGGTATTAACTACTAAATATGAAGGCACTGGCCAGAGACGCTTGGCTGATTGCTGCTGTTTTTTGGTGTCTTTCATGTGATTATTTAGGACAGTATTTAAGACAGTACTGGTCCTAAGCTAGTTAGTTATTCATGGGATCCAGTTCCTCAGCACCCTGTAGCCCTGTACTCTCACTTTCTACTTGCAATAATAAAGTAGTTTTCATGAGCACCAACTTTGAGTGTCGTTTTATACTGGCTTAACTTTGTTAAACCAGAAACAACCCTGGTCCACCCATCAAAATCTGGGCATAAACTGGATTTGAAAGAGGCTCTATCATCATTAGGTAAAATCATTAGTTTTTCTGTTCATGCCGAACCCTAGCGCTGCATTAGCTTCAATCTGTATAAAAGCTGATCTGTTCAAACTTTTACACATCCTTCATTAACCTTCGGACAGAATACAGCAGGGCTGGCTGTCAAACTCATTTCACAACCTCATGCATAACCCAGAATCTTTCATCAGCCGCTCTGTAGCACTCAACTGAATTTGCTAAACTAGCTGAAGATATAATTGTGTTTAGCAGCGCTACAAGTATGTCTCGTAGGAAGAAGGGCAGCA
>CM059272.1:17405762-17453262 GCA_030347295.1 Setipinna tenuifilis
TGAGTGTGAGTGTGAGTGTGAGTGTGAGTGTGAGTGTGTGTGTGAGTGTGAGTGAGTGTGTGTGTGTGTGAGTGTACTGACCGCCTCAATCTCCTCCTCCTCTTCATCAATGGTGGACACTGTCACAGAGCTGAACTTGCCCATGTCCTTGGTGCGTTTGGTCATCATAACCTGGTGGGCAGAGACATGAGAACCATGGGACAACTCAAAGCTCGATATTTACGCTCATATATTTGTTTTTTCATGGAACCACACTGTTGCCAACCATGTGGGCCTGAACAGAAGCAGGAGCTGCAAAAGTCCATAAATGGTCAAAAATTGAAAGATGGAATTTTACGTTATATAGGAATATATTATTCATAAACTACTCAAAAATTGTCATTCTCAACAATGTCAAGACATTTACACTTGATCAAAACAAGTGTTATTATCATTACTTTTACTGTTATTGAATATTATTATTATTATTATTATTGTTATCCTTGTTGTTGCATTATCGTCCTTACGTCAGACCACAGCACAGAGCAATGTTCCCACTGGCAAAATGTCCCTTACCCTGACTTTCTTAGGAGCCTCCTGCTTCTGGCTGTAGACACTGGTGTTCCCAAAGCCCTGGCCAAACTTCACCACTGCGCCGTCCACTATGAATGTTGCTGGGGTGTTCTTGAGCAGGTGCTGGTAGAAGAGCAGCAGCCCACACCTGTGGGGTATTCCACAAAGAGGGTTTAGTCACTCACCTGGGCATGTTAACACTAAGCATGTGGCAAACCGGCTATGAGGAGAACCCTGTGGCTTTGTTTGGCCAGGGGAGAGATAAACCACAAGACACTTCTGCTAGAAGGTTTTTCCACTGACTTTGTGTTGACTTATCTAGATTAGTCACTGCAGAAACCCACCTACTTCGAACACCCCCTGGCCAAACCTAAATATTCTGAGAAAACCGCAAGCTCAGGATTCAAAACATCACACAGCAGCCATGACTGCTGAGGGCTAGAGCAGTGAGGGGAAAAGCAATGCCAAAACCGCTGCAGCCATACGCTAATCTTCATGGACACAATTCTTTACTCAACTTTCGCAGACTCTGTAACTACTTTATTATCGCTGTACTTTAGAGCCAACACGCTTTTTGTCCATTTGAAAACTATCTGAATTGAAAGCTATGGGCCAGACTTCTCTTCTCAGTAAAAGAGAATGTGGTAACAGTTTACTTGACAGGCGAGTTCATAACACATTCATAGCAGCTTTCATAAACTGCACATAAAGCATTCATGACTGTTTAATAAGACATGACTCAACATTCATACCAAACCTTTCATGAATGTGGAAGACAATAACAACTTGTCAAAATAAAAGTACAACAATTGCAAAGCAGCATTGCGGTTTTTGTTCCAAACCTCTTACCTGATCATGTCACATCTGAGTCAATGGGCTAGTCCAGTGCCAAAAAGACAGAACATGGTCAAGCAAACAATTTGTTTATTGTAAAAATGTATTTGGTGTATAATGTAACCTCTGCAGATGATTTCTCACTTTGCAGATGATTTCTGCTACTGGGAATTGCCAACCATGTCATGATGAGGTAAGAGGTTTGGAACAAAAACGGCAAAATAAATTTAAAAATGCAAAATAAACACATCCAAACATACAGCTGCAACTTGAGACTGCAATAGGCTAAGGGTCTCACATACATATTTTAAAGTCACATCTATCTGGTAACCCTGTCGGAATTCAAAGAAACAGCTTAAGGAAACTTTTGGAAAGATTGATTCAAAAGTTAGAACAAAGCCGATTAGGAACACTGAGAATTACTTGTAAAGTTTTAACACTCACTTTCCACACTTCTTTCTGTACTGTCTCTCGATGCCGTCTGGCCTGAAAAGGACAAAAAAAGAGATGAGTTTTTTTTCCACAAAGAACAACAAGAATGAAGATGCAGTTTTGTCATATCTTCACTGTTAAGTTCTGATGACACACCTTTTCAGGTACATGCACTCATCCTCTTCCACGTTGCAGAACTTGTGGGCGTGTTTGGCAGCGTCTATGACTCTGGCTTTGTCCCTCGGCCTCATGGGTAACTTTTCAAGTTGGCAGTCTAGAGAAGCAGTGATATTGCATACAGATAAACACCGATTGCTTAGGTTGCATGTAAAAGAACAGGGCCCAGAATGATCACATCATACATATAATGAACTAACTTTACTTAAAAAAGTATGAATTAACTAAATTAACCTACACTTGAGAATTTACATGCTTTTGGTTTGTTCCATCAGTTCATGCAATATATTAAGCTTGTATGAGTGGACAAAAAAAAAAAAAACTAGGCTACCCTAAATAACTTAATGCACTCAGGTAGGAGGTGCATTAGGTGCTTAGCTAGACTAGCCTCTTTCATACACACTTAACAAGCTGACACGCTGTGTGAGGTCGTATCAATGTCAGTGCTGAGGACTGTTGGGAAAGCCTCTGAAATCACATCCAATTCATGCTCTTTAGTCATCAACATTAGAGTGTTTTCCCCACACGTACTTAGCTTGTTTGCCTTTTCAAATTGATGCACAATCACTTAGAATCAGTATATTTTGACAAATAAATAATTTAATTGTGCCCTAGTTGAATTTAAGTGGTTTTAAACGAACATGAATAGATCCTATGCGTGGTTTGGAATAAAATGAACACAAACCTATACACTATACCACCCAACAGTTGTGTTAGGCCTGTGAGTTACATGATATAAAAGAATTCTTATACCACCCACAATGTAATCGTTACAAAAATTAAAAAGAGAAGTGTTATTTTTGTTGATTAAACGGAATATATGAAACTTGGGTTTAAAACAATGGACCAAATTAGTTTCTCCCTGGAAACTGGAATCACAAAGATACTGATTATGCTTGAAGTGGCAGTGAATTTGGAATTCCTGTTTTGCATAATTAGACCAGAACCGCCTGGCAGCAGGTTGATTAGAGGAGAGACAGGCCTACTTCTGTTTCCCTCCCTGAGCTCGCTCGGAGAAGGAACATGCGATTGATGACCTGTGCATAGAATTCATAATTAAATAATTGACATTAATAATTTATAATGAATTCATAATTAATAATAACCATCATCTAGCATATTAAAGTACTCAAAGGTATAAATTACCATCAAGGTATAAATTACCCTCACAATAAGTGTGGTGGGGTGCCAGTAGGAGTTATGACATGCGGGGGGGTGTAGAGACAGCAAATGTCCACCATGTGATGGAAAGCAGTGAAGGGAACAGAATGTATCTGCCAGGTAGTCTGGAGCCTCCGAGAAGGTCAATTAGGCACACTAACGGCCCCTGCCGACTGCCTTCACCCTGCCAGACAGGCAAAAAGCCGGCCTGGACATGAAAAATGGGCAGATACGGAACATCTAGTCCAAGCCAGCCACTGCACATTCTTTCAAAAGGTTGCTTTTAGTCAGCCAGGTCATGTGCCTCAGCTCACCAAGAGAAGCTGGCTCTTTCAGCTGCTGGAACACATCTGTCAGTATTCCAATGCTACTGTGATGCCCATGTAAAATAACCTGATGGCATGGTCCTTGTCTGGTCAAAATTGATTAGGTCAGGGACAGCACTCACACTGAACTGGAAAGAGCCTGCACTCACTTGATCACACTTAGAAGCAGTTGAGCGCACATTCAGTCATGATCCTTGTCTGACGCATCATGTAATTAGTCACACAGTCTGGCACACACGTCATTAACACAATATTCAGTTGCAGTTGCAGCACAGAAGGGACTGGTTGTGGAGTGGGGGGGCATCATCCTATCAGTCTATTTTGTATTAAGTATTAAAAAAAGTTTTTTTTTTTTTTACAAAGTCTCAGACTAGCAGCTCCCATCATCAAAGCTGTCTTCTGCGACTGACATCACTTCTGGAGTCAGTCCTACCTTCCCCTTTCTGTTTGGTAAACATACAGACAGAATCACTGCCAGGTTGAGGAATTCAACTCCCTAAATTAAAAGCCTTCTGGCTTTGCCATCGGCCTTTTCTATTAAGAGGTTCATAGTTTACTCTGATTTAATTTTCCCTGTTTTGTAACTATGTGCATGTTCAAAATATCTCACCCTGGAGGTAACTGTGTTTTACCATTTTTCCACTGACAGCATTAATGAAATGCAAATCCTGGGAGCTCATTTATGCAAAAATAGCTTAATGGCACAATTGTAGGAATCATGAAAAATCAGGTTGAAAATAATTTGCGCTACACTAATCTTCTGCCATCATAAATCTAAAGTGATTTTATTTGGATGATAACAACTTTTAATAGATTTCAATTTAAATTTTTAAATTTAAAGATTTTCTATACATAAGAAGCCAAACTAATCTATCTGTAAAAAGTATAAAGTAAAACAATGTGCCTGCCATTTTGTAGGAAGATTGAGTACCTTGTATCCATCTTAACAACAGTTGTAGTCACAGTTTTGGTTTGTTAGGGTGCAATCAACTAGATGAAGAAGAATGCAAAACGCAGGCTTCCACAGCTGAGGTCCTGATTTTCTCTACAACTCAGAAACTCCATGGAAGCACTTGGCAGCCAATGAATTGACTTGACTTTTTATGTCTTCCTTTGGTCAAAATACATTATTTGCCAACCCACAGGCTGTTAATTTTATAATATACACCATTCATTAATATCCATGTAAGGTTGAACAAAGTACGCGATTTTGTTTCTTAAAGTGGCATGAACTGGCCAGCATTAAACTGGCATGAATAGGCCCGTTCTCAACTCAGGATTATTTAAGTATATATAGCGAGGGACGTGACTTCAACAGCTCGATAAAGAGAGAGAGAAAAGAACACAATCCCATTATAGAGAGGGGTAGTCAAGGCTCTAAGAGCTTTTCCGTGTACGGTATGTACTGGACTGTATGGTGATGCGTCGAACGCGAGATGCATGTTGGCAAACTCGCCTCGTTAAGCATGATCTGTATAGACCTCAAATTGAATAATCCAACAAAACCCTAAACTGGCAGGCGATGCGGAAACAATGAAAAAGGGTGGGCATAACTAATTTTAGTCGATCTACAGTCTAATTTAGTATTAACAAGAAAGGTCTACCTTCTCCAAGTACGGAACCAGTTACATTCGTTGTACTGAGCCGACCAAACAGCTACGTTACTAAACTGGTGAATATAATCACTAATGTGTGTGCTCCATAGACTGTAGGTGTGCTCCCGAATACAAATGTCTTACCGAGGACTTGCTTTGAAAACATGAAAAACATGTGCGATTTTCTACTAGTCTAAATACCGATATACTCACCCAATACAAGCACCATTTGACCGCATAAACAGTAGTAAACATGAAGGGGTTTTTCTCCATCATCATATTCTTCGCGGTCCCTCGTATCGGAGCAGACAACGCTCCTCGAAACAACTTTGGGCATGGTCTACTAAATTTCGTCGCGTAATTACATACAAGTATTATTTCTTAATGTTTTCAAAACTTTGAATATACGCTCAAAAATTAGAACCGTGCTAAGCGTTGCAAAATCGTGATGTCGCTCAATGATTACGTTTTCGGCCAGTCCAAATGACGTCACCTTACTACCCAACGTGTACGCCAGGGGGCGATGTTGTGATGAAAATGCATAGATATAATAACAGTATTCTTGGAGACCAGTGGAAAAATCTCCAGGTTGCCTGAGCGCACTTTAATTTCCCACCAACCTGACGCAGAGTTGCTTTCCCTTACGTGTCTATTAAGCCCGAATGGGTGTCAGATAATTGGCAGCAAGAAAAAGTCCGGAAATAATGCCAGGGAGCCCTGCAATTTGTAGCTAGGTCAACTGACATTTCACAAAGTAGCCTATCAAACGAGGAAAGTGCGTGGAATGGAAAGTGAGGTATAGTCTGCGTAGAGGCTACAGGCTTGTTAAATATACAGCATTATAACAAAAAGCCTAAAACAAGAACATGAAAAAAAAAAGGTAGCTTATTGTCATCAAACGTACAATATGATTTCATCATGACCTCATTCAGCTTCTCTATGTTGGGCTTTATATTACTCTATAGATTATCTTTTACAACGCATCACATTGCGAAACACGTCTCAACGACCAGTTACTCGCATACAACTTAAGTTTTTGCATTGATTAGTGCTGAAATTCACTGTAAGCTCACAGTCAGGGGATTATTAGCCTATAGGATTCTTGAGCAGCTGAAATATTAAATAGCTCTGAAGACTGTACAGTGGCTTATATGTTGAGTTAATGTATAGCCCTTTCATCTTTAAAGGATTATATTATATCTAAAAGGCTTTTATTTATGCAAACAATTTATGCCATAGGCATATTTGTATTTACACAGCTCAAAAGCCTTCAATCAGTGTAGCATAGTCTTTGAAATATTCCAAGAAAGGCATGAAAGAGAAAGTGAAGCATTTGCAGTATAATAATCCTTTCCTCTGCACAAGATGAAGTTCACTACATGTGAGAGAGAGAGAGAGAGAGAGTTGATGTGTGTGTGTGTGTGTGAGAGAGAGAGAGAGAGAGAGAGAGAGAGAGAGAGAGAGAGAGAGTACAACCCTCAGCAACTGGATGTCTTAAATAATGGAGTGAGGTGATGTAGGTCTATCTATGAGTGTGAGGAGAAGTGTATGTGTGTTTCAGAGGCGGAGAGCTCAGGAGATTATTCATTTGTATACAGTACAGTCAGCTGACTTGAGGAAATCCAGGACGTGGTGCATCTGTACACACAGCAGTTTTAGGTTAATGAGCACATCCTATGCATACTTGGGAGAGTAGAATGAGAACCTGTACCAACAGCACCATATAGTCTACCAGAGCCAGCCTGTCCTCTGATGATGCGTCTGTGTTTGATGTGCCTTAGAGAGTCTCCACCACATGAGCGCAAGTGCGTCTGTGTGTGTGCGTGTGTGTGTGCGTCTGTGTGTGTGTGCATGTGTGCAGGGCTGTGTGCGCCTGTGTCCGTCTGACAGTGGAAAGCTGGTAGGTTGTGAAGGTGCAGCTCCTCGTCACTCTGAGTAGGACTTATCCGACGGGGAAGCGCACACTTTCTCACACACTCCCAGCTCACGGCTCACACTATGCTTCAGCCCCTCTTACTTTTCTCCTTATCGCTCTGTGCTCTCAAAGGTAAGCTTTTTCTCCTCTCTTTTTTTCTTCCTTAGGTGTTTCTGCTCTTGTTTTCCAGTGTTTCTCTCTTTCTTTATCGCTTTCTCTCTCTCTGTCTGTATTAATCAAGACTGTCTTGATTAATACAAACAGGGAGAAAAAGATTGATAAATCTCTCGCACGCACGCACGCACGCATGCTCTCCCCCCCCCCCCCCCCCCCCTCTCTCCCTCTCTCTCTCACACACACACACACATACACACACACACACACACACTTTCTCTCTCACACTCTTTTCCTCTCTGGCTGGTCTGGCTGTGACATGGGCATCTGTGTGTAATGTGGCTGCTTCTCTGCTGGGACTGTGCTGGTTTTGAGTGTGTGAATGGGGGCAGCCTAATGAGGAAGGGAGAGCGCAGGCTGGTGTATAGATGCTGGAGTCCTTGGCTGTTAAAGACCCTTTGGAGAGTTGCAAAGGAGTGTCAGAGCGAGTGTTATCATGAGACATTGTTCCACACTGAGATCCAACGTAACTATAATGATGGCTGTAAGTCATATTTGATCGGGGCTGAACTCCTAAAGAAAAAAAAATGAAGATATGTTTTTTTTTTTTTTTAAGAGTGGACATTGTGTCAAGAGGCAGCAGTTTATAGATGAAACTGGATACATAACTGGGAGCATTCCATCTGATGGACTTTTGCATAATTAATGTCCAAAAGCACTAGAGCCATAGAAACTACTCTTGCTTGCCTGTTACAGTGTGTTGGTTTAGAAAATATTTCTCTGTCCAGAAGTTGCCATTTGTTTTCCAAATTCATTTATCAAATCTTTCCATGTCTATATTGCATTGATGTAGAACAAAGCACAAGGCTTCCAAAAAAAATAATGTGTCAAAGAATTTGTCAACCCTCAGTGAATCTCTGTTCGTCACTATTACATAAATGGTTCTCTGCATAGGGTTTTAATAAATACTACACTCTGTGTCTGTGAGAATTCAGGAGCGGTGGCAGGTTAGGGTGCAATTCATGAGTGCAGCCTATATGGGTGTAGTGCAAATTGGTGTATTAACCTGTTTGTGATTACGTTTTGTCTGATGTCGCCTTTGTATGTATGTATGTGTGTGTGTGTGTGTGTGTGTGTGTGTGTGTGTGTGTGTGTGTGTGTGTGTGTGTGTGTGTGTGTGTATGTATGTGTGTGTGTGTGTATGTATGTATGTATGTATGTATGTATGTGTGTATGTATGTATGTATGTATGTATGTATGTATGTATGTATGTATGTATGTATGTATGTATGTATGTATGCGAAACTTGTATTCCCAGTTACACAAATGGTTTCTCAGCCTAAATTTTAGTGAATGAGTCAGTGTTTGAATGAATTATGTAACAAGCTGCTATAGAAAGAGTGACAGTTCACTTCTTTTTGAAAGAACTACAGAAAGCAGAGAAAAAATAATGAATAAAATCTTTTTTTTGTCAATGATCCAAAAAACAGAATTTGTTCCCATTTTTTTATTTGGGAACACATTGTAGTAAATCCCTCATGTACAAGCATTCACCCTGTTAGCCTAAGCCTCATTAAGGGTGTGTTAAGGAACTGTCGTGAGTAAATGCAGCACAATGCTATAACAAGGTCATTACATGCGAGGCACATCTCTGCTTGTGAGCCTGTGCCTGTCTCCCTCACCCACCTGTTTGTGCCTGTCTTTGTATTTGTTATTTAGTGTGATTTACAGTCACCTACACGTTGTCCTTGTAAGGTACGTTAATGGCCAGTAAGTGCGGTGTGTACCTATACAGACCATTATGTTATCGTCTGCCTATGTACGTGCGTGTGGGTGAGATACACCAATGACAGATAAGTGTACCTTTTACAGCCCATTGATTTCGATCCCTGATTCTCTCTTCTGAGTGAGAGTGTGTCTGTGTGTGTGTGTCTGTGTGTGTCACAGAGTTTGTTTGTAATCTGTCGTGTTGATTCACATCAAAAGCGACTGCCATGCCTTAAGCCTCTATCAAACCCAGGCCCTGGGGCATAAAGCATCTGTCTCCTGCAAGCCTGAAGCAGAGAGGTGGCAATGGAAGAAATGAACAGTGTTTGCCTTGCTGCTTTACTGGATGCTTGTGCAACAGTGACCACCAGGCAAAGACACGGAGCACACCAGAGTCTTGATGATGTTATCAACCTGTGATGGCCGAGTATATTTGATGTTTCCTCACCATCACAGTGACGTGACTCACCACAGGAAGTGATGCGGGAAGGACATAGCGTCTTGAGGCTGTGAGGTCACACGAGTGGTGGCAGGGAGGGCACGTTTCCAGCAGACAACTTCCATCAGTCATGTGACCTAACAGCATCATGCATGCAGACATCTTGGACACTGTGACGCAGCCACCATGGCCCTGAACATCACTATAACAACCCTCTGCTTGGGCCTGTTCATTTGTATTCTTTTTTATGTTTTGGGTATGTAATTCTAGTTAGGTAACTATACGTGTATATACATTTGTAGATTAATGTATTACAACAGTGTTTCCTAATTTTTCTCTGCTCCCTTCCCACTCCCCACGATAAAAAAAAATGTTTTTTAAGCTCCCCACCCCCCACCTACATGCAGTCCCATATAAGATATGCACACTGTTTGTGTAGCCCTTTCCTTGCAACCTGCTATTTATTTGCAACACTCTCTGTAATCAGTGCAGACTTGAAAGTCAGGAACAAGTTGCTCTTAGTGTGAAAGCATTGAAAGTGACTGAAAGTGCAGCATTTACACCGTGTTCCAAATTATGCAAATGATTTTACTTTGGATGTGACCTGCCTCCTGCCCTCATGGATCTTTTGTTTGAGGATGCTCCAAAGGTTCTCAATGAGGTTGAGGTCAGGGGAGGCTGGGGGCCACGCCATTAGTTTGTCTCCTTTCATGCCCATAGCAGCCAATGATGCAGATGTATGAGGTATTTCTTGCAATATGAGATGGTGTATTGTCATGCATGAAGATGATTTTGCTACAGAAAGCACGGTTCTTCTTTTTTGTACTGTGGAAGGATGTGGTCAGTCAGAAACTCCACATACTTTAAAGTGGTCATTGTCACACCTTCAGGGACCCTAAAGGGGACAACCATCTCTCTCCCCATGATTCCGGCCCAAAACATTACTCCACCACCTCCTTGCTGACGTCACAGCCTTGTTAGGACATGATTGCCATCCACCACTCCATCCATCTGGACCACCCAGGGTTTCACAGCACTCATCAGTGAACAAGATAGTTTGCAAGCTAGTCTCCATATGTTTCTGGGCCCACTGGAGCCGTCCCTGCTTGTGCGCATTGGATAAGGGTGGCCGAATGGAACGCATAACTGCAATCCTCTGGTGTCTCTGGTACATCTTGATGTTTGCGGGACTCCAGAGGCACCAGCAGCTTCAAACACTTGTTTGCTGCTTCGTAATGGCATGTTAGCAGCTGCTCTCTTAATCTGGTGCATTTGCCTGTCAGAAACAGTCCTCATTTTGTGTTTATCTGCACAAACCCGTGTGTGCTCTGAATCAGCAACAAATCTCTTAATTGTACGATGATCATGCTTACATTTTTCTGAAATACCTTGTCCAAGGCATTCAACTAGTTACTGCTTTTCGGCAGCAGAGAAATCCTTTTTCTTTACCATCTTGCTTGAAAATGGTGGTCTGCTTAATAATGTGGAATGACCTTTTTAAGTAGTTTGTCCTTTAAGTGGACTCATCTGCCAAACTATGGCTACGTTCAGACTGCAACCTGAAGCGATCCAAATCCGCTTTTTTCGCCAATATGAGACCTGTATCTGATCTTTTAATGACAGTTTGAACGACACAGATCCGCGACACAGGCCACTTGGATGTATGGTCCTAAAACCGATACATATCTGATCTTTTGACATGCGACTTCAGTCTGAATGGCCAGGTTGCGTTCATCTCACCTACACACATCAGAATCCCAGCACTCTTGGCTGTGACTCCACATCCACATGTTCCTATGTATGTGTGCCAGTGCCCCACAAAAAGCTATGGCCAAAAACCTTTGCTCTTCTCCTTAATCTCCTCCCCAAAACAAATATATTGCTAGCTACGGTAGGACAGCAACTTTAAAAATTGCCAGATTGCCACACGGGTCACTTTTGAGACGTAAAGTTTTCACTGGAGATCACATACAAATCGCATTTAATTGCAAATGTGAGCAACCTCGCAAAAAAAAAAAAACAACTTGAGCATTAAGCCCTGCAGTCTGAACGTAGCCTAATTGGTACAGGTGTCTGAGATTGATTTCAGTGATCCAAAAAGGCCTTGAGACACAATACCATCCATGAGTTTAACTGACAAACAAGAGATTTTACCTTTATGACACCTGAACACAATTTGCATAATTATTTGGAACACAGTGTATCTTCTCATTTAACACTGTTGAATGGCAGTTGTTACTTTCTCCAAAGACTTTCTCCAAATTGCTTTCCTGTTTAAAAATAGCATGTTTACAAACTTCCTGAATATGATCAAACATCTGAACCTCTGTTTTTGTAGGAATTGCTCTTAGCTTGAGGTGCACAACACACTGTGGTGTCCCCTCATTACCTGCTGGTTTCATGGGTGTGCTGGTCAGCCTGAGGGTGAGAAACAAGATTTTTTTTTTTTCGCTTCTGTTTAGATGCATCTCCTGCCTTAAGTTTACACGTGGGTGATCAAACAGGAAGGGAAAAATCTAGTTCAATTTCAGAAAGTCCAATTTCCGAATTGAAAGTGTTTACTTGGTGAGTGTTTACCGCAACTCCGAGATTGGAAGTGTCCAGGTTATATGTCGACTTCTCAGATAAATGCACTATTTCCCCTGCATGGCTTTTGATTAAAATGCAGTGTTGGTGCGATTTCAGCAACCTTTTTTTCTCGTGGGATAGCGCAACCCCACAGACCCTCTCACGGGTCCTCTCATCAATCAGCATCTCCCATTTATGATTGATGAACTGGTTTCTATGGGCAGACATGAAGAAACATCAATCACTTAGTGTGCTATAAATAGTTTTCCTACTGGGAAGAGCATCTTACTGGAGACTCAGTGACTTATGACTTACAGAATATGCCATGACATTCTGTCATGACCTGCACACTCCCGCCTGGATTTGTGAGAGTGTTGATGTTCTTCACACCCCAGAAATGGCACGTTCAGTGTCCACACTAAGTGAGACCTGGCAGTGAGAGTCTCTCAGTGCCCTGTGCGAGGTTCCAGTTACGTCAGATGCTCTGCCACTGTGCCTGTGGGGCTTGTCAACATCTCTGCTGCGCTTCAACACAACCCTTGCTGGATGTGTTTACATGCTTGTGTTTTATCTTACAGGCATTTGGTGAAGTGTTCTTATTGTGCTCTTCTTGTGTTCTTATGTCAATGTTTGGTCTATGTCTAGGGGTTTTAGGCTTTTTTTTTCAACCTTCCTCTACCCAACCAATGTTTCTTGTTTGACAATGTCAAAATGTGTATACCTTTTTTATTTTTTATTTTACATAGGAAATCTGAATTTCCAGCTATATTTTGAGAGATTAATATTATGTTTCCATAACTTTGCTTTTTGCTTAATATAATTTAACTGAATAATTCCCTTTGAAATGTTGATTGACATGAAACTTCTCCAGGACTACAGTAAAAGACCAAGGTTACCTGCATGCAAGGTTGTAATTAATATTGACAATGGGTGTTAGAGGGATATACCCTAATCTTTAGAAGTAATCAATCAAAATGATTGTACAGAATTTCTAATCTGTTTTGTCAGCTTTCCCATGGCCACTGTATCAAAGGGAGCATTAATGTCAGTTAAAACAGAAAATGGAGTCTGGTACCAGCGTCACCTCGAGTGAGCCATGCCATTTTGCTGCGAGAGCAGACATCTTTATCGATCTTTAGACACAGGGAGAACAAACACACACAAAGAGATGCCCTTGGATTTCCTCTCCCCAATGCTCTGGGCCGTCGTTCTGCTTACCTCTGTGTCTTTGTGCCCCTCCGTGTCTGCTCACACTCAGCTGTTTCTGTGTTCAATCTGCTATATTCCGAAGAGGAGGGCTCTTGATTGCCTTGGCTTGGCCCACAAGTGTTTTGCATGTGTTACACAATATGATCAGCTTATAGATATTCTGCAGTCATACCTCTGACGTTTTAATATGTGTGTGTGTGTGTGTGTGTGTGTGTGTGTGTGTGTGTGTGTGTGTGTGTGTGTGTGTGTGTGTGTGTGTGTGTGTGCAGGCTGCTGGGCTGAGGTTGAGTGTCCTCTGGGTCAGTTCCCCTGTGGCAACCTGTCTATTTGTTTGCCTCAGCCCCAACATTGCAATGGCCTACAGGACTGCCCAAATGGAGCCGACGAGGAAAACTGTGGTAGGTCCACACACACACACACACACACACACACACACACACACACACACACACACACACACACCACCACCACAACTAGTGACAACACCCCTACTCACATACACACAAACACAAATACACTCACACAAACAGACACTCTCACACACACAAACACACACACACACACACACACACACACACACACACACACACACACACACACACACACACACACACACAAACACACATGCCACACATAATACATGCCATCACACTTTCTCATTAACTCACCAACTGGCCCACATACACACAAACAAACAACCCCCCCCCCCCTTTTTTTCTATTTCTGCGTGTGGTGAACAGTGGACAACAGTGGATGGCCCCAGCTGTTCGATGCCTTCATGAAGAAGACGGTCCAGGAGGCAGAGGGATGCTGTGAGTTTTGCAATCCTCCCCTTTTAGCAGTAACTTTCACAAAATGTTTGAAAGACATCCACAGGTACATTTCACTCCTTCAAAAAAACAGTTTTTTCCTGCGGTTCTGTGGCAGCAGGTGATCGGAGGACAAGCGAGGTGTCTCTTATCCACCAAGTGTGAAAAAGCACCGGGCTGGCACCATAAAACCAAAGCGTTTGACTTTGGACAAACAAACAACATTTGTTTAGGCTATTTTTCATTCTTAACTTTGACTGGCAGTTGTTGTTGTGAAAACACTGAGAAATTGATTAAGTATCTCATCTTTTTTTATTTTTTCTGATCAACCTTGATGGCTGGGTCCCGTATTTTTAGCCACACCGATATTGATCACACCAAGGGAGGAGAGCAGGGGGAAAAAAAGAGCGCCTTGATGAGTTTGAGAGGTGAAGCAGACCAAGGAGCAGCCAATGGCAATTTTATTTTATTTTTATTTTTTCAGAACGCCAAGAGTCTTGTCACAGTTGGCCTGCAGTAGAGCCTATTGATTTCCGTTGCAAAGAGGCAAAATCAGGCACAGGTGTCCGTTCACCTCAAGTCACGTCAGTCAACTACAGCGTATCATGGCAGAGGGGGGGCACACATTTTGATTGAGGCTGTGGATTCTCTTGTGATGATTGCATTTGTTTGGAAACAATTATTGTCAAGTGTTGGCAGCAGGAATAGCTTGTGAGCACTGCACAGAGAAGTTACATATCACCAGTCAAGCTGCGTGAATCTGAAACAAGACATCAGAGAGTAGAAAATCATCACAACAACAGCTGGAAAATTACTTAGTTCCGCCACCATTGTTAGAGACCTCTTGAACCCATCACTGAACGGTGGAAACGCATTTTTGTAGTTGAAAGGAGGGCAGTGTGGAAGCAGCACTCTTCTGAAGTGGAGTGCATCAGTGTAATAAGGATGGAAGAAGAAGCCTACTTTGCACAACAGTGAAAGATTCCAAAGAGAGTCCATATGGAGGGGCTTCCTCCCCCAATGTATAAACAATAACCCTGTGGTACCTGGGGGTCTTTAAAAATAACATAAGCCACTGATGGCACCTAATCTTTTTTCCACATAAAGCATACTCTAAGTGCTACATAACATCGTTAACAGAAAGAGTTTATCAGTGTAAAGTATGTACAGTATGTAGACGAAAGCAGCTCTTAGATAATACATATAATGTGCAAATTGTCTTTGTGATATTTTAGACAAGACTGGGTTTGTGTTGTAGTCAGGCACCTCTGTTCTGCACTCACGCACCCTGTCTATATTGACAACAAAGGCAGCGGGGTGGATGAAGATCAATCGGAGATAAGGTCATGTATCATTTTGCCATACATTTCTATGTCACTGGCTAGAAGCTTTAAAGGCATGTTGAGACACCAAAGGATAGAGTAGGATGCACACTCCCAGTGAACTACAGTCTAGAACAAATTGCGAACTTTTTAAAAATTTAAAAGACTTCACGTTGCTTCTTTTATATTGCTTTAATTCTACTTTTTCGGCCCAAGGTTCACAGGAATGAAAGCAATATAAAAGAATCATCGCAGAATGGGCACCTACATTCTTTTGCAATGGGATGTTGTGACACCCCAGCATTGTGAACTTCTCTTGAGGAATGGGTCTTTGTGGCCTTTTTTTAGTAGATCCTCTGTAGCAGAGCTCAAAGAGCAGCCAAGGTCAGACATGCCACAAAGGCCTACTGCAATAGTAATTCTCCACCCCTTTTTCTGAGAGTGATATGTATGTCACATTGTGTTATTTTACTACATGCCATACAGTACCCATGTCAGGTGTGGATACTGTATATACCTATGTACTGTAGCACAGTTCATGTTCAAGGTCATGAAATTATCCTTTCAAATATCAAGTCAGACCTTTCCAATACAGATATAATAATATGCATTCATGTAAGATAACTATGAGCAATATTTCAGCAGACATACCTGATATTTCACCCTTTATGTTCATGATATTTCGTATTATATTCAGGCCCATTTATTTTGTTTATTATTTGCATAACTGTTGACCTTGCAAAGCCTCATCTTTAAATTGCTTTGCTGCCTGAAAAATATGCCACTACATAATACAATGAACTGCAGTGAAGGTGGAAGAAAATGTAATCGTGATATCCCCAGGAATATAAAATATGTGAAGTGCTACAGACAACTGCAACTGAGAAGGTTATTTCAAAAACCTTAAATGAAACTGCCATTCTTTTGTTACATTTTCCTTACGTCTAAGATAAGGTAGCCAGGCTTGTGTCACCATATTACATCTGTTCAGTGTTGTATTACGCTACAGTTCTGCATTAGCCTACCCTACTAATGCTTTGGCTTGCCTTGACCATACCGCAGTGGTTGAAGGTAGGTTCCAATAGTTTTAAAGTCAACAGAAAGAAATCTGCCCACCTAGTGTATGCCTATGGAGAGTTGCCAGAGCCTTTGCATGAAGTACAAAATAAAGTGCATATGTAGGTGCATGCATCATTTAAAAAATAATAATAATTATTATTATTATTAATTATTGTACAATGATGGATAAAAATAAAGTAATCTTTAGGAGACCTGCCATTAGATGACACTATGTGATAAAATTATTTAAAGCCTGCGATAACCTCCAATGCTTCATTAGACGTGGCTAGTTAGTAAAAGCAATTTAAAAAATAACAGAATTGACCTCCATGAGTTGATGTTTCACAGAAGTGAGACTGGGGACAGGGGCTGGATTCTTCACTGGGACACAACATCTATAATGCAGCCACTGAGTTACAAAGATTACCCATTAGACTCTCATGTGGTACCAAGGCTCTGAAAACAATCTATTATATTGCCCATACCTAAAAAGGTCAGTGCCCAGGAGGACGATGACAACCGGCCAGTGTCTATAACGTCAAGTGTTTTTAAATCACCAGAGAAGATGATGAACATGATAGAGAAACTTTATACAGATGTGGAATCAGTTCTTCATAAATATCAGTTGGTCTATGTTAACAATCACAGCACAAGTGATGCCCTATTGCAACCATAGTGCACATTGCCCTGAAACATCTGGAAAACCTAAATATGCCAGACTTCTTTTCGTTGATTTCAGTTCTGCTTTTAATCTTATCCAGCCACACATTCTTCTTAAGAAATACATAGTACAGTTAAATGTAATTCCATATTTTGTTAGGTGTTACCACTCTTTTTTTATCCAAGGGGCCACAGCAGGTTAAGTTTAACTCAACTCTGTCTGATCTAGCGATATGCAGAACTGGCACTCCCCAGAGGTGTGTTGATTCACCTTTTCTGTTCATGTCGTACATACACCAACGACTGTGTCAGCTCTGAGTTATAAATTTAGGTTATACACATTTAGGAAAGTACATCGGAGCAGCACAGATAATTACTTTTTCCAAAACTTTAGTAACTTAAGTCCGGTTTCCATTGATGCACCAGATAATACCACAGAAGCACGTGGAATTACTTCCTTTTTATAAATTTAGGTATTTAATGTACTGGGATTGACAAGTTTGTCAACTGGTGTGATTCACACTTAGCCACATATTATTAGCTGCATATTAACACAACTAAAACTCTAGAGATGCTGCTGGATCCCAGATCTGTCAGCGACAAAAGCACAGTGCCCACACATGGCCAAGACATCGAGCAGGTGAAAACCTTTAAGTAGGAATACAGGTTGATAGTGACCTCAGCTGGCGCACTTAGTTGGCCAATGTCTGTGGCAGAATTCATCAGTGCCTTCATTTCCTGTCGGAGTATTTGGAGTGTGTAAAAACATTATGTTAGAGTGACAATTGAGTCATTCCTCAGTTATGGCATCACCAGCTGTTGATGGCTAAATATAATGCTGAGCTATCTAACCCCCCCCCCCCCCCCACACACACACACACACAACCTTATGAGCAGGCACCTATCAGATGGGCAAATGCCATTTTGTCAGACAGTGTTCATGTGTTGAAATGTGAAAATATGTTCTTCTGAATTCTCTGAGGAGATATAGGCTTCCCCAGTACAGGCACAACCGAAGAGAGAAACGATAGAAAAGATAGAGAAGGGAAGCCAGGACTGAACCCTAGGCTTGCTTTGCATTTGCCTGTGTTTCATTGAAACTAATGGTGTCATTCAAGGCTGGCTACACTACAAACGCAGCATCTGGGCTTGTGTTGGAAATGTGCTGGTCTGCCTGACACTCACTCACCGTGTGTCAAGCTATAGCCCAGTGCCCCAGTAGATCAGCCCAGCTTTGTCCCTCCGATCGCCATGGATTTGGATTCCTGTGCAATTGAGTGCAACCCATCTGCTGGGGCTGTTCTACCTGGATGCAGGTCAGGACTCACAGGTCTGCTCAATGATGCATCCCCTATTCAGAGCTCTCCTGCTTTACCCACTTCAAACTCATCCACTCTAGCCCATTCTTGCAATCTAAACCCCCAAAGCACAGTAGAAAAAGAAGAATAGCAGAAAAAAGGTTTTGTAAATAAACAACAAAAGTAACAAAAGTAAATTGGGGAGCTTAACATTACCACCAGGAAAAAAAACTTTGTTAAAGTGACAGAAAACTAAAACATTACCATAGAGATAAACTTTCTCAAAATGAGAGAAAACTGAAATTCTTGTTTATGTTCCAGGTTCTGAAAGCAGACAAGGTTTCAGAAAGCTCTGAAAAGCAGGGTCAGGATCTGTTGTGTGACTGCTATCGGCCTATCTGTTTGGGGGTGGGGGGTCTTTGGACTCGGCTTCTCTGATGCGTTGTGGTAGGGCATTCCATCTCCTTGAGGCGTAGTACGAGAAGGCTGCTTCCCCGATGCTTTTGGGTGGAGCTTCTGGGACCCTCAGGAGGCCAGCTTCGGCAGATCTGAGGGCTTGTGCAGGAATGTAAACAGATAGTGTGTCAGTGATATAACATGGGGCAAGACTGTTTATGGCCTTGAATACTAGTAAGAGCATTTTAAAGTCAATTCTGTATGAAACAGGCAGCCAGTGGAGTTCAGCTAATATAGGAGTGATGTGATCTCTTCTTCTAGTTTTAGAAGAGGTAGTAACCTTGCAGCCAAATTTTGAATAAGCTGTAGTTTTTCAATTGAATTTTTTGGGAGGCCTGCAAATAGGGCATTACAGTAATCTAATCTGCTTGAGATAAATGCGTGAACCAGTTTTTCAGTGTCCTGCTGGGTCAGGAAGGGCGAACTTTTGCAATATTTCTAAGATGGAAATAGGTGGCCCTAGGACAAGTAGTGGTGACAAAAAATGGGTGAAAATTGTACTGACGGACAACAACAAGTGTGCTTGCTGAGTGTGCTTTTTGAGCAAGCACACTTAACTAAAGAAACAGTAAGGCTGTTCTAGCAAAAGGATTGCAGTGTGACAGTCATATACATTTTCACTTAGGGGTGTACTCACTTTTGTTGCCAGTGGTTTAGACATTAATGGTTGTGTGTTGAGTTATTTTGAGGGAGCAGCAAATTTACACTGTTATATAAGCTGTACACTGCCTACTTTACGTTGTAGAAAAGTATTATATCTTTAGACTTCTCCCATGGAAAGATATAATAAAAAAGTACAAAAATGTACTCACTTTTGTGACATACTGTGTATATATATATATATATATATATATATATACAGTACCAGTAATGAATCCATTATGCCCATACTTTTGTAAAAGCATAAGTGCTTAAATACAGAAATGACCAAGAAATAGCCATGTTCAATTTTCACTTCAATTTAATCATGTTTCCCTAGCTGATAGGTCAGCACAGCCCACGTCTTTAATGTGCTGTCTTTGGTTCACTTCTGGTCTTTGAGGTCCTCAAACAAAATGTCATCACCAACAATACAAGTCTAATTAAACTGTCACAACTTAATGGCCTGTAATATGCCAGCTGATACCAGCAAATTGTTTGGGGGCTAGGCGATGAAAAGAGAAAGAGAGTGTGTGTGTGTGTGTGTGTGTGTGTGTGTGTGTGTGTGTGAGAGAGACAGAGAGACAGAGAGGCTCACAACAGATCTTTGTGGGAGGCCAGGGTGATTGTGCTCTAGGCATTTAGCAAGCCAGACTTTGATCGTCTGACTCTTCTTTAACAATGCACTGTCTGGAACCTACATTATACTTCATTACAACATTTTAAAGTGACTAAAGGCATATTGCTGATATTTATGTCCCCTCCAGACGATGTGTGCAACATAAGAAGGCTATTTAACATGAACACCACACTTCACACTTTTCTGTCATGCAACTTTAAAAAAAAGATGTACCGTCTGTCTGTCATGTGGCTTTGTGAGCCTTGAATGTGTGTGTGTGGGGTGGTGTTCTAGTTCAGTCAGTCATGGGTTCAATTCAGTGCAGACGTTTGATGATCGTTAGGCTGCACAGATCATAATGTTTTATTATTAATGGCATCTTCTCAAAGAGACTACTGAGGAATGAACAATGTATGCTTTAGAGAGTGCTTTAAATCGATAGGTATGCAATGAATCTCTCTCAGTATTAAGAAGAGTCAGATTCAAAAAGCGCTTTCTGATGGTTCATGAAGAAAAGGACTACAATTGAAATTTTCTGAAGTAATAGTCCCAAGGTCTTCTTAGAGACACTCTGAAGATGGAGTGTCTCCAGTTCCATAGAAAATACATCACAGCACCTGCTCTTTCCATCTCGATTGTGCTGTAGTGCACTTGACATATCAGACAAAGACCTTGCTTAAAATTGTATACAACATTTTATTGAAAACACTTCAGAGAGACATGAAAAAGGCTTCATCTGAATAAAAGAAAACGGTAAAATGGTACAACAATTTGTTTAGTCTTACTCTATCAGTTATTCATGAGGGACATTTTTTTTATCAGTTTCTATAGAATTCTTCATTCATGTTTTGTTTTTTACAAACTGAAATATATTCCTGAAGAATTCTGAGAATTTCACAGTTACCATCCCTTTCTAAATGATCCAGGGTACTGAACAAAAAAACAGGCATTTCATTTCCGTTCTCAACTGGGATTTGTTGTACTTCCTTTTTTATTGCATCAATGGATCTGTCAGTGGTTAAGTGCCCTGCCTAAATGAAAACAAGAAATGAAATGTGACAGGATAGTGTACAACTCTGGAACAAACAGAGAGTCTCTTAAATGAAACTTAATGGTGTTTGGTGCAATGGGAGATTCTATAATGGAGTATGAAATGTATGTACAGACACAAGCAGACATCCATATGTGATTAATGTGATGTATGTTGAAAAGTTTCTTTACATGGCTAAACTGCAACTACATCAATTTAATGAGGAGTTACTTAGTCTTACGCATTAAAATGCAGATATGCATGATAATGAAACACACAGACACAAAGGCTCTCTCGCGCATATGCACTCTCATGCTCTCTCCCTCTTTCGCTCTCTCTCTCTTTCTCTCTCTTTCACACACACACACACACACACACACACACAAACACACACACACACACACACAAATACACACACACACACACACGCACTGGGAAAAGGCAGACTGTCAGGTTTCGGTTAACCATTTGCATTGGAATTACAATTATGATGAACGTCAAGTTATGTATGTATGAGTATGCATAGAGGGCTATGCAGGTATAAAAGTAATCTTAAGTTATATCAACATACCAAAGCCACCCTCCCCTCTAAAATGCATGTGTCTAAAACAGTATGTGCAATTACATTTTTAAAACTCACTAATAACATGTGAACTTTAGCTTAGAGACAGTTACACTGGAATCTGTTGACTGAAATCAGTCAACTTTTGGCCATTTTGACCAGGGGTTTATCTCTGAACTGGTGATTCTCATGATTCTATGGCCACAAAGAGAAATAGTCTGCACATTCCAGACCACTGATGTACTGATGGGCGTGTGCGTGATGTGCCTTCCACAGGTGTCCTTGGGCAACTGAATATACATTTGTAATGCATGTTTCATACAGTCAGTGTAACAGCCCTTACAGTAAGTACCAAAATAACAATGTCTACACTGCCCTGCAAAGGCATCGCTTTTCCTAAAAAATGCACGTAAGTGTGTCTAATGTTTTGCAAATCACTATGTGTAGTATAGCATAAAAAATTCATTTTAAAAAGAAGTTTTAAGTTTTGGTTGTGGAGTTTCATTTTGACACAGAAGTAAGATGTTTCTCTTCAAGGTGTTTTGTGTTATGTGACTTGTGTGTAAAGTTTTATAAAACAATGAGCCAAATGTTGAAATGTGTGTGTAAGCAGTCATTAAAAAAAACTGTATCGTATAGTAACAACAACTTCAAGTTATGTTACTTTGGTTTAAGCATGTGGCCACAATGTTCAAGCAATCGGTAAAAACTGTAATGAAAAAGTTCAGTCAGTAAAGTCAAAGACTTTGCCCGTTTAGATCCAGTTTGCACAGTCAGGTCATTGTCATGGTATTCTTGGCTTTAGGACATTTTCATTCCCTTCTGTTCTTTATCAACAATGGCACCAGATGTGCGGCAGTTGCCACAAGCTTGGCAGCAGTGGCAGCTTAAGCATATGTAACCTGCTAGATCAACCATACAGCCATGTCATTTACATACACACATACATACGTACATACACACATACATTCATACACACATCACCCTCATATACGTACATGTTCTAAGTGTGTCTTGGTTGCAAGAGAGCTTTTTGTGGCTACAGCAATTGGGACAGGAGCAAGTAAGCCATACTGCTTTCCCAGAGCTCTGCTGATAACAGACTGTAGCCCTCAGAAGAGGAGTGGATTGCAGAGGAGTGTGTGGTAATGCATTTGCGTGTGTGTGTGTGTGTGTGTGTTTCTGTGTGTGTGTGTGTGTGTGTTTGTTTGTGTGTGTGTTTGTGTGCGTGTGGTTTTACGTGGGTGTGGGTGTGTGTGTGTGTGCATTTTTGTGTATGTGTGTGGTTTTATGTGCGTGTGTTTGTGTGCGTGTGTGTGTGTGTGTGTTTGTTTGTGTGTGTGTTGTGTGCGTGTGGTTTTATGTGGGTGTGGGTGTGTGTGTGTGTGCGTTTTTGTGTATGTGTGTGGTTTTATGTGTGTGTTTGTGTGTGTGTTTGTGTATGTGTGTATGTGCGTGGTTTTATGTGCGTGTGTGTGTGTGTGTGTGTGTGTGTGTGTGTGTGTGTGTGTGTGTGTGTGTCTGTTGCAGTGCTGGACGTGTACCCTGAGCAGTGTGAGTGTGAGGGCCGAGTGGTGAACTGCCACAGCAGAAACCTCCTGCACATCCCCCCCGTCTCCTCCAACGTCACTGCCCTGTAAGTACCGGCAGCACCGGTAAAAACCTAACCTCTCTCTCTCTTTCTGTCTCACTCTTCTCTCTCTCTCTCCTCTCTCATTCTCTCTCTCTCTTCTCTCTTCTCTCTCTTTCTGTCTGATTCTCTCTTTCTCTGTCTCATCCTTCTCTCTCTCCTCTCTGTCTTTCTCTCTTTCATCATTCTCTCTCTCTCTCTCTCTCTCCTTCTGTCTGATCCTCTCTCTCATTTCTCTCTTTCGCTCTGTCTTTCTCCTCCCTCTCCTTCCATCTGCCCCCTTTTCACTTCTTCTTTCCCTTTCTCACACTCTTTTTCTTCCTCTATCTATCTCTCTCTGTCTCTTTTTTTCTCTCTGTTTTTCACTGTCTTTCTCTCCCTTTAGTATGTTTTCACTTCATTCTGCCCCGCACAACCTTGCACAGCCACAGACGCATGTGAATCACATCCAAAACACTGGACTGAAATGACAGGAGCTCTAATGGTTGATTCTCTAACATTCCTCGTTTCTCCTGTCCTTTTCAGAGTGCTGAACAGCAATCAGATCACGTCCCTACCGCCAGATTTATTCATTCGCTACAGACACCTTGAAAAACTGTAAGTGTCATTTGGTGACCGCTGTGCGTATGTTTCTCTGTCTGTTAAGTCCGTCTGTCTGTCTGTCTGCCTGCCTGTCTGTCTTTCAGGCTGTCTGGTAGCCTAACAATCTGTCTGGCTGCTTGTCTTTGTATCTGTGTCTGCATGTCTGTCTGTCTTTCTTTCTTTCTGTTTGTTGCTGTATTTGTCTGCATATATCTCTGTCTGTCTGCCTGTCTTTCTGCCTGCCTGCCTCTCTCTTTGTCTACTTGTCTGTCTCACTTTGTCTGCATATCTGCCTGTCCTTCTTTCTGTCTGCCTGTGTCTTTTACTCTCTGGTTGTCTGCATATCTGTCTGTCTGTCTGTCTGTCTGTCTGTCTGTCTGTCTGTCTTTCTGTCTGCCTGTCTCTGTTTTTGTCTGCATGTCTGTCTGTCTGTCTGTCTTTCTGTCTGCCTGACTCTGTGTTTGTCTGCATATCTGTCTGTCTGTCTGTCTTTCTGTCTGCCTGTCTCTGTGTTTGTCTGCATGTCTGTCTGTCTTTCTGTCTGCCTGCCTGTGTTTGTCTGCATATCTGTCTGTCTGTCTGTCTGTCTGTCTGCCTGTCTGTCTGTCTGTCTGTCTGTCTGTCTGTCTGTCTGTCTGTGTGTCCCGACTGCCTGTCTGTAAAGGTGGGTAATTGACTGAGCGAATGACCGGATGCCTGTTGACACCCTTCTCCTGCCAGCTCCAGTGCTCACATTACCGCCACATCCCCCTGATTACTGCCTGTTGTCAGGTGATGGTGTTGAGTGCAGCTGTCTCTGCGGGCCTTAGATTTAGTGCACAGCGAGGGATTGCATCTCTTTGTTGCTGTGCCACTTCTTCACTTTGCTCCTTGCTTGATAGATTACTTGTTTTCACCCATTATCACACCCCCCTCTCCCCTCACACCTTTCAACCTCACGTCCCCGAAACAAGAGGAAATGTTCTTGTATGTGTTCAGAAAAGCCTTTGAATAAAAAGCAGTAATCATTCTCTTGATGGAGTTTTTTGGGGCTACATTTTATGGTAGTTGAGCTTCTTTGTGCTCTGGGCTTAGACACTAGAAAATGAAAGGATGGCAAAAGGAATTGATGTGATTTGGAGGCGATGATGGGTATGTGCTATCAGAATCATCCTAATTTGTTTGTGCCGATTGTTCTGCCCCGCTGTGTCGGAAAAAGGGAAGTTTAGAAGCATCTTGTACGCTTAAGGTTTTTTTTAGCACAGCAGAATATCTAGTTATTGCAGCTGAACCACCGCAAACAAATTAAGGATTTGTGTTGAGGTCATTATCCCGGCAGTATCTGTTCTCTTAACACCTTCTCTTTCTCTGTATCTCCCTTTTATACCCTCTCTCTCTTTATCCCTCTCTCTCTCTTTCTCTCTGTTTCTTTCACTGTCTCTTGTCTGTCTCTCTCATGCTCTCTTTCTCTGACACCCGTCCGATAGTGGCGCTAACCACCAAAATATGTCTGTTTACTTTCCCTGATGCGTCTAATGTTTTTCTTCTTGTCCATCAGTTGTCTTCCTATTTGTTTATCTCTCACAGGCACCTGCAAAACAACAGCATTGAGGTCATCTCAAGAAGAGCCTTATCTGGCTTGGTTTCTCTACGCCAGCTGTAAGTATAGCACTCACAATCCTCCCAAATACTTAACATACGTCAACGATGGAAGATGGGGTCAAAAGGGAAAGGAAGATCTGGAGATGGAACAAGGGAGAGAGAGAGAGGGAGAGAAGGGGAGAGAGACAGATAGAAAGAGAAAGAGAGAGAGAGTAGGATAGAGAGAGACAGATAGAAAGAGAAATAAAGAGAGAGAGTAAGAGAAACAGGACAGATAGAAAGAGAAAGGGGGAAGAAAGAGAGAGAGAGACAGACAGACAGACAGACAGACAGAGAGAGACAGAGAAAGGTACATACATTTTGACATCAACATTTTAAAGTATGGCTTTCTTGGAGTTATTTTTATCTTCTCATCTGCTTCCTTTTTCTTTTACCTGCTGAGTAATTCATCAAGCACGATCCTCAGTACCTCTTCCTGCCGACTTGCCATATACTTTATAGAGGAGTAATGGTGTCTGTGTGTATGAATGTGACATGGACATGATGCAAACGCCCGTCTTTTGCCCCAGTAGTTCAGAGATAGGGATGAGTCACACACGTGTGCATTCAAATGTGCCTGCCTCCACATAGCCACACAAAGGAGAAGACACACGTGTCCTTTTTGTGTTTTAAAGTGATGACTATCACAAGCTCCGCTCTCATCAGCGCTCTCTCTTGGGACCCAATTTAGATGCAAACCTTTGATGTGTAGTTGTCCCTGTGGATGTAGAAAGGCATTATGTATTATTATTTTTTAACACAATAACAACAAATCCGGACCAGAATATCGGCAGTACTTGTGGTAGTAGCAGTGGTAGCAGAAGTAGTAGTAGTATAATAGCTACTAGTGCATGTAATATCCATATTAAAAAACTAAGATCCAAAATGAAAATACATCACAATCAGTGTGAAAGGGTACATTTTTCATTTGTATCATGTTTGACAATATGCATATACATGTGATTTCTCTGAACATTCACTGGGATCCAGGTAACATGTATTTTCACTCTATTACAAGGCATTGTTATAAAATCATATTTATACATTTGCTTCTGTTTTGTAATCACACTTCAGACTGCAGATGCATCCCCTGTATCGAGCTGTATTACCTTGTCACATGACTGTGACCATGATGCCACGACCATCTACATCATAGGTGACTGAGTAGGGGAGATGCTCTGAGAGTTATACAGACATCTTTGTGAAGTGACTGAATGCAGAAATAAGGAAAACTAAACACATGGTGTCAATAATGGCATCTGGCACTAGGTAGTGTTCTGCTTGCTTGCTTGATGTCTTCTCTCCTGGGTCATTGCTGCATCCCTGAACGATTCCTTAGGCATAGCTAACCAGTGTGTCTGGTATGTGCAACCTCATGCACAGTAGTGTCATGTGGCCATCTGTCACGGCTGTCAGATGTTAATTGTGGCAAACCTGAGAGAAATCAGAGAGAAGATTACAACCTTCATTTGCCTAGTGAAACGCTTGTGACTAACCTAGACAACCTTGTGAGGACGTCTTTGAACACAGCATCCTCCAACTCTCCTGTTACTTCACTCCTGGCTTGTGCATGTCGGAGGGGTTTTAATGTTTGGCTGCACAGACGAGAGGGTGGTGATCCTCTGCACACAACAGTGACTTCACTGTTTCTCTCAAGTTTTCTGTAGAACAATCCCAGGTCAATATATAGGATTTTTACAGCATTGAAGAATGTATGTCTGCTTTCATTCTGATTCTACAAAGCCAAGCATATCTGCAAAATACATCATGTGCTCTGTGTGGGAACATAGGCACTTGAGTCCATTACCACCCTTATATACAAACTTATATAACTTATTAGAAAATCAATGAGCAGTGTTCCCTTTGCTCAATTCACTGTATTCAAAATGACTTTTCCTTTTCTTTTTCCTTTTCTTCATATTGCCAGAGTGGTCTGACTGATTGTCATATTGTGTTCCTTTGCCAAACTGTTGAAGCGCTTTGAGCTACATCCTTTGTATGAAATGTGCTATACAAGTAATAATAATAATAATAATAATAAGAAGAAGAAGAAGAAGAAGAAGAAGAAGAAGAAGAAGAAGAAGAAGAAGAAGAAAAAGAGGAAGAAGAAGAAGAAGAAGAAGAAGAAGAATTCATTTAACATTTTATTATTGTTATTGTTATTATTATTATTATTATTATTATTATTATTATTACTTGTATAGCGCATTTCATACAAAGAATGTAGCTCAAAGTTTGGGCAAAGGAACACAATATGACAATATCACCCAGCTGTTTGTTGTTAGAAGTCTGCTGATAACACAGCCTAAAGGGACTTTCTGAAGTCAGGAATCTCTTGATCATTTCTGAATTGAGTTTCATTTTCTAATAAAACAAGGCTTTACATGGCACATCTGCTGTCCCTCCGGTCTTCCAGTCAGTGGAAGTCGCCAGTCGACAGATGTGGAGTAAAGTTTATCTCAGACAAAAGTTTGCTTGTTAATAGTGAAGGTTTTTTTAATTTTCACATACAGAAAAAACCCAGCAAAGGATTATTATATAAGGATTATTATATAATTAAATTATTACATTTGGGAATTCAGGCATTAAATATACTTTTTTATATTGTGTCAGTTGATTTGAAAATTCTGTGTTGTTTAAGACACAATAAAGGACCCAGTCATTCCACTGAGTGTGAAATAGATTAGCAATCAGAAAAGGCAATTAGGCAATTATGCACCTGATCAAGGAAATGATGTCAGATAAAAGGATTAGAGTTCAGTATAGTCTTTCTTTCTTTTTATTTCTTTCTTTCTTTCTTCGCTCTTTCGTAACCCTTCTTTGATCAGTCTTTTTTCTTTCCCTCATTTTTTTCATCTTTCCTTTTTTTCCTCTTTCTTCATTTTCTCCTCTCTGTCTCCATCTTACACACACACACCCACACACACACACACACACACACTCTACTCGCACCCATATATAAAGATGAAGAGTATCTGTGCAAGACATCGGCCTTATCTTGTCCTCCCCGCCGAGATGGTTCACGGCTGAATGGTGTCACGTTGCTCCCATCTGCCCCTGCTCCTGCATCCCTCAGTGCAGTAAAGGGCATCACCATAACAGTCAGCCCAGCCTGTCATCCTCGCCATCCTACCTGCTCTCAGGACCCCTTTCGATCGTCTGTCCTATCTCCTTTTACTTTGACCTTGCCGTGACCTTTGTTTGGCAACATCGCAGGGTCCATGACAGATACAGTATACAAAAAGAATTAATTAAAGAACAGAAGAGAATAGAAATGTACTCACACTTACACTTATGCACTCTCAGAAATAATGTGACAGTAGGGGTACAAATTAAAGGAAAGCTTCCATACCGAGTTGGTATGTTTGCTGAGGAGCAAAATTGAGCTAGCCTGTTGCATTTAGAACTTCCTTACTTTTTACCGTTTTGGCCCAGAAGGCTAACAATGGTAATGCTAAGGGCATAGCGAAAGCATGAAGACTCTACTTTTAAACCATTAAAAACAGCTCAAAAAACTCCACACTCCATCAGTAGTATAACAAAGGCCCTGTGATTCAAAACTTTGTAAGTGTACACATTGTTTATTAATAAAACAGGCAGTACCTTGCAGTAGTTTCTCGTCGGCGCAGCAAGGAAAGTCCATATAAGGAAGTGAAAACGTCACATAGTGGAGGCCTCTGAAATATAGAACAGGGAGAGCACTACAGAGAATTTGAGGAAGATGAGGGCAAATGTATGTTTGATGGCCATCCGTACTTGTTCTAACTGAAATATAAAGATGCAGAGCTGATGAAATGGTCTGCCAGAGGGAGACGGACAGAACTCAGTCGACTTGTATGGACTTTCTTCATAGCGGCGACAAGAAACTACTGCAAGGTACTGCCTGTAAAAACTGTTTTATTATGGGTAAGAGGTACAGTTATGTGCCTTTGAGGGTACTGCCAGTGTGACAAGCTTTGCACCCCTAAAAAAACAATTCCGTACCTTCTTTTCTGAGAGTGTGGCTGTTATTGATCTGTGTCAAGTTGAGTAGTTGTTGTTTTATAGCGGAAGAAATTGTGGGGGTGTATTCTACCTGCTTTCTCTTCAAAGGGACCTCTAGTGTACCCCATGCTAAAGGCTGTACTGAAGCATCTTTTCTAAGCTTTCAGATGCCCTTCAGTTCAGAGAACTTTACTTGTCCTTTGGGAATGTCATGTAGGAGATCCTAACTGCTTTCACTTCAAAGAGACCTCTAGTGTTTCCTTACGCTGAAGGCTGCACCGAAGCATCTTTTTCGAATCATACAGATGTAGCTCAATTCAGAGAACTTTATTTTTCTTTTCGGAACATCATGTGTGAAAAGCTTCAGTGCACGTCCATGCCCAACATATCACACTCACTCATGCTTATTTCACATTCATCTGAATGGCCCTTTTCACCAAATAATTCCAGATCATTTCATTAGGATAATAACATGTGTGTGTGTGTGTGTGTGTGTGTGTGTGTGTGTGTGTGTGTGTGCATGCATGTGTGTGTGTGCGTCTGTGTGTGTCCACGTGTGTGTGTGTGTGCGTATGTGTGTGTGTGCATGCGTGCGTGTGTGTGTGTGTGTGTGTGTGTGTGTGTGTGTGTGTGTACGTTTTTGCACGTGTGTGTGTGTGTCCACGTGTGTGTGTGTGTTTTGTGACTGTTTTAATGATTTATCGGTGTCTCCATTACTGCATAGATGTCAAAGGTCTCCGCTCTGATAGGATACCATGCCCAGTCTGAATGTATCAGTATGAGTTTATATGGAATAGAATAGAATCGGATGTCTTTTATTGTCACTGTACACACGTACACACTGTACACAGTGTACACACTATACACACGTACAATAAGATTGACAACCCCAGTGTGCCAGTGTAGGTGCGAATGACTGTGTGGCAGGTATAACATATGAGTGCAGGTGACAACAGTCACAAAACACACACACACACACACACGTGGACACACACACTTTCCCTCTACCAGCCCAGCAGATAGGCTCCCCTGGGGACCACAGTTCTTCCTCACCCCCTGTCGACCTGGTGCTTGCTCCTAGGGGGACACAAGTGGAGCTCTCCACAGCTCCCTGACGCTGGCGCTGGCGCTACTGGACCATAACAAAGCTTGTTATGTGTATTTCTGCCTTGTGTTTTGCTAAGCTGGTAAAGGACATTGAGCTACATGCTTTGTATGAAATATGCTACACAAGTTACAAGTACATTGTTATTATTATTATTATTATTATTATTATTATTATTATTATAAAAATACATGTACATGCAGAAGGTGTATTTGCCCATCTTATCATGCATATGTAATCAAATTTTTTTACACTATGCATGTATGCCCTTATGCCAGTCTCATTTAAATTTACACCGCATCAAGAGTGTGTGTGTGTGTGTGTGTGTGTGTGTGTGTGTGTGTGTGTGTGTGTGTGTGTGTGTGTGTGTGTGTGTGTGTGTGTGTGGATGCACAGCGTGTGCATATCAGTATGTGATATGTGTGTGCGCGCAGTGTATGCATATCAGTATGTAGTGTGTGTGTGTGTGTGTGTGCATGTCAGTATGTGTGTGTGTGTATGTGTACATGTGGCTGTGTGTGCTTGAGTGTGTGTGTCTGTATTTCCAGCATTATAGAGGTTACTATGCACAACATTTGCTGCTCTAGTCAGAATTTCACAAGTGAGCCCCTGGGCTAATCTGATTTGATTTACATGGAGTATGTGTATGTGTATGTGTGTGTGCATGTGTGCATATTTATCTGTTATTGGTAGGTGCTATACAGTACCTGTGCCAACCGTATGAGATAAGGAGAGACAGGGAGAGGGAGAGGGAGAGGGGGAGAATGAGAGAAAATGAGAGCATGAGATTAAAACATTCTGGCAGGGGTTCCTTACTCTCTCTCTCGTTAGTATGCGTGGACATGCCTTGGCCCCTGAAACAGGTGGGTGCCTCTGCTCGTTCTACACCTCTGCAAATAGATTCCCCATCTCATTTGGCCAGAACTATTCCTGCCACCTCCACTTATCACACGCTGTGCTTCTGCCTCCTGCCTCCTGCCCTATTTCTGAACAGATCTCTTCACATATCTACCCGCTCAACAGTAATACACACACTAACGTATATGTCTCTCACCTCCCTCAGATCTCTTCCCCTCTCAGTCTCCTTCTCTTTTTCTCCATTTCTCGTTCTCTCTCATTCTCTCTCTTTCTCTCTCTGTCTCCACCTCTCTTTCTCTCCCTCCTTTTCTTTTTCTCTTTCTCTCTCTGTCTCCACCTCTCTCTCTCTCCTTCTCTTTTTCTGTCTTTCTCTCTCTGTCTCTCTCATCCTCTCTCTCTTTTTCTCTCTCATCTGCCTCCACCCTCCTCTCTCTCTTTCTCTCTCTCTCCCTCCATCCTCCCTCTGTCCATCTCTGAACTGTCTGTCCTTTGATCTGGCTCTTCCTGCTTCCTCACAGATACCTGAGCTGGAACCGGATATCCTCACTCAAGGCGGGAAGCTTCAGTGACCTTCATAACCTCCAGTGGCTGTGAGTGTGTGTGTGTGGGGGGGGGGATCAGAGACATCCAAGGAGTTGGGAGGGGAGGTGGAGGTGGGGGTGGGACACATCACCTGTGTTTGTTTGTGTGTTTGCGTAAAAAATACAGAGGTCACCCCATAGCTGCCAAACTCATTTGGCCACTCCTCTTGTTTTGTCTTAGTAATCTTCTGTCATTTACAAATAATTATTATTCATATTATTAATATTTAATTAATAATAAAAATATTTATTAATAATGAAATCAATATGTTTAACCACCACCACCACTGAAATCCCTTTTAAAATCACCCAAAATATACTTACACTATATACTACACACCCAACTATTGGCAGATAAACTTCACATAATAGTCTGAGTCAGAGTGAGTTTTCAGTTGTTGTTCTTAATGACCAGCAATGGGCTTTTGTCGATCTCAGGGGGCCAGCAAGTTCTGGAGAAACTTAAAAGCAACACTGAAGGCGATCTCCACAAAGGCCTGTACACTGTAAAAAAAATATCATGCCTTTCCAACTTAACTTTTTTTAATGACCCGTTCCACTTAAGATTTTTAGTTAGCTCAATTACAGTTACCTAAACGTCAATATTTTTGTTGTGCTGAAGAATTTTTCATGTGGACTGATGATAGAATATAATGTTCTGTCAATGAAATACTGTGTTGATCTCAAATGGGAAATTAGGTAGGTCCAATGTACAATAAAAAGGTTAATTAAATATTCTATGTTGAAGAAGCAGGGTTAGATGACCCTAACCCTAACCCTAGGTTCTTCTTGTAAAATCAAATTCAGTTTAACTAAATTCTACAACCTAATTCTACCTTCAATATCTTACCAACTGTTTACTAGCTGTTTAAAGTTAAGTTTTCCACTTTGGCATTCATTCACGTGTGATAAACACTTTAAGCTCTATCTTCATCTACATTCAGTTTAAAAACCTTTCAAAGTCAGTTGTATTGTCAGTACTGAAAGGTGGTGGAGAGGGGAGAAGGAGGGTGCAGAAGAGGGAGGGAGTTGGTGGTAGCTGGAGTGGTGGTCTTTGAGTCTGCTGGTCCTCCTCGCCCAGAGAGGCTCCACAGCCCAATTCCCGATGGCAGCACACTGAAGAAGCCATAAAAGGGTGACTGGGATCACTCGCAATACAGAGATGTTTGAGGATGAAGGACTGGAGTCTGATGTGAAGGATGGAGAGTAGGTCCTTATCTGTGGATCAGCGAATGGTGGGGGTCGGGGGTTATCGGGAGAAGCCTGGGTAAACACTAGGAGGCAAGGGCATGGTGGGGGGTGGGGCTTTACAAGCAGAAGGAAGCTATTGGTATTCCTCTCCTTACATTAAAATAAAGCCCTGTGTGGGTTTGTCAAGCCAAGTTAAGTCTTTTTATTTATATACTGTAGCACATTTTTAAAAAAACAACACAGTTGCTCCAAAGTGTGTTACAATACAAGCTGAAAATAAAACAGCAAGAACTGTGAAAAAAAGTCCATGAAATATGTTAAAATGACAAGGCGAGGCAATAAAAATGAAATGAACAACTAAATAAATAAGTGGACTAAACAGCATCAAATAAACACCTCAGACAGAGATAAAAAAAATAAAGAGAAAAGGTAGGTCTTCAAATTAGATTAAAAACAATTAATAGTAGGGGAGGATCTGACATGTAAATGGAGACTGTTCCAGAGCTTAGGGACAGCAGCAGAGGAAGCTGTGGCCCGATTAGTTTTGAGGTGGACACTAATTGAGACGAGGATCTAAGTGACCTGGGAGCAGAGTAGAGTGTAAGTAGCTCTTAAATGTGCAGAGGGGCAGGTAATTTAGAGCTTTAAAAACAAACAATACAATTTTAAAAGCAATTCTGTACTTTACAGGTAACCAGTGAAGCTGTACTAAGATGGCAGTCATGTGCTGTCTTTTCTTTGTACCCGTTTGTTTGTGTTGATCTGTCTCTATCTGTGGATGCATTCTTCTTCAAAAAAGTAGAGTGATGAATTAAGTTAATTGGCATGTATGAGTCATTATTTTATATAAAGTAGTCCCCCAACATGCAGAAATCCAAACAAAGGAAATTGAATTTAATACCTTTACCCTTCTATAGCTCTGCTTCAGGGTTTTGCTTTGATGCAGAGATGGGAATTACAATTAAAATAAGATACATTGTGTTCTTTAAGCATCTCTTGGCCCTGACACTGAGCAACTTGGTTAAGTGCACTTAATGTAAATTACTTTACAAGTACCAAGTTTGATAATTTCCCAAGACACGGCTATTAATAGAGAAGCACTATATCACTGGGTGGTTCCTCTGTGTTCTTCTTGAGCTTAGTGTTCAGGGCATTGTATTCTGACAGTTATTTATGAGAGCAATATATGAACAGTAGTCATTATAACTAGGCACAAAAAGACTGTTAATGTGGATTTATTCACCACAACACAGTGATTTGTAAAATGAAGACAGAACATGTCAAATGAATGGAGAATGATTCAGTAACATGGAGTAAATGCAGTACACTGTACACTGTAATAGAGCTCTATCTTAATGGATGGCTATTCCATACTGTTCATATATTTGGTTGTTTGTACATTTGGGTGCATATGTGCAGTAGTCTGTGTGTGTGTGTGTGTGTGTGTGTGTGTGTGTGTATGTGTGTGTGTGTGTGTGTGTGTGTGTGTGTGTGTGTGTGTGTGTGTGTGTGTGTGTGCGTGTTTGTGTGTGTGTATGTGTGTGTGTATGGGGGTGTTGGAGATATCATCAACCTTGAAATGGCACCAGTGCTGCTGCTGCTAAGCTCCTTGCCCCAGTCAGAAGCGCCTGTGGTGGGAATGAGAACTGGGCCCAATTACACACGTTCCTCACATCACAATGAGTCTTTGGAGCAGCACTAACGCCTACAGCTCCAAACCGCGCAGGTCACCACACTGATAGGGGACCAGGCACCGTCCAAGCAATTACCACCTGCTGCTTTTCAATTACAAGCAGGCACCAGTAGGAGGAACATTCTTGTGTGTGTGTGTGTGTGTGTGTGTGTGTGTGTGCAGGTCTGTATGTTCATTTGTGTGTTTGGGTGTTTGTATCACTTGTTTGGATGTGCACTAGTCCATGTGTTTGTCTGTGTTTGTCTGTGTTTGTTTGTGTGTGTGTGTGTGTGTGTGTGTGTGTGTGTGTGTGTGTGTGTGTGTGTGTGTGTGTGTGTGTGTGTGTGTGTGTGTGTTTGTCTGTGTTTGTGAGTGTGTGTGTGTGTGTGTGTGTGTGTGTGTGTGTGTGTCTGTGTCTGTGTTTGTCTGTGTTTGTGAGTGTGTGTGTCTGTGTTTGTTTGTGTGTGTGTGTCTGAGTGAGTGAGTGAGTGAGTGAGTGAGTGAGTGAGTGAGTGTGTGTGTGTGTGTGTGTGTGTGTGTGTGTGTGTGTAGAGGGTAATGGTTGACCCCCATAGGGAGATAAGTGTTTTGGTGAGATTCAGGTGTAGATCTCCTGCTGTCCCGTGGACAAAACCCAGACATCCTGATAAAGGCCTAAAGACTAAAGCGATAGAGTCACTCAGCTGAAAATTCGCCACTTTGCAGTCCCACTTCTTTAATGACACGGTGGTCACACGCACCATTTGACTGATACAAAAACAACCATTCAAATGGCACCTGCCCTAACTCCCACTGAAATTAAAAAAACTTTTATGTGGAATGTGAAAAAGCAGTTTGACAGCTTACATTTTGTCACTAAAAAAGAAATGAGGAAGGCCTCCTTATAATTAATTTAATTAATAAATTATTAATAAATTAATTATTAATACATGAATAAGACTTTTGAACATGAGTGCCTGCTTTGTTCTGCTTTTGGACTGACATTTTTGACCACTGATCATTCACAGGAGGTGTTGTTTAAATGGGAATTGGATTTTTTTCCCCGCTATGCCTTTAGTGTACATTTAGTGTGCATTTAGTGTGCGCGCTGTTTGTGTGCATGTAAATGGTATGAGGACTTATTCCAAGGCTCACCAAAGGGTTGGCAAAGGGTCCATTAAACTGAATGGGCTATCCTAGAGACTGTATATGTTATATACTCTTATATACAGTCAATGGGCTCTCCCATCATTCAGATGTTTAATATGTCAGTATAACCTTTGCTAGTTTAACAGACTGTTGGTAAGGGGAGAGCAGTAGAACAGAGGATGTTGCTTTGAAACTGCATTTTGAACCATAGGATTGATTTAACAGTGTAGTTGAAGAAAAAATATTTTGAAATGATAAAATTGTTACTTTTTTTGCTGAGATGTAAATAGCCATGGATAGCTGTGTAATAAGTAGGACAATGTACAAAGAGTTGCTCAATATCATATAATAATCCCCTCTGGAGTGATTCAACACAAAGTCCTGCATTACTGTCAGGTTTTATGTAAGGGATAACAGCTGCCGAGGCCCACATTTGGCAGAATTAATCAACACTGGCAGACAAATAACTTCCCAAAGCTAAGCAGAGGAAAGTTATGCTCAAGTTATGCCCAAATTGATTAAAGACAGAATTAATGCATACCCCACCAGCCAATTAGAAAACAGCATTCTATTTGACTGGGCCATAATCGGTGATATTAACCATCTCGCTGTGCATTATCCTTAGTCATAGAAACTGAAAGTACACAGCAGAGACAGTAACACAGACCTTTGTCCCCACTTGCCCAGAAATGCCTTCTCACTTTTATTCAAGTACAAACTCATGTCAACTTGTACTACCTTCCCTCATTACAGTACAATGTAAAATAAATGTCCTGTTACAGAAACAACACAACAGAATTTGCCTGAGGTAAAGATTGCTCATCTTCGTGGTTGACTTAAAATAGTGCTGCATTAAAGGCCAAATTACAACAAAGTGGGTGAGTTAACCAGTGAGAGGTCACTGGGGCTAAATGAAGTTAGACAACTTGAGAGATACTACACATATGAATCATGGAAGGATATCAATCTATTTGAGCACACACAAAAAAAATTTGTATTATAAACAGTGAAAAATAAGCTGAAAAGGTCCCCATTAAAGCTAATTGCATTTGTGCAGATGTTGTCACCTTTTCTAGCTGTTGGTGATTGTGGCCATTAAAAGCCATCATGGAATGGCTTAGTCCACAGTTGTGGGATTAATTTGCGAATGATTAGCCGGCATGTATTTTTAAAGAGCTCCATTCATTTCTCTGCAGCATCCTTGATGAAAATGAGATAAGCTCTTTGCGGCAGAGGGCCTTTGAAGGCCTGCAGTCATTATATTACCTGTGAGTATCCCAGCACACCAATTATCCACTCTCCAATTACCCACAAACATCAAACAACATTCACACGTTCATTTTCAATGTAAATGTGTGTGTGTGTGTGTGTGTGTGTGTGTGTGTGTGTGTGTGTGTGTGTGTGTGTGTTTGTGTTTGTGTGTGCGCATGCATGAGGGTGCACATTGGGGAGTGGATGTGTCAGTGAGTGAAGTGAGAAGATTTCTTAGCAGTGTGTGTGTGTGTGTACGTGTGTGTGTGTGTGTGTACTTGCACATGTCTGTATGTGTGAGTGTGCTCCATGTTGTCACCTGATATTGAAATCTGCGCAGTTCCTTAGTGAATAATTCTGTGGAGCAGCTCCCAAGGACATCCTTCTGCTTGGAAATGCCTCGTCTACATTGGCTGTAAGTTGGATACACACACACACACACACACACACACACACATTGGTGATTTATTTCTACTTGCATTTTCTGTTCCTTCAGTACATTTTTTACCAGAAATACACTGTTTTTGTTGTTGTGTTGTTGTGCTTTCTGCCTGTTGTTCAGATAGAACAGTACAGAAATGACAGAAAGTAGATTGAACAGACAGGGAGTAGGATGGTGAAATGACAACTTCCCCCAAATTCACACAGCTCAGTTTTATTTCTTCTTCTTGTTGTTCTTCTTCTTCTTGTTGTTCTTGATCTTGTTCTTGTTCTTCTTCTTATTATTATTGTTGTTGTTGTTGTTGTTGTTGTTATTGGTGTTGTTATTGTTTTATTTATTTTGCTGGAACAATAGCAAGAAACCTTTAGAATATCCTGAAGAGAGGGACCACTGTAGATATTAACCATCTGCACACACATATCTGAGCTCAGGAGAGTTACCTGCAACCATAGCAACAACTTAGTAGCTGTGCAGTAGCAACTACAAATCACTGGAGAAGGTTTGAACAAGGTTTCAACAGTAATACACTTTTTCTGGGAACAAGTCTGTAACTAAATGGTAATATCTTATAGTCAGTGTGCACCCAGAAGTGTAATCAGAAAGGACATACTTAGGGCAAGGTTAACTGGCTATCCTGCCATGTCGACATATGAAATTTAGAAACTAGAAATCCATGCACCTTGATATGGCTCCACCTCAAAATGTAATGGATTTTTTCATTGACCCATGCTTCAGCCCTCCAAGGTGCGACGTGAAAAATGATCCTGATACTTTTTGGATTATTTTGCTAATTGACAGACAGACTGACAGACAATCTATGTAGATCTAATTTATTTTAAAGTAATTCATTCATTACTGGGGAGTAAGAGAACGTTTTATTTTATCATTTCACTGTTACAGTTAAAAACATTTTCATTTACAACTCCAGCATTCTAACTACATTAAAAAATATTGCACATTAATTATGTGTTTTGTTTTGTTTGCTTTACAATTGGTACGTTAATTAGTTTTCTGGAAACAATTTGTATTAAAATATTAAAGTCATATCTGGGTTCTTTTGTACCCAGTAACTACTGAGCTGTGATGTTCTGCTGATTTTGTGTTTATATTCCCATCTCTGCTACAGTAACAAAAACAGAGAGTGTGTGTAAAACAGAGATATTTCCTTCAGCTGCATATTTTCTGTGTACTGAGTCTGAACACTAGTCTGAATGGACCGAAGAAAAAGAGTGGAAAAACAGCATTTTGAAAACGAATAGACCAAAAACCTCAAAGTAACGCTTGGGCTGTTTACCTTTTCTGACTGGGGCATCAGTTTCTCACAAGGATGCAGCCTTAGCCTTTAACTCAGGCGTAAAGAAGAAGAAAAGGCAATTCTTCTGGGCCAGGCATTAGAGGGGCTTCTGAAATGGCCAGGGACACAAGGATGCTCCTCTCATTACAGACAGGCCTGTGTGTGTGTGTATGTTTGCCCCCTGACAGGGATCTGGAGGGAAACAGGATAGCATCTCTGAGCGAGGCCAGCTTCAAGGATTGCACCACATTACAAGTGCTGTGAGTCTGATGGTGCATTATTATGCCTCTGTAGCTCTCTCTCTCTCTCTCTCTCTCTCTCTCTCTCTCTCTCTCTCTCTCTCTCTCTCTCTCTCTCTCTCTCTCTCTCTCTCTCTCTTCACCTTTTTCGCTCTTTCCTTCACTTTTTTTCCTTTCACCTCCACCCCTGTATATACCCAAGAGACCACCACTCACTTTTACTGTTCATGAACACTGACAAACAGGTGCACACACGCAGGCACGCACACACACACACACACACACACACACACACACACACACACACACACACACACACACACACACACACACACACACACACACACACACTTTGTTACGTAACAACTGTAGTCTATAAGTACCCTCCCAAAAGACTCTCATGTCCATTTGAAGCTGGAAGTGTATGTGTGTATGTGTCTGCATGTGTGTGTGTTTATCTTCATAAGAACAACACAACTTGTTTTTTTTTTCATTTTACAGTTCCATTAATCATTTCTTACTTTTCTTTTCTTTTCTTTTCATAATTTCATTGATTCACTCTTGCACGCCTATATAACTCCACACAGTAGTGCTGCTGCAGTTCAGTAACTAGAGCACAAGGTGCATATAGTCACATGCTGAAACATGCAGAATGATAAATGCTCCCCACTACTAAAGCCCACTGTACCCTTACATCTTTCTGTAAATAAGCTGTCACCAGCAAAAGCAACTCTAGCTATTCAACAGTAAAGGGCTACCGATAAGAATAAGGAAAAAATACCAATAGTGAATTATTTGCGAAGAGAATTCTCCGAAAAAGAAGGCTAATACATTGGTAATGAATTCAGGTATTCCATTGGATGTTTTATGTTGTTGGAAGTGCTCAGTCCAGCTTTGATAAGCCCCCTGAGACTGATGGCTGCAGTGGCAGCTGGCTCTGTGATCCCGCCGACCTCAATTCACCCTGTCGGGGCAGTTTCAGAAAGGAGGGAAATGTCAAATTCATGAAAAGTCTGGAAATCTACAACATCAGGTAGATGGTCTCGACAGGAAATCCTTCTATATAGTCAATAGTAAATGTATTCCATTAATATAGTGCTTTTATATACGTACTCATTAGAGTATCTAAATCACTTTATTAAGAATGCCTTATACATTGCTGGTAAAAAGCTGCCACACAAGGCACCAGGTAGAAACATTGGGATTAGTATGGGATTCAGTGTCTTGCTCAAGGACACTTCGACCTAGTCAGGAGGAGGTGGAATCGAACCAGCCACCCTTTGATTGCTGGGTGCTAGGCCATTAAACCACTGTCATTTGTTGCAATGGCAAAAGCCTTGATTGTGATGTAAGACTTCGACCAAAGACAGAGTTACATCACCCTGTGAAGCCAAGCAATGCTGGTTACGCATAACCTTACTGTTACATTTCCAGGATACGTTTTATTTTATATACCCTCTCAAATATAAATAACATTATCAGTGTGAATTATTTAATGCACCTAACGGCTTTGTGGTAAAATATGTTTCTTTTCAAACCAGACAGAGTCATGTTCTGTCTCATCAGATGAGGTATACACTGGATTTCCTTTTAGTTAATTGGTTGGTTGGTTTCTTGGCTCGTAAGTCTCGCAGGGTTTGGAAACTGTCGGAAAGAGACAGAAACTCAGAAAGTCAATAAGTGCTTGCTGTCCATTAAAGTGTTGAATGCCCCCAGTCGACTCACATTTCTGCTGATAAGTGGAGTACTACCACACCGAGGATGTGTTCTGGCCTGCATGTTTTTGAACACCTCCAAACTCAATCTGACAGGTTCAGTGCCATTTGACTATGCTTCTCTAGGCAAGATCACTCAAGCTGACGGCAAATGAGTGCAGTGCGGGGTGTAAGGGTGTCGGGTCGGGATGTTGCAGCACCTCTCCTGCTTATCTGGAGATGCAAATGTCTGACTGTGTTTCCCCGTAGATGAGGCTGTTCAAGCTCGATGCTCATCATCAACTGTAATAGACCTATTATATACAACAGAAGTTTACTGCTTCAACGCTACATTTCTCTGATTTTTTAAAATCCTTCCTTCTGTTTACCATCAATTTCAATGCCCTTTCTTGTTCTTACGTCCTTATTATTCTAATGCAGAGTCTGACATACTCTGTGTGTTTTATTTATCTTAGTATGTGCTGTAAAAGAACCCAGTCATATTGTATTTCTACACAGTAGATGATACAGAGTACTTGTTGTAATCAGTGCAGTCTAAAATAATGCCTAATGGTTTAGAATAGAGTATGTACTACATTTATGTATATATACATGTATGATTGTATGCATCTCCTGTGTATGTATATACTATAGATGCATATGGCACCTGATGGTATCCATATGGGTGATTGTTTTGATATAGACATTTGGTATTACTCCTATGTAACAGCATAAGAGATGTATGATAAAAAAGCTGAATGATTTAAAAAGATAAAAGCACTAAAATCTGATTTTTATTTTCATTCCAGTGTTCTGCGGAGAAACTGCATTGGAATTATAGAGAGGGGAACATTTTCAGCTATGCATCGACTAATAGAGCTGTAAGGATGCACCTACATGTTTACACACGCACACGCACACGCACACGCACACGCACACACGCACACACACTCACACGCACACGCACACACATACACATACACATACACACATACACATACACACACACACACACACAAACACACACACACACACACACACACACACACAAACACACACACACACACACACACACACACCACACAGTTTATCTCCCAAACAATGGAGCTGTGATGTTTGTAAGAAGGTGTTCTGTTTTTGTTTGTTTTGGCAGGGACCTGTCAGTCAACAAAATTCAAAAACTCCCCCCACCATTATTTGAGAACATGAAAAGTCTTCAGCAGCTGTAAGTTCCCCTTTGACTGACTGCTCCGGATGGAAATGGCAGTGCTCTTTCTGTCTGTTCTGTCTGTGTTCTGTCATACAGGCGGAAGCTCTTAAAATTCAAATGTATCTCAAAACTTTTGACTTTTTGGGAGCACTTCAACCCACAGTGGGTCTATTTATTCAAGTCGCCTTAACTCCACTTGACTGGGCATGAGATTGCAATTTGATGAGGCAGTCACCACACATGAAACACACACACACACACACACACACACACACACACACACACAGTCTGTGATTTGATTTCTGCGTTTGTCCATGCAGTTAATAGTGCAGTTAATTATTTGTGTGTGTGTGTGTGTGTATGTGTGTATGTGTGTGTGTGTGTGTGTGTGTGTGTGTGTGTGTGTGTGTGTGTGTGTGTGTGTGTGTGTGTGTGTGTGTGTGTTTTGTTTTGCTCTGTGTTTATATTTGCACAGGAACATCTCAAATAATCCACTGACGGAAATATACGAAGATCAGTTTGACAGTTTGGTCAATCTCCAATCTCTGTAAGTACTTTTTGAACTTTCTGAGCATGTTGTTGTTGTAGCTGCTGCTTGTTTGATGACATTGGCTATCCAAATGGACAGAAGGTTTCCCTGGCTCCTAAGACCACGGTGCTGATGGACAGGTAATGAGGGCCTCCTCTCTCTCTGGTGAACCTTCTCTCCCTCACAGTGACCCTTCACTTGACATCAGTGAGACAGCCACAGCCACAGCCACCTATGCGAAATAGCACTGCATAGATATAACTTTAAAAAAGTGCCTTTCTCTCTCCCTCTCTCTCTCTCTCCCTCTCTGTCTCTCTCTCTTTCTCTCTCTCTCTCTCTCTTAGGAGTATGGAGGAGGTTGAGATCCCCAACATCAGTATCCGCATGTTTCGCTCTTTCAGCAACTTGTCCCACATGTGCGTCAAAGTTTGTTTATTTTGTCTATTTTCTCAGAGTCTGTCCTTAGATCCCTGCAACCCCCCTCCCCCCTTTCAGTACAACTTGTGTATGTGATATATATGATTTATGTATAAAGAGAGAGCCTTATGCATGATTTATTAGGTTGTGAGACTTGTCACTGTACACATAGGGCACTTTAACTGATAAGAGAGGAGTATGGGTAGACTGATCATGTGCTGTACAGAGACCAATATTCATGAAAAAGTCATTCGACATGGGAGAGCAAGGACCACTATATGACGCACACTTAGTGAATCTGAGCCCCTTTTAACCATACAGGGCTGACAGATGCAGCCGGTGCAGTCCAAATTCACATCAGTTCTTTGGGGTTGAATGGTTTACAAAATGTTCATCTCAGCGAGGACTCTAAAGAGTCTATATGCTTGTTATTTTGCCACAAAATGCTGTTGTGTATAAAACCATTTCTAATGAATTGGAAGTGTATTTATTAGGCCCTAATCACATTTTTTTTAAAATGCCCCCCCATAGGCACATGCATATCCCTTTATGTATAAAGGTAGTCTGCTTACTCTGTGTTCCTCTACACCTCTGTAAGCTTATGTCCTCCTTTCTGTTAGTCGCTTTGGATAAAAGCATCTGCTAAATGTAATGTGCATGGGTTATCATATAAAACGTCAGTACATCTGAACAGTACAGACTGCACTAGAAAACAAACAATATACAGTCTGGATGGCTGGCCCTTACTGTATCAACACCAAGATAAGAGCTTAAAAGTAAAGGCAGTGAAATTACCCTGAAAATAGCTCAGGGCTAATATTATGCCCAGAGCAGTGATAGCAATCTAACCAGTGTTGATTTCATAAAACACATTATTTTCTGTTGGAAGATTAATGCCAGTGTAACCAGTGAAGCTCTCATAAATGCAGTCATTTCTGTTGGGGGAGCCATGCCAATCTAACCAGCGTACCTTCCTTACATGCATTCATCTTTGTTGGAGCAGTAATGGCCTTCTAACCCGATTCACTCGTGATGGCCTTACTTTGTCTGATGGCAATACCGGCTGCTAACACTATCACTTATTCATGCATTTTCAATAGCCCTCATTCTCGCCACCGAAATTGGATGGCCGTACTCCCCCCATTTAATTTAGCGGTTTAATTCTGGGGTGGCCAATCACTCACCCCCACAACCCAATCTGCTTCTGCACACCCTGGACTGGCGCACACATGACCCCAGAAGGGCTTTCCCAAATCAGCTTAGGCTAGGCACAGACTGAGGGCTCTCAGCGGCACATCCTTTCCGTGATTGAAATCTCAGTGACAACCCTTCATCCACTATATTGGAGCGTTCATTTAGATTTGATTTCCCCTGGCACGGATTGACTGTGTGAGAGCCCCTGCCAAAAAAAACCACTGGCCACTGCCTGCAAAACACCCTCGGCCACTGCCTGCCCACGTCCTTATTACCCTTGGAGGCTCTTGGCTAGTCCTGTGGTCATCTAGCCGTGCCAGCATCCTCTCCCTGTGTGTTGACCATATGGCCTGGTCATTTTGGCTGGACGGGCGGGAGTGCAGCTCACATGTCTGCAGGATCTCCAGGTGTTTAGCACTCTCTCTCTCTCCACAGACACACGGCTCCCTGTTGGTGACCCCCCTACCAACCCAGCATTTCCTTTCCATATCTGGCCTGCTCCTGTGTTGTGCCACTTAAATTAAGTGAAAAGACTCAGTGTGGCACAGGAATTAAGTGGGCCAAAGCTGGCGCCAGAGTTCAGAAAGGTGTTAAATGTACTCGCTGACCTTTTCATCTGATGCTTTCCAGCATCACTCTGAAATGAATGCACAGTCACTCACGGCACTGACAGTGACAAGCATAGCCACTAATGTTGTTCGTTTAGTCCTTCTTGTAAACAATTGGGGAGGTATTCAGAGAGGAGCCTTCCTGGCCCACAGCACACTGCCAGAGTGACAGAAGATTTCTGTGTTTATGTTTTTGCAATGTCGCCATTCCCAGAGGTAGCAGGTGGACGGCAGGCGATAAAGCACCCAGCTCCAAGCTGTGCTCCTCTGAAATTCCCATTAAAATCCCACACACGTCCTAGGCCCACATTTGTCTCCCGAAGCAGCACTGTGTGTCTGTGCGACTCTGAATCACCAGCAAAAATAATAGCTTTAAAACTGATAAGTTCACCATAGAAAAAAAACTGGAACTGTGTCCTCAGTCTTCACAGCAACATCTAAATGAAATGGGTTTTGTTGCACCCCATGGGTTAGGTGGAACAGAGTGGAAAGAAGATTTTAAGAAATACCATAGTAAAAATTAAATACAGTAGAAAGGTCTCAGTAATATTCACTGCTGAAAGTGGCCCTCAAAAAGGTAATAATATCTTCACTGGACTGATAGGTGACTGCAATGTAAAAAATGTTTGTCTCTTTGAATGTCTTTAGCTACTTCAAGCGCTTTGAGTACTGTGGCTACTCACCCAGTGTGAGAAGCTGCAAGCCCAACACTGATGGCATCTCTTCATTCGAACACCTGCTGGCAAACATCATCCTTCGAGTTTTCGTGTGGGTGGTCGCTTTCATCATCTGCTTTGGAAACATCTTTGTCATCTGCCTCCGATCGTGCATAGCCAGTGAGAATCAACACCACACGATGGCCATCAAATCTCTCTGTTGTAAGTCCAGACATTAAAAATGTTACTGTTCAAATGTGCAGCCTACATGGAGTTCAGTGTGAGCCCTCAGTTTGATTGTTGTTTTGTTCCCCATTGGTCCAATGCATCTAAGTTAAGAATGTGTTTATTTTCCTTGCCAATTTTTATACATCTGAGTAGTAATTTTGTTTATTTCAAATGGCCTTAATCAAATAATTAAATAATTGAAAGCATATGCAAATGGATTCAGGCTAATTATTCGGGCTAATTTAAAAAAACAAAATTACAAAGCGCTGTAACTTTGTAACAAAATATACAACATTCAACACTGTTCAGACATCACTGTCTGAAAACGTTTGATGCGGTAGTGGTAAGCCACATGTGTCAGCCAAAGGGCTGTCCAGAAGTTACAACTGATTTAGCCACAGAATGTATCGCTCATTCCTGAGTTGGAAGTTTGTAAGGTTGCAATGCTGACTGGTACTAACAAGTATGCTGTAAAAAGTGTTGCTTATGAACTAGCCTAACACAATAGTACAAAAACTTTTTAAAAATTAAAATATTCAGGCAAGATACTACATTAATCATTTTACATTTGTTACACTTGCACTCCTTAAATAACCTCTGCTCATGCTACTGGAAAAGAAAGTGTAAGAATATAGGTAGTGCAAGTTAAACCAAAGTAAGAAGATCCATACAGCATGTTGCCTAATTTTTTTATTTGCTTCTAAGCAGCCCTGTTTACAGTTTGATGTGTTCCCACATGGCTTCTGACTTAATCAGACACATATAGGGTAAAGGAATTGCTCAAGGATAGCACCCCATACAAATACATGCCACACAGACACAGACACACACACACACACACACACACACACACACACACACACACACACACACACACACACACACACTCACTCACTCACTCAGACACACACACACACACACTTACTCACTCACACACACACACACACACACACACACACACACACACATACATACACACAGACACAGACACACACACTCACTTACTCACTCACACATACACACACACACACACTGCCTGTCTGCCACTGCATTACTGTCTGCATTACTCTTCTCGTTGTCCAGGTGCCGACTGTCTGATGGGCATCTACCTGCTCTTCATCGGAGCCTTCGACATCAAGTACTGCGGCGAGTACAACCGCCACGCCCAGATCTGGATGGAGAGCCTGTCCTGCCAGCTGATTGGCTCGCTGGCCATGCTGTCCACGGAGGTGTCGGTGCTGATGCTGACCTACATGACCCTGGAGAAGTACCTGTGCATCGTCTTCCCCTTCCAGAACTTCCACGTGGGCCGCAAGCGCACGCTCTGCTACCTGATCACCATCTGGGCGCTGGGCTTCGTCATCGCGGTCATCCCCTTCCTGGACAGGCAGACGTTCGGGAACTACTACGGGCGCAACGGCGTCTGCTTCCCGCTGCACTCGGACCAGACGGAGAAGCCGGGGGCCAGGACCTACTCCACGGTCATATTCCTGGGTGAGTAGTGACCCCTCACACCCCACCCCCCACACACCACCCCCGCTACATTGAGCGCAGGTGGCCACTGTATCTGAATCCTTCTGTGCAATCCATTGCAATATATCTTGAATGTGAGTGTGTGTGTGTGTGTGTGTGTGTGTGTGTGTCAATGGCAGTATATATTGAGTCTGTGTGTGTGTGTGTGAGAGAGAGAGAGAGAGAGAGAGAGAGAGAGAGAGAGAGAGAAAGAGTATGAGAGAGAGAGAGAGAGAAAGAGAGAGAGAGTTTGTGTGCGTGTGCATGTGAACATGTGTGACTGTCTGCATGAGTGTGTTATAACTACACTGGAGATAAGATCTGATGGGGCC
>CM059272.1:17458262-17470762 GCA_030347295.1 Setipinna tenuifilis
GCTCCACAAGACATATCGATGAAACATTGGCCTTCCATTTTATATCAGCTATAACACTGACCCAGCTCCATATAGCAGGCCTGCCCATGTACTTCCCTCACATTTGACCAAAAGACAAAAAAAAAAACGTCAACTTCAGTCCACATTGATGCCACGTGGACTTTTGGGTTATTGGGACATTTGGACTATTTGAGGAAAGGTATTGAGTCAGCACCGGTGCCAGCTTCATGAAAGAGTGCCTCGGGTGTCATCAGAGCACACTTCTGGGCCACAACAACACGATAAATAGGACAACTGGTCACCCAGCAGACCTCATTTACTTTTGCATGTGGACCTACAAACAGGAAAAGCTGGGACAGAGACACAGCCAGAGACAAAAAATGCAGGTTTGTTGTCCAAATTGTGGTATTTCTTCCCCCACTTCCACCCAAACACATTCTCTCTCTCTCTCTCTCTCTCTCTCTCTCTCTCTCTCTCTCTCTCTCTCTCTCTCTCTCACACACACACACACACACACACACACACACACACTGACACATGATCAAAGCCAGTGCAATATGAGGCAAAAATCTGTTGATGATATGGACGACACTTTCATCACTGCTGTGATGCTTTAAATGCTAAAACGCTAATATTAGTGCACGTATGGTCCAGTAAAGAGTTAAAAGAGAAAACGTATGACTGATTACATAAAAGTACACCGCGTGGCACATACCAATTACTGGTTCAAAGTGCCAAACAGACCCAAAAGGAATACATAAAAGAGTTGTTCAATGAGCTTTTATTAAATCATTTCTTGCCTCTTTTAAATAAGAGCTATGGCAATCATTAGTAACAACCCAGAACAGTAGTGGTGTCTCTTGGGGCTAGAATTATCCATCAGGTTCTGAAGAATAATTTGATTCATGAAGAGGCTCACTGAAGTTGCGATCAAATAAAATCAAACCATCCCCAGATCCGGAGTTAAGACCAGGCAGAACTACATGTTTCATGTGTGATATTAGAATGCGTAGCATGTGTTTCTTAGGACAACTTCATGCTTCACAAAAAAAGGTAATTTTTTTTTTTTTTTTTTTTTTTTTTTTTTTTACCATAGAGATACAGATTAAGAACTCATAGCGAATACAACGGTAACACTTTTTTTGTGGTTCGATTTTTAGTGTATCTACATGTAAAAACAAGTAATATTATGTACTTACAGTGTACATACTGAACACTAACCCTAACCCTATGGTACAGTGTCTGTAAGTAATGTAACATAATGTTACATACTGTTACCCACTTTGTTACAATGTACCTAAGTGATGTAACAGGCACAGAGTAAAATTATATTACTCTTAAAGTGTAACCAAAAGAAAAACAATAATAAATATTGCATTGCATTGCATTTAGCTGACACTCTTGTCCAGAGTGACTTAGGCTACAGTGAATTAGGAACAGGGACAGTCGCCCTGGAATAGCATAGAGTTAGATGCCTTGCTCAAAGACACTTCAGAGATGGATGAGGGTCCAGAAGAGCACTGGTTATCCCCACAGCAATTGTTATTACTGATAGAGGGATCAAAACCTGTGATCCCAAGACCAACCATTAGGCCACAATGGCCATACAAAGGGGATAGCCCTACAACACTAATGGATATATCTGGCTTGTGTTGAGAGAGAGAGAGAGAGAGAGAGAGAGAGAGAGAGAGAGAGAGAGAGAGATAGAGAGAGAGAGAGAGAGAGATGGCAAAAGAGGGAAGAGAGAAAGAGAAGAATGTAAAGAGAAGTGAACATGAGCACATGGGTGTACAGCACACACACACACACACACACACACACACACACACACACACACACACACACACACACACACACACACACACACACACACACACACACACAAGACAGAGATGGAGAGAGACAAAGAGTTAATGCCATTAGCCTGCACAGAGGTGAAGGTTGATGAAAAACTAGCAGATCTGTACTTTTCCATTAAATGTGTTCTTTCTTCAAGAAAGATAAAAAAAATGGTTTTAAATAAATGACTACTTCCAGCGAACACAGCCATTGGTGCTAATCCTTCCACTAAAACTCAGGTAAGGCTTTATCATTCACTTGCAGCTGTCCTCCAAAGACAGACACAAACATGTGATGTTTGTATTTATTATGTATCCTGCATCATATCCAAGTCATTACCCTCTCTGCTTGACAAATCATACACACACACAGACACACACACACACAATTGCGCTTTATCACCCTGTAATAGGGTTTTAAATGTATTCAGACTTTCTGACTCGTTCAGCAGACACCATACTGAACATAAAGGATGTTGGAGCATGATTTTTGCTGAGCTGTGAAGAACTTTGTCCCAGACTAAGATCACCTTCGATGGTTTTGGGGGAGAACTTCATGCCTACAAGCATCTAGGTGATATGATGCAGTGTTTGATCTCCTCTTACAGATCCTTTGGTGCCCAGTTGGACATTTAATCTCTCAAGGCATTTGGGTCGCCTTTAAACCTTAGTGCCTCATGGACACTGTGTCTGTGTTGTGTTACTCCCAAACTGTACATCACAGTGGAATGACACGTATACCATTACGAAGAACACAACCTGAGCTCAGGCACGCACCACATGTTTTGGAATACTGGTAGGTCACAGAGTGTTCCACTGTCATTGCTCTTGTTTTCCAGATTCCAGACAGACTCCTGTACACATACATGTGAAGATATTTGGGCTGAGAACTTCCTGAAGAGAGATATTGGTTAAAACGCTAACACATTTTCTTACGCAATTCGTTTTTTTCTGGTTAATGAGTGTATATAACATTAACATATCATATCATAAACATAACATATTAGGACACAAAATAAGGGCATATTTGAATAACCCAGAGTTCTCCTGGGCAAAACAAGGTATAGGACATGTATGTAGCCTATATATTAGTAATTACTATATTATAACTATAATATTGCACAATTACATATCCATCAGGCACACACCACAGGTTTTGTAGTGAATATAAAGTGAATATAAAATCAATGCAAATAAGTGAATATAAAATCAATAAATAAATTAGTATAATAAGTAATAAGTGAATATAAAATCAATGCAAAGACATGTATGTAACCTTTATAATGACCTAGATAAGACCTTAAAATGAAAGGTAGTAAAACCCAAAAATGCCCTGGGGCTTAATATCCTTTTCCATTTTATTTTACAACTATGATAATAATAGTAAGAGTCATTTGTATATCTTGGAGATCTCTTGACCCCTCATAAGTAGTAGGCCTACCTGACCGTAATCAGTTGTGGTCAAATATGTGATCTTGGTATTATGTTGAATAATTTGTCAAGATAATTTTCCTTATCTTCAAACAGTTTCTCTTTTGCACACACTTCTTATATTGGAATTGACATTGTTTACAACAAATAGCAAATGGTGTTGATACAACCCCTCCAATGATTATGAACAATGATCTGTTCTTCCTCATTACCAGTTGCAAATGTCATGCTAAACAAACTGTAGGCTATTGTACTGATTCTCTGTTACATAATGGATAATATGCTTTCGGATGATCATGAATTTATAAAGGGGAAAGTGTGAAGCTTTAGATCAACTAACTCTGTTTGAAATAGCTCAGGTTTGCATCTCTTGAACCCTCACTTGGCAAGCCATACAGACAGAGCACAATAATTTTCCAAGATGAAAGAGAAGAGTACAGTTTGAGAGAAGTGTTAAAAAGGGCAAAACAGAGGAAGCCATAGAAGAGGCAAAAGATATGGGCAACTGACAAGGACTGTAAGGTGTTAAAGTGTTAATTTCTTTTAATATTGATGATTATAACTGACAACTAATGAAAACCCCAAATTGAGTATCTCAGAAAATTAGAATATTGTGGAAAGGCTGAAGATTGAAGACACCTGGTGCCACACTCTAATCAGCTAATTAACTCGAAACACCTGCAAAGGCCTTTAAATGGTCTATCAGTCTAGTTCTATAGGCTACACAATCATGAGGAAGACTGTCGATCTGACAGTTGTCCAAAAGACGACTATTGACACCTTGCATAAGGAGGGCAAGACACAAAAGATCATTGCTAAAGAGGCTGGCTGTTTACAGAGCTCTGTGTTCAAGCACATTAATAGAGAGGCAAAGGGAAGGAAAAGATGTGGTAGAAAAAAGTGTACAAGCAATAGGGATAACCGCACCAGAGTCTGGAGGAAGAAAAGAGAGGCACCGAATCCACATTGCTTGAGTTGAGTTGAGTCTAAAGTTTCCACAGTTAAGTTTGCTGGTTTTGGGTGCAAGTCCAAGGTCAACGCAGCCGTCTATACCAGGAGGTTTTAGAGCACTTAATGCTTACTGCTGCTGGCCAACTTTATGGGGATGCAGATTTCATTTTCCAACAGGACTTGGCACCTACACATAGTGCCTCAGCTACCAGTACCTGGTTTAACGGCCATGGTATCCCTGTTCTTCATTGGCTAGCAAACTCGCCTGACCTTAACCCCATAGAAAAGCTATGGGGTATTGTGAAGAGGAAGATGCGATACATCAGCCCCCACAATACAGAAGAGCTGAAGGCCACTATCAAAGCAACCTGGGCTCTCGTAACACCTGAGCAGTGCCAGACTGATCGAGTCTATGCCATGCCGCATTGCTGCAGTAATTCAGGCAAAAGGAGCCCCAGCTAAGTATTGAGTGCTGTACATGCACATACTTTTCATGTTCATACTTTTCAGTTGGCCAATATTATATGGATATTCACGTGGGACACCGGAAAAGCCAGTCGTTCAACTACTAGACCTGTTCTAGCTTACAGAAAACAGAGTCAAACAAGAGAACTAGGACATAATTTTTCACAGAAATGACGCAGAATGCATTCAACCATAGTGGCGACACAGAAATATGAATAAAAATAACGATGGAAGGACCCCTTTAATCTTTCTTGCCCTGGCAAAGTCAGCCATATATATTGCTATAGCAACTGCTTGATATCAGTTTAATTTTACTTTGTGGTGTAATTTTCTTGCCCAACTCTTATTCGGCAGGAATGGTAGCAGGAGAAATTGCACTGAAATAATTGGTGTTCTGTGACAATACAGCTAAAAGATAAGTCTAATAATAGTAAGTAGTCTCAGATAAAGGATCAATTGCCACCTATGTCAACATGTGAAATCTGCTGAAAAATCAAGAAAGTCTGCAACAACCATGCATTATGCAAAGCTGTTGTTTTAATCAACCCTAGATACAACACAGGACCACTATCAATGCTAGCTATTCTGAATTATGGACATGGGGATAACATTCTCCATATTGAACCTTTACAGACAATCTACTCTGTAGACAGGAACTCTCATGGCCCACATAGTACCCACCCTGCTTTACTCCCCGCTTCACTGCTTCATCCTGCTTGATGCTCTTTGATGTAGGACCACAGACCTTTGCATGGGTCCCCAAACCCCCCACTGCGTCTGTAACCTTGGTACTCATCTGTACAGCGCCAACACACCCCCCCAACTCCACCCTTTTCCCCGCCATCGTTTTTGATCTTCCATGTTAAGCCCAATTTCATTCACACGCTTCATCTGATGACTGCTTTCTCCATTTGCTGTCTGGAAAGGCAGGAGAGGGGGGGGCAGAGGGGGGGATTGCGCATATTAGCCCAGCCATATAAAGTCAAGAATAATTCATTAGGAGGGGCCTCCGTGTATTAGATGCTCATTTGCTGAAAGTAAGCCCTGCTGTTAATGGAGTGAACATGACGACGAGCGTGGCGTCCACATTACGACCTGATTAAAATTCTAACTAAACAAACTGGAGAACAGGGGTTTAATGAGGCATCTTTACCACACAAAATGGCAATTACATTCCCTCTTTGCTGATTTATGATTTCTTTTTTGTGCCAGAGGAGACTTCTGTCAGTAAGATACTTTAATAATCCTAATTATCATATATCTAGGCAGTCACTCAGAAGCCCATAAATATGCAGAAGGTGCAAAAATAGATAGCAACATTTTGATAGAGAGACAAAAGGCCTTTTCTTCCAAAAAAAAGTTTATTGATTTCCACCTCGTTTGTAGTGGAACAATATTATACAAATAGGTAGTAAATTGAAATGCTGTCAGATCAGGAACAACCAAATATTAAAAACCAAACATCACAGTCTATCCGTTGCAAAAATAATAATTTAGCTACTGTTAAATAAAAGTTTTTTTGTCAATAAGGTTTTTTAAAATACAAATTGGTATGATTTTAACGGCACATGAAAAATGCAAGTTGGTAGGATTTCGCCATATCCTTACACCCACTCTCAACGTACACACACACACACACACACACACACACACACTTTAACTTGAAGGAAGGAAGGAAGCCTTTTTAAAAAAACATGGGAGATCTTGACATGAAATAAATAAATGAACACTGGATGGTTGAGATGAAGAGTGGGGGAAAGAGGAGCTGGCAGTGGGGGGTGGGGGTGGGGTGGGGGGGCAGATGATATTACGCATGTGAATGTGCAGCGGTGGAGGCCATGAACAGACTAAATGGATGGACAGACACACTAGAGGCAGCAAAGAACAGCACTGCAGAACAGCATTACAACAGTGACCTTTGACCATGTCCAATGTACAGACAGCCGGAGAAAGAAAAGATGCACTACATACACATGTACACACAAGCGCACACACAAACACACATACATATATATATATACATATATATATATACATACACACATACATATCCACACATACGTACACACACACACACATATGTACAAACAAACAGGTAACAGTGAGAACAGAGGACACAAAGAAACTGCACAGATAAACATTAACCAAGCACTGAAGTGGAAAACAAACAAAAAGGCATTTCCTGGGGGATGTTTGTTTTTTTTATTGAAAAAGGAACTTGTTTTGTTGCAGTGAATCATAATGAGCATAATGAATGACAATGATTACTGATAGATTAGTGTCTAGGAGGAACAAAGAGTGTCCTCTCTCTCTCTATGTACACTGAAAGGTGCTTCAGAGGTGGATGGAAAAGAAAAGGACAACAAAAGAGAGGAGAGAAAGAAGGAAAAAGGCACTGAAACGAGGAAGACATAATACTCTGAGGGGCATTGCAATCCCCCCCAATGACTCTCGAAGCTCAGGGATAATACCTCAAAAAAAAAAAAGCCCACAATTCCCAGCTTCTCTAAGAACACCATGGCATGATCAAGACACATTTCAAGGAGGAGCACGTCTGCATCAGCTTAATGCACTTCTGAATGTCTGCCTTTACACACTGACATCAAGGGGCTGTCAAGACATGGATGTGGGGCTTTTTACGAAACAGAACAAAAAAAAAAAATACTAAATCACTATTAAAATATATTATAATCTCTTGGGGGTTAATATGGTTTATTTTTGCATAGATAACACGCGTTATTGTCTGTAACTAACAACAATAACATCTAATAATAAACAACTCCTGAGTTACTGCATCATTAAAGGGATATTCATCCTTTGTGACCCTTTATTGTAATGGCTTTCAGATTCCCTGTACAGTAGCACTGGTGTGTGTGGTACATGCGGAGCGGAGAGGAGAGGGGCGGAGTAGGGTTGGGTGGAGCAGCTCTCCATTTGGCCTGCAGGCTATTGCCCCTGAGATTCAGTGTTTCTAGGAAATCTAGGAAAAGGCAATATGGCTTGAAGGTACACACGTAGGCACACACGTGCGTGCACACACACACAGACAGACACACACACACACACAGTGCTCTCCCACAGCATGGTGTAGCCCGTCATGTCATTGATGCAACTGATGGCCGGTTCCAATAAACATGGCTTTGAGATAACACTGCCCACACACGCAGAAACCTTTACCATTGACTGACTCTCACACACACACACACACACACACACACACACACACACACACACAATACCCCCTGGAAGTAACTGCATCTACTGATTCAGAAGAAAATTGTTTTTTTGATTGTCTCTGCAGCGTTGTGGCCCTTGCCAGTAAAGAGATTTCTCTAACAGACTGGCCTCTGTCAGAAGTATGATTCATCACTGCAGTGAGCACCCCATCCCCTCCTCCCCAGCCTGAGAACATCGGTGAAAGACACACACACTAATACATTTGGGTTCCGTGATCACACACACACACACACACACACACACACACACACACACACACACACACACACACACACACAGACACACACACAGACACACACACACACACACACACACACACACACACACACACACACACACACACACACACACACAGCATTTGCACAAGTTCCCACCTTACCTGCGTAGTCTTTATTAATATCTTACTGGATGTGATGTAAGCAAGGCACACACTCTCACTCACATGGCTTTCTCAAGGTTGTGCTGTAAGCGAGGCACACACACACACTCACACACACACTCACACACACACACTCAGGCACACATGGGTCTCTCAAGGGCACCATTTTTAAATTCACTCCTTTGGATCATCTGCCGCTTTGACCTTTAGCTGGAAGCATCTGACACTAGAAAGACTTTTCTTTTTTTTTTCAGGCCTGGCAGTTTCCATGGCATCTGCTAATAGGGAGCACTGTCCTCCTGATAATAATGGCCAAGACCAGACGTGACGTGGAGGCATTAACATGTGCGTGATCTGATCGGAAAAGTTCACACATTCCACTATGGACCAGAGGCTGTCAGCTGGTCTTCATCTACAGTCTCTCTCTCTCTCTCTCTCTCTCTCTCTCTCTCTCTCTGTGTCTCCCTCTCTCTCTCTCGTCTCCCTCCTCCTGTGACGATCGCTCTAAGGTCCAGGATGGGGGGTGGGGGTGGGAGCTGGGGGCGGGGTCGTTTGTCAGAGCCCCGTGTCTCAAAGTTTGGTTTCGGGGCCTCGGGCGGTCATCACGGGGAAGGAGCTCCGTATCCTGGCGACCTCCACGGCACAGAGGTGGCCGTAGACCTTGTTGTACCACTCTGGAGAACGGCCTCTGTAGTGGAGAAGACCGACACGTAATGAGAGGGAGGAAAAGCACACACACACGGAAAGGGATAACGGTTGCCAAGGTGACCTGTTCCGTGCTAGTAATCGTGAGATGGGGGAGTTCCTCTATCGAGTCGATATTTCTACAGAACAGGTCACCCCAAGGGCCGTTATCCTGCTAGAAAAAACTTGAATAAAGTAAACAACTGAAAACCTCGCCTGGCTGTCATACCAAGCTCACAGGCGGGATCAGACAGAGTTACAACCAATCAGACCACTGATTCTGATGATGAATGCGTGGCATTCGCTTTTCCTTGATTCCGGATTTTTCCGAATCAGGAAGAAGTGAGAATAGGCCTTGGTTTGCCAGACATGAAATTCAATGTGCCGTCACAGGCAGAAGGGGCGGGCCCAGACTAGAAATAACCTGTTGATTTGGTACTTTAGGTTCTTTTAGAAAAGGTACAGTGTGGAATTAGTCATTCAACAATTAATTAGGCTACAACAGTTATTATGGTTACTATTTATAAACACATTAATATGGAACGGTAATTCAACTTTTATTTTGAGATCTACGTCAACGCTGGCCTGTTCGTGGAAGAGTTCCTAGAATGCCAACCGCCTCAGCTAATAAGCAAAAAACAATTTCTACACTAAAGAAGATAAATGCTTATGAACACGTTGATGTTTAGACAACAAACATATTAAGGTGGGGCTTGCTGAGGAGCTGGTCTCATCCAACAATGCAATATGTTCTTCTCGTCAGAGACAGGGAGAACTATAAAAGCTAAGTGGAAAAGAACAAACAGAGACTAGCTTAAGGCAACCTTCTGAAATCCAATTTGAGTGGGTTTACATGAAGTGTTATAAAATACATTTTTATGACAGAGAAATCGGTACTTCTGGCAAAAATACTATGGTCAATTTAGAATACAGTACTTAGAGAGGCTTGTTTAAATGGTGCCAAGGCTTGCATAAATGGTATTGTGTTGACTGTATTGTGAATAAAAATTAGAACAGAATGTTAAAAAACATGAGACTAGCATTTGTTGTGTACACCTCAGAGGCACAGTGGTGTACTATAAATAGAAAATGCAAATTAAAAAAAAACAATTGCACGTCCCACTTTATTTAGGCAGCCCATGTACATTGTTTATGTATTGACTGTCTTGCTAACAAGCTGTATGTTGACTCGCTGTAATCCCGCATCCATTTCTCACAAGACAATCTATTTGGTCTACCACTCCCATTCCCACAGGGAAAAAAGGCTGATGGGTACTTTTTTTCTTGTTTTGTTTTCATCTGCAAGTTTGTATTTCTACTTAAAACTTATTTCCACTTATTTGCAGAGCTTTCTCAGAGTTTGTTTCATTTCTTTTTGACTTGTATAATATTTCATTTTTTATTGTAATGCTGTATTTTTTATTTTTTTTTATTTATTCATTCAGGTGTGAATTTGTAATGGTGTATTTGTCACCATGTTTTCGTCTAGTTAGTCTTATCTTTTTATACTGTCCTTTGCTTTTATTTTTGTTAAAAGCACATTGAACTGCCTTTGTGTATGAAATGCACTATACAAATAAACTTGACTTGACTACAGATCACTATTATTATTATTACTCCATTCATATGCAAGTGCTCACCGGAGGTCGGCTCGGCAGTAGTGTGTGAGGCGGGAGCGGCCCAGTCCGCAGGGCTCGATGAGGATGCGCGAGGTCAGCAGCACTGCCCGGATACCCGCCTCCAGCTGGACGTTGTCGTGGTCGACGGAGGAGGAGACAAGGACACACACGCCTCGTGGCAGGTCGTTACACCAGCGCCTTGGCAACGCAAACAAACAAACAAACAAACAAACAGAAAAAAAGGAAAGAGGAACACACATTGTGTTAATACCAGCATCAGAGGCTTTGGCACACACACACACACACAGTTGCCCTCTGGATACAGCATTAGAGATGAAAAGCACAAAAGCACAAAAACAAATATGTGGGTGTGTTTAGTGCCATTAGTCTATCCCACAAGGCAGTAGGCCTGGAGGTGACTAGGTGACATCTGCTTTTGTTTTTAAGATATGGCACATTTATCATTAAGAGGAACGAGGGATGCAACCCCCCCTCACCCCCACCCCCAACCCCCCTTGACTTCGAGAGCACACTGACATATGTGTTGCGAAGTCGGAGTGATTGTGTAAGTGCTTCAGGGGGTGGAGGAGATGGCAGAGGGGGTGTTAAGGAGATGCACCCATGTACCCATGGATAATAGCCTACTGCCTCTCAGAAGACAGACCCCCTTGGCAGGCACTGTTGAATAAAACAGTGAGGATCTGAAGGGACTTCTCACTGTTTCCCCCTAATGATGGCAGCACTAAAAAGATACAAAAAGGCATAATATCGCATATCTGGTCACCTCCACGTACTCTTCTCTGGGCTGTTTTTATTACACATTGTGTGCCAAATGCTCCTTTTGTTTGGCCTCTAAGGAGCTGTGGTGGCCTTAATCTTAGTTTGGCTGCAGAGGACATGCATTTATGCTCTATTCCTTTGAATAATATTGCCCATTGTCTTTTGTTCTTGCACGTTTAGTGTACATGTCCTTGTATATGTGCATGCGTTTGTATTATCCACCTGATGTTAACGCTTGTTTATATTATAAACCTGATGTAAATGCCTCCATTATATTTATTTCATTATTCCCGCAGTGCTTCCCTCCGTGTTTGTTTATTTATTTATTTATTAATTTCTTTATTTTTTTACCCATGTTGCACCACAACACATTTCCTCATTTGTTGTACAGACTCCATAAATGCCTCATAAATTACATTTATTTCAGTGTTCCTCCAGTACTTCCTTCTATATTTGTCTATTTCTTTCTTTCTTTATTTATTTCTACCCGTGTTGCACCACAACACAAAAACAATTTCCTCATTTGTTTGTACAGCCTTTGCAATACCCACTGCTGGCTCTGATTGTGTGGAGGCAAACAAGTGCCACTAATCGGGGCATGTGGGGGGCATTTAAGGGGGTGACACATGCTGGAAAAGATTAAGGCTTACAGGAATAGGACGAGGAGAGGAGAGGCACACTGCTGAACCTCCCAAGGATTGTTTTTTACTTCCCTCCTTTGCCTCGCTCCCTCCTCCTGTTTGGAGTGTGTGGTTGGTGCTTTAAGGCATGTTGACAAACTCAACTTTGTTTGTCATTATGTTCGGGTAAGCATGGTACAGGGCGAGGGTGAGAGAGAGAGAGAGAGAGAGAGAGAGAGAGAGAGAGAGAGAGAGAGAGAGAGAGAGACAGACAGAGACAGACAGACAGACAGACAGACAGAGAAAGACAGAAAGACATAGAGTGACAGAGAAAGAAAGAAGGCTACACAGGCAGACAGACAGACAGAAAGATAGAGAGATAGACAGACAGATAGAGATAGACAGATAGATAGACAGACACACACACACACTCAAACAGACAGTGAATGTATGTGAGAAAGCAATACAAGCGACTAGGGAAGTGTGAGTGTAAATG
>CM059272.1:17478262-17498262 GCA_030347295.1 Setipinna tenuifilis
AGACAAATGATGGCTGCCAAGGGAACAAAGAATATGTTGCCACTGTGAGACAGAGAGGGTTGAAACAAAGGAACACTTTCTTCTACACTGTGAAAAATACAATTAGATAAGAGAGTGAGAGTCCCCTTTCCCTAAACTGCAAAAAGCTATGCCATCCTTCTAAACTCTCAACAACAGGGACAAAATGTCCATACTTCTTGATGAAGGCCCTTCAGCTGCACTTGCAGCAGAATACATCCTACAGTGCCATGACCTAAGGGACTCTAGTCTGACGTGAACTGTCAAACCTGCACGCAATTATATGACACTCAAATACAAACGTGTATATGTGTATGTGCGCACACACACACATAGTCACACTATTAACTACTGTACCGCTTTACAACCACACTGTTATACTTAGTATGTTACAGGTACTCTATTTCATTACCACGCTTTTGTTATTTGTATTATATTACATTATCAATACATTGTTGTTTTGTCTCACTATGTACTGTGTACATAGACAACAAAAGAACCTACTTGACACACACACACACCTACACACACACACACACACACACACACACACACACACACACAGTGGAGAGGTGCCAAACACGTTTTCAAATTAGACACACAATCCTGCATATGTGCATCACTTACAACACGTCATGACACAAATGCACAGGCAGGCGCACACACACACACACCGTGGAGAGGCGCCATCTTTCTTGGAGACGTTGAGATGCAGTATGGACGGGGCCAGGCACACGGCGAGGGTCTCGGCCGTCATCTGATTGGCCGGCGCGGAGGCGATGTCACTCAGGAAGTAGAGCAGGGTCTGCAGCACCTCGCGGTTCTCATCCGGCAGCAGGATCACCGCCGCCTGCACCGCCTGCAACCGCTGCTCTTTGGGGACGCCTGTGTGTGCCGAACACACACACACACACACACACACACACACACACACACACACACACACAGACACACACAGACACACACACACGCGCAAGCAAGCACAAACGCGTCGACACACACACACACATACACACACACATACACACACACACACACACACACACAACGACACACACAACGACACACACAACGACACACACAACGACACACACACAGAGGCAAGCACAAACGCACACAGAGGCAAGCACAAACACACACAGCGTCAATACAACATGGGTTGATGACAGCAATCTACTCAATAAGGTTTTTATTTTGACACAAAGAGGCCAGAGGAATTCAATTTATTCCCACAAGCCCCACACAGCACACTCACAGCACACATTCACACACACGAGCACACACACACGCACACACACACAGCGCAGCACACACACACACACACAGCACACACACACACACACAGCACAAACACACACACAGCCCACACACACACACAGCACAAACACACACACAGCACAAACACACACACAGCACAAACACACACACAGCACAAACACACACACAGCACACACACACACAGCACACACACACACAGCACAAACAAACACACACACAGCACACACACACACAGCACACACACACACAGCACACACACACACACAGCACACACACACACACAAACTAATATACACAGAGACACACTCACATTGATAGATCTGCAGAAATGTGTCAGTGAGCTTGGTGGTGAGCACAGGCTCTGGCAGGTCCCTGAAATACTGTTTCAAGAGGTCAGCCACGTCATACGCTGATTGGTCCGTGTAGGTCACATGATCGGGGGAGTTCTCATTTAATTGGCGCAGGGCCTGAATGCGGGATTTCACACCCGATTTCCGGAAAAGTCCCACCTGAGAGAGGGGATAAAACATGAACACACCCACCGACCGACCGACAGACAGACAGACAGACAGACAGACAGACAGACAGACAGACGCACACAAGGAAGAAAATCAATACAAGTATCAAGGTAAGCACACGATGAGCACAGAATGACTTGTGCTCAGGGTGGGATGGTGAACTGTGCATATGGGTATTGTATGTCCACCCTTAGGCAAACATGGACATGAAAGTATGTGCGGTATTGTGCGCATGTGAGTTGTGAGTTTATGAGAGAGAGAGGGAGAGAGAGAGAGAGAGAGAGAGAGAGAGAGAGAGAGAGAGAGAGAGAGAGAGAGGGAGAGGGAGAGAGAGAGAGAGAGAGGGAGGGAGAGGGAGGGAGAGGGAGGGGGAGCTCAGGAGAAGCACTTTTTCAAGCACACACACGGTATAGGGATATGAGAGGATATGAGACATGTAGTACCCACACTAGGCACTGACTGCAGATGTATCTCATGGCTTGTGTGTGTGTGTGTGTGACAGAGATTAAGTGCTGTACCTGACCTGGGCACTGACTGCATAGTTACCTCAAGGACTGTGTGTGTGTGTGTGGTGTGTGGTGTGTGGTGTGTGGTGTGTGTGTGTGTGTGTGCATGCGTGCGCCACAGAGTAATTAAGTGATGTACCTGTCCAGCGCATTGACTGCAGAGGTATCTCATGGCTCATGATGTGTGTGTGCGTGTGTGTGTGTGTGTGTGTGTGTGTGTGTGTGTGTGTGTGTGTGTGTGTGTGTGTATACGACAGAGTAAATAAGTGCTGTACCTGTCCAAGGCAATGGGTCCGTAGGAATCTCATGGCTTGTGAGTATGTGTGTGTGTAGGTGTGTGTGTGTGTGTAGGTGTGTAGGTGTGTGTAGGTGTGTATGTATGCGACAGAGTAAATAAGTGCTGTACCTGTCCGAGGCACTGGCTTGTGTGTGTGTGTGTGTGTGTGTGTGTGTCTGTTTATGCGACAGAGTAAATAAGTGCTGTACCTGTCCGAGGCAATGGGTCCGTAGGAATCTCATGGCTTGTGAGTATGTGTGTGTGTGTGTGTGTGTGTGTGTGTGTGTATGTGTATGTATGCGACAGAGTAAATAAGTGCTGTACCTGTCCGAGGCACAGGCTTGTGTGTGTGTGTGTCTGTGTGTGTCTGTGTGTGTTTATGTGACAGAATAAATAAATGCTGTACCTGTCCGAGGCACTGGCTTGTGTGTGTGTGTGTGTGTGTGTGTCTGTGTGACAGAATCAATAAATGCTGTACCTGTCCTAGGCACTGGCTCCGTAGGAATCTCATGGCCTGCTGGATGCTCTGAGGTAGAGGCTGTCCAGAGCGCTGGACGTTGACGATGGGCGGCACTCCGAACACATGCTTGTCCCGGTAGTCCGGCACCTTTGACCTCTTCATGAACTTTGGCACCGCCCTGGCCGTGACACAGCAAACACACACACACACATCAACAGCATGCCACATGAACACGATGTAATGCTGTATGTTACATCCCTCTGCACCCCACCCCCCCCCCCCCAGCCTGGCAGTGCCAGCTCTAGTGCCAGCTGTAGCACCATGCTCCTGGCACTGGCAGCAGTAATTATTCACCAAAGTGGCACCTGGCAGGAGGGGGAAGACTGGGGCACAAAAGAGTGTAAAACAGAAGCACGGTGCCTTTGTGTCGTCAGATTGTGTTGTTGATTTTTCATCAATGCACACACACGCCTTCACCCATTCGTTCATTCTCTTGCTTTTGTATTCAAATTCAAAGTTGCTTTATTAGCATGACTGTTGAAATACACTGTTGCCAAAGCAACGTCTTTCTCTTCTCTAAACGTCTCTATCTCTCTCAAGATCTCTCTCTCTCTCTCGACATCTCTCCAGATCTCTCTCGACATCTCTCAAGATCTCTCTCTCTCTCTCTCTCAACACCTCTCTCTCTCTCCCCATCAGCGAGTGCAAGAAGCTGTTCCAGGTGAGAGACCCCAAGCGCAGGTGGGAAAGCCCAGGATTCAGGAAAGTTTAAACCCCTACTGAGCACTTCAGACAAGTAATTTCACTTCCTCTACTGAGCACTTCAGACAAGTGATTCCACTTCCTTAATCTACCTGGCTGAAACGTCCTGACGATTACACTGATAAGATTAGTCTGATTTAGGGAGTGACTGGAACAAGTCTTTACCCTTCTGAGGCTCGGTTTTAAGATTTCATACACATACTATACACACACACACACACACACTGAGAGAGCAAATGTTTTGCATTTCAAACATACTCTTATGTAACGCTTTAGCCCTCCAGTCTGGCATTCCTAATTCTCTCTCACTCCATTTCTCCCCCCATCTCTCTGTCTGATTTTTGATCACACGTAACAACGCATGCACCCAAATCTTACACATTTTCTTCATTTTTCATCCCTTGAAAATCGCCCCCACTTTTAACATTTGTAATAAAAAAGTCAACACTTATTTGGACCCGTCTGTGTTTGCTTTGTTCATGGTGCAAACCAAGAGCCGGGCCGTAACACGCAAGACGACACAGATCCCAGAGGCGCCAACTGTCTTACTGAATGCTCACTGGGATTACACCCCCCCACCCCTACACGGCCCATCTCAGCCCTATAACTACTGCTTATATCTTTATTTCTATATAAATATCTATTTTTAAACATCTTATATATTTATTTCATTTCATTATTTTTATTACTTTGATCTTTGATCTTTATTTTCATATATATTTCTATTTGCACCAAACAAGAGTTAGTTTAATTTCGTTGTGATGGTAAAAATGTCATTACATTCTGATTCTGTCTGCCATAGCCCAGTGCACTCAGACGAAGAGATCTCTATCAGTTGAGCTCATCTCATGCTGCACATGCAGACAGACAGACGGACAGACAGACGGACAGCTAGCAGTCCTTCCTGGGGCTCTTCCATAGTGGGGGGGGGGGGGGAGGAGAGGAATGCACATCTGCAGCGGAGCGACAGGAAACACTATAGCCAGTGCAACCTTCCCATGAATCTCAAGCAGATCTCTTGGCCTGTGTGCTGCGGATCACGCAGCTGCTTGGAGGCGAGCAACAAAACGTGGCAACATGTGCTGGGCTGAGCGACGACTGTGGATTTGTCGTTTTAGAGCTTTTGGGAGCAAAAATGTTGCCCAAGTGTATAGTTTAAAGCCACAGGCTGGGAGGAAACTCGTTCATATAGCCACAAATATGGCATAGAACAAACTGTTCTAATACAAGGCAAGACAGGAAATGCTTTAGCTTTGGTACAAAGTTATGTGTTCGACCGTCTATTCTGCTGCCGTTTTTTTTTTTTTTTTTGTTAATTGAGGAGAGGTGTTTCTTAATAGCTGTTCAGAATGTTCATATGCATCATCAGTATTCTGTTGTGAATGGATTCATTAGCATAACAGTTCCTCACAAAAAAAGATTTTTATTGCATTTCTGGCACAAATGATCACCTGCCATCATTTTAGTGCAATTACATCACCATCACTGAAGAAAACAATGAGCTGGTATAAATTAGCTGAAGTCTTGCTATCATTTTGACGGAATTATAAATGCAAATTGATTTTGTACGAATAGAGGGAAGACATGCTTAAAATCATGTGTTTTTCTATTGTTAGCAATGGCTACCCCCAAAGCAACACCTGCAGCTAAAATTCTAACAGCGTTGTAATGTACATGGGAAACAATCTAGGTTAGCACAAAAGACCAAATCAAGCGTAGCATTAGTTCTGGCAGGCCGCAGAGTCAAGCTAAGCGGTCAGCTGTTGGCCCAGCTGACTGCATCAGTTGGGAGCTCAGCTGACCAAATTATCAGGTTGATCAGCTGACTGCTTCCTGCTGCCTTATTGGCTGAGATGACACCAGGCGCTGCTGTTTAAACTGCTTGAGAACATGGCTGTTCTCGCCGCTCTCTCTGCAAGCCACTTTGCTACCTACCTCCTCCCCAACACTACCTCATTCTGTATTTGACCTAATCAGTATATGTTGTCATGAATGCTTGCGCTGTTCTATATTCCATGTGGGGGATCTTCTTTAGCTTTCCATTTTAGCATATGGAAGGGCAGGGGGTCCCAGAATAGAGCCATACCACCAAAATGTGCAAAACTTTTGCATAATAATAAATTATTTTAGTGGTCCTGACAGAAATGAAATGTTTTTTGGCTAGAAAGGTTTAGCAATTCCCCAAAACTTTTAGCGACGAATTTATATATAAACTAATTTAGAGTCGGCCTACTGGTTTTGTGAGTCCCGATCCGTTTGCTTTGATGGTGTTTCGGAGTGATGGTCTGTCAAAATTACATTTGCTAAAATCACAAACGAGGAGGCACATTGGGGTCTGTTCCACAGGCCAACACTAGTTTGGCAAAATTGGATCCATTTGCCATTTCACTCATTTAACTCAGTTTAAAAAGTTTAATGTCCCTCTTTGAAAGTGTGTGTGTGTGTGTGTGTGTGTGTGTGTGTGTGTGTGTGTGTGTGTGTGTGTGTGTGTGTGTGTGTGTTGGTTACTGTTGACTGTGACAGCTGCAGGATAGATAATGCTTTCTTTGAGTGCACAGTGGAGAAATGAATCATCTATTAGTCCTAAGAACCGTGTCAGCCAGATGGACAGTGCACACACACACACACACAAACAGCTAGACAGACAGTGCTCCCACACACACACACACACACACACACACACACACAGTTAAAACACACTTCCAAAGGATGGTAGTACACAACACTAATGCAGCCCCAGGGGAATGTGTCCACATCCCGGAGGACATTGTTAATTTTCCCTTTGCTGCTGGGCTCATGCACACACACACGCACGCACGCACGCACGCACGCACGCACGCACGCACGCACGCACGCACGCACGCACGCACGCACGCACGCACACATGCACGCACACACGCACGCACACACGCACGCACACACACACGCACACACACCCACACACCCACACCCACCAAGCTGGAACACTTCCAGCCATGCTGGTTGTGATATTGACCTGCCTCTTTAATCGTGGCTTCAGTGGTTGCGTAACAACAAAGAGTAATCTCCTACATGAGGCTTTCTCTCAAAGCCTGCTGCTCTTCTTCATGCCCAATGCTCAGGGGAATCAAAACAGAAAGTGAAGTTTAGAGATCCTCAGATGGGGTTTGCGTGTGTTTGTATGGGTTCAAGAGTTTCTTTCCTAATCGGTTTAGGAATGGGGCTTGTGCAGGGTGTATTTAAAATACACACTATGTTGTACGTATGTTCGATGTTCGATGCTCTCAATGACATCAGGAATGACAATGTCGACTTTTCATCTGAAAAATGCAATGCATATGTGCTTGTGCTTGGGGTAATCTGTTTTGTCGTAATTGAAGACATCTTTGTTCACACCATCTGGGAAGAAGTTCAGAGGCATTGCATGCAAAACATGCTTTAGAATCTACCTCAAAGCCATAAATCAATGAGTGAATATGGTTTCATGTTAACCATTGTTTGGAGGTATTTGTAGCAGACAAAATGGACTACTACTGCACCTTTATGGTCATGAATTGTGCCCCATACACAAAGCACTTTATGGACTACCTCACTTGGCACTACGATACTCATTATTATTGTACTCCCTGTGAATGTGCATTATGTGTATTTTGTGGTTACTGTTGTGTGATATGTGAGCACGCCAAGATGTGTTCCTATTAACTGTACTGCTGTATTGCTGGAATGGATAGCTATAATTATAAGTACTTGAACTTAAAGACATTTTGTTTTTTTGTAACAGCACGTTGTGTTCAGGGAAAGCACATCCGTGTGATTGTGTTGGAGAAAGTATATCTTGTGCACACAGATTAAGATTTGCACTTACACACTGAACTTGCACTGGTGTCAGCAAATGTATTTGTGTATCTAAAAGATATAGTACACTGTGTACACACTGCATTTAACATGGTGTGTACATGTGAAGACCATTTCAGGCTGTGTGTATTTGTACATGTATGTTGGCGTGTGTGTGTGTGTGTGTGTGTGTGTGTGTGTGTGTGTGTGTGTGTTTGCGTTTTCTTTAATTAGCTTATCTACCTAGGTTAACTAGGATCAACTGGCTCAGCAAATTGGCTGAAATAATATGTGGCTGGACCTTTACTTTCTGAACCCAGGAAGTCCTCCTCTGCACACCATGCATACATTATTAAGCATCTGTGATGGACTTTATAGATACACATATATACGAGAGTTTGCCACAATTAGACACATGCACTGTGTATATATATGTATGTGTGAGTGAGTGTGTGTGTGTGTGTATGTGTGCGTGTATCTATGTGTGTGTGTGTGTGTGTGTGTGTGTATGTATGTGTGTATGTGGTTATGCGTGTATGCGTGTGGGTGTGTGTACAGGACAGCTTCTGACACATACACATACAGTGCATGTCTCTGAGTGTGTGTGTGTGTGTGTGTGTGTGTGTGTGTGTGTGTGTGTGTGTGTGTGTGTGTGTGTGTTGCTCACCAGTTCCAGCCGTGCTTGCTGGTCTCGCAGTGTTTCTCCATGATGGCGGTGAGGCGGAGCAGCGAGAGCTTCTGCAGCAGGTTGAGCTGGGCGGCAGACTGCCGGTTGATCTCCAGGGAGGCCACGGTCACACTCGGCCGGTGCGAGTTCTGGAAGCTGTGCCAGCGGAGCTTCCTGCTCAGAGAGAGAGAGACAGAGAGAGAGAGAGAGAGAGAGAGAGAGAGAGAGAGAGGGCGAGACACAGACACAATACTTCAGTTCAGACAGCCTGAGCTGAGTTGGGGAAGCTTTTTCACACCCTGTTAGCAACTCTTCATTCATTCAGACAACCCCCCCCCCCCAACACCCCCCCAAAAAAAGGATAAAAAAAACTCTAGACCCAAGTGAAAGACGGAGGACACAGTCAGTACGTCAGTAGGAGAGTGTAAGACTGTTGTGTACTGAGTGTACTTTTGCCAACCTTCCCACACCTCCTCCATTCACGACCACCCCAAAAAAGAGCTCTACAACCAAGACAAAGGGTGAGCACGGACAGCATACTTCAGTAAGACAGCATAAGGCCCGGGATAGTTTCTCACCTCCTCCTCCCCGTCACCACCCCTCCATTTACCCACCACCTCAGGACTCAAATGACTCATCCTTTTTCATCTGCAGCTAATTAAAAACGTGTTTTTTTTTAAGCACTCCATGCGACAATGTGGGAAGCCAAGAGATGCTATGATTATGTGGTGGGACCCAAAAGGAAAGCCAAATCATGCCGATTAAGGTACAGCCTATTTCCAAGATCGCTGCGGTAGTTAAGAGCTGACAGCCAAATCTGACAAGCATGTCTGATGAAATTCTTCAGCAAGTCACTGAGCTGTAGTGAAAAGCGGCAATTGCACGAGTTAAGATGGTGGGTCTCTACGGTCTTACTGCACACTGCTGGTGCAACGTGGGCACACACAGGATGTACCGATACGGGTGTGACACCACTCAGGAGCACCTTTGCACTCCAGGAATGGAAACTGGTAGACACACAATAATAATAATTTACTGTTGGGTGGCTGGTAAATTTTACCATTTATTTGTCAAGTGTCTGGTAAAAATTCACATTTTGCAAAGTTAATTTCCACCCCTGGTGCGCTCAGTGGCCTGGAGTTTTGACAGCTTAGGGTGGCGTTTACCATCAGACTGCCACACTTTTTTTTTGCGAAATGCAAGACTCCTTACTGGTATTCCGAAATCTTGAGGGTTTAAAAAATGCCTCCTGAAGATGTCAAGGCTTTTTGGTTGTTGGCAAGTTGCATACTGTCTTTCATTTTCATCTGTTGATATGTGGAGCTCAGCTGTGAGCAAATCACTGTAGCTACGCACTGACGCACTGCTAAAAAAACATGACCCCAAAGGTTTAACAGATTTTCACTTTGGCCAGAAGAAGTCTGAGCTGCAAAACAGATCTCTGTCCCCGCATGACCATCCCCAGAGATCAGAAAAGAGTTATCTTTATAAAAATGGCATTTATGCCCATTAAATGCCTCAAAAAAGTTATTTTCTAACACTTGTGGCAATATGTAAGAGCTATGTCAGAGCATATAGTTACAATATATGCTTATGATTTTGCCTCTAAGCCTTAACTCTTTAACTTTGTCACTCTCTCTCTCTTCTTCTTACCTGCTGGGTCTGGTGAGCGAGGCTCCAACACCAGAGTCCCTCCTCTCCCTCATCTCGCCCTCCCCGTCACCATCGTTGAGCGAGTTCCCGGTGCTGTCGTAGTCGCTCATGGTGGTGCCCACATCCGACATGGAGCGCTCCTCCAGGTGTGGGCTGCTGGGGACGGTGGTGTCGACGGCGGAGTCCTCCTCGGCTTGGGACTTGTCAAGCTGCCGCGACCACTGGTCGATGTTGTGCTGGAGTCCGTGAACTTGTCGAAGAATGTCGTCAAGATCCAAGGCTTGTTCAGCCCCGGTCAGATTAAGCAACTCGCTCGAATTTCTGTCGGCTTCGGGAACGTTGTCGTAAATGCTGCCGATGGACGACGTCGAGTTGCGCCTTTTCCGGAAGGTGGAGGACTCGTCGTTGGAGAAGTCCTGGGAGTCGCTGCGACTGCTCACGCTCCCCACCGAAAAGTCACCGTCCTCTCTGGGCCAGCCAATCGCGTTGCCACTGTCCCCGAGCGAGGCGGGACACAGGCTCTCGATGGACAGGGAGCGGGGGAAGGTTCCGGGCTTGTGGTCCTTGGGCAGGTGCACCAGACGCCCCCCCGGCTGCCGTTTCCGCTGCAGCGTGCCGCCGCTGTCGCTGCTGTCGGTGGCTTGCGGGCGGCTCCAGCCGAGCTGGTAGTCCTCCAGGTAGAGGCAGCCTCGGCGGGGGACGCCCAGACGGAAGCCCGTGGGCTTGCTGCGGCCTACGAGGCTGCTCCTGCAGATGGTGTGGGCCTTCATCCCCCCTTTGGCCTTGAGGCCGGGCAGGCTCTCGTCGGAGGTGCAGCGGAGGCTGTGCGGGGGCATACTCTCTGCCGCCGTTGCCGCAGCGACCGTGTCCCGTTCCTGGTCCTTGCGCCTGAGGGACTCCATCCTCCGCAGGAAGGAGCGCGAGCACCTCTTGGGCTTGTCTCTCGACAGCGACAACGTCCTCTGCTTGTCCTCCTCCTCCTCTCCGTCCGCATCTCGATCTCGGTGCACGTCAGCCGGTACGACGCCGACCCCGACCCCGACTCCGCCGTCGGTGAAGGTGGACGCGGCCTCAGAGGGGCTGGCCTCACGCGCGCTCTCCACGCTCAGGCTGCTGTCGCTCAGCGCGGAGGTGGCCGAGGTGACCGAGGTGACCTCCAGGTTGCTGAAGTCGCTCAGGACGCTCTCGCTGCTGGCCGACGCCCGGAGGGGACGGAGCTGGGTGCTGCCCCCGTCGCCGGAGGGGGAGAGCGGACGGAGGCGCGACCAGGTCTTGCTCTCGCGCTGGAAGGCCCAGCGGTCGCTGATGGCGCACACGTCATCCTCCTCTGAGTCCTCGCTCTGCACAGTGCACACACACACACAGAACACACACAGAACACACACATGACATGTTTGTAGAGGAAAAACATAAAACATCTAGAAAGCACGTTCCTCAAGGCATGCCCTATCTCCCAATATTAAAGCATCCTTTAAAACAAAAATCCTGGATTCAGACAGTGAGCTAAATTACCACCAGCATGGTGTTATCTTTTCACTGGCCCATATCCAATTTTCTTAGAATATTTAATGCAAATCCGTTTATAACATAAAGTTGCCAACTAATAAACAGACACACAAACAAACCAACACTGACAAAAACATTTTTTGCCATGTTCCCATTTTTTGTTATATATATATATAAAAAAAACAATCACAAAGCATGCAAACGATAACACAAAATGAACATGCCCGAGTTGAATATTAACAAAGAGTAAGCTTCACCAGGCCACATTTACACGCAACTGGCACACACACGCACACACGCACACACACTCTCTCTCTCTCTTACTTCATGAATTTAATAGCATCAAGACAAGCCACTGAGAGGCCTGGGAGACAAATCCCACAGAAACATAATGGTGACATAAGACCAATCTGTCACCTTGGCTATGCATATCACACAAGAGTCAGTGTGACCAAATGATCCAGTCAGTCACATGGTACCCACCTGCTTGCACTGAAAATGAACCTCCAGCCGCATGGCAGCACACTTATTTAGTGTCGTCAGCCTCCTATTGGGGAAACACACACACACAAACACACACACAAACAAACAAACACACACACACACACACAAACACACACACACACACACACACACAAACAAACAAACAAACAAAGACACAGAGAGAGCAATTTGAAAACAAATCACCTAATGTAAACACCTGTCTCCTACTGGGATTACCTTTGTGTGAGAAAGTCATGAGAAGTCCCACTGTTATTTGAATGTAATGTGTGAAATCACAGACAATGAGATATATGCTAATGAAATGCAGAGGCCTGCTGGCAGCCTCAGTATAATTTAAGATCAAATTTAATCGTTCTTGGCAGCCACTGTGAACAGCCACCAGAATAAAATGACACTACACAAATACAGCGGTGATTTGGTCACTCATGTTCCACAGGCGTAAGGGACATAGATAGGACTGCGTTCCCTTGACCACTGATAGCTACACAGTAGACAAGACCCACAATTCACATCTGATATGCACCATGCTTTTGTATGCAATTCACACTAGACTAAATGTAAAAACAATTTCTTATCTGAAATAGAGACAGAACATCCCCACCCCCCAAAACACACACATACATACACACCTCCCACCCTTTTTGATTGACAGTTGGAAGTCATCAAACTAGAATAAGTGTATGTATGGTATAACGGACAACAAAGAAGTGTTTGATTTAGTGTCCAAAACAAATGAAAGTGAGGGAAGTTCAATCTCTCTATGCCAACTATGTGAATTACAAACAGAGGAAGAGGGGAGATAGGGCAGGAAAGGATAATTAGGCACATTGAATACTCATGCATGAAAACACAATATTCACTGATTTAACTATTTCAAGCACAAAAAACAAAGTAGATGTAGGAATTGTGTGTTGCACAGCATAATCAGTCAGTGTGGACTTAAGTTTTTATCATAATTACTGGTGGTAATGCACTACATACAAAACATCTGCATTTCTGTATAACTCTGTGTGCAGTAATTAGTAATTTATCTGAGTTTGCTGTGTGTATTTGATTAAGATCTTTTCAATTTTGCCAATTTTCTGCATGCTTTATTTATAAACTGTACATCTGTTTGGCTATGGAGTTGTTCAATTACGTCAAAATTAATGCTTGCACTTGTAGGCATGGTATAAAATGTGTACTGCAAACAGTTCAGAGATATAGTAATACTTGTGAAATATTAAGTCTGTTAATTTAATTGTTAAATTAATAAGGCTTTGTTTAGGATGAGAAAGGACCTCAACGGCCTTCCTCTGGATATGCACAGTCCTGGTGTACCTCTGCAGACACACCTTAATGCAATAAGGACACAGACATCCATTTCAAGTCCTGTTTCCCTAGTATAGCTGTTTTATGTAAATAGCACTTTGGAACCTAAAAGCCTACGTCTCTTAAAATACCCAGGCTAGCAAGGTAATCTAATCAGGGCTGAGGGAGATGTGTGCTGCACCAAATGGGCATTGTCTGGTATGAAAGTCTCTGGCACAACAATGAATTGTATGCACAGATTTTGTTTTGTTTTCTAGAAAATTGATGCCCACACTTCTAGCCAATGTGGACAGTTTGTACGAACATTTGTGTCAGTCACACTGTGGACAGTAAAATTTCAAAGCTGCAACTGAATTCAAGTCTGGCACTCCTTGGGGTAATAATGACTCAGCTTGGCTTTTGGGCCCTGCTGAAACAATTTCTTTCATCTGGCTCCTGTGTGTGAGTGTGTGTATGTGTGTGTGTGTGTTGAACTGAAAGGTCTTATTCCACAACCACACACTGTTTCTGGTGGGAGTGTATTACTGTGAGTTTATATTCAGGTGGTACCTCCTGGAGGGAATGAAATCCTGTCGGATCACCTGGCTGTCCTTGCCAAACACACAGCCCAACCAGTGGGAGGATCCCACTGGTCACAAGCGGCTTAGGACTTAGTCAGACTGTGTGAATGCGTGCACCTTAATTTTGTTACAGCCTATGCCACCAAACAAGTGGGTATCAACAGGCAGATTTCCCTGCCTGGAATCATCTATTATATAAGTCAGAACCTGCTGAAAGCTTAGTTTGAAGCGAATCCAAAAACTGGGTAGGGACTCACTGTGAATGAATGAATGAATGAATGAATGAATGAAGGAATGAAGGAAGGAAGGAATGAAGGAAGGAAGGAAGGAAGGAAGGAATGAATGAATGAATGAATGAATGAATGAATGAATGAATGAATGAAGGAAGGAAGGAAGGAAGGAAGGAAGGAAGGAAGGAAGGAAGGAAGGAAGGAAGGAAGGAAGGAAGGAAGGAAGGAAGGAAGGAAAGAAAGAAAGAAAGAAAGAAAGAAAGAAAGAAAGAAAGAAAGAAAGAAAGAAAGAAAGAAAGAAAAGAAAGAAAAGAAAGAAAAGAAAGAAAGAAAAGAAGAAAGAAAGAAAAGAAGAAAGAAAGAAAAGAAGAAAGAAAAGAAAAAGAAACAAACAAACAAACAAACAAACAAAAGAAAGAACAGTGAGTGAAGGAAAGAACAGGGAGTGAGAGAAGCTGGTGTGGAAAGCCTCAGTGTTGTGATGTTCCGTCTGCCCTAAGACTGCATAATGCCTCTCCTCAATCTGCACAAGGTGATCTAAATTTAAATTTAGCAACACTGTTTCAAGAGAGGGCAAAAAACTATTTCATATTTCTGGACCATTTTTCTTGTACACAATTCCTTGGCAATATGTGACCCATTTTGATTTTCAAATGTTCAAATGAGAGAGTGTTTATTCTGGTGACTGCGTCCTTGTGCAGCATCAACTACAACAGAAGTGTTTGAAACGTTTTTTCTTGGTGATGGACATCTTGTTTTTTTTCCCACGAGCAACATGTTGTAGCACTGCACTTCAGTGAGTCTGCTCCTGCTACAACTATCTGCAATCTTCGCCAGGACAAAGTATGCATCTTATTACATCGTTAAAATAACACAAGTCTGCACTCACACAAATGCGAATAAAAAAAAATATTAGAAGGAGCACTAGAAACACAGAAAAAATGAGACAGAGAGACAGTGAGAGACAGAGAAATCTTTAGAGAATGGTAAGTAAGCTTTTATGATACAAAAACCATAGACTGTATATTATGATATATATTCTTTATATTATCATCTTATATACAGTCATTGGGAAAAACAGATGCGCTAATGTTTTTTCACAAGTGGTATGGTTTACAGGTATAACTTTTTGTCCCTAAATATAGCTTTTTTTTCTGTGTTGGAAGACAAAAGACATATTATGCTACAGAGTCCATTTTCTGTGAATGCCAAAATTGTTTATGGTATTCTATGTCCATTTATTGTGGACATCACCTCAGCTATTGTACTGAACCTCTTGTATTTCCCCCCAAAGAGAAGTAATTATGTCCCAGTCCCAGTAACAATTACTCAAAAAAATGTCACATCTGCACCCCTCCCAGATACCTGACTTTTGCACTCTTCTTCATCATGTGTAATTTGAAATTGCTTTGATGAAAGACTACATACACAATAGGGCTTTGTCATCAGCTTTTTTTTTGACACTGGCAGAGACAGACCCAAAACAAATTAAGATGCTGGCACACAAGCCATCTGTAAGAAGGGGGACAGGTAGGGAAGGGAGGAAGTGCAAACTGCAAGCTATTAAACCCCATGCTGGCTCAAGGTCAAATGGCTTTTACGCTAAAAAAATAAATCTTAAAAACAAACTATTGGACTGGCTGGACTTGTGCGTTCCGAATCATACTAAAGATAATCACATAGGTGTATGGCTTTTCGAAAATGTGATCCCCCCCCCCCCCTCCATAACTAATACATTCTGCACACAATAACATATTGTTCTCTATATTTTATTACCAAGAATACTTTTTTTATATTACATTTTTCATTCTCCCACGATTTCACTGCAGCACTAACAGGTAAATCCTTGGCATTGTGCCTCAGCCGAGATGCTCAATATTTTCTACTTATTTTGTCATTCTTATAAAATAGGGGAACAAAAAATGGGCATTGTGAACAAAACCAAACTGGACCAGCCATAAGTTTCAAAGAAAAAAAAAAACATCTACACTGCTCAACTCAACTATGTAGTCTACGAGTTCTTACTACAACAATATAACTGGGCATCATCAATTTGTTTAGAAGACTGAAAGGAATTAAGCAAAAATAAAAGTAATAAGAACTTATAATAATACTACTTATAATAATAAGTAATAAAAGTAAAATATTAAACAGCTGAATAGGTGTTGTGTGCCTGAGAGGGAGGGGCTTTGGTGTTAGACAATCAATACAGCAGCTTGATCCTCAGCTTGTTAGAGGATTTTCAGTGCCTATCCAACAAGTGGGGGGAGAGCTTGTGTCATAGGGCTTCATATATCCATGTGTACACAATCCTTATAATCCCAGGTTTGAGAATCCCTCATGGACCCAATCACATTAGCCTTTCCATAGGAGTATACATGCCCCCGTGCATCCATGATCACTAAATGTGAAAGTCAATCGGCAAAATTGACTGTGGCCCTAAGGCCCTAAGCTTCATTCATTAAGGTGCTGGAGAATATTGATTGTCTTTAAGAACATAGGAAGCCTGTGCAGGCTAAGCAGATTTAGGAATGAAAAGGGCAAGAAGATTCAAATAAATGAACAAGCTAATATTGTAATCTGCAACCGTCTGAAACAGAGGCGGTGCAAGGTAAGCACAAATTACTGTCCTGTACTTTATTTTGTTACGATTTTGCTTATGCTATTCTGTCCTGCATATTTGTAGCTTGATTTGTGTTCTCTATTGTAAGTTGCCTTGTATACAAGCGTCTGATAAGTGTAATATAATGAACTGTAATGTGCAGCATTAGGGTAATACCACACCAGTGGAAATGTCCTTGACAAATGTTTGTTTTTTCCAATATTACAGTATTAGTCAAATCAGAGAGCAGTCTTGACGTAATGTTTGATCTTCAATGGGCAACATCTAATAAACAAAAAAACAACAAACAATAAATGTTATCGTGCTGCAGCAAATATCGCACCAAGTTAATAAAACATGAATAACAAACAGACCTACTCGCCCAAGGGATGTGATTTAATGACTCAATGTAATGTAATCATAATTTTAATTTAGAGTGCATTAGTCTTGTGCCGATCACAATTATTACATCTGTCAGAAATGTACCACAGTATTGTTTGTCTCAGTGTTTATTTTCCTCTGACTTCAGAAAATATGTAAAATAAATATCCAGAGAGGAATAATTTATCTGGTATGTCCAAGGTAGCTCACATCTGTCCAGTGTTGCTGTAAGGACAGTCTTTTTAAATTGATGCCATTCATGACATGTGATCTGTTTAGGTTATAGACTGCATTTTTCTCCATGCTATCTCAGGACTAACTATATCGGTAATGTACTCCATGTGGTTACTCACTTCCCTACATTCGTGTAAATTGGTGTAGTGAGTACATACTTTTTAAACTGCAAATAATCAGTCATTAGTCTGAGCTTGTGACTGACAGTACATTTTATATGGACACGTTTTTTTTTAATCCGACTGAAATGAATCAGATTAAAAGAACTAACAGAACTGCTTACATGAGCTTCAAAATGTGGTGGTGGTGGCCTGGCAGTTAAGGTTTGTAACAGATTTGTAACTGCACCCTGTGCTTACATATAATCACACTGCATAAAAGTTGAGGTTGTTGTTTAAAAAGCAGCGATTTGCTTGTCCACACTAAAACGCAATGGTGGCGTTGTTAAATTTTTCCACTCTGGAACCTGTTTTCAGGGCACCCAGAACGCCAGCACCATGTGGACGTAATGCCAAAATGATCAAATACTTGACCATTTCAACCTTAAAGCGTTGCTGTGTGGACAAGCCCTTTGTGTCCATGTAAACAGGGCTTATATCAAATGGGAAGCTTTATACCATCGCTACTTTTCACTCTAACGCAATCTAGTGTTTCTCTCCCTCCCTCTCCGTTTCTCCAATACAGAGAGAGAGAGAGGGAGAGAGAGGGAGAGGGAGGGAGAGGGAGGGAGAGAGAGAGAGAGAGAGAGAGAGAGAGAGCGAATGAGAGGAGAACCCGCAGAGAAAGCATTTCAGGATGGCAGGTCTTTAGTGCTGCAGAGTCTCCAATTAAACCCATCACACTAAGCACATCATCCACTTTAGCCACTGAGATATTGAAAATCAGTATGCCTCTCTTCACATAAATTTTTGTCTCCCTCTACTATTTTCTTGCCCTTCTTTCCTTCCTTCCTTTGCTTTTAAATGCCAGTTCATCCCCCCCCCCCCCCCCCCCCCCCCCTCCATTCAAAAGTACCACCTTTCCTTCTATCCCCTCACCCACTGCAGCTGGAAAACTACAGGCAAGGAAATCTCATTATCTGCCCTGGGTCTTGTGCTTTGTGCAGGGCTCCTTTGTGAACAGAGACAGGGCTGAGGAGTGGAAGTCAAAGTGAGAGGAAAAGAGTGAAGATGAGGACTGGGACAGAGGGGGACAGAGGGAGACAGGCAAAGAGAGAGAGAGAGAGAGAGAGAGAGTGAGAGATAGAGGGCCAGAGAGAGAGAGATAGAGAGAGGCCAAAGAGAGAGACAGAGAGAAAGACAGAAACAGAGGGGTTTCTAAAGTACAACAATTGAAATATCATCCTTTATTAGTGAAATGCAGTGGTCACTGTGCTCCTTGACCATGGCAGAGTCCAGAAGAGTGGCTGGTCGAGCCTTGCGCCCGAATTGAACCTTCCCTGGGGAGAGCCGAGTGCCAATTACAGTTACACAACCCCTGTGAAACAACCCACACTGGCTGCCATTACCTGCAGAGGGATTTGAGCGAGTCCTGGTCCAGGAATTCATGGTCCTTTTTGACAGAGGGGATGTCAATGGGGAAGTGTCCAGCTGGAAATGCAACAAAAGACAAAATAATTACCTGACAGCGAGACAGACAAAAGAAAGAAAAATAAATGAAAAACAAACAAAAGAGGACGTGACAAACAAAGCAGAACAATTACAATCAACAATCTTGAAAAGGAAGAAAGAAAACAGTCAAGGAAAAATTTTAGAAGTGCTGAAAAGAAATAGCGACAGCGCTCTTCTGTGGAAATTACGTGTCCTGTGGCCTGTCGGTTTAAGCTTCTCTGGGTGCTGCCTGTCAAAAGCAGATGTACACACACTCGCAGATGTACACACACTCGCAGGCGTACACACACTCGCAGGCGTACACACACTCATTCTTCCCTATTGGCACATTTCACAATCAAAAAAACCTTTGAGGGATGACACTAACAAGACCCTATTCTGCCTGACACACAGCGACAAAGGCACTCTGTGTGATGACAGCGTCCAACGCTTGCCAAAGACCTGGCAACCAGGTGCTATTGTGGACAACTTTTTGGACGAGCATGCAAGGGCGGCAGCTGGACAGGGGCACGCTGCGGTTGCCAGGTGTGAGACTTTGGAGTCCCGCGCCTGCCGTGTCTCACCGCATTCCCCCGCTACGTCACACTTCCCTCTTTTGTCTCGGCCCACTTCCCCTTCCAGCTGTAGCGAGACAAACACCACTGTGAAAACACCCACCAATTAGGGGCAAGCTAACAACCAACACGATGGAAGTCATAGGCAGTGGTCTTAGGATACTAATTAATAGCAATACATTAAAATGCACCTCATTAAACTTGATGCTCACTGAACTGAAATTAACTCTGGCAAAGGCTTGTGTGTTTTTGCATTCAGGAGATGGCAGCATTCAAGAACAGGACCCGCAAGGTTGCGTATGGCTCCATTTTTAGACACCCTGTTCAGACAGCCACGCTGGTTTCCAGGTCCAACACCTGTCTGTCGGGAATTACGACAGCGAGGTCACCAAAGCGTGGCAGCCAAGTCTCTCGAGACCTCGCAGCTAAGAATGAAGTTCAAGAGTCACTTTTTAAACTTGTTTCCCAGTGAGGCTGTGCTTTTTTTAATCAAAGAAAAAAAAGTTGCACTAGAAACAGCTACTAGACGTTTCAGCTTTGGTCTTATTACAATTTT
>CM059272.1:17503262-17505762 GCA_030347295.1 Setipinna tenuifilis
AAGTGGTTGTAATTCAACTGATGAGCCAAGTGCAAAGTCAGCAAGTTTAACTAACTTAATTGGCCTCTAAATTAAGACAAATTAAGACAAATAACAAACTTTATTTAGCCCCTAAATTAAGACAATGATTAAGATCGCAAAGGCAAGAACTGGTGAATGGAGTCAACTCAGTGCTCCAACATGCCACACTATAGTTACAACACGATTACTGTGAAGGACACGGTTTGTTCGCCCAGTATTTATATAAGGGCCGAAAGCAGCTGATGGACTCTGATGCCTAGAGCAAGACTACATCATGAGGCTGTCAAAGGACTTGGTCAATGGAGCCTAAATCAATAATTTCAGACTGAGGTATTATATCCTCACGGTGAACCTTCACACCATGCGGGTTCTGTACATTAACATTTCAGTTACAGCACAATTACCTTGTGGTAACTAGAACACAGAAAATCATTTTCAGGCGGGAAACACTGTTTCGTCCATCGTCCATATCATCAATAGCACTGGCCCTTGGTAAGCACCGTTTTACGAGCCATGTATCTAGTTTTCTCATGGCCATCTTTGATTCGACAAAACGAATGCTCAAACAGAGTAGAGAGATTGATTTTTTTTTTCCATGTCAAGGCCATGGTCTGATCGCACTGCTCACATTCTATTTGGCATACGTCCACCCAGGATTTTAGGCAATGTTGGGACCAGAATGGCAGTGCAGTTTGATTGAATGGGTTCCATCCAGACAATCAATACAGACTAATAGCATATTGTTCCGCCCAGACTATTGGGCGAGTTTTCACTAAAACAGACAGAATGAGGTATTAGCTAACTACTGTGTGAAAAATGGCAGCATTGGGCAGGGAGTCATTCACAGTGGGGGCTGAGGAGCGGTCGTCTCCAAGACCTCGGCAAAGGGCAGCATAAGGGGCTAATTATTGTTTGCCACAGATAAATTGGTCCTTAAAGATCTTTTCAGTGCTTGTAGGGATTTTGGGAGAAATGTCTTAACTGATCTGACTTTGCGCTATTTCACAATTTTTTGTAAAACACAATAATATTTTTTTTCACACTGAGAAATGAATTCAGCAGTCACTAACCAATCTCCAATTAAATGGAGGTTAATGGCAGTGGGTTAACATCGCTGAGAATAACATCCCAAGTAGCACAAAAAAAACATTCTGCAGCACTAAATTAACTTTCCAATGCTCTTCACCTCAGCCAGCAGTGCAAACCGTGTCAGCAGTTGGGAGACAGTTTACACAATTTGCCACTAACAGCCTATATGAGCTAAAAATATTACTTTATTGTTACTTTTTTTTCGCAGAAATCAGGCCTGTCACTTTCAAAGGAAATGTGGAATTATGCAACTGTTCGTGAATGACTATCCACTCCTCCTCAACGATTCTCCCAGCTTTCCATGTCAGGACAACATTGGCTGAAGAGGTAAAGGCTCGTTCAAAGTTTCCTTGAGCAAGACACTGAAGTGCCTACTGTTCCCAGTGTGCTGGTTGACACCTAGCTTAATGGGTGAATGTGTCATTTGAATTGTAAAAAGCCTTTGTGTCACTGCATCTATTTTGTGCCTTCTCACACTTCTATTTAGTCTATTTACCATTAACATTTGCCTATTGCTTCACTCACCTAAATGCCAGAGTATGACTAATCCTTAAAAACACCTTCACAGACGAGACAGTTACCTCAGACAATAGTCTTTAGCTACATGTCTTAATTCATTTAATAAGATCCTGATTATATTGATAACAATGACGTCAAGTTCTTTTAAAATTATTTTTTTTAAATAAGTCAGTAAGACAAGTCAGAGGATGGATGTCTCGTCTTTGCTCAGGCAGTTTACTGAGTGGAAGTAGTAATGCTGAAATGTGAGAGGTTCTTACTGGCTATTGCCAAATGCTTAAAAGTTATATGGGCTTATAATATCATATAATATAATATAACATAGTCTTTTAAATGTATTATTAATTGCCGGTTGACTTTTTAATAAGCAGAAACTATGCAGTGATCTACTCGCGTTTAATTTATTTCCCGAGCAGAAAATGAAATGGAAAAGCTCAGAGCTAAAAATGTGTTGCCAAAACGTTTTTTAGGGTTCATTTCGCACCTCCACATTTAGATGCTGCTACTGGCGCTACTGTGACGTTACTGCCTTGCGAGCAAGGTCACTTCTGCGCTGCATTCAAAATTACATCAGCTACACAGATAGTAAGCTTCCCCAGAACCCCACTTTGCGTGCTGCACTCCTCCCCTCCTCCCACCCCATCATCTCCTCTCACTTCATCTTCCGGTGGCTTCCCGCATGACGCCCCACTCCTCAGCGGATGCCCACAGCGCTGCCAGCGCAAATAATCCACCCCATGTCAATCACCTGCCAAGATTCCTCAGGTGCAATCCACCTCCGAGCACCCTGCAGCCGAGGCATGTACCTCTCGCTCAAGCCGGGAGCCATGACAGGAAGGCTGCATGGGCAGGCGGCTCAAGATTGGCCGAT